>CM043729.1:7798605-8998605 GCA_023969325.1 Oryzias curvinotus | reverse complement strand
AAAGTTCCTGACGTGGTCACTGAGGAGCAGGAGGAGGAGGAGGAGCCAACCCAAGGAGGACGGAAGAACCTCCTATCAGTTGATGCCCCCGAGTTTGTCTTGACCTGTTCAGTTAAAAAGAAAAGTTTTTCAGGTGAGACTGCATTATCTTCACTTTTACACTTTAATGTTTTTTAATAAGCACATAAATGATCAAAGTATTGGGATTATTGCTTTCTCTTGAGTTTTTGCTTTCATTCTTCTCCTCCAGAATTAGTGATAAAGGAAGGTGGAGGCACTTCCAGGGCTCCTATGACTGCTAGAGAAGCAATCCAATTGGTAAACTATGATCCCACATATAAACTGATGTTATTGTTGAGTTAAAGAAGAATTTATGTATTCTGAAAACATTTGATTTATTGGATGTTTGTGTGTTATCTGCACTTCTCTTCAGTTTTTTCAAAAAGCTAATCCTCAAGCGACATCACAAACACTTTTGGATGTTTCAGAAAAGGTAAAAGCCAAAACATAGACAAATATTTTACTCTTAACTTGTGTTTAAAAAATCTTGAAACAAGTAATTGTGAAAAGCTTTAATAAGTCTTTTTTTGCCTTAGAGGTATGAGAATGTTTGATCTTTAACAGATCATTTTGTGATTTTAAATGGACTTTTTTTGTCTCTGGATGTTTGGGATGAAAACGTTTGTGTTGTTCAGATTGAGAGCAGCCAGCGCTCCTGTGTGGAGGACAGGCCTTCAGCAGATGTCGGCACCGGTATGACACTGTAGAAGCGGACGTTAGTCCAACACAAACACTAATTCTAAAAACATAGAGGACTAACACAAACCTGAATAGATTCTAAGGTCCTTGAGGATCTAGGAGGCATTTTTTGTAAATGTTGCGACACAAAAAACCTGAAGTGGAGTCAGCTTATTTTTTAGAAAGTTGGGATAAAAGTTGGGATATTTTTGCATTATAATTTTTGTATAAAGGCTTTAGGAGGATGTACACCTTAGAAACAGTAGTTTTTCCCCCACAGTTTGTTGAATTGCAAATATATTTAATGCGATAAGAAATGCATAGCATTAGTAAAAATCCTCATTAATCTGCTTTATATGAAATCAGAAGAACTCAGACCCTTTTTTCCTAAAATGAAGAGAATGTACCATAGAATCCGGTCCAAGTGGACCACAGAACACATTTCGGAGGTTTTTTCTGCTATACTGATGTCACCTGGAGTTCTCATGGGTTTAATCATGTGTGTTTTTTCATTTTTGTTCAAAAGCACAAGAAAACTAAAACAAATCTATAAAAACTTCATGTTTAGTAAATTTTACACAAAAATGACTAAAACAATATATTTATGTAGAAAGGGGAAAAATTAACCAGAGAGAAAAAGTTTGCACTCTGAGATTGTTTTAGTTTCTCTTGTTTTAATAAAATAAATACATAAATAAATAAACAACAACTTACAAATATTTTAGTTTATGGTAATTTGAAGTTAAATGTGGCCTTTGGTCACAGAGCCTTATTTTAGTTTCTATACATTTGTTGCTAATATTTCATCCTAGCTTCCATTTTTCTGTGAAGTGGTTTGAGTCTAAAACAAAATTTGTTATTAACACACACCTGCATAGTTTGTACACAACTTTCTGATGACTTTTGTGGGTATGTGATGCTGCAACGGACTACTGACCAGTCCAGGGCGTATCCTTCCCTTTGTCCTGCAGCGGCTGGGATAGGCTCCAGGAAGCCCTATTTCCCTGTGAGGGATTCAGCGGGTTCAGAAGATGGATAGAATGGTTGAATAGACATTCTCATTAATTATCAACTTTGGTTGTGTGTCAACATGAGAACAGAACCGTTTACTTCTACTTTCATAAATAATATTTGCAGCAAAGTTCTGGTGATGGTCACAGAAATTGGTACGATCGCAATATTGCGAAATCCTGAAGCGCCTAGTTATTACAATAAGAAGGTCAGAATGACAAAAATGGTAGATATGAACCTTTTAATGTTTATTATATCTTTTTTTGTCTTCTTTACTTAGAAATATTTAGGCAGAACAAGGTGTCAGAGCCTGTTTGGTTCTGAAAGTGTTATCAGGATTGGATCTGTTCAGGCTGCATCAGTTTCCTGTACTTTCTCCTTGGAGATGATAGAAATGTCTGTAATGAGTTAGAAACTTTTGGGATTATGGTAGGTTATGGTATGGTTATCAAATGATCTTAGCAAACATTCTAATGACGTTTGTCCTCTCAGAATGGTCCAGAAGAGAATCTCAGCAGGAAGTGGATGGTGGAAAAGTCCCTCAGCTCCCAGAACTTCCTCCCAGCAGAATCACAGCAGGAATGACGGTGGACGTCTACGTCTCGCACTACAACAGTCCACTCAGCTTCTACGTGCAGCGTGTTGATGAAGAGGAGGAACTGTTCTCTCTGGTGGAACAGCTGAACGATCCAGAGTGGACCCAGAAGGACAGTCCCATCCAGGATGTGCGTGTTGGTGATCTGGTCCTGGCGGAATTTTCCGAAGATTCCTCGTGGTACCGAGCCGTGGTGAAAGAGATCCAGGAGGAGCACACGGCTCTGATCGAGTTTGTTGACTTTGGAAACACGGCCGAAGCTCCAGTTTCCAACATGCATAGACTCCAGCAGTCCTTCCTCCAAATTCCTGCCTACAGCACCCACTGCATGCTGGGAGATGCTGACGGTCTGGGCATGAGAATGCTGGATCCAGAGGTGGTGTCACTCTTTAAAGAAGACCTTGGAGTAGGTGGAGAAAAGGTGCTGAGATGCTGCTTCATCAAGCGGGTGGGGTCAGTGTGGGAGGTCAGCCTGGACGACGACGGCGGTGTGGCTGTTGTGTGTAAAGTTCCTTACATGGTCACTGAGGAGCAGGAGGAGGAGGAGCCAACCCGAGGAGGACGGAAGAACTTCCTGTCAGTTGATGCCCCCGAGTTTGTCTTGACCTGTTCAGCAGAGACCAAACTTGTTGAAGGAGCATTCACGGAGAAGATGAAAACCCCGACCTGCTGTTTAGAAAAGACATGTTTTTCAGGTGAGGTATATTTTTACACATTCAGATGAAAGTTTATGAATAAGCAAATACATTACTGAAAGTTTTGGTGATCCTGATTTTCTTTTAATTAGTTTCCTTTTTCTCATTCTTCTCTTCCAGAGCCAATTACAAAGGAAGATGAAGGCACTGCATGTGCTCCTCTGTCTGCCAGAAGAGCAATCCAAATGGTAAATTCCATTATTTCTCTATAGATAACCATTGAAGATAAATTTATGTTGTATAATCACAAATACTTTAGAATGTCTCCAAACAAGTAAAAGTTAAAAACTTAAAAACAAACATTTTCCTTTTAGCTCTTGTTTAAAAAAAACTTTTTTCAAAATGTGCCCTAAAAATTATTAGCATTTCAGTACAAGAAAGAAGTAAACAAACAAATCTAAATACAGCGGAGAAAAGTTGAAACCGTTGCTGGGTGACGATTTGAACCACATTGCAGTAATCAGTGTGGTTCAAAAGAATTTGATTATGAATGTTATTTTGATTTTATTATGTATTTATTATTATTATATTTATTATTATGTATTATTTTTATTGTTTATTATTTATTACTATTTTGATTTTATTGTTATTTTGATTTTGATTATGAATGTTATTTTGAAAAGCAAGTCGCTTATAAAACAAAGGATTGTTTTGTTTTCTTCTCTGCTTAAACTGCAATACTTAAGTCAATATGTGAGCAACAAAACCTTAACATTTATAAACCATTTTTGTTTCATATTTAGAACAGAAGTTTTTTTTTCCTCTTAATTCAAAGAACAGCAGAAACATTCCATCTTCAGTGATAGAGATGAAGCTTTAGTCAATTTAGTAAAAATAAATGAAAAATCCCAGCCAAGATTTTATTTTTGTTTCAATAAATAAATAATTTAAAAAAAGATAAAATACAGAATGCATTTACGGACAAGACGCTTTTAGTGGAAATAAATGTGAAGACTTTCTTCCAAACTGGAATCTGCATGTTGGTTCCTAAAGCATCCTTAGCAACAGCAGTAATGGTTAAAAAAATCCATGGTTGTTCAGGAGTTTTCTGCTACAGAAACATAGGTTTTGCTAATTATTATAATTGTAAACTGGCTGAATAATTTATAATGCATGCTGTTTGTCTTTTAGCAAGCGCTTCCATGTTATTTCAGTTTCTCATATCATAGTTTTTATCACAAATTAGTCTAACAAATCCCACTACCTAGAATGTCTTGTGGGGACAGGAGGCAGAGGATTGTTCAGAGGGTTTATGCGAAGTTTTAAAATATTTCCTGACAAACTCCTATTTTTTGTTTTGTCTGCGTTTATAAAGACGCACAGAGAGATGAATTCCCGCCTCTTTTATCTGTGACAAGCCTAAAACAGTTAACTCCTTGACGCCTACATTTAATTCCAGCTTTGAGAAGGCACATTACTTTTACTTTCGAGTAGATGTTAAATGAAGGTAAGTTTAGAGCTGAAAGAGGTTTCATGCATATTTGCATCAATAGGTGTCCAGAGGTGAAAACAGACTTCTGTTGTTTAACACTGAAGATGTGAATTGACAGTTTGATAGACTTTAATGTCCCACTCCGATCATCTTTTGATCCATTTTCACAGCAATCCCAGGTGTCTTTTCTCATGATGATGCAGTTCAACAGTTAACAGATCGTTTTGTGTCTTCTTAAACTGACCTTGTTGCCTTTGGATGTTTGCAATAAAAGCGATTTTTGTGTTGTTCAGACTGATGAGAGCAGCCAGCGTTCCTGTGTGGAGGACGGGCCTTCAGCAGATGTCGGCACAGGTATGACACTCTGGAAGCATCAGGGAAACCTGCAGACGTTGGTCCAACAACACAAACACAAGAAGAACTAGACTGGACTCTAAGGTCTAGTAAACCCAAGTTTTTGACTGGTGCATCAAAACAGATGTGAGAAAATAAGGCAGTCAGTCATGAATCTTAATAAAACAACACCTTTTAGTCTTTATTACAGCTGTTTTTTTTGTCTTTTTCTTTAAAGAAACTATATTGTTAAAACTAATCTCAAATCAAATCAAGCTTTATTTAGAAAAGATGATGTCAGCAGACTGTCTTGTTCTAAAATAGTTTTTTTGGGAATGGAACTGTTAAGGATGCATTAGTGTTCTGTATTCTATCCTTAACAATAATAATGAAGTTTATATAATTTGGGATTATGTAGCTAAAGTCAAACGATCTTAACAAACAATCTAATGACGTTTGTCTTCTCAGAATGGTCCAGAAGAGAATCTCAGCAGGAAGTGGATGGTGGAAAAGTCCCTCAGCTCCCAGAACTTCCTCCCAGCAGAATCACAGCAGGAATGACGGTGGACGTCTACGTCTCGCACTACAACAGTCCACTCAGCTTCTACGTGCAGCGTGTTGATGAAGAGGAGGAACTGTTCTCTCTGGTGGAACAGCTGAACGATCCAGAGTGGACCCAGAAGGACAGTCCCATCCAGGATGTGCGTGTTGGTGATCTGGTCCTGGCGGAATTTTCCGAAGATTCCTCGTGGTACCGAGCCGTGGTGAAAGAGATCCAGGAGGAGCACACGGCTCTGATCGAGTTTGTTGACTTTGGAAACACGGCCGAAGCTCCAGTTTCCAACATGCGTAGACTCCAGCAGTCCTTCCTCCAGATTCCTGCCTACAGCACCCACTGCATGCTGGGAGATGCTGACGGTCTGGGCATGAGAATGCTGGATCCAGAGGTGGTGTCACTCTTTAAAGAAGACCTTGGAGTGGGTGGAGAAAAGGTGCTGAGATGCTGCTTCATCAAGCGGGTGGGGTCAGTGTGGGAGGTCAGCCTGGACGACGACGGCGGTGTGGCTGTTGTGTGTAAAGTTCCTGACGTGGTCACTGAGGAGCACGAGGAGGAGGAGGAGCCAACCACTATCTCTGCCGTCACGCAAGGGGCAGAAATGTCCGAGATATCCCCCGTCAGGGTCTGCTCTCCTCACAAAGAACAAGAATCCACAGAAGGGCAGCTGGAGGAATTCATCCCAACCATGACGGAGAAGAGTTTGTCAGGTGACAGTGGTGTGGAAGAGAAGACAAATGGAGGGAAGAGTCCTCCACCTGTTGATGCTCCTGAGAGTGAATGTTCTGACTCTTCACCATACGTCGAAAATGAACCTGAAATCAAAGCGTCTTACATCGAAGAGAAGGAAACATCAACCTGCAACTTGGAGATTAAGAATTTCACTGGTGAAAATGCATCATTTGTTTTTCTGTTCCATATTTCAGAGTACCAACTTATCAAAAATGTGCTTGTATGTCAAGCATTTAGTTGTATGGTTTGAAATCACTTTAAAACAAATCAGTCTAAGATTTTCTGGTGTTCTGCTTTTCTGCCCTTCCACAGAGAAAAATGAAGAAGATGAAAGGAACGCATCAAGTCCTTCTTTGATGGCCTCCAGAGCTGTCCACATGGTACAGTTGCACTTCTATTTTGACTAAAATAAGGCTTTCACTTTTACATGAATGTAGACGAGTGACTTTGTGTTTCTTTAGATTCCTCGAAAAGCTGATCTGGAGACTTCAGATCCAGTTTTAGATGTTCCAAAACAGGTACAACAAAGAAAAACAGACATTTTATGCTTATTTCTGTGCTTGATTTTTCTTTTTTCTTTGTTTTTGTACTCAAGTTGTCATTCGACAGTGGTGTGGAAGAGAAACCTGTCCAAACTGAAGAGACAAGTCCTCCACCTGTTGATGCTCCTGAGAGTGAAAGCCTTGATTTGTCACTGGAGAAGATTGGAGAAGACATTGATGAACCTGAATCCAGAATAGAGGAGAAGGAAGCTTCACCCTGCAGCTCAGAAATGAAGAGTTTTTCTGGTGAGAAATGAATGGATGTTAATTAAATAAAAGTTTGTCTTCCAGTGTTCTCAGGCCTTCAAATCCCATCCTGGTTCCCCCTTTCCAGCAGAGTTTGCTAGAAATAAAGTGAAACAACAGTAGTGATGTCTGTGATCCTTTCTTCCTGACTTTTCCCTGTAGAGCCAGGTGAGGAGAAACATGAACAGGAAGCCTCTGAATGGAGTTCCTTTGGGAAAACCTCTACAGCAAATCAAATGGTAAACAAGTGCTTTTATTGTGAAAAATTCTGAAAGAATTCAGAAATTCTCACCTATTGTTCTCTGCTTAGGTTCCTCAAGACTTTGTTATTGAAGAGATTAAGGATCCAAATGTCCCAGAACAGGCACATGTTCTTCCTGGCTTCTCTTTAAAGTTTCACTTTTTCATTTCTTTCAAAAAGTACTTTGAAAAAGAGTTGTAAGTGCTGTTTTTGTGATGTTCAGGATGGTGAGAGCAGGGGGGCGTCCACCTGCGTGGAGGAGAGCTATCCTGCAGACTGCAGCACAGGTATGAAACTGAGGAAGCGGGAGGAACATCTGATGCATTCTGGGATTGAGGGGAGGAGCTTTTTCATGGCATTTTCCTATTAGTTGTATCCTTAAGATTAAGTAAACTGGATGGCAAGTTTAAGATGACGGAATAAGAAGAGAAGATTCAATGTTAAAAAGTTTCCTTAATAGGAAATCTGCTGTTTTTATTTCCCCAAATAGCAGATTTAAAAGATGAGAGCCCTGATGGAGAAACTCTGAGTCACGGTTCAGATCATCTGAGTGCAGGAGCAGAGGAAGTGACATCTGCTGTCTCGGTGAGTTTCAAATGAAAGGTTAAGCTGAGGTTGTGTCCAAATTCCTTTCCTGCTCACTACATAGTGCACGATATAGCGCGTTCGCTATTTTGTAGTGCTGAGTGTCCTAGGAATTTCCCATAAGTCTCTGCGAAAAACCAGTATGCATCGATGCTCACTAGATTGGCGAATATAGACCACAATGCATTGCTTCGGAAAAATGTTTGCTACAAAAAATAAATAAATAAATAAATATATTTATATATATATTTCAATGTATTTTTTAAATAAATCATCGTTTTCATCTTTAGAAGACAGTGGACTCATAATTAATCATTGCAAAACGCTCATCAATGAGATTTTAACTTTGTGAAATTGATTACATCATAACCGCTGTTTAAAAAAAAAAAAAAAGACAAAGTTTTGAGGGGGGTGTTCGAATTGCTTTTAAAATTCAGGGCACTACATTGTGCCGCACTATATAGTTTTTTAGTAGTTAGGGTTTAAGGTGGGAAGTCAGACATGGCCTGAAATCTTTCTTTAGGAGGTGGATTCTTAAATTTGAACATGCTCGTGCTGCATTTATACATGCTAACATCCAACATGTTTGTTCATTTTTTATTATGATTCTAATCATTTTAATGTAAAGATCTTTAAAAAGTTTTCATTTTAGTTTTCATGTTTCTTTTTTGAAACACTGTATTTCTTAGGGTAAGAAATGTACATTATAAATAAAGTTTTAGGTGATTTGAATGTTTGATGAAAAACCAATCTGTTACCAGATACATGCTTGTGTTCATTAAACATTTCTACACAGCTCTGCTTACCATAGACTCTTATTTTGAAACCAGTATATCTGATATGAAGGTTTGTCTGCACATGTGTGTTGCTGCATCAGCTGATGTTAAATATATAAAGTTATTGTTTTTCTTTCTAAAGTTTCCTTGTGAAGCTGTTGGACCAGAGGTCAAAGGTGGAGGAGACTCTATTCATGTAAACCTGCTGTTTTATATTCTTTGTTTGCTGAATGTTTTGAGTTGATCCATTTTTAATTAATTAAAAAAAAAGTGTTCTTACAATTTTTCTTCTTTTTAATTATACTTAACTTTAGGATAAGCAAGAGAAAAAAGGTAAGTCCCCTTTCCGAAATATTCAGAATTTATAATCCAAATTTGAATGTCAAAACACAAAATATTGTAAAGTTTTGTTTTGTTTGGGATTTTTCTGGGCTTTTTTCAAACCGCTTTAAACTGCGTTCTTCTTGAGCATCGTTATCATTGCAAAGTGTGAATTTGTCCTCAGAGAGTTCTGGAAGCTCTGAGGAATCAGAAGTCCATCAGGACGATGCGTCGAGTCTTTCTGTTGAGGTGAATATTTCATGAATCATTTTGACCTCAAATGTTTCCTTTAAAGACCTTTTTGATTCACTGAAGAAGCTTCAGAACGCTAATGGAAGGTTTTCTGTTTCAGGACATCTTCACTAGTCAGGAGAAATCCATCAGTGGAGACGGAGGTTCTGGTTTGTCAAAATCCTTCTTTTTAAAATTCTTTTATATTAAAATGTTCCTTTTGGCTCTTCATTTGAAAAAGCCCGATTAAAAGGCAGATTGCTACTAAATTTTAAGTTGCAATATATTTATATTTATCGGCAATGGAAAACAAGAGAATACATCTACAGTAATAAACAACATAGGCTGTCAGTCAATATTTTCATGGATGGGTCTGCAGATTCAAGTTTATCGTCAGCCTCTGTGAAAGATCTATAGCTGTTTTGATCTTTATTTGGACTCTAGGGTTCCTGAAGGAACCATTCAAACTAGCGCTGGGTATCACCAATAATTTCCAGAGTCGATTCGATTCATCAAAGCCTGGATCGACTCGATTTTCTCCATTCTTTTTATCTCCTTGATTCAATTCAATTTTGAAGGCTTGACACATTTAGACATATTTTAATAATCTACATATACTTTTGATTTTAAGAATTATTCTGATACTGTTCACATACTGTAAACATTATTAGCAAAATAATACACCAATGAGATTGTTAACACCATATACATGGTTTCTTAAAAGGAGAAGCTCCAACAAAAGTATACAGCTCACCATGTTCTGCCTCTCCTGGAGGGCGTTTTACTTTGGCCACTAGGTGGAGCTGGTGCATCACACTTTATTCCAGAATTTTTGGGCAAAAAATTGTTTGACTACAAATGCTTTCCTTTTTCCTTTTCTATGTCAAAGGTTGTTCTTTAATGTCCTCGTTGTTTTTTCTGCAAACAGAAACTTATGCTTGTTTTTTTTTGTTAACTTTGCTGGTTTGGTGGTCGGCTCAGCCGCCCTAAAGTAACAAACATGTGACCGAGCGACTTGACACGCGTCAAGAAGGGGTTGGATGTGGTGGAGAGAATCCAAGAGTTTTCCAAAGTAAAACTGCCTTCAAAATCTGATTATAAATGAAACTGAAAAAATGTAGGTCCTGTGTTTCCTTTTTTCGGTACCAACTGTCCAATAGACCGGTACCGGTCTGTGGCCTGAAAAAGAACCCTTTGAGTTGGAAAAAAAGCCTAGAAATCAGATACTCTGATGCTGCGATTTAAGAAAACAACAACAAAAAAGGGGTTTGTTACCTTAGTTCTGGGGTTCACTCAGACTTTAACAATGAAAAAACATCTGTGTTTTCTGTTTGTGTCGTAGTGAATTTTAAAAACTCGCGTTTTTTTTTTTTACAATCCTCTTTCTAAAATGGTTTGTTGCTGATCATAATGGTTTATCTATAGAGTTTTAGTGATACTAAATGATCTGTGTTGATGTGTTCAGCTCCTTTAGCTTCTAACATTTGATATAAAAACAAACAAAAATGAATATAAAAAGGAAACTGTCTATAAAATGGAAGATTTTAGTAGAAATGTAACAATTTATCCTCCTCAAGATTGGGTTTAGACCTTGATTTTTTTTTTGGGGGGGGGGTCACAGGTTTGTTTCAGGTTCAACATGATTATTGTATTACAAAAACAAAGATTTCAGGGCAAAAATCCTCTGTTGGATGTGCTAGCATGTGGGTAACAATGAAGAAAACTCTTTCCTTTGGCTTATAATCTCATAAAACAATGTTAAATTTAGCACAATATGTGTTTTACACTTTCAGTGTAAATGCATGCAAACGTATGCTTTAGTGATGCAACAATTCCCTTTTTTTCCAGGTGCCCAGCTGTCCCTCACATCTCTGTGCATGGAGGACTTCACATCTGAGGTTCTTCCTGCTGAGAAACTTCCAGAGAAGTAGCTGATTTCTGTTCATTTATGCTAGAAATGGCATCTGAAGCCTGTTGAAGTGTTCCGCTCCTAAAGAGCTCTGATGTTCTGATCCGTTTGCTTTGTCGATCCCATCTTTAGTTCCAAGTCTAAGCTTAAACTTCATTCTTTAATCTTTAAAGGTGTCAGTGTTCCTCCTTCCAGTCAGGGATTTTTCTCATGAAACAAAAAAAGGGTTGTGAATTTCTGAATATATGATTTCTTTGTTTTTGTGGCTCTATTTCTGTTCCCTATTCATATGACTTCTTTGCTGAGAAGAGATGAGCCAATGTTCTTTTGTTCACGAGCATCTTAAATATAATAAATTGTCATCTTTGTTGGAAAGACATAGAAATCTTTTCATTTCTCATCACTGAAGCCCTGATGGAAGCAGCGTGCTTTTTAGAGATGTTGCAGAAAAAAGAATGAAGCTTTAAAAACATACAAACTAGGTTTATTGGATTCAAGTACAAATGTGTAAAAGTGTTAAAGGAAACTCTCACCTGAAGAGGCAATGTCATTACAAGAGGCAGCACACTTCCTCAGTGGTAAATGTGTTTTTTTATTTTGTATTTTTTTCCTTCTCCACAGCTCGGATTATTGCTTTAGCGGAATGGCTCTGTAAGATTTTCTTCTGATCGACTTAAAATGTACTTTAATGAAAAATGTTTTTTCAGAATTCCTTCACTACTTGGTGCACTATAAAGGGCGTTCGCCATTCTGCCGGGGTGTCCCAATATCCATTGTACAGAAGTGTCACAAAAACACTACCGTAGTGTTCATCAAAGCTCACTAGATTGGTGAAAATAGAGCACAATGCAAAGACCAATTTTTCTTTTGAAAAAAAAAAAAGTATTTACATTTATTTTTGATAAACCATCCACGTTGTCATCAGAACACATTGGAATCAAAAATAGTCTTTGTAAAATCGAATCCATTCGGCTTTTCCTTTTGTCCGATAGCATAAAGAGGTAGAACCATAGAGAAAGCCTAACAACTGTTGGTCTGTCTTTAATACCATGATAGGGAAGTTATTTTCCTCTTAAAGACCCACTCCAATGAAAATTGTATCTTTGGTGGTTTTAACATGTTCTTGTGGCATTTTCCTCAGAAAATTAGGCTTATTAGATTGCTGAGGATTTCTTTATTCAAATTGTTGTGAATCAGGAGCAGACAAAAAAATGCAGATTGTAAAAGACTGTATTTGTGACGTAGAAAATATACCGGGCAGGCCACAAGCTCCCTGCTCCACTCCATTCTGATACATCCACTTGTAGACGACTAGATCCATGAACATTGATTTATTTTCTCGTCTGAGCTGGAACCTGGATCTAAACTGTACGGCTGGACAGCTCCAACATTGCTCCTCCTTTTTGTTGCACCGCTAATGTTTGGTTGGGGCTGTAAGCTAGCAGGACAGCGTGTGATCAGAGAACTCTCCATGGGTGACGGAAAGGGAAGCGGGGTTGCTTCACGTCAACGGCCCCGCTCACAACTCAGTGGTGAATTTTTAATCAACTCCTGCTGCTCTAGAAACAAACAGCAAAGTCATAACTAAAAGACCACAGAGAATGCTTTCACAGTACATCACAAGTTCATTGGATTGGTTCTTTAAATCATTAGTTTTATTTCATCGTTATAGATATAATCCATTTTTGTTGAAGATTGCATGAGCTGTTTACTCCAAAGTGCTTTGTTGCCCAGCAACACGGTCACAGTGGACCTCAGCCCTAGCTGGTGTTGGTCAGTCATGTTATGTTAAAAAAAAAAAGGCAGAAATGATGTGAAAAACTATTGTAGGAGTGAGGAAACGTAGCGTCAAAGAAAACAAGATCCTTAGTGTTTTAATGACCTGCTACTAGTTTGATTGGAGGATCAGCTGGTTTCTTACTTACAGCAGAGTTTTGTTTCTTCTGGATGATTACTTGCAAGATTTCTCCAAGATCTTTTTTTTTTTTTCTGAACAAAGAAACTTATTACAAGAAGTCTTTAAAAAAACAGTTGCTTGAAAAGTTTGAGCAACAGGAAGTCCTGAGCAGCTTGTACTCAACACACAGGCCCCATAAAACGGGAACAGTACCGATGGCTTCCTCTGGAGGAAAAGCGAAGTCCTTGTTCATGTTGAGGTAGATGGGTTATCCTCAGTGAATGTTGGCAAAAATGTCAGAAAAACGCCGAGTCAATCTGGCTTGGCGTCTGATAAGGCTGCAATGACTCCAGAGGACAGAGAGGGAAGTGGTATCCGTCAGGTTCTTGTGGAGGCGTCAGATGGAAGACTGAAGCAAGACCACGTTAGTTCCTTTAATGAGGTTATCGTCTTCCCCTTCAATTAGAGGGTCCCACTGGTCAAAGTTCATCTCCAAGCCTGGAAAAATGAAAGACGAGCTTAAACCAAGCTTCTTCAGCAAATCCATTTTTAAACATTTTCTTACCAAGGTGTCGCTGCAGAAAAGCTAAGGTTGCTTTGTTGCAAAGGTCTATGGCAAGTTCTGGGTCGATCTCTCCCTTAAGCTTCATCAGCTTCCCGATGCAGTTCCCCGTCAGGAAGGTGAAGTCTGGAAAGCTCTGGTGCACCGTGCCCCTGCAGAAACATCGGGATAAAAACCGATTTCACGTCCTGGTTCTCTTTCCCACCGTCTCCCCCTGCTCTGACCTTACCTGATGGTGATCATTTTCCTCTGTATCACTGTGGAGTCCAGCTTCTTCATGCGGCTGATGTTCCCCGCCCACTGAAACTTTTCAGAGTTGATGAAGAAGATCGGCTGCTTCACCCGAGGAAAGATCTCGTCGTCTAAAGGAAACATCCAGGCATCCAGTGCAATTCCACACCTGACGGACACAAATTCCACACTCACACTTCGCTCTGTATCTTCATAAAAAGGACTTGATGGAAAAACTAAATCTCCAGATTCCCCAAATAAAATGGAGAAACCAAATATTGCAATGCCTCACATGACCACAGGGGGCTGGTTTTTAAGCCTTTAGCATAACTTTACCTAAAAATAAGCTAGGTTAGGGATGGGCAATAAATGGATTTTATTGATGTATTTAAATGTGTTGTTTTAGACTGTATCTATTCTGGGAAAATGGCAGCTTCTTAGGCGAGGCAGTTTAAAAAAAAAAAAAAAAAAGCTTGTAACTCCTGCACACTTGTCCCGCTGCAGGTGGAGCAGCGGGACAAGTGGCATTTTTTATGGGATTTAGACAGAACTGGTGGATAAACCTGCTGGACTTATAGCAGTAGCAGAGTTTACTAAAGTGTTGATGTGGAGATGCTATAATTAAGCTAACGACCTCTTCCGCATCTCGCCTGTTTGCGACAACAAACTGGTTCAAAGTCAGACTATATTTTCACAGAGCGGACTTTCGGCGTGACGGTTAAATAAACATTTGTGACTTCAAACTTGGAGCATCAAACCACACGCAGCAAAATCCGTTTCAATGCTGTTGCTACCAAGATGCTCAGCCGGTGGTATTGGTATTTCTCTTTATGAGATGCTCAAGTTAGCAGTAGCTCACAAAAACATCTGCATTGATCTAAAAAATGTATTGTTGAATAGATTCTGTCCTTCATAATTTGTTTAAAAAAAAGTAAAAAGAGGGAGAAAAAAAATCACTTAAAATCGAAAATCGAATTTTGTAATGAAGAAATCAGATTTTATTTTTTTGACCATATCGCTCAGCTTTAGGTTTAGTTTACTTACTGATTTTGAGCCACTTAATCTGAGAGATTTACAGTCAAAGCTCAGCAGAACATCTTTACGCCAGTAACCTGGCTTTTATGGAGCCAATTCAAGGAAAACTGAAGAATGGAATCTGGAAAGTTTCAAATTTCCGTCTCTGACGGCAGCTCTTCTCTGTTAGTACCTACTTGAATTTAACCTCTTTGCACAGAGATTCTATAACCGTCGCCCCTCCAAAGGAATGTCCCATCACCGCTATCCTGCACAGATCCATGGAGTTCTGTCGACAAAGGAGAGCCCCATTGAGTCAAAACAGTGAAAGACTCAAATAATTCTTAAATTTACTAACATTTCTTGGAGTAAAACTACACGTAAATTCATCTTCTTTTGATGGCTGAAAATAATTTAACGTGTTTTTGAGGCATTTTTCTGATGAGATGAGTGGAGTGAGAGCGAAACGCTTCTTTGAACGTTCAAGAGCCTCGCATGTCAAAGAGGAGATGGTTGCATGTGAAACCCGTATGCAAGATTAAACTTCATTTCCCTTCAGTGGACATTTGTTTACTGAGGTTGAGCCGCAACCACAGATTAAAACTTCAAAAGGAAAAAGAAAAGCAACCCAGACATTTTCGTGTTTGTCTGCAAAACAAATGAAGCCCTTGTGTAAACTAGCTATTTGTAACATAAAAATGTGAGTTTTTTTAATCATCCTTGACTTTTTGCGAGTCTAAATCCTTTTCATTTCTAGTTTAAAGCATTCAGTTCAAATGGATATTTAGTTGTCACAAAGTGCCACCAAGCTGCTTATAAACTGCTTGCGTGGACACAGGAACAGGAAGTTGGTGGTTGTGCTTTTCAGTGCAAAGCTTTGCAACCAGAGCAGTTTTTTCTCTTAAAATATTCTAGTTTTTTAGGATATAAATTCTGTAGAGCGGCAGTAGTTCATTAAAAATTATCTGGACTTTGGGAATGACCAATAGTGTGGAGTAACCCCGCCCCCCTTCCTCTCCCCATTCCTGAGAGGTCAGAGCTAGGACCTTTGTGGCCTGCCCAGGATATTTTCTACATTATAAATGTAGAATGTAATGTGTTGCATATTGTTTTTTTAAACTGTATTTTTTTTGTCTGCTTCTGATTCACAATAATTTAAATAAAGTAATACTCAGAAATGTCATTTTGGCCTTTTATTTCTTTATATACGTCCTTCATCTTTAGAAAAATGCCACAAGAACATGTTCAAAACACCAAAAAGACAATTGTCATCAGAGTGGGTCTGTAAGTGTGACTCAAGCCACAAGTTCCCATCTGTGGTTAAGCTTCAGCTCTTTTCTGTTGTCTGTCTCAATGTCTTTTGTTCTTGTTTGTTCTGTTCTACTCAAACATCTATTCTTCTCTTCTCTTTTACATTCTCGCTTTTTTACCATTTGGTCCTTAACCTAAAAAAAAACTAAAATGGAGTTTAGCTTTGAATGGAAAAGGTGTCTACAGTGGTCTCTCGCTGTAGCCCGGTTCACCTTTCGCGGTCTTGCAGTTCGACAGACTATTAGGGCCACCATAAAAATAAAACAAATATAATTGCGATAATCTCAATTGTGAGGAAAAAGGCAATATTTCATAATAAATTTATAAGTTGAGAATTTACGAGTTTAAAGTCATACATTTATGAGATGAAATAGTCATCTATTAAGAAAAGTACAAACAAACAAAAAAGAATCAGTGAGTTTCAGTATGAAAGGCACAAAGTACATTGTAGGCTGTTACTTTAGTATTCATTTCACAAATAAGTAAAACACAAAGTCTTAGTACGTCAACATTGTTTTACATTTGTTAGTCTTTTCTTTAAAAACTTTTGTTGTCGTTCTATAACACTGAACTTATTTTTCTATGAAGGTTTGAACTTTGAGAGTTTAAATGAGAGAAAAGTGTAAAAATCTTCACGTCTGAGAAAAGTGAAAAAAAAAGTGAAAAAGTGTGTACTGAGGGGTTTTACAGCCTTAAAACTACTTAATTGTAAAAAAAAAAAAAAAAGATACTACTTTACAGATTTTATAGATTGCATGTTATTTTTAGACTTTACTCCCGGCAACAAACAAGGGACCACTGGGTAAATACACACCTGACCAAGTAGTATAAACAGAACACCACTTTTAAAGAATATATTATAACCTTTATATATAACCTTTAAGCTTCATATTTGCTCAGCTGTTGCTTGGGATAAATGGAGAGAAAAAAAACCCTGTAAGACGGTTTTTTTTTCTACTTTTGGACTCAAAGTGACATTGCCCTCAGGCTAGGTCCCATAACCGTTACCTCCAGTGTGGTCCAGTCAAACTGCGTCTTCAGAGCGTTTTGTACCGCTGCCCCCGAGTTGATTTCAATGAGTTTATTCAAAGCTTGGATGCATTCATCAGCTCTTAGTTTGACCTGGAAAAGTTAAATAAATGTTGGCATAAACAAGACACAGCACTTCCTATCATGACATTAATCACTTCCTGTTATTGTAGATAACACTGTTGAGCTGTGTAGATATTGGGCTGCGGGATGTGGTCTGCATTGTAGTTACAGTGAACACAGGATTTTTCTTTTTTCTTTTCTATGCCTCAAGCTGTACTTGGGGTTGACTTGAGTAAAAGTAATAACAGCAACAGCTAGCTTAGTTTTCTTTGTCTTACATCTCCAAATATCAAGATCATTCCGTATGTCCAGTAACCTGTAAAGGGGTATTGTTTGACAAGGAAGGAAATTTTCTGTGGCACATGCAAAAAGTGGCTTCAGGTACATAAAGCAGCATTCGTTTGTGGTTACCAGATAACCTGGGGTGTGCATCTCTGAACACCTAATGCTACGTACACACTGGGCATGTGTGGCGTGTTTAAGAACACAGGTTTTTGAACAGGGTTTTAGCATATGGAGTTCACACAGGTCCGTTGCTACCTGATACTTCAATTTTGAAAGTTGAAACTTTACTTTATTTATCCCACAATGGGCAGATTGAAATTTAAGGGTTAGCTGACTAAATTCAAGTCACCTGTGAGTTTCTGAGGGGGAATTCTCTTTCTCCGTGCTGCAGGGCTCTGTAGTACATCCAATCCTCTACGAGGGTATTGTCGGTGGAAGTAGAGGTTTTCGCCAACGTCTCTTTTGCTATCTCCGACTCTGTCTTTTCACGAAAGAAATATGTAGCCGAGGCAGATTGGTCTCTGCAGGAAGACCGTAGAGAAACAAGGGAAAACTTTGGTGCCATCCCATAATATAAACACTGAATTTACAAACAAAGAGAGATCAGATGGTACAATGAATTCTTCGTTATTGGCTAGAACTCCCTTTACTGCTTCAGTGTGGTGCCACATGATCCGCCAATGACCTTTTCTGTTTTAGTTGAGTCTGGCGTGTCGCAACTTTTTCACAAAATTCCTCTCTTAATCTCTGAACCTTAATCCCAGAGTTTGTACTTTCAGCACCGTGGACCGGTGCCAAGCACTGCTGGAAATTGAACCAGCAGGAGCTCCTCAAAGCTGGTCAGCAAAGAGGGCATGATGTGCTCTAAGACTTCCTGTTGTTCACATGTGCATACTCTGGATCAAGACTACGTCCCTCCTTGACCCACCACTATTATCAAGTTAACAAGTGACCTTCATTTCCAAATAAAGTTGGTCTTTCCACCAGGTAAGAACTCTGATGTTTCTGAAAATGTAGCATATCATTAGCCTCTGTCATTCCTTCCTGAAGCACCTTTCTTGTTGGAACTTGTTCAGATTGAACTGAATAAACTCTGTTTTCTAAGGGCAATTGAGGCTAAAGTTATACCTGTTGCTTGCGCAGCTTCTCTGAAACACTTTTTTCTTCTGAGTGAGTAAAGTTTTTGGATACATCACTCTGTGAACACTCTGCTTTGTCTTTTGTATAACTGTTAGGAGCACTGAAGATTCAGGAAAACTTTTCCAGCAGTCTTTAACCCTTTAACACTGGAGATGTTGCGACATCTACATAACACATACTGAAACTCTTCAACCGTTTACATGATTAACGTGAATCCACTGATTTTGACGCAGAAAAAAGCGGCTTTGCGTGTTACGATATGCAACACGTTACATTATTGATACAAAGATGTTTTTTCTGCAACAGAAAGAGCTGATTTACATCGACTGCCTTAACACTTTACTAACATAAAATGTTGCACATCAGGCTGTTCTCTGCTTCAGAATCTTCTAGAATTGTGTTAACTGTGTAAGCAATCAAAGAGTTATGGTAAACGACAGAATATCAACAGTGCTCCAGTGTTAAGAGTTCTGACTTTTTTTTCACAACAATCACATTTTTCTGAGAAATACATTCTCAGGTTTGCATAAGTAACAATTGTTGGAAAAAAATTGTGTGTTAGGAATTTTTCCACTTGTTCCTTTTGAAGTACATAGACGAAACATCGTGGTTAATCAAGATCCTGTTTTTGAGAATTTTACTTCTTTAAATTCTCTGCCAAATGTGACAGACAGGCTGCCATTTGTTGTTTTGTTTTTAATTCTGAAAAAACGTGTGCCTGTGATGACTCAGCGATGACAGGACAACCACACCTATCAGCCTTTAACCCGCTGCGACACGCCGCCTCAAACTGAGGCCACCCTGTTCATCTCCATAAGGTCCCCTTGTCTCTATACTGAAAGGAAATGTGATGACCTGGTTCATACCTTTGTCTGCACACCCTTTCCCCTCCTACTCAACAGACAAACAGCCGCTCGCAGAGGAAACCGCACGGTTCTTGTTTTGTTTGTTTAACTCTCATGTTCTCCAAAATGAAAATTCCACCCCCTCACGTTACTGGTGCACATTCAAATTACAGCTCTTGAGTGGCCATTCACTCCACAAAACACAAGAAACCCTTCAGTCAAACAAAATCCATGTGATGTCATGAAGCGGATCACCTGTGCTCCACAGAGGCCACGATGAAGCCCTGAGAGGCCAGTTCTGCACAGATAGCTGAATACAATGTCCTGGAAAACACAAGTTCCACAAATCAGAACACAGCTGACAAGTAAGCAAGCGGCTGGGATGTAAAACCCCTTTCTGTAGAACAGAACTGAACTGAGTGAACGGGACGTCACCCTTAGAAAAAAAGCTTACTTCCAGCAAAAAGAAGTCAATTCAGTTGTTATCTTTCACAGTACAGACACCACCATATTGGAGTGAGGTGACATCAGTAAGCAGTGATTGGTCCAAATGGGTCTGCATCATTGCTTCTATGGCAGTCCCTCTAACCAATCAGGAGTGAGTTTGTTGGAAGTCCACACCCTTTCACTGAAAGCAAGCTCAGGAGAATCTATCAAACGTTTGTCATGGGGGGGGGGGGCACTACATATTTTTAATGAGGCGCCTGATTAAAAGTTTAGAACTTGAATAACCTGCAGTACAGAAAAATGACTGAGTTACAGCTGTGTATTTCTCAACAGAAGTCTATGGGACTTTGACTTCTGGGAACCAGCAGGTACGTCCTATTCAGAACGTGGGGGTGGAGGGGTGTCACTCAGTCCAGTTCTCTAAAGCTACGTTCACACTGCATTTGGGAACACGCGTTTAAACGACCACTTTCAATGAAAACTCTGAGTAAACACGTGTAAATGCACATTTCTGGCTTTCGTGTTTAAAACGCACTTTTTAAGACCGTTTTCCGGTTCTATGCGTGACCATTGAACACGCGTGGCAAGTTACACCAGTTCATATTTTAGAAAAGAGCTGTGGAAAAAAAAAACCTGGAGCAAGATTTGCGAGATTTGCACATCTTCAACATTTTGCACCAAGTCTCTTCCAACTGTAGGTGGCGGGCCTGTGGTAGTAAACAGTAGAAAAAGAAGCTGCCTCCTGCTCGTCCCAGCTTGTCTAGTGTGAGCACCACATGTACAAATGAGCGTCACATGCCCGGTGTGAACGTAGCTCTATATAGTCAATGTAATATGTTTGTGTACCTGAAGGCTCCGAGGCCATGGGAGAAGATAACTACTGGACGCTTTCCGTCCGGTTTATACGGGGCGTCTAAGAAGGCCGGGATCTTATAGGACCCTAAAACGAATGAAACACAATTGACATGAATGAAGCGTGATAATCTGTAGATTCCTAAACAAAACAAAACCAAAAAAGCATCATTTGTATTTATTTACCAAAGAGGTATTTAAAAATGTGTTCACTGAGCCTCCTGTTGATTTTCATGAAGTCTGCCAGGCCGTTAAAATATTCTTTACATGGGACCCAGTCTGGTTTTTCTGCCTTTTCGGTCTCCTGGCAAGGGTAGTACAGCCTAAAGAAGGAGCCCTGTTGGAGGGGCGCAAACAAGATCACAGAAAAACAACTTTAGGTCCACTTTTTTAGCAAAAAAAATCTAGTAATTCCAAGATTTACACTAGTGTTTATTTACCTTCACAGTGTGGTCCATCATCAAATCAGTGCACCCCACCGGATTGGGGCCATTCCCTGCAGGGATCCCAAAGTTACTGCACGAGTTCCCCATGGCAGCGAGCCAAGGCGAATACCTCTTCCTCTGCTCTGCCTTTAAACGCGTCAAAGACAACTCGATTAGCCTAAAATGACACCAGAACTGCTGTTAAGTGTCAGAAACTTCCGCGTGTTCCCGTGTTCGTTCCACAGGCTGACAGGTTCCCTTACCAGTCTTTGACCCACTTGTAGAATAAGAATCTCTTGACGGCCAAACCTCCGAGAGGAAACATCCACGTTTCGAAAACTGGGCGAAACCAAAAATGTTCAGGTTTTTTATATATATATATACCTGGACGCAGGTGAACGGTGACGGTTCGTCTTAAGGCGTCAGTTTCGCAACATTCCTGCGCTGTTTATCATCTTGTGCCAGTCTGAGTCACCTGCGAGCTGTTTGACCGCTTCATGACTTCCAGCAGCTGTTAGCATGTGACGGGGCTAAACGCTGCGCGGCTATTGCACCATCCCCATCCCGTCGCTCCGCCTCTGCTCGCGGGCAAAACCTGACCCAACCGAGGCATGACTGGTTTATATAACTAAAGCACGGAACGGTTACAGTTCCAATAAAGACGGGTTACTTCTTGTCATCGTCGGTTTCTGCTCTAATTGGGTCAGCTCTAAGGGCGGCTCCGACTCCATCAAAAAGTTTTATTTTATTAAAAATATATATTTTCATAAATATATATTTTAATTATTTACCAATATTTGCCAACAATTGCACTTAAGGTTAAGTACTTTCGCTAATTTTTAACGAGCTTATGTAACGTTGCTGGGTTTGTTTTATGACACCCAAGCCTGTAGGGGGCAGTAGTGAGCAAACATGGGAATCGAACAATAATAGAAATATGGCGTGTTAGCTAAACTTGCTACATCGGAGTCATTCATCCCTCGATACTTTAAAGAAATGAAATTGGTAAGGCAAAAACACAAAGTGTGATCTCTTAATCTTTGAATGTTTAGAAACCTTTAAAATCCACGGGAAATGCTGTAGCTAAAAAGCAGTATTGACTTTGATGGAGATAAACAGCTTAGTAGTTTTAGCAACAATATTTAATAATACAGGATATTTTTTACCTTATATGTTTTGCTTTTTGGCGCAGCTGTTTTCATTTCGTTTAGAGACGATTTAGCATAGTTACCATACTTGTAATTTTATTTACTCTGCACTTGCTTTACTTTATACGTTCTTCCCCCCTCAGTACTGTTTGTCAGGTCATCCTACATTGCCTTGCAATGTGCTCAAGTTTAAGTCCACCACTATCATGCTGGACTGTGGACTGGACACTACATCTGTCCTCAACTTCCTGCCTCTTCCTCTTGTTCACAGGTGACTGCCACATTTATGTACTTCTGCATGCATGCTTTAGCATTAGGCTAAACCACGATATTTGATTTATTTCTGCAGTCCCAGACTCTCCAAGCTCCCTGGCTGGATCTCAAAGGATGGAACAATAAATTTGGAAAAGGTTTTAAGTGTGATGTGCAAAAACTGTTGACCTGTTCCTGTTTACACCAAAAATCTGGCTCACATATGATATACCTTTTGTCTTTTTTGACTAAAATTCTTCTTTTTCATCTTTCTAGGAGCTAAAGGAATGTGCCGGAAGAGTATTTGTGGACTCGCAGCCTGAGTTTTGTCTACCTGAGGTTGCTGGTTATCAATCCTTACTGAAATTTGAATTTTGTTTCTTCCATTTTATCTTTAGATGTAAAAGTCTGCAGCTAAAACATCAAAGGAAACAATAACTGCTCTCTATCAAATGTTTAAATATTTATATTTTGTTTTTGTTTTTTACATCTTTTAAATACAGAAAGCGTTATTAGATTTGTCTACAATTGATGTCATCCTTATCTCCAACTACCACTGCATGATGGCCCTGCCATACATCACTGAGCACACGGGCTTCACAGGGACCGTGTACGCCACAGAGCCCACCTTACAGATCGGGAGGTGAATATAGAGACAAACTAAACTCCTGTAAATAATTATGTGAACCAAAACTCTTATCTTTTATGCTTTGAGTTTTCTTCAGACAAATTTGGGTGGATGCTCTGCTAAAGAAAAGTGTCCTCCTAGTTTATATGTAACTTTTTTTCTCAAGACTGCTTATGGAAGAGCTGGTGAACTTCATGGAGAGGGTTCCTAAAGCTCAGAGTGCCACCTCATGGAAAAGTAAAGACATGCAAAGGTTGGTATGCAGCAAAATGGACTTTTAGATCCTACAAATGCTACTAGCTTCAGCCTTAGATGTGCTTTTTGTTTATCTGTTTGACACAAAAGAAGGGGTGAAAAAAGGCGGTACAAACGTGTAAGAGATTGTTGAGAAGTGTCAAATAAACACAGTTGATCACTGAATAATGTTGTAACATCAGGCTGCTTCCGGGGCCGCTGAAGGACGCGCTTGACGTGTGGACGTGGAAACGATGCTACGGCATGCAGGAGGTTAACTCAGCCCTCAGCAGAGTGCAGCTCGTGGGTTATTCCCAGAAAGTGGTAAAAAGGAATTCTTAAACTAAATTGTTCTTGCATGTGAAAATAAATACTAAAAATACACATCTTACTGTTTTTTTTTTTTTTTAAAGATTTTAATTTTCCATTTTAAAAAAAATGAACTTCTTTCCAGGAGCTGTTTGGAGCTGTGCAGGTCTCCCCGTTGAGTTCTGGCTACTCACTAGGGAGCTCCAACTGGATCATCCAGTCCCATCATGAGAAAGTGGCGTACGTGTCGGGTTCATCGCTGCTCACCACACACCCGCAGGTACGAGGAGGAGAGCCGAGCAGCACAGAGAAAGATTAGGAAAGATGATGTTTGTCCACCCTGTGGCTAAACACATGCATTCTTAAACATGCGCCACATGCCCGGTACGCCCGTCGCTTCCCATTTAACATGTAACACGGCCTTCGTCCTCTCTCCGTTACTGCGAGCTCTGTTTGCACAGTCTCCCACTAGCTTACAGCCCCTCACAGCCACAACCTAAAGTTAGCGGTGCAACAAAAATGGTGGCCGGGATGGGCTCCGGCAGCCCCGTGACCCCGAAAGGGACAAACGGTATAAAAAATGAATGAATGAATGAATGAACAAAAATGGTGAGCAATATTGGAGCTATCCAGCCGTACAGTTAGATCCAGATTCCAGCTCTGACGAGGAAAACAAAGATGTTCATGGATATATTTGGCTGCATCAGAATGGAGCAGAGCAGGAAGCTTGTAGCCCGCCCAGCGCAATTTCTTCATAACGAACACGATCTTTTTTGAACGGAATTCATTGTCTGGTCCTGATTCACAACGATTTGACTAAAGGAATACTCAGAAATGCAAATTTGCACTTTATTTTCTTAATATATGCCCTCCATCATCAGAAACATGCCAAAGGAACACAATTTCAATCGGAGCGTGTCCTTAAGCAGCGTTTGTGTGAATCAAAACAAGAAATCAGAGCTCAGATGTTCTTTGAGAAATGTCCTCCACAGTGTGAAACGATTCCACTTTCTTCTTTCACAGCCGATGGACCAGAGCTCCTTAAAGAACAGCGATGTTCTCATTCTGACTGGGCTCACCCAGATGCCCACAGCCAACCCAGATGGCATGCTGGGAGAATTCTGCAGTAACCTGGGTGGGTTTTCCAAACCTGATTTTCTTTTTTGTTTTTAAACGTGTGGAGCAATCTTCTTTATTCCTGTTGATGACCTGCAGCCATGACGATCCGGGCAGGAGGAAACGTGTTGGTGCCCTGCTACTCCTCTGGAGTCATTTATGACCTCTTGGAGTGTCTGTACCAGTTCATCGACAGCGCAAACCTGGGAACCACGCCCTTCTACTTCATCTCACCGGTAGCCAACAGCTCGCTGGAGTTCTCCCAGATCTTTGCAGAGTGGTGAGCGGCTTGAAAACTTTATTTAAAAATCAGTGGACCAAATTCAGCCCAACTTCAGTAAGAGAACTGTTTCACTTTTTCGTATATTAAAGCAATTTGTTTTCACATGTTCTTTTTTTTTTGTGTTTTAGGCTTTGCCATAACAAGCAAACAAAGGTTTATCTCCCAGAGCCTCCGTTTCCACACGCAGAGGTGACAGGAAGTGGTTTTTGATTCTCTTACAGTAAAATCATTTTTCTTTAAAAAATAAAAGACTGAGAATTAGATTATTTAAAGACTGACAGACTTTCCTGGTTTGTGTTTTCTGATGAGCGCTGGTTCTTCTGCTGCTTCATTTCCAGCTGATTCAGACCAACAAGCTGAAGCACTACCCCAGCATCCATGGAGATTTCAGCAGCGACTTCCGGCAGCCCTGCGTGGTTTTCACTGGCCATCCCTCCCTCCGCTTCGGGGATGTAGTTCACTTCATGGAGCTGTGGGGCAAATCCAGCCTGAACACCATCATATTCACAGGTGAGACCGCCTCACCTGAGCACAGAGGGAAACCTGAGACGAAGAAGCTGAAGCTTTTCTGGTTTTTCCCCCCGTCAGAGCCGGATTTCTCATACCTAGACGCTTTGGCTCCATACCAGCCGTTGGCCATGAAGTGCGTGTACTGTCCCATAGACACGAGACTCAACTTCCACCAGGTGGCGAAGCTGCTTAAGGAGGTCCAGGTATGCAGGAGCGCCATCCTCAGGGGCTTTTTAGACCAATCTGGTTCTGTTTATTACATTTTTTCATTCTTAGAATGTGTTGCAAAACTATCGGATTCGGACTGTGTATCGGCAGATCGGATCAGGGACAACGAAGCCTGATCAGAACATGCCATCCCCTCCGTAGGATCACTAGGTGCTCCCTTTTGATACGTTCACACCAGCCATATTCACATAGGAAGTGTCCGCTTGCACACGCGTGTGAATGTGGCTTCAGAGATGGGGGTGGGGGTGGGACTCGGTCATCCACAGAGAGCTGGGAGTAGAGCCGATGCTCCTCCACTTTGAGAGGAGCTGGTTGAGGTCCTGGGCGCCTCTCTGAGGTTTTCTGGGCATGTCCTACTGGGCGACCACGTCTCTCAGGAACACCTCGGGGGTCCGCCCTGGAGGAGCTAGAAGAAGTGGCTGGAGGAGGAAAGTCTAGGCATCTTTACTTAGACTCCCGTTCCATGGGACCCGGATGAGTGGGAGAAAAAGAATGGGATGGATGGTCTGTTTTTTATTTATATTTAAACTTTTCTGAAGGTTGCTTTGTCCTCCTTAGTTCTGTGTGTCTAGAAGCAGCAGTGATGCCTGTTTTTCCTCACAGCCCCTCCATGTGGTGTGTCCGGAGCAGTACACCCAGCCTCCCATGACCCAGTCCCACCGCTCAGACCTGATGCTGGAGCTGCAGCCCCCCCCTATGCCCTACAGACGCTGCTCAGTCCTCAACCTGCCCTTCAGACGCCGCTACGAGCGCGTCTACATCCTGCCGGAGGTCAGTCAGAGCCGCTGTTGGAGTTTGGCAGGAAACAGACACGTCCAGTTTTCATTTCTGCCCGTCGTCATTTATTATTATTGGTTTTTACAGCTGGCCCACTCGCTTGTTCCCACTGAGGTGAAACCTGGCGTCTCCATAGCAACCGTGTCTGCAGTGCTGCACTCAAAGGACAATAAGCACACCTTGCAGGTGAGGCGGCAGGTGAGCTGAGGATGTGACGTCTTCTTGCAACCCGCTGACATCTTTCTGTGAACAGTCGGTGCCCAAACCCCCTCCTGTGCCCCCCACCAAGAAGAGGAAAACGGGTGATGGAGGAGCCCCCGGTGGCCCCCAAACCGCTGCTGAGTGGCGCTGTGCCCCTGGAAGCCTTCCTAGCCACATTACAAATGGTGTGGAAACGAAAAACCGATCCCTGACCTTTGACCTGTCTTCTGAAGCTGACGATCCGTCTTTAGAAACGCGTTTTTGTTTGTTTGCAGCACGGCATCACAGAGGTTAAAGTGGAGGAGACGGCGGACGGTCACATTCTCCACCTGCAGGCGGAGGACACCCTGATCCAGCTGGAGGAGGACGGGACGCACATCGTCTGCGACAACAATGAGCCGCTGCGCACAACGCTGCGAGACCTGGTCCTGCGGTTCCTGCAGAAACTCTGAGGGCTCTGTGAGCTGCTCTTCTCCTGCACTGTTGGTTTACAGCAACAGGAAGAGCTGAGGGTTCAATTCTGCACTGTTATGTAATGTTAGGCCCAGTTACGTTGTTTAATATATGCATTATTTTTCAGTATTAAAAATATTTTGACTTTTTTATCAAAGCAAACTGTCGTAATGGCTTTGTCTGCATTCCTTCAGTACTTAGTGCACTATATATGGTTTTAACCATTTTGTATAGCTATATGAATCTACTATTCCAAAATCTAGTGCCCTGAAAATTTCCTAGATGTCTCTGCAAAAACCATTGTGCGTCGCACAATACTGGAGCTATCCAGCCGTCCAGTTTGAGCTAGATGCCAGCAAAACAAAGCCGTGCATGGATCAGTGGATGCATCAGAATATAGCGAAGCAGTGAGCTCGTGGCCTGACCAGCAAATTTTCTACATCATCCATCATCAGAAAACCGACACAAGAACATGTCAAGACCAAAAACACAGTTTTAGCAGGTCTTTAAAAGACTGAAGGGAAGCTATTGTCCTTGATGAGGAAAGGTGTCTGCAATAATCCTGGAATAATTTTTAGTGAAATAAAAAATAAAAAACAAGGGCTATGTTTACTAGTCAAAGCATATCCACAGGAACAAGCCAAAGGCAGCTGAAGGATTTGGGACTGATCTATTGTGTCGCCTCAAGAAAACCACAGATAAGTAGGCTAACAAAAAAAAGAAGTTTCCATTTTTCAAGTCTGGACTTTGGAGCATTGATAGATCATGTGGTCTGATGAGTGCTGGGATGAGCTGATGAACGTGAACGTAGCAACAGTTTCAGCTCAAAGAAGGTCAGTGATGACCTGAAAAAACGGAAGGACCAGATTATTCCAGCAATGGATTCTTGAAATACTCCAAGATGTCGATGTCAGAATCCATCAAGCTGAAATGACAAAGGATTTTCACCGATTGATCAGAGTCCAGTTCTGATCCCTATTTGAAATCCAAAGCCTAACTTTAATGTTAGGTTTTTCTGCAGAAATCATTTTTCTATAACGCTTTTATTTTGTAAACAAGCTCCATTAAATGAAATCCAATCTGACAGATGTTTGTCCTTTGATCTGTCATCAGGAAAACTAAAAACTCTTTCCTTTAGGCTTTTATCTCCAGATCTATTTCTAAATAAGGACATCCAGGCTAAACTAGTTTTTTACTTACCGGTAACTAAAAATAAACCAAAGTCTTTTATGCAAATCTTTATGCAAATTAAAAATATTCCCACACAAATGGAAAGTTTGTCTTCAAACTGTTTTATTTTTGCAGATTTACATGCATCCCAAATACATGTAATTAAAGGGCTTTAAATGTACAATATCTTACAGTGTACTACATGTTTGCGTGATGATACAACTGCAGCAACTTTGGAAAGTCAGGGCTTGAGGAAACAAACACAAATGACGGTAAAAATAAACAAACTTTCCCTTAAGCGACAGGAAGCTGATATGAACTGTTTTTCTCAACAGGCAGCAAAGCAGCCACAGTGTCCGGTTGGTTTGGAAAAAGGTGTAGCTTCTTGTAGAAAGACATGGAGCTCTTCCCCCTGGAGGCAGTGCATTTGGAAGGTTTCAAGTGTCGACATTCTGTGGTGTAACTGGCAGCTTGATTATGACCATGACCCTTGTCTGGATGCAGTAGATTGAGGGCCACGTTTGTTCGTGATGAAGGTTAATGAGAAAAAAAAAAAAAAAAAGTGCGTTGTCGCATTGGATCCAAATACAAATGTGGGTTTCTCCCAACTCACCAATGATTCAAGCAGTCTGGACTCTTGCTGTGTTTTTATTTTGATAGACCATGTGATTCAGCCTTTCTACTGAGTAGAATTTTCTGTAATCGTTTGAATGTGGGTGAGGAGTTCTTCCATTAAGCCTATCCTCAACTTCTTCCATTAAAACAGATTTTTTCTTTTTTTTTTACTTGGAGTCTTTCTCTGCATCCAGCAGGGCAGAGCGGATGCCCAGCTTCTTCAGTTCATCAACTAGATCTCCGTTTTGATGCATCTGGAGCAAGATGTCGCAGCCTCCCACAAACTCCCCTTGGATGTAGACCTGGGGGATAGTGGGCCAGTTGGAGAAGACTTTGATTCCTGAAAGCAGAGGGAAAACTTAAGAATCCAGAGTGGACAACTGTTGACCAACATGGCAATCTAGACTTCAATACTTTTAGAGATGATATAGATTTGTTTTAATGTATTCCTTGCTGCGTATATCCAGCTGTGACAGTTTGTCTTAAGCACCACACCCTGCTGCACAACACTGATAACAGATGGATACAAATAAAGGTTGTTTTGAAGGAGACATTGTTAATTTAAGCAAGTACCAACAAATTAAGAATAAAATACATACTAAAAAAAGAACTTTTAAAAAATGTATGTTATTATTATAATTTGTTTTAAGAATTGGCAACTTTTTTCGGGGTGTCGGACAGGTTACCGGGCTACACTGACCTTCTCTGAGCTCCTGGTCCTCCAGGACGTTGTAAGCGGCGTAGTCGTCGACCCCGTGCATGCGCAGTATCTGGACCACGGCATTACTGAAGCCACACATTGGCTGTGCCGGCGTGCCTTTCATAAAAACCACCACTTTGTCCTTCTTCACCATGTCACCCAGAGTCTTCTGGACATCCGCCGCCGCACACAGAAAGCGGGCCGAGGCCAGGCACGCGCGTCCTTCCGCGGGCCTCGACAAAAAGACTGCTGAACCCGACCGAAGACACCTGGCTGACAACTTCAACAAACTATTCATGGCTAATTACTTATTTTTGATTGGATAAGTCAAAGCGTCAAATGTAGTTGAGCTCTGGTGAGAGTGAAACTAGTCAGTCACCACTCACTACTAAGTCGTTCCGCTAGATTCCGGACGTTGATTGGACAGCCCCGCCTTCACAGATTAAGGAACGCTTTGTCATTGGCGGAGCCATACGTCAATCAATGACGTAGGTCAATTCACGGACAGTTACGCAAGAAAAACTCTTTAAAAATATTTTTAAAGCACAGATAAAACTTCCAGGCTTAAAAAGTAATGCAATGTCGTTTAAAAGTAAAAAGAAAAAACGTTTTTAATAAAAGGGATATTTGTAGAGCAAGGGAGGGGGTACTTCCGGGGCAAGTCGCTACAAAGCGGAAGAAAACGAAAATTCTTTGAAAGATGGCGGCGAGCAAACAAAAAAATAACAAGCCGGGAAAATCTGGAGCCAAAGAGGCTCAGCCTCTAATTATTCCCAAGAACCCGGCAGAGGAGCAACGTTTACGGCTTGAGCGGCTGATGCGGAACCCCGAGAAACCAGCGCCTATTCCGGACAGGCCGAAGGAGTGGAACCCGCGCGCGCCGCCGGAGTTCGTCAGGGACGTGATGGGCTCGAGCGCCGGGGCGGGCAGTGGGGAGTTCCACGTTTACCGCCACTTGCGCCGCAGGGAGTACCAAAGACAGGACTTCCTGGACAAGCTGTCCGAGAAGCAGCAGAAGGACCTGGACTATCTAAAGAAGCTGGAGGAGAACAGGAAGGCGGCACAGGAACGCACAGAGAAGCGGCGGAAGAAGCGAGAGAAGCTGAAGCAGAAGAAGCTGATGGCGAAAAAAGCCAAAGTGGGGGATCAAGACAAAACGGACGCGGCAGAGAAAACGGCCAGCAGCAGTGATGAAGAGGAGGAGGAGGAGGAGGCTGAGAAGGAGGATGATGCGGAGGCTCCCAGCTTTATCATGGGAAGAAAATAACAGCGGAACATTGCAGAGCTGTTTGATTCTGAAGCTGGACTGACCCAGACGTTATGGACTAAAATACAAATGTTGTGTCAAAATATCAAACTTTGACATCAATTTATACATTTGTGATTTCGAGTAAATCAAAATTCTTTCCTGACTGTCAAATTGAACCCACTAAGTATGTTTTTTTTTTTTTTTTTTTAATAAAAATGTGTTTGCTCAGTTTTCTGGATGCTTTTATTTTGTCAGGTTATTCTCTGAGCTGTGCACAACATTGGGGACACATTTTTGCAGTGTTGTGAAGCTGCCCCTGGTGAAACCAGTCGCTTGCGGGCCAAACAAAGCTGCAAAGAGCATCTCAAAGAATGAAAAGGCGTGACTCCTCAAGGGTTGGGGGTTCCACGTGCGATCTTCTTCGGACAAAGTCCTGCTTTCCACGGTGGCGACCGTCCGGCTCAGTGGCCGTCGCTGATCTACAGGCAGGCAGAGTAAAAGCCAGGCAGATGGATATTGTTTGAAATGGGGAAAGCGTTTCCTTTCAGACACTGTCAGCTGTCACAGTCACACCATTTTGTTATTATTATTTTTCCACTCCAACAGTTTTCCTCGTTTTGTTTTTGTTCTTGTACAGCTGGTAATTTTCCATAAATATTATTGCAAATAAAGAAAACTTTCAACTTATTACATTTTTTAATGTTTTATTTTCTGACATCTGGGGGGGCTCCATCATCCGGGTCAGGATCACTTCCTCGGGATGGGGTAGTGGTTGTGCCCCTGGGGTCTCTGGGTTGGGGGGCGGGGCAGGGCTACTTGGCGGTGGCGTCCCTCTCATCTGAGCACCGGTGTAAGTCTCAAAGTATCGGGCATTGGGTCTGGGCCAGGGTGGGACGGGTCCCTGCTCAGGTGGGGGCTCTGGCTTTGCTTGATCTCTGTCCCTTTTGTTCCTCGGCCAGGGGTCTTCCGGGTCTTGGCCTTCGGCTCCGTGGTGGGGGTCCGGTGCGTGTGAAGGGGGCTGCTCCCGGGGGAGGACAAGTTAAAGACAAAAAAAATTCTTTTTTTTTATATTAATCTACAGGATTTCTCCTTCAAGGATCTGATTAAATCAGCAGATCAGGCCCTGGACTTGTTAAAATCATTAATAAACGACTGTTAAAAATATTGGCGTATTTCTATTAGTTATATTTCTATAGCTTTAAAAAAATTTCATTAACGTTTTTTTTCTTTTTGTAACCCTTGTGCTATCCTAGGCCCTTTAACATTGGGAGTTGGGTCATCTAGACCCACTAGACAGTGCGCTGAACCTTTTTATCTTCAATGATTTCTGATCTTCACTGGTGTCCATGGATTACATGAAATCCTCTCCACCTTTATCCACCTTTGTCATGGTAGGGGGAACACGTCAGTGTAAGGGTGGGGTCATAGGATAGCACAAGGGTTTTAAAAGACCAGTGGGAACGCTACTGTTCATTTACAAACACACTTTGGTTCATTCTTTTCAACAAAAAATACTCTTTTGTGTTGTTGGTGACTCTGAAATCCGTCAATAAGGTCTCTTATTTATGGCTTTAATCGTAAATGTACATGTTTAAGATCAGAGTTTTTCGGGTTTTTCTCTTATATTTTTTCAACTTTTTACTAATTTTAAATAAACTCAAATAAAATGAGTTGTGATAAACATTTGAGAACATAAATTAACCCTTGTGCTATCCAAGACACTTTAACATTGGGAGTTGGGTCAATTAGACCCACTAGACAGTGCTATGAACCTTTTTTCTTCAATGATTTGTGATCTTCACTGGTGTCCATGGATTACATGAAATCCTCTCCACCTTTATCCACCTTTGTCACGGCAGGGAGAACATGTCAATGTAAGGGTGGGGTCATAGGATAGCACAAGGGTTAAGGCTAGAAACAACTTGCAATAATGTAAAAAACGGATTTAATCATCTTGAATCACCAAATATGAACACATTCCCGAGTCAGGACAAGTTCAGGCAAACTGTGGTAAATGATGTAGTTAGAGGTCAACGACCTGCAAAACATCTATGCGTTTCTTCATTTTCCCTCCTAATAATCCTTCCTTTCCTTCTCCACTCATTGGATTTTGGAAGCCTTGTCCTGTTAGGGGGTGGTAGCTAAACGCCTCAGAGGGATTTTTTCAGCGTGTCGGGGCAGGACAGCTTCCTCATTTTCCCTCGCCTCAGTACTGATTCTGTGAGGAAACCTCTGAGCTACTTCGATCGCCGTCCTCTGGAGCCGTTCTTTTTTTCTCCCAAAGCTACGATGGAGGATGAGAAAAGGAAATGAGAATGCCGGACAGCTGGGATTCACAAGGGAAAGCAGCAGAACGGATCAGAGTTCCAGTTGGACCGCAGAAAGGTAACCTCTCACTTTGCTTTTTTTCTTTTTTAAGGACTCCTCAAATGTTTCATTTAAAAACAAACAGAAATACTTTAAATTTAGCTCCATAGACATGTCTTTAGCTTCATGACCTCAGATTGCTCTACTATAAATAAAACTGATTTTTTTGTTCAAAAAATGTAAAATACAACAAGTTATTTAAAACAAATTTGCTGAATACGAACATTTTTCATGTTATAAGAACAGAATTTCCACTTTGTCTTATCACAGATGAGATGAAAGCGATACAAAAGAGAACCTTCACAAGATGGATAAACGTCTTTCTGCAGAGAGTAAGGAATCTGTTTCATTCTTTTAAACTTTGTTTACAAAAAAATGTTTCAAAAATCTTTTTTTCCCCCCAAAAGCATGAAGCATCTTTTGAAGTGGGCGACCTTTTTGATGATATTCAGGATGGAAAAGTGCTCATGGTGCTTCTGGAGGAGCTGACAGGGTGCAAGCTTGTACGATCCAGATCTTATTTATTTATTTTTTTGTTAAATATAATTTTATACATTAAATTTTCATTTCTAAACGCATACGCACTCGACCTCTGATCTTCCACGGCAGCTTTACAGGTTTCGAACCCCCTCCCATCGCATTTTCAAACTGAACAACATTTCCAAGGCTCTGGCTTTCCTGGATGACAGACATGTGAGAATCTTTTAGCACTATAAAAATGAAAATATGAACAACTTCACTCGTGTTTTCTAGATTCCTAAACCATGTTTTCCAGGTGAAGCTGCTTGGCATCGATGCTTCCTGCGTCGCTGACGGCGTTCCCTCTGTTGTTCTCAGCCTCATTTGGAACATTATCCTGCATTTCCAGGTCAGATGTTGATTTTTCCTAGTAGATTTTGCTGTCTGTTTTCTTCTTACACGCTGTATAATTCAGGTAAAGAAGGTGAATGGGAGACTCCAGAGGCGTTTGTCCTCCAGCCTGTCTTCCTTGTCGTCTGAAAATGACCTGCAGCGTTCGCCGGATGATGGCGGCTGCTATTCCTGCAACTCACTTCCCAGGAAAAGCAGGAAGCCGGAACGAGAGCCGAAGTACCACGGCAAAACAATCAGGACGCTCCTGCAGTGGGTTCAAAAATGCACATCAAAGTGAGTCTGACCCCAAAGTGACCTTTGAAACTTTTGTAGGTGTTAAAAATATTAATTATTATTTTAATTATTGTTATAAATCTGCAGGTACGGTGTTGACGTCCATGACTTTGGGAGGAGCTGGAGGTCTGGTCTGGCTTTCCTGGCGTTGATCAAGTCCATTAACCCAGATTTGGTGGACCTAAGGGAGAGCTTGTCCAAACCGCCTGAAGAAAACCTCCAACAGGCCTTCACAGTAGCTCACCGCAGTTTGGATGTGCCGCCTCTGCTGGAACTTGAAGGTAAACACCATCAGGAGCTCTGATGACAAGATGTGTGATGTTTGCATCTTTATTGGTCAGATAGTTGCTTAAATGGATAACGGTTTGCCATCCTACCGCAGATGTAACAACCGATTGGCCGGATGAGCAGTCCATCATCACCTATGTTTCTATGTTCCTGGGACTTTGGTCGGACATGGATGAGGTGAGTTTTACTGTTTGAGGAAATAAATGGTAATGATTCCGAGACGTTGTAGTGCTGCATGATTCTCAGAAAACACACTATGCATCACTTTAGAGCACCAATGAAATTACAAGCCAGGAATTTGCAATGTTGCGACCAAAGATTGTTTACACAAATGTTTCCTTAACAACTACGAAAAATGCTTTTCCAATATTTAAACCCAAGAACTTTGAGCTTTTTCTCTTTACTATTTGTGTTGTTTCTTAGAATCAAACACCGGATACAGACGTTTTTGAGATTGCTAGCTTTGGATCAGTCCAGTCCAAAGAGATGATCGCTGAAGCCTCAAAAGCCCAAGCTGTGCTGGAAAATTTTGAAAGAAGCAGCGAGCTGCAGGTGTGGAAGCGGTGGTCGAGGAAATCTTCTGGAACCTCTCCCGCCTCTGCCTCCTGCATCTCTCCTCTAAGAGCTCTGAAGCTGCCGAGTCCGCTGAACGCAAAAGCAGGCGATCAGGAGGTCCACATGTGGGTCGGCAAGGGTTTGGACTGGAGGGATGAAAGCCAGAGTGGGCACGAAAGTCCAGTTTCCTTTGGTTCAGAAGATTGGAGCCTGTCAGCATTGGACTCTGACGAGGAGGACGCGTACAGCTACATCCTGGACCTGAATGAAGAGGCTTTTCAGCCATGTAAGGTGCTGAAAAAGCAAGTGTCAAAAGTAGAGGAGGAAACAGTGGAGGAGATGAGAGAGGAGCTGAAACACATAGAAGCTAACCAAACTGAGAACGGGAACGGCTTTCAGCCCAATCAGAACTTAGATTTCCACTCAGAATTTGAAGTTTGGGGTCGTCTTGGGTTTCAAAGGAACTTTGAGTTGAACAAAAAAAGCTTTACAGAAAGTGAAGACGAAGCGATGCTTTCAGTGGCCAACAAGAACCCAGAGGAGACGGCTGTGGAAGATCCAGAGGGAGACTGTCATGATGGAGAGAAGCAAACGGAGGTGAAAACAAGCACAATGGATGCAAGAAGCATAAAATCCAAAGAAAAAAGCTCAGAGAGGCTCAATGCTGCTGGAAGAAGTTCAGCAGAGAGCTTTAAGGAGGAAGCTCCTCTTCTGATGAATTCCCCTTCAGTTATGAGAAGGAGCACTGAGCTGGAAATCAGGGGATCCAATGATCTGATCACAGCAATGGTTCAGTCCGGGGAAAGCCCCCTGGAAAAGCACCGTGGAGACCCCCGTGATGGCCAAACAAGCGTGACCTCTGTGTTTGATGCAGCTTCACCAACATTCAGGTACTAATTCACAGCTGAGCAAAAGTGGGCCCACATACTTTTATTGAGGCATCTGATTGGCCAGTTTATAACCTGAATATTTATGTACTACCTTAAAAATATCCTGAAAAAAGAAGGATTGGTAAAAACGTGTTATAAAAGGGTCAAAGCAAGAAGGGTTATTCTGTCAACTAGAATGATAGCTGTTCATTTATCTATAGAAGTCTATGGGATTTTGGCTTCTTGGAGCCAGCGGGTACTTCCTGTCTGGAGGGGGGAGGGGTCACTCAGTCCACTGCTCATATACAGTCAATGCTTCCCACTGGGGCGTCAAATTCAGACCTGAGTTCAATTTCTCGGTCTGTGTCACTTGTGTCAGTGTGAAACAAGAGGAGCAGCTCAGTCACTTGCAAGTGAACCATGGTGCGGTTCAGTGCAGTGGAAACTTGGATGAACAGTGAAATAAAGAGTTAAAGGGAGATTTTCTGCACTGTGGGACCCACCAGATCACATGTGTCAAACTCAAGGCCCGGGGGCCAAATGTGGCCCTCCATGTCATTTTATGTGGCTCGCGAGAGCATACAAGTTTTTTTTAATTTCTTAGAATAAGGAATAAAATTGATGTGTATTTATTCATATCTTGGGGGAATCAGACTTGAAATATCGGATTGGGCAACTATACAATAGGACTCAAACACTGTCCATATAACCTAACCTGACAGAATCACATTTAAAAGGATTTATGTTAGAGTAACGAGCAAACATATGTTTTCTATGCAACTTTAATTGTCACTTTAAAAAGTTATAGTAAAGAAATAATGAGTAATTTACATTAAGGAGTAGTTACATTTATTTTTCATTACATTTAGTTAGATGTATAAGGTTTATCTGGCCCTTCGAGGACAGCCGGTGTGCTGATGTGGCCCTCGGTGAAAATGAGTTTGACACCCCACCACCAGATTATATGAATGGTCTATTTTAAAACTAACGTCAACTATACGGCACATCAAACTAAAAAGCACATTAAGTGAGACAAAAGTTGAGGAGAAGCCCGTCAGCAAGTCAGACTTTATTAGTGCTTACAGTAACTCCAGGACTTGTTTGTAACATGCTACACCTTAGCTATGTTAGAAGTGTAAGTCAGGATTGCATGTTCAAAATACCTGTAAAAATAGGTGAGTTTCTTTTTTCCCAGCATTTTGAAGTATTTTTTTTAACCTGACTTAATTTTCTTTCAAATTTGATAAAGCAAAGAAACTTTTTTTTTTTTAAAACAGAAAGTCTGACATCTTTAAACAAAGCTTCACTTTTTATACCTGAACTTGAGGAGTCACAGTTTAATCTTCTGTGTTTGTGTGTTTTCAGCAGAGAGGAAAGGCGCTCCCCTCACTCTTTAGCAGCCTCCTGTGGCCTAACCCCATTAGAACTGGAAATGCTGCTGCTCCTCTGGATCCTCCTTTACTGCTTCTTCCTCCTGCCTCACATGAACCCCTGAGTCTCTCTGCTTTGTCACATTAGCCCACTTTCAACTAATGAGTCAAACGGGAAACTCAAGCTGGACTAAATTCTGTTGGACTATTTCCTTTTTCCTTTTATTTTTATTATTAATTATGTTTGTTTCTTGCTAAGTCTCAATGTAATTTTTCTCTTTACTAATAAGATTGCAGTCCGTTTAGATAAACCTGTACAGCTTTAATCCCTGCAGTTTTGTATATTTTCAATGCCATTTCAGGTGATTTGTGAGCTTGTTTACACTAAACTGGTTGTGGGTTGAAGTTTCCCCCAAAAGTGCTCACTTTCGGCCACACGGTGGCACCGCAGCGCCACAGCCGGCTGGAGAAGCGCTCCCACGCCTGCTGAGAATCCCCACACGACCTGCTGTTTAATTAGAGGTTGAGATTAGGCTGATAATATTTAATAACGGCTTTGACATTTTGCCGACTCTCAGAGGGTTACTCCTGGCGCAGCATCGACACTGTTTCCATGTTTTCGTCTCACTTCTACCAGTCGATGGTGGGAACTGGTTTGAGCCGGCTTTCCTAAAGCTTCACTTTCTTAAACTAAATTTGGTTTTTGGAGCCCGTATGCACGTTTTGTTTGAATACTGGAGGCAAAAATCTGCGGAAAATAAAGAAGCAACCGGTTATGTAAGTGTTCGAGATCCGTTGACCACAGTCTGTCCTCACTGTGCCACAGATGCACTTTGATTGCTGTTGGAATTCTAAGAACCTGAAAGCAGGCGGCCATTGTTTGCTCAAATCTCTGCCCAAAGGTCAAAAACTGAACCTCAGAGATCGATGCTCTTTCAACACCGCTGCCACCGCCCCCATAGGATCCCTCACCTCCCCTAAATAGAAGCTCATCCTGTCTCCAGTGCAACCGAACCTGGACAGGTGTGTCTTTACCTGGGACTCATCTGCATAGAACCAATTCTGACTCCAGGTTTTGACCTTTGAGTAAAACCTGCTCTTCTGAAGGGACTCTGAACCTGGCAACCAGCAACATCATGGGCCGGAACTTTGCATGCAGGAGTCAGAGCCGCTTGAGGCGACTCCTCGCACTGGAAGCCTCCGTGTTAGCTCTCGCAGGAAGCCAAAGGACCAAAATTGCTCTCTTCCTGTTTGAGGCTGCTTTCAAATTCAAACTGGAGCCAGATCAGTTCACAAAGTAACCAAATCAAAATCAAAATCAAAGTAACCACTAGGGGGCCTGTTGCACAAGCAAAATACTATTTACAGCAATAAAACTACCAAACATCAATAAACATACTGTTCCTGCTTTTTACCCAATGGAAAATATTTGTTTTTATAAGAACCTAGCTGTAAGACAGTTCTTATAAAAATGATAACAATTCTCTTCAGGATTTTTTTCATGTAACTGTGTTTTTTGTGCATGCATTTGTGCAACTGTTGCAGGATTCTGTTCTTTAGCGTAACTGGATTTTAAAAGCTGACCCAGGAAATGTTTCTGTGCTTGTTCAAGCAGCTTGATGGAGGATTCATGTTCTGTATGTGCTGAATACAGCAGAGATGCTGGATGTCATGTGACCAAATGCAGACATCCACGATCAGACGCTGAAGAACTGCTTTAGAAACGGCATTTTTCTGCTTCTTCCTCTGTGTTTTGCCCTTACGGTGAATCAGTTTTTGTGTGTTGTGTTTGACACAACACAACACAACACTTTTAAAGTCCAGTTACCTTAAGGAACAGAATCCAGTGATAACATCAGACTCTTCAGATTTTTGTACAACTGTGGAAAAGAAAACTGCTTACAAATTACCATATTTTCTTTAAGTCGCTGCAGCCAAAAAAATGCGAAACACAGAACAAAAAAAAAGTCAATTTTGGGAATCATCCCGTCGATAACGTAGCACATTGGAGCTTATTTAGTTACATGAAGCATAGACAGCAGATTGAATAAGAGTGCCAGCACTGCATATTGAACTTTTAACACTGGAGCTTTTTACCAGAACTCTTCAACTGTTGATGCAGTGATGTCATTCCAGTGAAATCTGAAGAGGAGGAAAGTGGCTTTAGGCTAATATGCAAAAAGTTACATTTGTTAAGTGCTGCTTATCTCTGCGTCAGAACCAACTGATTCACTGAACGCGTAAACGGTCATGGATGTACAGTACGTCAAAGAGCGAGTATTATTGTTGTGTTGCCAGCGACAGCTTCAGTGTGAACATGTTATTCATATAACTATAGCATTAAGCACATGCTAACAAGTCACCCAAAACTCTTGATATCATTTCATCATTTACTGCACTTGTCATTCACCGCTAAAGTTAGATGCAGTGATGCTTTTTCGTCTTTATGGCCGTCTTCAGACTCTGCGTCCGTTTCAACTACTCCCGCCTCTCTGAATCCACTTTCTGCGGCATATTTCAAATACTTGCAGTTTACAATCCGCAGAATTTGATTGTCTTTTTGGGATCTTTTTTATCAATTACTGATAATGATGTAATGTTCTGTTTTCTGTGGCATAGTCCTCTCTAGTGGTTGTCCGTGGGAAAACAACAAATAGATGAGCTTTTTTTTCCTTTGCATACATAAGTCGCACCTGAGTATAAGTCGCACCCTTAGCCAAACCGTGCAAAATAAATAATAATAATAATAAAACATGACTTTTACTTTTACAAAATATGGTCATGAATCGGAAGAAACCACTAATGAGTCTCTGAAAGGACAACCATCTGCTCTGATTAGTTCAGGTAAGAGAGGACTGAAAAAAGATCCGGATTATGACAAATAACACAATGCAACAATCACATTCTCAATAAAAAATATTGTGTTTAGCTCTTCCTGTCTTATTCTTTAAAGGATCTTTAAGATCAGCTTGAAAACTGACCCTAAACTCATCATCTTTATGACAAATGAAATTTCATTTAAAAATGCAAAAACAATTACTTTCATTATAACTCAGGACAATCTACATAGTAGAAAACATCTTAACGTTTCAGAGTAAGATAAGAAAACCAAAACCCCAGTTTGTTCTGCTAAACTGTGAAACATTAAGTCTCTAAAGGAGGTTATGATGGAAGAGATGAGAAATGGAGAAACCCGACTTCATGCTGTGGAAAAAATCAAAGACTTTCAAGCTATTTTGCGGAAATGATTCCCCATTGTCTCCCCCCCCCTCTAAAATACAAAATGATTTAAAGTTAATTTCTGCTCTTTTCAGAGAAAAATAAAAAAAGGAATCATTTTATTGTCAGCAATTTATCCATGCGTATAAATCACAGTTTTTGCTTTGCAAAACAAATATTTTATTTTATTTTTTTTGCCATTACAGAAGCATTTTCCCTGCAGTTCCTACTTTCCCCTCTCTGAAACCAATTTCCTCTTTAAATATCTTTTTATCATCTTATGCAATTATTGGAAAATTGCTTTGAAATAGTATCCCGGCTTTTTCATCAAACCAAAAAAAAAAAAAGGTTCATAAAAAAGAGTGTCATATTTAACGCAGGGAAAATCAGCCACCCTTGAAGAGATAACGCATTGAAATTCACCGAGTAGATGATGAATAGAGAATAATTGGATGAAAAGGACAGCATATCTATCACAAGTCGCAAAAATAAAAGCCTATTAATCAGGAAGGCCCTGCTGATTCATGGCAAACATGCGACAACCCAAAGCAGCAAAGGGCCATGTGTGCAGAGGTGACACAACAGGCAAGGTTGGAGCTTCTCTTTCAGGCTTAACATGTTAATCTCCATTTAGAATGGCCTCATCAATGAATTGCTAGAAGCTATGTACAGTTATTGTAACTCATTGCTTATCTTTCAACCCTTAAATATAAAGTTGGGTAATTGCAGCATCTGCCAACCTGCACTATAACTTCTAGGATATATGCTTCAAAAAATAGACTGACACACAACTTTTGGTTTCTATTTTTCATATTTAATGTGGTTATTAAGTCGTGGTTAATATTAAAACAAAAATACAGAGTGAATTGTTGCATTTTGTCTGCAGATGTTTTAGTAAAAAAAAAGTGTCCATTATTTGTTCTATTTTCAAAGCATTCCCAATGGTCTTTAAGTTATGACTGTCAATTTTTATGTGTTGTTTTCTAAGGTATAGTTTCTGCAGAGCGGCAAAATTTTATTAGAAATTCGCCTCTGAGTTGTTGGTGGGACTGTTGACGCAGAGTATGCCTGCCTTCATTTCCCATCATCCCATTGATTACTATTACTTCTAAATCTTTTAAGAAAATCTGGTTTGTTATTATTTTCTGTCAGCGGCTTAGCATTTCTTTTTCTTTTGCCTATTTTATGCTAACTTTAGCTAATAATGATACAGAAGCACAACTGAACAAGTCTAGTAAAAAACAAAAGATTAATATAATACTATTATTATTGTAAATTCGACATTTATTTAAAAAATCAGCTTTGTAAATATTTTCAGTCAGTTAGGGTATCAGATGCTAAAATTCAGTTTATTGTTAATATTGTTTAAATTTCTTCTTTTCTGTAGCACTATCTTAAATTGCACCTTCAATTTAATCCCAAATTTGTAGTTACATTTCTATTTACAGACCATTGTTACTTTTTTGTACTAATCCCTGTCATTTTTACCCAACATTAAAAAACCCCATAAAATTTATGTTTATATTTTTACATTAATATGTAGTTATCAAAGGTCAGACATTAGTTAAAAAAATGGGTGTTTGCGGCAGCGTGGTGCAATGTGATGAATGTAGATTATTTGATCATTTTGGAATTTTTCAAAGGCAAAACTATTTAAAGGTTAATTTCTAAAAATGCTTGTCTTTACACAAATCCACATGGGTAGTTTTTAGATAATAGGATAGTGACACCAAAATATAGTGAAACAAAAGATATTCCCCCCATGATTGTAGTAAAAACTGTTTTCTCCTCAATTCCACATTTGCTATGGAATTGTGTGTAGTCATGACCAAACAATAAATCTGCATGGAAATAAAGATAACGGAAAAAAACCCCACACACTATAGAGCTGACAATATGTTCATTAAGAACGTCTTTGTGACTCTAAAATACTTTGTTAAAGTATTTCAAACACTGACACCAGACACATAATGCAACACAAATCATTTGTGCATTTTTTTGAGAAGCCCATTATCTCCCTGCTGAGTGAATTATCTTGCTTTAGTGCAGAGCTGAGGCATTTCACAGAGAAGAGGGACTGGTCGTGGTTAATGTTTGACCTGTATCAATCGTTCCTTTGAGCTCCTATATAAACGGTAAACTTCTGTGGGGCTTTTTGCAGCAGAAAGTGGACAGTAAAGGTAAGCCCTCAGTTTTATTTAGTGTTTGAAAAGAAGGTATGAAGGTAAAACAAAAAGATAGATTTAAATTCAAAGTGCATATATTGATTCAGATTCTTTTTAGTTTTAAAATATTAAGGATTTTTGCTACATCCTGTAAAAAACGGTTTGCTTTCCTAAGACTGGCATCTTTTTCCACAGGCTGTGAAGATGCGGCGTCTTTTTCTTAGTTGTGCTTTGACAGCCCTGCTGCTGGCAGCAGCTTGGGCAGACCACCACCATGGACACAGCCACGACGGCGAACTGACCTGCCACAAATTGGCCCCTCCAAATGCTGACTTTGCCTTCGCCCTCTACAAAAACTTCAATGCCAAGACTGCTGCTGGACAGAACATCTTCTTCTCCTCTCTTGGCATTGCCACGGCCTTGTCCATGCTGTCCACAGGGGCACGTGGCGACACACACAGCCAGCTGTTCTCCACCTTGGGCTACGGCGGCTTCAGTCAGGAACAGGTCAACGAAGCGTACGAGCATCTCTTTCACATGCTTGGCCACAGCCAACAAGACCAGCAGTTGGATGTGGGCAACACCGCAGCGGTACGCTCTGGTTTTAATCCACTGGAGTCATTCCTCAAAGGTATCAAGAAGCACTACTCCGGTGAAGTCTTTAATGTTGACTTCAGTAAACCCCAGGAGGCCACAGCTGAGCTCAACAAGCACATTGCCAGTAAAACCAACGACAAAATCAAAGACATGGTAAAGGACCTGGACCCTGAGACGGCCATGGTTCTGATCAACTATGTGTACTTCAGAGGTAAAGGTCCTTCTTAAGAACATTTTCCATTGTGATTGAACCAGATTCCAGCAAATTTATTACTGTTGTCTCCTACAGGACAGTGGGAAAAACCATTTGATGCAAATTTAACAACCAAGGCAGATTTCTATGTAGACGAGAACACCAAAGTTGAGGTGGACATGATGAAAAAAACAGGCCGTTTTGACCATTACGATGACAATGAAAACCACACCACCGTCGTTGTCCTGCCCTACAAGGGAAACACCTCCATGATGATTCTTCTACCCAATGAGGGTAAGATGAAACAGATGGAGGACTTTATTGACAAGGACAAGATCTGGCACTGGCACAACTCGCTCTTCAAGAAGTAAGTGACCTCCCTTTGTTCTTCCATCATTTCTGCTCGTCTCATAGAATCCTAATCGACATTTTTGTGCTTCCCCCAGTAACGTGAACTTCTTCATGCCAAAGTTCTCCATCTCTGTTCCCACTTCTTTGGACGACACTCTAAAAGAAATGGGAGTGACAAATGCTTTTGGTGACAAGGCGGATTTCTCCGGCATGTCCAGTGAAGTCATGCTCAAGCTCTCAAGGGTACGGCAAAAATTACCGCTTGTAGTCTACTATTTTATTGAGCCAATTCTTATTTACCGTGAGCTGTTGTTTGGTTTTTCTTTCCTGTAGGCATCCCATCAGGCTGTGCTGAGTGTGGATGAAACTGGAACAGAGGCAGCAGCGGGCACCACTATGGAAATCATGCCGATGAGCATGCCGGAGACCGTGATGCTCAACAGGCCCTTCGTCGTCCTCATCTTGGAGCACTCAACGAGGAGCGTCCTCTTCATGGGCAAGATAAACAACCCCGCTGCTGTGTAAAGGTGCCCAGGCGGCGTCCAGTATCCGCGGGTACTCACAGTGGTCAGCTCGCCAAGAGCAGGCCGTTTACCTCAATGTCTACCGTGACGTAAAAAAAACAAAAACAAAAAAAAAACAACTGAAACAACCAAACAGACAACAAATAGCATCCATTGATTAATCCACCAGTGAAGTTTATTAATGTTTACATATACTAGTATAAGTTTTTTCTTACTGTCGGTTTTCAGTGGTAGAAAGAGTCAAATTCTATTTTGGACAGTTTGTAAAGTATCAGTCCACAATGTTATTGTACCATAGCTGATGTATGAGGACTGTATCTCCCATGAAATAAAATAAACTGTCATGAAGGACTTGACTTGTGTTTTTATTGCATTTCATTGTGATTTTGGATCACATAAAAAAACAATTTACCAGAGAGAAAACTCTCAAAAAACTGTTTTTTTCCCCTTTATCTTTATTTCCATGCAGATTTATCGTTTGTTGTTTGCCTAATTTTGCCAACAAACAAGCAACAGGAACCAATGAAGCACAGACAGTGTACCCATTATGTGTATGTTGTATTTGTTGGAAAAGCTTGTAAAAAGATGGGATGTTCTCCCAAAAGACAATAACTTAACACAACCTCCCCTATTTACATGTGAATGATGAGGATTTGATCCGGACACAGTAACAGCAGACAGTTGTGTAATTTAAAAGGCACTTTTGCTAAAGTTTGCATTTGCCCCTAAAGTTCGGTGAATGTCAACCCTATTTAATGAATATTAGTTCTTCCTACTTTTGTCATCAGAAGGGTAAAAGTTTGGGAAATTTGCTCCATGATGCGTTTGTATTGTTCCTTTTGGACCAGAATGACTCCAGCTCTAGAAATCAGCAGAGGGCCTTTGTCCTCCACAAAACCTTCAATGTCGACCTATCTTCAGGACATCTCTGTGCCCTCACTGTCTGCAGGGTTGATGTGGGGACACTGATGGCTGGCTATATTCCAGCATGAACTTCGTTAAGTAGACAAAGGTCAGGGATGCCTGCAAGCATCTTTTGAGCAAAGGAGAGGAGCAGCTGGACTTTGGCAAACATTTGGCCCAACGATGTTTCATTAATCTCACACAAACGTTCCAAAATTTATGGAGATACGACTGCAGACATTTAGTCAAGGGATTTGTAATTCCTGGTGACCTTTTTAGTATGATAGGTACTATAAAATTTGATCAATATCTGCAGGAAACATTCAGCAACAGAATTCTCGATTTAAATATGCACTGAAGTTATGTGAATCTTTTCAAGCCATATAGTGAGTAGACATTGTCACAATTCTACTGATTCTTTACAGTTTGTGTATCAAGGTTTTAGTGTTTTATGGTGTTTTGGAGTTTCTTTATGTAACAGGACAGTATGAAAAATATTTAGATAAAGAAGCAAAACAACAATTGTCAATACAAAGCTCAGGTTGGAAGGTTTCATCCTTGTTATTTGCCCCAAAGTGGCCATTTTCATCCCTGTTCCTCCTCAATAATAAGATTCCTTGGTAACCATATTGGTGAACAGATTTGTTAGGCAACCTTTTCGTCCAGTGGAGCAGCATGGAGTGTGTGTGCAACCCCAAGGCCGTCGGCCTCATACGACTTGTCCTTCAACTTGTCAATAGAAAGGTCAACTGGCTTCAATTTTTTTTCTTTTTTTTTTTTTTTTACACAATCGGTACACATACACTTTGTCTCCCTTTCCAGCACCCACACACTTCTGCACAGAACATGAGTAAGCCGTGTCTGAGTCAGGGAGCTGAGTGGGAAGCTCTTTAGAAGAAGACTCAATCTGTCCAGACTGCCCAACAAGGTCAGCAGCAGGTGGTGTCTCCTTTTCAAACTTGTGTTGGACGCTAATCTGGTGTCACGTGTCGCAACAGTTAATTAGCAAACAGCCAGCTTTATTAACGTGGAATAACCTTGTGTGCAGCGACGGCATCAAGTGTAATGAAACGAGCTGTTCCTCAGTGTCTTACACAACAAAGCCACAGCGTTTCTTCATGTGTTCAGATGAGTCATGTATTCACTCTTCCTTTTTAGCAGAACATGTGGAGTTCAGCTCATGTGTCACACTTAGATTATTGATGCTTGCCTTATTGCATCACATTTTTTATTCTAGAAGCAATAAAGACCTCCAGTATTTTTCTTTTTCTTCTGTCATCGAACAAGCATGGGCTTGTCTTGTACTAAAGTGGAAAACCCAAGTATGTCTGACTAATCCCCCACCTTAGTGTTTTTAGAGAAAGCAAGTGAAAGAAATGTTCCATATGGAAAGGAATTTTTCCCTTTTCCATTGAAATTACTTGTGATCCACATGGAAAATAACATTGAGAACTGTTCACATCTTTTCTGAATGTCTTGACATAAGCAAAGCTTCTTTGCAGCAAACATAAGATACATTACTGCAGTGTTTGTCAACCACTGTGTCGCAGTACACAGGTGAGTCGTGAGAGATCGTCAGTTGTGTCATGGGAAATTAGGAATTGGTCTAAAAAACATTTATAATTGACTGGATATCTGCTTATTGTTCATCCAATCAGGTCTAGGTTTTACACTGACTGAGTAGAAACATGAAAGATCATAAAGCCACGTACACATCAGCCATTTGACGTGAACCAAGAACCCCTGTGGTGTTCACACTGAACAAACAGGGAGGGACTTCTTCTTTTTCTACTGTGTACGTGTACTTGTGCACGTCCACCACTTACAGTTGAACGAGGCTTGATGCAAAATGTCGAAGCAGTGCATATCTCACAAATCTTTTTTCAGGCTTTTTATTCCCAGCTTTATTCTGATATAAAGACTTCCATGTCCTATAAACTGCATAATTAATTTCTCCTCCATGATCAATTTTCAAATGGTTTGTACTTCTGTGAATAAAAGGGTTGCCTATCCTTACATCACTACCAAATCCGAATCCCTGATTGGTCAAAGTTAAACCTGGTGTAACTTGCAACGCACTGTGTACATAGAGGCCGAAAACGATCGAAAATCTTGTGAAGCTACGCGCAAACGCTTTGAAAGCGTTGCCGAGGGTGGTGTGAAGGTAGCAAGAGATAAGTCTGTCAGTCAGACTTTATTAACTGGGTTAACAGTACACTAGAACTTATTTGTATTACCCTATACATGCTGGCTATGTTTGAAGTCTTTGCCACATTAACCTACCACAATAGTTTTCATTGGAAGTTGTTGCTTGAAGATGTTGAAGTTGTTGGTGAGGGTGGTGTAATTGCTGCTAAATACTTTTTTCTTTCCATTTATTTGATTTTTATTCAAGGCACTTTGGCAGGAAATGACTATATTATTAAAACAGACTACAGAGTTTCTACATCTTTAGTTGGTGATTTTTTTTATTATTCTAAACCCAATAAAAGTAAACTTTGGCTCAAAAAAGGTTAAAATACTGCATTAGAGATGCGTTAGAGAATAAAATCCATGTAGATGGATTTTATTTTCTTTTTTCTTTTAGAAAAAAAGAATGGAAAATGGGTTTGGTTCTTGGCCCTTCGATACGTGTTTCTGTGCAACGGCCCACATCCTCCTGCTATGTTGGTCAGGTCTGAATGGAAAAGTGCAGACATACAGATTCAATGCATCACACAGTTTATGTCTGAACGGGATATTACAAAACACATTTTTAAAAAGCTTATAAAGACACAGATAAAAAAGAAAATATATCCCATTTATCATTTTCAGCATATTTAGCAAACACCTATAATTATAACTCAATAAACAAAACAATGGGGCAAGGATTCACTTTGCATATGAAAAAGGAAAAGTGAGGAAATGCACAGCTCGGGTGCTTAGTGAAAAGAACTTGATTAAGTTTGTTTGATTAGTTATTGTTAAAGAATTCTTAATTTAAAATGAAGCACTGCAAAGATCTGCTGGGTTACTCACAGTCCTCCCTCATGTAAAAACTCCATCATTCTCTGCTTTAACTCCTCTTCCTGTTGAAAATCAAATCAAGAAAGGATGTGACACATGGCGAAGCGAGCATCTATAATACATTTTTTTTTCTTTATAAAATTCTAAAGATGCTTTTTAAGTCTGTTGCTCTCACACGAATGGATGCAAGTGAAAGAAACAGGAAACCCAAAAATGAGACGAGTTCACCAAATTTTTTTTTTCCACATTATAAATGCGTGACAGAGCAGTTGCTGCTTTGATTCAACAGGGTGGAAGTACTAAATAAATTCTATTTGCTCAAATGTCATATGGTAATATTTCTCCTTACTAACTGGATTATGCATATATTTTCATAGTGTACTATAATTAATATAAATTAATTTTATGTCTTAAAAAAATCTAAAGACTGTACTAAATGAATGACAGCATTATAAGAAACCATCAAATGTTGAAACTCTTAAATAATTTTAGAGCTGGGAAACCGGCAGGAAAAAAAACTGTCACAGAGTGGAGGCTGATTGAGGAATGAGCAAGGAGACATGAAAAATCATGCAGCGATGAGATTCTCCACATTATCTACTCCAAAATTTAACATATGCATGACAGCTACAGCTGATCAAAAGAAATCATATATTCTCATGCTTTTGGAAAAGAGAAAATTGCTCATTTCTAGTTAAAAAATAACAAGAGTGACAGACATTTTTCTCAATATAAATATTTATTGTTGCAGCTAGCTCATTGGCCTCATCATTTGGGTTTATAATTCCTTTTTTTTGGTGTTTTTCCAGCAAAACTAAAACCGCTGATTTCAATTCCATTTTTATTTATTTAAAAACCTGCTGTTTTTAAAAGCTTGAAAATAGAATTAGCAAGGAAAAGCTAAATACCACTAAAATATTTTACAGTATTATAAAACAAAATTGTGAAGGCTTATTTAAAGAAAATCAGTTTCAAAATAAAGGTGTGTTAAAATCATGACAAGATAAAAGGATACATACCTTTCAGATTAAAAAGATGCTATGAGACAAGGAAATGAAAAAAGATGGGTGTTTCTAAAATATTTTTTTCTTTTTTGAAAGTGAAAAGTTTGGTAAAAACATCTGCTTAACTGACAACCTCTGTATTATTCCTTTTAACGAAATTAACTTCCTACTTTTGATAGATTGTTTCAACTTAGTTTAAAAAAAAACGCTTCAGTAATTATTTCCTAATTTTTTAATTAAAGCTTAAAAATATTGAATTTGTGTAACAATAGAGAAAGCTCTCCAGTTCAAATAACAGGAACAAGCCAGTAGGTGTCACTGTTGTGTCACAGAATGCAACAGTACGTCTTCTCACTGTTTTTTATTTAATGCTAATCTCATCAGAATTTGTAATTTAGACCCAAAAAAAAGGAAAAAGAAAAGGCTCCTCCATTCATTGGTCTACTTTACACATCAAAGTCAAAGGAGCCAAATGCTCGGAAGGTCGTGGAGAAGCTCACTCTTCTATCATCTGCTCTCATCTGTGTGCTCCGTCTGAGCCAGCAAAAACACCTTGAAGAGGGAAAGTATCCAAAAACAGAGTGACATTAATATTACAACACAGAAAAAAATCTTTCAAGGGGAAATCGGTCTGGCGTTTGCAACCATAAAACAAAAAAAACCTTTGTTTTTAAAATAAAGATCTAGAACAATTCCAGACAGCAGAGCTGCTTTAAGGATCTATTTCAAGGTGTATTTTTGTTCGTGCAGCCAGGAGGACAATGATCCTTTAAGAACAAGAGCCAGCGATTTGCCAATATGCCACAGTCAATGATTAAATCCACTGAGTAAACAGCAACACAGCGGGGCCACATCCACTTAACATACCGAACAAGTGGCTGCTGAACGTGCATCAAAGCTAGCAAAAAGGGGACAGGCTGACAGAGGAAGGCCTCTCGTGCATTAAAGATGTTTAAAAAGATGATGGTATTTTTGTTTTTTGTTCATTTTTTCTTTTTCTTCACATGCTGTGCTGTAAACAGACAGATCTGACACCTTTTTCACGTGGAGGCCTCTGCTTCTGTGCGGTGACGTCTTATTACAGTTAAGTCACGCTGACAGCCCACAGCGCATCCCTCACTCTTCATGGCGACCTGAGCGCCAGTGCCCACACGCAGAAACACATGCATACACGCAGCTCCATCCTTGAAGCTCAAGCGGCCGACCTGCTTGTTGCGTTCGCCGTTCGACACAGTGACCCCAAAATCCCCAGTCCGTCTAAGGCGCTGATGAGTGGGATTAGACGCTGGGAGTCTCTGAGCCAAACCAGCTGTGCTGGAAGATTGACTGACTCCGCACCGCATCAATCCAGGTCACCGCGAAGACGGCGGGATGCGTTTCATTATTGTTTCCGTGTCACATCCCAGCGAGGCTTCAGAAGCATGATCCACGTGTTCACAGTTGGTGTTCCACCTGGAGCTCTAAAGCAGCGCAGTCACAGCGTCACATTTAATGAGCAGTAAAGTAGCTGCTGGCCTCTTCCCTGCTTTTATTTTGGTTTGAGTTTCATAATAACTTTTGTTTTCTGTAATTTCCCTATCAGTTTCTGCCCTTTGGGTACATCCATGGTCTCACATAAAATAAACAAATAATTATCTCCTAAAGAACACGCACAGATGATATTTTTGAGGAAAACTACTTAATTTACTTTGTCTTTGCCCTCAGGGATTTCAACACGGCTTCCTCGTTCTTTTCCATTTCAGTATTTATTTATTTCCCATTTAGTTTCTGTTTTTACAAATGAGTTTTTAGGGCCAACATAAAAGAAGAAAAATTAACAGAAAAATGACAGAAAAGTCGTAGAATTATGTCATAAAGTCAAATTTTCAGGAGGCATATTATAAAATTCTACAATTATAAAAAAAGGTGTTACAGTTATGAAAAAGAAACTTTTTTTTTTTTACAAAAATAAGGTAGTGTAGTACAACAACAAGAAAGAAGTCGTTAAATTTCCCCAAAAATGTAACAGTTGACGGGAATAAAGTCGTCCAATTATGAGAAGAAAGTTGTACAACTGAAGAGAGTCAACAATTTATGCGAATAAAGTTGTGAAATCCTAAGAAAAAAGTTCTACAATTGTAAATTATTTTTCTTAACAATTATGAATAAAAAGGTCAACACGTTATTTGTAAAAACGATGAAAAATTTAGACAATTCAGACAATTTAAAAAGATAGTTATACAATAATACGAAAAAATGAAAAACAAGTCCAACAATTTACAAGAATAAAGTTTTTTGTTTAATTTACAAATTATTTATTTTTTTATTTAAAAGACATGGCGTTGTAAATCATAAATTTATGATGTAATTGTTACTAAATAATAACTATTGGTCAGCACTGAAGCTCTTTTGAAATTAAAACTGTTGCCGTGAACCCTCACTAAGTAACCACTAGCTTTTAGCATAAAAGAGTCAGTGCACAGAAACATTCTCTATGAAATATTCTTGATGGATACAATTTACAATTTCATTCTAAAGGTTTATGTCTATGAAGACTCTCATTCTTCCAGGTAGATTCCATCATAGTTGTAGGTTTAAAGGTCGTCATCTTGACTTAGTTTTTAAAGTTGAAGATGTTTCACTTCTTATCCAAAAGGCTTTGTCAATTCGTCAGTCAATTCTAAAGGTTTAGAGATCAAATATTATTGAAGCTTTTTTTTTAAATTAGTTTTGTTAGTTGGCCTAAAGACAAACAGAATTGACTGATGAATTGACAAAGCCTTTTGGATAAGAGGTGAAACATCTTCAACTTTAAAAACCAAGTCCAGATGACAAACCTACAACTATGATGGAATCTACCTGGAAGAATGAGAGTCTTCATAGACATAAACCTTTAGAATGAAATTGTAAATTGTATCCATCAAGAATATTTCATAGAGAATGTTTCTGTGCACTGACTCTTTTATGCTAAAAGCTAGTGGTTACTTAGTGAGGGTTCACGGCAACAGTTTTAATTTCAAAAGAGCTTCAGTGCTGAGCAATAGTTATTATTTCATTCTTTAACACTCGTCAACACTTAAATAACAGGCTCTTTGACCAATCGTAACACTTCGACCGATCAACGTAATTTGGCTGATTCTGACGCAGAGAGAAGCGGCGTAAACATTTCCCTACTAAAGTGTTGCATATCCGCACATTCTCCACTTTGGTATCTGTTGGAATTGTGTTCATTGTGTTGAAGAGTCATTGTTGTTGAAAGAATGTCAACAACACCGGAGCTGAAGCTAAAGGGTTCCTCTGCTTAGCATGAAGGTTTGCGTCAGGTAGAAAATGTTTAAAATTAATTTGGAAAAATTAGAAGAGAAAAAGGGGAATTGCGTCTTATAAAATGGCAGACCTGGAGGTGTATTTCCTCTGGTGTAAATGGAAGAACGTGCAGCATCTCTCCTGCCTAAACAGTGGTCACAGCGCAGTGATCCAGGTTTAGAGTTCTATTTTTTTGGTTTGTTTCTGCCTCCCCTGAACCTTTTTTTTATATTAAACACAGACAACAGGATGGGAGCACTTTGAAACCAGCCAACGCCTCGTTTCCAGCCCACTTCTTCCTGGGAGGCGGTGACATGATGAATAGACAAAAACGATTCTGTTCCCAGGGCTTAGGGTGGACTATAATCAAGATGAATGCTTGTTTTAGATCGGCCACTCTGTCAGAAAGTCAGAGCCGCAGTCGAGATTGTGGTGGAATTGCTGATAAAGATAGACTGGCACAGAGAGGAGGAGAAAATCGATGCATTGTCTATTATGTCCAGTGCTTATGAATAAAACGTTGCCAAAAGGAAGTGAAGGCTGCAAAAGCTTTTTCTGTTTTCAGCTTGATGCAATGATCACTTTAATACTCACTCTGCTGGTCTTCTACTGTTGACTCAGAGCTCAATATGTTTCCTTCCACAAGAATACATCAAACCCATATTACTGAAGCTGCTTTCATGATTTCTGAGATATTATTACTCTACTTATCACCCAATGTATGAACATGCACAAATCCATTCATCCGTTCATCTACTCATCTATCCACCTATCAGATCCATTGTTACATCACACCATCCATTAAATCCATCCTTCTATCCACTCAGCAATGCATCTTTGAAAACTATCCATGAGATTCACCCATCAGATTCATTAATTCCTTCATTCAATCAGCTCATTAATCCATTAATACACCCACCCATTTATAAAATTCATCCATCCATTCATTGAGACATCCATCCTTTAATTAATCTATGACTTCATTCACCCATCCATCGTTACATCTATTAAATCCATTCATCCACTCATCTGTCCATCAGATTCATTCATTTATTCTTATCATTTAATTAATCCATTTATACATCAACTCAAGCATCATATCAGTCCATCTATCCATCAAATCAATTCATTAATTGATCAGTCTTTCATACATTCATTTATCCTCTCATCCTTTAATTAATCTATTAATTCAGTCCCCAATATATCTGTCAATTCATTCATTCACTCATCTATTAAAATAATTTGATTCACTGATCCATCCATCTATCTATCTATCTGATACTTTTAGTTAAACTTAACTGTCTGGTTTTTAAGTTTACTGATTCTAGCTGAGCTTATTGACTTGTCTTCAACTTCACCCAACCTGAGACTCAACTTGAACAGAGAGACTTGTGAGTGTCCGTTCTATGTTTTTACACCTTGGTGGTACGTTAGTAAATTGTGAAAGGTATTTTTTTATTCCTGTGTGATTTAAAAACATGTCTTAAACACTGAAACCTGATTCAGTTGAGAGCCCTTCTATCAATATGTCAGCTGACCCAACACAGTACATGAATACAAATGTCTCCTGCTCGTAAATCAATCATCTCGCGGCTTCACCTGATCCCCGATGTTGCCGTCTCCGGGGACAGCAGACAGGAGTCAAGCCATGGTATGTCCTTGTTAAAGGGCTCTTTGCGGTTTATGCGTCCGCTGGCATGGCCAACCACAGCCCGGGGATTTACAGCAGCTCATTACGGAGCCATCATAAAACCCTCATGTTAGCAAATGTTAACGCGCGTGATTTATACATAAACGTCATCGCCATGTTGCAGTTAAAAGGCGCGCTAATGGCGGGAGGACAATGGGGAAAGCAGGTGGCTGAAAGACGGACAGAAGGGCGAAGACGCCGGATGGGTGGATGATGGTGGAGGTATGAAAATGTAGGGTGAAGGCTGCGGATCGCACGTGGCATATGAAACCAATGGATTCTGAGCAGATCTTATTGGGCCACACGCTTTTGTGTCAGTTTGTGGCTGCTGCTGATTATTTACTGTGTCACACTGATGCATCTGTCATACCTGAGATAAATGAAAGCCACACACACACCCACCCACCCACCCACCCACCCTCATTTCTCTCCTCGGGAGGTGACACACTTCCACATCAAAGCTGAGATGTGTCTTATTAGTGCAGCTGAGGGGAACCAATGATTTTTTTTTTGCTCTCTTACTCGCTTTCAATTCCTATTCTGCTGATAGAATCAAGTTAATATCAAGATGAAGTGTGATTCATCAAAGCATACAAAACACGGCATACTCGCCGTCCTCCGCCTCTTGGAAGAGCTGCAGCTCCTGATTAAAGCCAAATGACTGAGTTTCCTTGCTTAAGAGAAAGAAAATGCAATCCACTCACTGTGGAGGGTTTACTTCACACCGCAAAAGCCTTAGCTTTTCTCAAAAAAACAGTGCGCCTTTCAATCCAAAGCCCATTATACATGGATGAATTCTGGTTGCTGCATGGGAAACCAGGGTTCGATTCCCAGGGGGCTTGATGAGCTTCATCTAGTGTGGTTCCTTGGGCAAGACCATTCACGCTACTTCCTAACAAGGGGGGCCACGTCTAGACCTGTGCCGGTCCCCAGCCTGGATAAAATCCAGGATTGTGGTGCTCTGTCATGATGTTACATGGTAGAAAATCATGGTAGTGGTAGACCCTGAAATGGCACCCATCAAGAGCTAACGATCGTGGACACACAGGAGAGAGAGAGAGAGAGAGAGTGGGAAATTAACTTATGCACACAGAAAGGTACACACAAAAGTTACAAAACCAATATTCTTAAAGATTTGTCTGAAAACAAAAACCGTGACCATATTTAAGCATCAGTGAATAAGCAGGTAGGTTGAACAGATCTGTGCTTGTTAGAGTGTACCTTGGTCCCATTGAATGGTCCAGCAAAGGCAAGAGGCCCGGCACCCCACACCCCAGAGCTGGCTGGCAAATAACGCAGCAGTCTGGCTAATCCAGACATCCAAGAGCCCCCCGTCAGACAAAGACCTGGGAACAACCAACCCCAAGTGCACCGGACCCCCACCACGGATACGGAGCCGGAGGACTGGACTGAGCAGCCTCCCGGCAGAGGAGTAAGAGGAACAGAGAAGACGCAGAGCCAGAGCCCCCGCCAGTGCAGGGACCCACCCCACCTGAAGGTGCTCCAGGCCCAGACCCAATGCCCCCACCACATGAGACTTACGCTGGCGCCCAGATGAGTGGCACACCACCGTCCGGGAGTCCTGAGCCACCCCCACCCCCATCTTACTTAATGCACCTCATGTATATAGGTTCAAATATAGTCTATTCACAGTGCCGATTACAGTAAATCCTTCTTCTTTTGGAATTTGATTTAAATGAGGGTTTGTTTAAAGGGTTTAACCCTTTAACACCAAAGCTTTGGCTCCAATATTGACATTCTTTGGACTATCGTAACTCTGCAAGCGTTTATGCAATTAACGTAACCCCAGCGGATTCTGAAGCAGAGAAAAGCCTCCTAATATACAACACGTTACAGATGTGAAGAGATTACAAAATCAAAATAAATCAGCCAATTCAGAAAGTTTATTTAGGTTAATAGCAAAAGGAGTTGAAGAGTAACAGAATGCCAAAGAATGTGTGTTATTTATGTGTCAACAGCAACATAGTTGCTAGACTTCCATGTGGCAAACGGGTGTTTTTTTAAAATCTATGACCTCCCTAAAAGTTTTAATCTAGTGTAAGAACCTATTTTGGAAGTACCACATGTTGTAGTTCCTAAATGACCACTGGAGGGTGGTTTCAAAAAGAAGCAGCCTCACACATGTTTACACCTACAAGAAGGCTTTTGTTCAGCTGAGTTCCAAATCCTCGGAAACCCTGTTTTGTTGAGAGTTTTTCCAGTAACCTCATGACACAGCAGATGTCACCAATAACTCATAAATATCACACTCTCTTTGACATACTATAACTCTTTGAACATTTTTTTTTTGGGATCAACGTTAATGAGCTCATTCTGACGGAGAGAAAATCAGCTTTTCATATCAGCTTTACACCAATATGTAACACATTACTAGCATAAAGTGTTGCATAATGGCGTAAAGCTGCCTTTAGATGCCATAGATTTAGCTGATTTGCTGATTGCTTAAACACTACTCTAGTGTAAAATATTGCATATCAGCGCTACCCTACTTTTCTCCCCTTTAGAGTCAGCTAGAGTTACATTAATTGCATAAAAAATGTATAAGTTTTGGTAGAATGTCAATATTGGAGCTAAAACTCTGGTATTAAAGTGTTAAAAAAGGGATCTGTAGATCCTAATGGGACTTTTCTGGTTAATAAGGGATAAGTAAATACCATTAAACATTACATCTTTTGCCACCTTTTGGAACCGTAGAGTTTTGCCGTATCTGTCCAAGATGAAAAAAAAAAACTGTGGAGCTGGAAAGTTGGCTTTAAATTAACTCATGTGATTATTTTGACAGGAAAACAACACAGGTGGCAGTCAGCACACTTTATAAGGACATCTGTTTTCACATTTTACAATACAAATAATTGTTTGTAGTTCAGTTGGCATCTTCTTCCTAAAGGAAACTGTTTAGCTGCTTCCCACGAACCCAGTAGCAGGTCAAAAGAACTGAAAGCCTCCATTAGGGGAGCTGTTGTGTGCTCTGCCTTTGCAGAATCTCTCAGCCAAGCAGCACCACTCTAAACACTGTTATCAGCGTTCTATAAAAAATTCCAGCTTGGTTTAGCTTTTAGCCACACCTGGTTTCCCCACTCCGTGATAAAGTTTACTCCTTTTTAGTTATTTATTAATCTCAACTTGAATCTAAGACCAAAAAAGTGTTCTAGGTGAATGCATACCAGTACTTTTTCTAAATTCATTCCACATTGACAGAAAAAAAAGAAATTTGTGCTCTCTGAATGATTATATTTATCCAACCAAGAGTTTTAAAAGCGGGTCAATCAAGGCAGCAGAGTTTTGATTTTGCAGAATGACTGCACTGCATGGAGCTGCTGATCTTACTGTGCGTGGCCTCTGCGGGTGCATTAGCGACAAAGTGGTTCTGGATGCTGGTCCGACCTGTAGGGTCGGGTATTTGGCTCAACAGTGTATTATTTTTATGACGGGAACTTTGACAAAAAACACACTTTGCATCATCCTTTCATCGCTTCCCACCTGGAGAACCCACGGGCTCAAATTTTATGACTAGCAGCAGCCCTGATTATTTTTGCAACTCTCCTTCTTACTGCACCGTCCATCTATCCATTTTTAGAACCCAGAAAATCCCTTTTGGGGCCATGGGGTTGCTGGTGCCTATCCCAGCTACTATTGGGCAAAAGCGGGGTACGACAGGTTACAAGTCTACTGCACACACAAACACACACTTAAGGGCAATTTAGAGTCACCACTTAACCTATGAAGTATGATTTTGGACTGTGGGAGGAAGCCGGAGTGTCAGGAGAAAACACATGCATGAGAAGAATATAGATTCCACGCAGGGAGGACCCAGCTGGGATTCTAACCTTCTCGCTGTGAGGCGCGAACGCTAACCACTACAACACCGTGCAGCCTACTGTGTCTTTACCCACACTACACACTTGAAAACTCACCAAAATTTCGAGGCACCTGATGTCTGGCGAAAAGGAAATTTTGACATTGTGAACGACCCGTCCCAAAAAATGATGACATCACCACAGGCAAAAACATGGAAAAAAAAAAGACTCCAAGGCCAAAAAACATTTTATAGGGTTCAAAAAATATTTCAAAATTTCAAAAACATAACTGACATGTCAGGGATATTCAAAGAAAGCTTTGAAATTATGGGATAGCCACAGGACCATCAGCTTGGTGGCCATTTTGTGACAAAGTGCGAAATTAAATTTTTTTTCACAAAAAAAAAAAAAACGTACACCACCAGCCTCAGTCTACAAACGCAACTTTAATCTCGGGAGGAGGTTGCCATCTTGAATTTGAAAAACAAAAACAAAAAACAAATCTCCTCAAACAAATCTCCCAACTCCTCGAGCATCATTTGGAAGCTACTTGAGAGAAGAAATGTCGTAAAAGTGGGGTTCCTCAGCTGCTCACACATTTTTTACTAAAATATTTAGAAAATTGTAAACATGAATCACTGGCTCAAGTGGAGCAAAATAAGAGATATGATATGACTATTAGGAAGGTGGGAGGGGTTAACAAAAAAAAACCCATCTGTTGCTAAGGAAAACCAGAAATGTACTTTTGTGAATTCTTCTAAAAATTATGCTAGATCTAAACACCACCCCCAGGTGATCAAAATGTAAAATGGTTGCTATGGAGATAAAAAAACCCCCCAGAAAAGCCACCATTTAAAAAAAGGGTATTTTTTTCATGAGTTTGTCACATGCAGCTCTGGTCAGAGGGTGGCAGGGGCAGATGTGGACAGTGAGAGGATGAGTCGCCGCCACTTAAACAGTGACAGCGGGTCAAAAAGAGGAAGCAAGGGTGGGAAGAACCTGCAACCACGCAATGCCGCTCCTGGCTTTCATTTTTTTTGTTGTATTTATCTTTTTTAAATATTTGGTTTTTATTTTTTCTATTTTTTTCTTATTGGATCCCTGTTATTTGCTGTTACGCCAAATTTTATAAAAATAAATAAATAAATTGTCAAGTTAACTTTAAAAGCCAGGATGAAAATTATAATTGGGTTCTTCCAGGGTTATGCAGGATGGCAGCTGCAGTGGAAAAGTTTTCTCTTTGTCATTGTTTTTTGTGTGTGTGTGTGTTTGTTTTGACAAAATATGAGTTAAAGGTTAAGCCGGAGATTTTCCCGCCTTGTGTCTGCCACCAAAAAGCCTTATAAGTCCAAATCTTGACCGCTGACACATCCACATCACATCCTGTCATATTTCTGCACAGCCTTCATATCAGTGGGAAACTCCTTCAAGCCCCATTCCTATTATAAATAGAACAATAACAGAAATCTAGACACAAAAAAACACAACTTTTAGCTCCTGTTGTCATGGAAACCGTGAACATCCATCTCAATTTGCTTGTGAATAGCCGTAAAATGTTGACCATCGGCTGTCTAATTAGAGCTCCACACACCACAGAGCTCTCGCTGGAGTTTTATTCTTCTGCCGTGCTCGTTTCTCTTCCTCGATTTACGTTCCTTGGGCTCAAAAGCACAACCTGAGAGCCGTTCTCCACAGGATGCGTCATCAGAGAACGCGTGTTGGAGAATATTTCATGGATAATTGAGCCAGTGTGATGGTGGGTAACATCACCGTCGGGGGAGAGGAAAGACATGGGGTTCCAGAGAACAATCAGGGTGGCTTAACAAGCTCACTCTGGCTTTTCACATGAAAAAAAGAAGGTAATCTACGAATGATCTGCCCCTTTGAAAGAACAGAGGCTCTCCACGTCTTTTCACCTTAGGATTTGGCAGAGACCTTATGACAATTTTGGGGCTTGATGGTGTTCAGGTTGGAACACCTTTAGAAAGAAAAAGGGTTTTCATTTTGTGTATAAATCCCCTGGAGCTACAGGAACTGAGGCAAAGTAAAACCACGCATTAATACGAACGCAGAATAACATGCGTGACGAGACAGGCAGCAATAAAACCTGCACAACTTTCCATATTTATTATCTGTTTGCTGCTGTGGAGCATTCACGGTGTTAACACAATCTCCAAAGGGAAAACACATTTGCAATTATTGAACATAAAACAAAGTTGTACAATAATCAAACAAGAGCTATTAATATTTTTTAAAATGATTAGTTTGGAAATAATTTAATGTTTTACACTGACTGTTTTTCCACATCATTACATGAATCATAATCAGGCAGATCCTATACCATGCTATTCTTAAGCCTTTTATAGTAAACCACATCCATATATATGATAATATATTACCTTCGGCACATGAAAAAACACATTTTCTATGAAAGATTAGTTATTTTCCTGAGTTCGTTTCCATACTGGAAGTAAGACGACACGATCTCTGTGGTGCCACCTTTCTCTCCATGTGGGTGCCGTCCAGTTCATGACTAACCTAGAGTCGGCCTGGGCAGCGTGTCAACATCTAACAACATTCAAACTTTTGCAAAAATGCATGTATATATTACGATTTTAAAAGGAAAGAGTTTTTGCCAATCACAGCTAACTCGGTGGAGAAAGGGTGTGTTTGGGTGGTAATGGCAGCGCAGACTCCTCCTGGAAGGGGCCGTTCTCACTGGTCTACGTGAGAACCCGCTCGTTTTCGTGGATTGGGAGAACGGATGCCTGAACGGATCTCTTTGGACATGAACATTATAATGAACCTAAAAGCTCAAACAATTGAATTTGCACGATAAGGGCCCCATTACCATCAGAGGAAATTGTAAGTTCAGGGGGAATATCCTCTTTGTGAAAACATAAGAAGCCGTCAGCGTCACAGAATCAGTCAAGTGACAGCTAGTTCATTGTAAAAAATGTTTATTTGTTACAGCATGTTTGTTCTCATGACCTTACAATTATACAGAAATAAAGCGAAAAAAAGCGAATTCTGGAGGCAAGAGAACCACAACATTGCAGTTCAAGGTCATGACAGACCTTACATGATTTTGGATCCACTACTGCATGGTATAACAATTATTTTGGAACAAGGACACACTACTGCTTTTCACAGCCACTTCTCAAAGACGTTGAGGTGCGACTCTTTTTCACACATCACAAACTTTACCTTGCGAAAGTTGGACAGTCAACTAGCCAAAGGCTGTGCTGCACCTTGTGACTTGCTTGACTCATGACAACCACATTTTCTGACATCACAAGGACCAATCATCAAATAAAAGAAACAAATAAATCCTGAGACACTTCCTGAGGGTGGTTGAGCGAGATGAAAATTTTAAAAATTTCAACATATTTAATGTAACTAGATTGCATCATCACAAGATAAAACATAAAAGCTCTTGACTGGTCTTCTTTGAAATGGTTAAACGTATCCCAAACTAAATCATAAAACACAGAGTCAATGCAGTGACTATAAAATAATTTAAATGTCTGGTCTTGGTCAACACAGGTGTACCATTATCTGAAGTAGCTAAAGGTTTAACCTTTGTGCTATCCTAGGCACTTTAACATTGGGAGTTGGGTCATCTAGACCCCACTAGACACTGAACCTTTTTTCTTCAGGGATTTGTGATCATCACTGGTGTCCATGAAATCCTCTCCACCTTTATCATAGAAGGATAACACGTCAATGTAAGGGTGGGGTCATAGGATAGCACAAGGGTCAAGACGCTGGTTTAGAGACGACTGGAGACGAAAACATCAACACTTTTGTTCTGACAACAGAAAATAAAAGCAAACTACTAAAATTCCTACAGTGATATATAACAAAAGAAAAAACATTTTATCATCCATGTGGAATAAAAGTGAGCTCAGAATCAGAAATAACACGTGGATTTTACTTGATTGGATGTTTTTTAATGACATGTCTTGTAATTGTGAAAGCTGTTTTGTGATTTAAGATCTTTAACCCGACTACAAAGGACATCAGTTGGCTTTGTGTCTTTAGGAGACAATTATTGCTGTCAGAAAGTATATTGGCCATAAAGGTAATCTCTAAAGTGCACAGGGAATAGTTTTATACGTGGACTCTCAACATACTGAGAAAAAGTTGGCGCATTGTTACATTACTTCTGTGTTTCTCTGCCAGCAGTCACCTTGCAATACTTTTGGATATAAATGTGTCTAGATTTTTATGAATATTTTCACCTTTAAAAGCAAAACCCTTGAGCTGATTAAAGAAATTCTAAGGTTTTCAACGTGTCCTCCTCCCTGAACGGTAAAATCTGTAACTCGGAAAAAATACCGTGGGAAGGCATTCATGAAAAGAGTCTGTGTTAAACTCAACAGGAGGTTCTTCTTTCATGATGCCTTTTATATTTATAGCTGCCAGAATTAAAGCCAACTTGGCTATAATAATAGATGTACAAGAAACAAGAGGTTTATTACCAGAGTCTATGGGGCGCCAACTTTGTTTTGGTGAAAAAATATTTTGCTATAACCCACTTACTTATGTTGATCATCAGATAATTAAACAAATAAAGTGATCTAATGATTCATTAAGAAAAAAATAAATAACTGACTAGTTTTCACAAAAGTTGTCAGTAAAAAAGGCATAAGTTTTTACTTGATGGGTTTATCATTTACATCACTACCCAAAAGTTCTTTTAAATGTAACAAAAGCATTACCTCATAAATTCAATTTTACTCCAAAATTGTATAAAAAAAACGGTGCAAGAAATTGATCATATTTAAATTCTAAGGATGATTCACTATTGTTGAAGAAAAGCAAACTCTTAGGGTAGATTTAGTGGATTTTTGTTTTTTTCTTTAATTCAGTAACGTTATCTACACACTAATTTTGTGTCGGGGGCAGCCATTTTCACTGGTAAGCCAATGTACAGACATACACTATGTTACCAAATGAATCGGTTAATTCAAAAGGGGTCCAAGTCCACAATTTTTCAAAATAGAGATATTATATGTTCTATGGTCTTCAAGGAAAAAGCTATCTGATAGCAAAATTCCTGGACTTGGGCCTCTCTTGCATGGGCTTTGCTTTATCCCATAGACGGTAGCACTAGTTATCCAATATGGCTGCGCCCCTGTTTAATTCAAGAAGGGCCCAAGTCCAGAGACTTTAGTTTGCTAGTCTTCTGAAATTATAAAAGTGAGGTGCTTCATATAATAGCATTTGTAAGCTATGAACTGGTGCTAAATCTGGGTAAAGTATTGATCATTTGGTGTAGCCTCCCTATAAGCTATGCAATTAAAATCATTTCCTGGACAAACAAACCTCTTGAACTTGGGCCCCTTTTGAACTAACCGATTCAAATGTATTGGCGCACCCATCCAAATGATCAAAATCAGGTGCCATAATCACTTGTCAGAGCTCAGTGAATTCCAGCGTGGAATTGTCATAGGATGCAACAAAGCCAGTCGTGAAATTTCCTCGCTCCTAAATATTCCACATTTAACTGTCAACCCCTTTCTGACCAAACTTAAGAGTTTAGGAACAACAGCAACTCACCCACAAAGTGGTAGGTCTCGTAAACTAACTGAGGGGGGTCAGCTGATGCTGAAGCGTGTAGTGGAAAGAGGTTGCAGACTTTTTGCACGGTCAATTGCTGCAGAGCTTCAGACTTCATGTGGCCGAAGTACAGAATGCAGAGAGCTTCATGGAATGGGTTTCCAGCTGAATCCAAACCAAACATCACCAAGTGCAATGCCAAGCGTCGGATGCAGTGGTGTAAAGCACGCTGCCACTAGACTCTAGAGCAGTGGAGACGCCTTTTCTGGAGTGATGAATTAGGCTTTTTTATTTGGCAATCTGAGGGACGAGTCTGGGTTTGGAGGTTACCAGGAGAATCGTACATTTCGGACTGCAGTGTGAAATTTGGTGGAGGAGGAATTAATGTGTAGGCTTGTTTTTTAGGGCTTGTGCTTGGCCTGAACTCTGAACTCTGAAACTCTGAATGTTTCAGGATACCAAAACCTTTTGGACAATTCCATGCTCCCAACCTTGTGGGAACAGTTTGGAGCATGAACATGACTGTGCACCAGAGCACAAAGCAAGGTCCATAAAGACATAGATGACAGAGTCTGATGTGGATGAACTTGGCTGTCTGCACAGAGTCCTGATCTGAACCTGATAGAACACCTTTGGCAAGGCAAGTTTATTTGTATATAGTACAATTCGTACACAAAGTAATTCAAGGTGCTTCACAAAACAGAAAAATGCATTAAAATCACAATACATCATAGAAATAATCAACGTAAAATTTACTTTAAAAGAAAAGCTAAAATTTGAAAATTGATTTAAAAATAAAGGAAGGAAAGGAAAGAAAAGTGATGACTGGACCTTTCAGTCATATACACGGCTAAACAGAAATGTTTTAAGTCAAGATTTGAACATGAACACAGAAGAGGCCTGTCTTACGGCTTCAGGGAGGCTGTTCCAGATTTTAGCTGCAGAATATTGAAACGCTGATTCCCCTTGTTTAGTTCTAACTCTGGGAATCAACAGGAGGCCGGACCCTGAGGTCCTCAGAGTACGAGATGCTTCATATGGCACTAACATGTCAGAGATGTACTTTGGTGCGCGGCCATGGAGAGACTTGTACACAAGCAGAGCTGCTTTGAAGTCTATTCTTTGAGGTACAGGGAGCCTTTGGGATTTATCCTTTGGGATAAATTAGAGCGGAGCCTGAGAGCCAGGGCTTCTCCACCAACATCAGTGTGTGACCTCACCAATATGCTTTTGGAAGAATGGTCAAAAATTCCTATAAAACACACTTCTCAACCTTATGGACAGCCTTCCCAGAAAATTGAAGCTGTACTAACTGCAAAAGGTGTACAGATATCATACTGAACATAATGGGTTAGGAATAGGATGGTACTTAAGTTCATATGTGAGTCAAGGCAGATGAGCCAATAAAGTGGTAATAAAGTGTATTATTTGAGCTGTTGGTGTTTCACAAATTTTGAAGGGTGCACATTTTCCAGAGGTCATAATTCTGAAATCCTGTTAATGAGCCTATCTTATGAACACACATTTGGACATATAAATGAAAGTGCAATCCACGCACTTTTATTGGGAAATAATATATTTGTCAGAATAACCATACTTACTCTGCTACCTTCTTTCCACACATTTTCTCTGTAGTGCAAGTTATTAACTGATTCCTCAATGAAAGTATGTGGTCTCACATCATGTTGATCATGTGGTAAGAGTTGGGTGCAGAATCAAGAAACCAAGGCTGCCCAATCCTGGGATCCAAACCGGATCAGACCTTTCAGTCAATCAAAATGTGGATGAAGTTTAAGTACCAATGTTTTAAAAGCTTTTGACATTTGCACATAGATGCATGAATATGTAGAATTCAAACTGTGTTTACATTTACTAAAAAGAATTCTTAAAGTAGATCTTTAAGTTTTTAATCATACCTCGTTGAATCTTTGTAGAATCAGAGTTCTTCCGAATGTAAATGGCGTTGCGATGCATCTAGAAATGTCCTTAATTGAATTTCCCAGTTAGTGTTTTTGATTTGGAACTACATTGTTTATGACTTTTGGTGGATTTTATTGTGTTTCTGTATGGATTTTCTGTAGGTGAGGATGACACATTTATTGGTAAACCCCCCCCCCCCCCCCTCAACAAACCACCACAATACGTCAACAATAAACTTTTTATATAAGCTTTTATAGTGTCACAAAGTTTCAACACTTAAAAATTCGCTCTGGTCAAACCTCCCTGTACGATTTAACTGTCTCAAGTCTGCTACAAAAACCGCAGCGATCAGAGTGGTGATTTATTTCTTCCTCGGGTTGCATTTTTGCCCCTCTCTCCTCTTTTCAGATTTTTTTTCTGGCAGACTGAAATTGCTTTATTATTCCCCCAGAGTCTGTCAAATCCCACAGCAGGTCTGAACTCATCACCCGTCACTGGCTCTTTGGCTGAAAAGAAATAAAGTGGGGGGTATTCCTGGGTGGCAGATTTATGTAATCGTCCTTTGTCTCTGCAAAAAAAAAAAAAAGAAGGAATAGGGGGGTGGAAAGTCGATGGATGGATGAAGGTCTTTGGTTCAGTTTGTGTTTATTTGAATTAAGAATGGAGCTTTTTTGAAAGGATAACTCCTCGTTATCCAAGACTTCTGTAAATCTAAAAAACATTCTCTTTTTCCTTTTAAAAGTTATCACAAAGGGATACAGAATAAGGGTATGTTTATTTTCCCTATAGAGGCTGATATCCAGCTGAGCAGATCAACGACACGTTTTCTGCCTTTCATGCTCATGACACCATTATAGTCTATTTTATGTTTCCTGCGTCAGCCTGTGACTTTCAAGCAAAAAAAAAAAAAAAAAAAAAAAATGGGAGACATAACACAGAATTTTTAAATAGTCTGGGTATTTATTTTTCATTTTGTGATTTGACTTTTTAATCCTTAAAGCAATGCTTGACATTTGCCGGGATGTGAGAATCATATTTACATTCTGGATAGATAAGGAAGACAAGACCTCATTCCGTGATATCTACTCAAGTCTAGATTTAATTTTTTTTTTAACAAATCCCATGTTTATGGGAAATTATAGTGGGTGTAGAGGGGAAAAGATAAAGACTGTGGGGATTGCTTTAGAACATCTTCTGGAGTCAGTCAAATCTCAAAGTCACCAGGGTTCTTCAGTATTTCAGAGTCCACTGCGTGTTGCAATTCAAAGAAATCGCTACAGAATTTATGGTGTCAACAAAGTTAAAGAGATCAAGAACAGCAAGACAACAATTGAAAATCTACAGGACTGCAATAAATCTGTAGTTAAATATTTTTTAGGAAACATAGTGCAGGAAAATGTAGCTTGCCTTGGGGAAAATGGTTTTAAGGAGCGCTGTATGGATAAAGCTCAAGTATTTGCTGCACTATTCAAACGAGTATTATAGACTTTTAGAAAAGCTCATTCTTCTCTAACAGCCCTGGTACGTTCCCTGTCCGTCCTGGGAGAGGATCCTTCCTTCATGTGGACATCCTTGAGGTTTCCTTATTCTGGTTATTTAGCAATCAGCCCTTGTATTTTATATTTTTTCAAGCCCATTGAGTCAACTATGTTGTAATATTGAGCTTTATAAATCAAATTGAATTGAATTCTAAAATAACATCGGTCCCTTCAGGAGTTGAGCCTGTGACTTCATGCATTACAGGAGACAGGAATCTCCTTCACACAATAGTAGATGCAAAAAATAAACAACAAAAAAAGAGCTTCTGACTTATGTTTCCTAAAATATTCTGCAGTACAGGCCATAGTGTACAGTCTAAATTTCTACATTTAACAGACAGGGAATGATATACAGTAGACCCTCGTTTATTGCGGGATTCATGTTCTTAAAATAGCCCACAATAGGTAAAATCTGCAAAGCTGCATCTTTATTGCAATGATTAAAGACTGTTTAAAGCTGTAAAACTCCTCACTACACACTTTATTAACTTTTCTCAGACATGAACATTTTCACACAGTTTTCTTTTGTTTAAACTCTCAAAGTTTAAACCTTCATAGAGAAATATATCCAGCATTACAGAATGAAAACAAAGATCAGATCACAACCGAAGATTAACAAGGTCTACAGTCAATCACGATGCAGAACACAGTGCGCTATTAAAACATGCAAAATTACACTAAAAAAGTCTGCAAACCATCAAGACCACAAAAGGTGAAATGCAATTTAGCGAGAGACCACTGCATTAATGTTTTTGACACTCTTGGGTAGTCATGGACCCAGTTAGATCCCTTGACTTCTTGATTTAAGCATGTTTACGAACAAAAGTTCCATGTTGCCAGGTAACTACTCGGTTACTGGGTTAATGTTAATCAGTGGCTTTGCGGCATTATGCAACACTTAGTAAAGTGCAAAGCTGATTTTCTCCTCATAAAAATCAGCTATGCAGGTGTTGTCGGCAGCATTCGAGATGTTAGAGGACTAATATTTGTACATACATATATATATATATATATATATATATATATATATATATATATATATATATATATGTTCTAAATTTGAATTTGAATTAAACTACTTGGGGTATGACCTTTTCACAGATTCCTTAAGTTTTGATTTTAAAAACATTCTGGAAACACAGAAGGAAAGGGGTCTGTAGGTTTGTTGCGCTTCCTCTAGGTCATCTTTTTCCAACAATAAAAGAGGAATTGCAAAATCTAGGAGAACCCTTGTATTTCACACTCCAGTGAAGAACAAGTCCCCCAAAGCTACCTAACTACTGTAAAATGAAAACGTGTCAAGAACCAGAATAAATACAGATTTTTATTTATTACATGCCACTGATTAGGAATAATATTCATTGTGTACTTCTACGCAAGCAAACATGCAAACATGCAAACGTGGTGCATAATGTTGAAGAAGTGCAGATCTTGCAAATCTTTTTCTTTCACAGTTCTATTCTGATATATGAAAGACTTGGTGTCATAGAATTCCGACCGGAAACAAATGATCAATTCAAACAGTTGGCACTTCCATATTTTGTAAAGGACAGTATCCATATGTCACTACTAAAGCCAAATCCCTGATTGGACAAAGTTCAACTGGTTCAACATTCAGATCACTTTTTTAATTACCGTGAAGCCCACAAGCATGTTAAAAAAACTTGTGAAGCGATGAACGCAACAGTTTTGAATGTGGAAGCCCGAAACACTTTTCATTGGCAGCGATCGCCTGAACGTATGTTTTGGAAAACAGTGTAAGCCTAGCCTTACGGTTCCCCTTGAGGTTTGTTGAAAAGGAAAATGGGCAAACCTGTACGGAGCACACACCTATCACATGACCAACACTTACACGTGCAGTCAATGAGGAGCCAGAATGTGCACCTACTACCAAATGAATTGTGCTGCGTAAACGTACAGGTGACAGCATCACCTGTATGTAATTCTTTAAAAAACGTCACCTTACACTTACCACTAGGGTTGGGCGATGTCCCCTAAATTGGCCGTTGTCGATGTTTGCTGTCAACCATCGGGATGGACGATGACATCGTCGGGGGGGGGGGGGTATTTTTACATTTTTCGTTCTTATATAACTGCTATTCGTTATTTTGCTTTTTTCATTTTATTTCCCAACTAATGACTCATCCGCGATGATCCAGTATAAACTGAGGGAAGTGACTTAAACAAAAAAAGTAACAAACAAAATAGAAAAGAAGTAGTCCGCTCCCGCACTTAACTAGCGAAGTGGACCGGCGGAGCACGGACTTACAGCTTTGTGTTTGATGGGAAGGGGGGGGGGGGGTGTACATGAGCGGTATGTGTGGGAGATTTAAGACTGCGATCCGTCCCGCAGCTCTAGGGGTACGAGCTGCCGAACTCAGAACCGGGTCTAAAAGTCTGTGTCTGAGCACAGCTCGGATCGTCAGCAGACCCAGCGGTTTGAGCTTCAAAGCAGAAATGTCGCTCAGTCCTTAGAAAACATTCAAACAATGACGTGGATTTGTGTTTCCAGTCGTGTCCCGACTAAATAACGGCTGATGTTATTCACAGCATGCAGCGCCACCCAAAGCTAATGTTGTTAGCCCATGTTAGCATAGCAGTATGCTAACATGGGCTAACAACAGCGCTCAGAAAAAGCGCTGACAACACGGATTAAGATTCAAATGATGAGCGAACAGGTGTTTCATAATAACCGTAACATTATTAAAAGCACGTTTAGAAGATCGTCTCGTATTTTACCGAGCTGACATGTCAATGAATATAGCCGCTCGGCGCTGTCGTTTTGTATTTAATTGTTACATTCAATAAAGTTTGGAAAAAAAAAAGCCGCTCGGCGGAATTTATATCCTTCCGGTTTTTATTCCGACGGAAAGTGTGACCTTAGTGAACGTTTTTATATTCTGAAAACATTTTTCTGGGCCCATGTACACGGTTGGATTCTAATCCGACCATTGATCCCATCAAGATATTTTGTACATGTAACCGCGGCTTATGGAGTCCACTCGCAACGTGGCGGGGGCGTGGCATCACGATGGTGGTCTCTCCATCGGGATGTCAGTCACCCATCACGATGGACGATGATATCGTCCATCGGCACAACCCTACTTACCACACACACGACAATGGTATGCTCCATTTTCACAACGTTCCATAAGGTTGCCACACCAGCCTGGAGGGAAGTGCAAGACACACCTGGACTCCCCTTCAGAAGCAGCCGCTTCCGTCTACGACCCTCAACCCAAAAACCAGCAACACCAGTATGGATCAGCCCCCCCTATACTGTTGGAGCCCCACATTCAGGGTATCTTGGAGTTTTTAATCGCCCCTTTAACTCTTCTCTCCATTGAACTTCACTATCTTTACTGCACAAACCTTGAGCGTTATCATGAAATTGATTCAAACGTAACATTTAAAAGTAACCCGAATGCTTTTGTTTTTTTAAAAAAAACACATTCAATGCAGATTTGTAACAAATTTGGTTAGGATTACTCTAAAATAACACCAAAGCTAGTCTGCAATTAAGAAACAAGTAAAGATTATGCAAATGTGGGATCGTCAAAGAAACTCTAAGTTGGAAATGATCCAAATGAAACAGAGAAAACATGATCATCTCCATGTCAATTGTCCTCATTCTAGACATAATAATCAGACAGAGCCTAAAGACTGTCCAGCAGCATAGTTAGACACAAATATTTTATAAAAGTATTAAAGCCAGCTGGATGCAGTGATTCCCACCGTCAACACACGACAGAGGGCAGAGAAACAGCCACAGATTGTCCCATTATCTGGTCTAATGGATGCTCGTATGCTAGATTCCAAATCCCTTGGTTGCTGTGCATCATCATCATTTTCAAACGTTTGGCAGTTCCGTGACTTTAAAAGGACCCGACCCATATATCGCTAACAAATCTAAGTACCTGATTATTCGAAGTTTAACTGGTATAACTTTCAATGTTTTATACAAAGTGCCCGAAAACAGATACATAAACGCAATAGTTTTGAATCCAAAAGCCCAAAAAGTGCATATACACACATTTACATCGACTGCTTTATTAGAAGTGGTCACTGGAATGCCCGTTCCTGAGGGTGGTATGAACATAGCATTGGGATTACAAGACTCCTTAGCTGGAGTTGTTCCCTTTCTTCAGTGCAACTCCCAATAATGTGACAGAAGCAACTCCTCTCACTACTATCTGATAATGGTGTTTCCCTCTCTTCATATCATCCATCATCGCCTGTCACGTTTGTGAAGTTCCTAAAAGGGAAAGGAAACTCCCTCTTCTTTCTTGCAAGTGTCAACATTACAGTAATTTTAGCTTGAGTTCACGCTGCTCATTTGACAGCTGCATTGCTGCCATGCTGGAATGCTGTGCTCTTTATCATGGTAATGGGGAGCCTTTCAGAAAAACAGCCCTGTGGGACCTCGGTTCTCCAAGTGCATTACGATCTTTTGAGATGCTTTAATGGCAAACTGGGCTGCACTATCAAAAACAGGTTGACATTTAAAAGAGCCTGCTGTTAAAATTCAGGTTTTTAACCTTGTTGACATGTTGTTTATACCGTTTAAGATTAGTCACCAGTACAATGGCGGTGGATGGCTGCTGTAAATGTGTGGACAATTGTTTTTTTTTTGCTTTCGGAAAAGGTGAAGTTGACAGCCCACTTTACAAATATTAAAAGAACCAATCCTGATGACTGCATTAACACAGCAAGATTAGACGGCTACTTGCCATTATGGTGAGAAAAACTGAAACTGTTGACTGGTTTTATGATCGCTTGCTGCCAAAATAATTCTTTAGGTTTGAGACTTTTATTTTGTTTTTGTAAATCATGAAACTCTTTTTTTCAAATCAAAACTTTCTTTAAAGATACGTCAAGCAGAGTTTAATCATTAGAGCCAGTCTTTGCAGTCAACACAAACATTGTAGAGTAGAGTAATATGTTCTGGTGGGAAATTATGACACTCAAAGTTTATGCATTTCTTTCAACGTCATGTTTACAGTCATTTTCTAACCTAGTACCGTAAATTGGGTTGTATTTTTCTCCAACTCTCTTTCCTTTTGTATGAGAATATTGTTTACTCTTGTTTTTTACCAACAGGATGTGGCTACAAAGTAAAAGCTCTATTTGTAAAGCTTTTTGTTAGGAATGCAAACCCTGAACTTCCTTTTTTTGTTTCCACACAATCTGTTTAAAAGTAGTTTAACGACAAGTTGTGACAGCAAAATATTAGTTTAACTGAGAGTTTTACGCCTTGAGACTTGACTTGAATATGTTACCAAAAACTTCTAACTTGACTTTAACTTGAAAAAACAGGTCTCGTGAGGATCTCTGGGCAATAAAAACATACATTTTAATTGCATTCAATAAAACTTAATACCAAAAAAATGTATAAATATTGCACATCATGCTTGATTTTACACTTTCTAAAACTACTAACCCTTAAAGTCCCACCCTGATCATCTTTTGATATTTTTTAAAAGCGTTCTCATTGGTCTTTTAATAATAATTATGTTTTAGCCAAAATAAAAAATAAAAAACTGTAGTTTTCTAGGACATAGTTTTTGCAGAATGTCTACCCTGATTCACAGTAATTTAAATAAAGAAATACTGGTAAATTGAGAAATTAAATTTTTTGCTTAATTTCCAAATATATGTCCTCCATCATCAGAAAATTTCCAAAAGAACATCATAGTAGTAGGTTTAGAGGCTGTCATCTGGACTTAGTCTTTAAAGTTAGAAGACGTTTCACCTCTTATCCAAAAGGCTTTGTCAATTCTATCTTTACTTGTGTAGTGTTCTCACTTAAACAGTTGAAGACTATGAGGACCAATGAGTAATATTTTAGTGTTAATACATACAGTGCCTGATTCACACTTCGCTCTGTTCAAACTCCTCAGTGCAGCACAAACTCATGCACAGACAAAACTCCCTTTTTTCAGAGATGAATCATTTCCAAATAATCTCCATGTACACCTCGACAATTAGGCCACCAGCAAAGCAATTATAGATCACCAATATAGTGATGGGACACTGATATATGGCTGGGCTTTAACCTTTGGGCATGCGGACAGATTACACTTATTAAGCCTCAGCTTTATTGGACCAATAAAATCATTGTGCAGTCATATCAGCCCACAGAAGAGCAGGGGGGACAGTCCTCTTGTTGAAAAAAAAAGAGACTGAGAATATAGCTTTAAAAAGAGTTTTTGCTAGATGATATAATTCTATCGATGCTTAGTGTTTAGACAACATTTTGTTCTTATGTATATCATCAATAAAAGTGGTTTCTATGAAGTCCTAAATGTCAAATTGACTGAATAGTTTTTGGTTAACTTTTAATCTCAAGTAAGTGACTCCTGTGGTTTAGACCAACGAATGGTCGTTTTGCAGTTCTTTATCCTTATCCAAAATTTGCTCCTCAGATTTGAGGCCCAAAGGCGCAAAAAACTGTTTGACATTTTCGTCAGTGTTAGCAAGGTGGAGTGTACACAACAGATGTAACTTTCTTCTCTTCAAGGGGATAATTAAAACTAGAAATTGGTTACTGAGTGTTGTAAATGGGATTTATTTACATTTATAAAACAATCAATTAATTAGGTTGACTTTTCATTCCAGTTTCCGATTCAATTTGTACTTATCCATTGTAGAGCTGCAGCATTCTTTACTGTTTCCATTTGGTTCTGTCTGCAGATAGTTGCCCTTATGAAGTCTGGTTCTGATGACGGTTTCTTACTATTCTTCCATTTATAGGAAGTTCTTTTCATCACTTTGCCTCTTGCTGTCTTAGTACAGCATTTATACCAAAACCTCTTAAATATAATCACCTTAGTAGGCTATAATTATACTATTATTGAGAACATTTGGCCTCATTGAAAGGATCTGGACTAAAACAAGTTAAGATCTTAAATGTTTGATATTAATATATACTAATATATTTAGCCTGGTTACTTTATGTTGTTTGTGAAGTCTTTTTAGACAACCACAGTTGTGAAATTGTATGTCTTAAATCATGGTTAAATAGACTAGAAATCTGTCAATGAGGCTACTTCAAATGTCTGTCCCCCTGCTTTGATGTGTGGAAGAGGCTGAGTCACTTTCATCCAGTCTTCATATGAATTTATACTGTTACCATTTGGTGGTCGGTCAGTCTTCGTACCAGATTTCTCTCTGGAGCAGGTGACGTTAAACTCCAACCTGTAACCTGACGGAATGGCCATACAATCGCTCAAGGATGAAGGGAGCCCCTGGTAACACCTGAGAAACTGACTGATGGAATTCTGTAGTACCTTTACCATCATTATTGGTACCTCAAAAATTAACAGATGATCGAATATTCTTGGCAGGACAGTATTCTTGAAGTTGAATTGACTGTCGATTTCTGTGAATGAGCCTACTTCAGATGTCTGTCTTCTGACTGCTTTGGAATGTGGGAGGGGCTGAGTCACTGGCTGCAAGACTTTGTTAAACGCAGGAGTCGTTGTAACATTCAATAAAATCCAAAGAAAATAATATTTGTTTGTTGTTATGTTAGTTCGCTAAGAGTTTATCAAAGAGTCTGAAATGTTCCCAAATCCAGCAACCACATTTTTTGGTTGGAAACCCGACTGTAGCCATGCAGTAAGATTTTGAGAACTGACCAACTGCATGGCTTAACTTAAATTGCCAAATTGGTGGATCAATTTTTAAGAAAAGAAAAAAAAGACGTCATAGAAGCTTCTTGGAGTTTCGGATGGATAAAAACATTGGGGAACTAATATGAATTTAAATGGAAATTGTTCAGCTTCTGAAAGGCTCCAGTTATCAAATTAAATTTGGTCAAATATGCTGCTACCTTTATATATATATGTACTAGAACTAATACAAAGGCAGGGATGTATTTATTTATTCCACACCATGTTTTACTTGTCAAAACCTGGCACTTACATTACCCACAATGCAACTTGACTACTGTCAGGTCAGTCAAAATTTGTGTTGTGCAAGCAAGGGTTATTTGTTTATTTTTCTACAAACGCCACACTTTTTTCATTTTCAGACAACTGACACCAACTCGAGGGACTCCTCCTGAGGAATCGTGCCCAACTTTTCACTGCTCCTTTTTTAATATATGCAGTGGAGGAATTGTCTCCCTGTACACTGTCAAAAGAAGACAGAAAAGCAGAAAACACACACAAACATACAGTACTCTGCAGGAGTCCTAAACTTTCTCTTCTTCCTGAGTTTGCTCCCATGGAACCACATGTTCTGGTAATATTCTAAAGTGTTTGAGCAACATATAGCATATATATTAGATCTTCTATGGGCAAGGAGGAAGAAGAGTGCAGAAATAAGTGACCCTGTGTGGGCATCAGCACAAACAGCTTGAAACAGACTGGGATTCATTTTATCTGCAAAAAGTGTTGCATGTCTTAAGATATAAACTACTAAGATTGGGTTACATTTAAACAGCATGATCAACACTGAACTGGGGCTCAGAAATAGCTTTACAAGAAAGGATATTAATAGATGATGGTTTTACATCCCGTTTTGGTTTTGGAACCCATGAGGACTGTTGTTTATTGGAATAAATGTAAGGTTTTTTGACTTATTGGAACTTGGATTTTCAGGAAAATCTAAGTGGAAACAATAATTTTGAAATTGCTTTCTACTGTTATGAAACTAAAATTAGACAAACAGAATCCCTCAGTTCAAAACTCAGAGCAGCTGGTTTGAAGTTTCTTTAATCATTTCTGACTGCTATTTTGCTACGTAATCAAGCCCGATGTTCATGTTTTGCCAGACATTGGTTGGGAATTTAAAACCTTGATCATTAACGTATTTGATTAACATAGAAAATGCCAGAGCATTTTGGTGTTTTGTCCTGCAGCTGTGTTACATGTGCATCTGGCCAAAGATTGAGAAGGCTCTGGATCTTCTTGTGATTCCTGTTTCTACCTTTATTGGCTTGGTGCAGTAGCCATATTCATAATCCATGTAAATAAAACAAGGTGAACCATTCCAAGTGGACCTAGAAGTTAAGGTAGACTAAGACCATGGCGGAATCCAAATTCCTTCCCTACCCCTTTGGCTCCTCCCTATTGCTCCAATTGAAGGGGCATTTGAAGCTGCAGAGGTGTCCCAAAGTGTTTTTTTAAGGAGGAGCCATAGCAACGGGGGGTTGGCTATCCCTCTGCTGGTAGGGTGATCTGTGGCATGGAGGATAAACTCATTTCTCCACTTTAGTTTCTTTTGAAGCACAACAGTTTATATTTAGATGTAAGTATTGAGTTTTTGCATGACTTTTTAAAGTTATAAAACCAATGTTTTTATGTATTTTCCAAGTGCTAATGTAGCTCACTGGTAACTTCTAATGACTTCAATGGTCAACGAAATATATATTTTAGACTAAATTTTCAAAACAATTCTGGAAGTGGGGTCACCATGCTGTAAGAAATTTTTGTAAATGTCTGGGCAAAAAAAAAGCTAAATAAAAAAACAAACAGTTAAAAAAAGCCTATTGAAGTTGGTCAAAGTGACTTAACTTTATAAAATATTCTAAACTACAAATCGTGTTGCGACTCTCTGTTGTATCATGTTTCATGCCTTTTAAAAGATGTCATTAGAAAAAAGGTACATTTTTTTATTTACTCAACCTAGTCTGAGCTGGAAATGACAATGATAGCAGTGGTCAATCAAGATGTGCAGGAAAAGAAAGAAGTGTCACAGGAACAGACAATACGAGAGCTACCAGTAGTCCTCTGTGGCTCTGCAGTGCAGGCCGAACTATTGATTACAGCTCTGTGGGAGGGCATCGATTTTTATGTCGGGGAGAGTGAGGAGGCTGAATCCGCTTAACAAAAGGAGGAGCGGCTCAAATTCAGCAGCAAAGGGACAGCAGAACTTTAATAGTGTCAGATTTGGCAAAGCAAGTGAATAAAACACTTTCCTGAGCTCTAACAAAAGTAAATCATCCTTTAGGTTCTCTGACTGTTTGTCTATTGTTACATAAAGCTTTTTAAAGTGGCTTTAATGAGCCCAAATCATTGACTTCTACCACCATTCCTGACAAGATATTTTTATTTTAGCTCTTCACTTTTGCAATTTCTGTCAAAATATTATTGTTTGAAAAAATCTTACCGTCCTTTAAAGACAAAATCTAGCCATGTTTGTGACACGCAGGATTAAAATAAACAGCTCAAGAATAATGATTCACATCCCATTTAGGAGTAATATGGCTCCCCCCTAAGACCATTTTTTCAACCACATGAGTGCAACGTTTAGTGTATCATCTAAAGTTTAAGCCATGAGTTTGTATAAAGGCCGTTCAGATGGATGGATTGAAGAACGGAGAGATGATAACAGTGAGGAATATGCTGAGATGACCCCAGAGTTGATAAGCGCAGCCCGAAGGCTATCAAATGATGACTTTCTGAGCACAGAATCGACTGTCTGCATGCTTAACTGAAGGAGCCAGAAGGAGGAAGCGAGTCTGGAAGTAAAAGGGGAGGGGGCATGTCAGCAGCAGGCAGCTAACTGGATTAGTTCTTGTAATACTACCAGCAAAGGTTAATGTTTACAGATTCAGGAGGTTAATGCACTCTAATGTATGGGACGGGTCAATTGGATTGGTTAATAGCCAATCTAAATGCCCTCTGATTACTGCCAGAGATATGATGGATCTGACCTTCTCTATGAAAGAGCTTGACCAATGGATTTAAAGTGTTATTTAAAAAGAGGGGACGCATGTTACAGGAGATTAGTGGTAAACGTTTTCTAATTGTAAATGTATTTGTCGCTATACATACTGAAAAACATTGAGATTATCTTTGAAGGAAATATGACCGATCTTCCAGAAGCTTCCTTCTTTGACAGGAAGGATACTTTTTTTAATTTATTTTCACAATAAAAGAACATATTTTATTGAAAAACTGAACTTTTTTCCCCCCCCAGAAATCACAATATCGTCAAAAAACGACATCCTTCCTCGCTATTTTGCGGTTGATTTTTGTGGTGTTCAATGTGAGTGTCATCAATCAATCTTCTCCATGCCGTGTAAATATGTTTGCCAAATCTACATAAATCTTTGACCAAAATTAGACTTGGTTCATGGCCAAAACTATTTTGGAAAGTCAAGCTATAATTTTGTGTTACATTCTGAGTAAAAACTGAGAACATGTCTGGTGTAAAATCCAACATTTTGACATAGAATTCAGTAATAAATTGCTCCCTTCTTAAACCAGCCTCCAGTGGTTATTTAATGAACTGCGACATTTGATCCAACCTTGCTTGCCTCAATATCCAACACTTAGCAGTAGTGAAGTGTTTACGCAATCAACGCAAATCAGCTGATTCTAAAGGGTGGTTTATACTTCAAAGCGATCTTCTATCACATAAGTCTTATTACGTAAATATCACAATCCTGCGGTCTATTTCATAGTGAATATGGCGTGTCTCTCTATTTTTGGGGAAGTGAGTCTGAGTGTTTTAAAAAACAGTAATAGCGGCGTTATCTTTGAGCTCCTGCGATGTGGGAATGGAATGGTATTCCAGGCGTACCATTCCAAGATGTCATCATCTTATGTCACTTTCTGCTGCAATGAGGCAATTTCCTTCCAATGGCCTCAAGACCAATGCAATCCTTGCAATTAAAAATCGCAATGAAACATAAATAGGCTTTGCCAAAGTGACAATAAACAACACAAATGTTGAAGAGTTGCAGTTGTTCAAAGAGCGTATGTTATTTTACTGTCGCTGGCAACATTTCCAATGTTAAAGGGTTTAACAAAAGGCAAAAGGAAAATAAAGGTTTGTAGCAAAACACAGAATTATTAAAAAAAAAGTTTGGTTCGAACACTGCTTCTCTCAGTACTGCAATGCCACAACTTTCCTCCTCTCGTGTCATTTCCAGTACTATCCACGCAAGTAGACATTAAAGCTAAGTGATCATAATTTTCATCACCATCAAAGCCAACTGTGTGTGAAGTTTTATAGACGTTGGATTTCTTGCTTAAAGGCATCTTCATTATGAATGTGTGTAATTAATTTGGCTCAACAACGACGCCTCCTCATTTCTCGGCCTGTGTATTAACAAGACCATTGTAGAGCTTAATCAATGTAGCCGCCGGCTCTCAGGAAATGATGGGGAGGCGGTCAAGATGAATAAGCCTGACACACTCAGTTTGGAATCCATCAGAAAGTCATAAATGCTAAGCAGGATGGGAACTATTTCAGAGCTGCTTCTACTCCGATCCAACAAAGTTCATTAGGTGTTTTCAGATCATTAAGCTGACATAAGCAATCCCATCGCCATGGTGAATAATAGTGTATTAGTTCTGTGGTTACATTAAATTTCCTTCCTTGTGTCATGATGAACCTCTCAGCTCTTTGTCGAGATAGTTCAGCTTTATGACGGCTTCAATCAATTGCGGTGAATACACAAGAATTAAGGACGTCTGCGCTTTTTATCTGTCAGCGTGATCGTTGCGCCCGTCATTTGGTGCTTACTGAAGCCCTAAAGCGAGGAAGACTCATGTCTCTATCTTCCGCAGTCACCAGATTTGTTACAGATGTATTGGAGAAGGTTTAAAAAGTCATTTTTAAAGGGGTTTGCAAGCCATTAAGTTAATTAATGTAATGATTAAGTTAAATGTAATGAAGTATACTGGAGCTAAAGCAACAAAAACAGCAATCTGACATTCAAGGTAAAGAGTATTGGACAACATTTGTAACATTTGCGTTAAAAGAAGCTCCAAATTTGTCTGGAGAGTCATTGCAATGTTGTGCTAATCTAGTCTAATTCAGAGGAGTCCCTGTTACACACAAAAAGATGGAAGGCTATTCATCTCAAAGGAGCCATGTTCATTTGCAATAAAGACAGTCAGATATGAATAGTTCATACTTTAGAATTATACATTGGTTTCAAATCACCGCCATTTTTTAGAAATTATTTTTTAAAACCAGTTAAATATTTCATCTATCAATTAGTAATCTACTTTGTATTCATAGGAGATCCTGATATCATCATTAATGTAAACGGGCTTTAAACTGCAACGATGAACCAAAAGTTTTGACTTATCCCAGTACGGAGCCAGTAAGGTGCCAGGGGGGAAAAAAGTGTACGGATTTAGTGCGGTAATGCAATACATTTTTTTTTTTTGCAATCAATTAACCATGACCTGTAATTATTAATCAATCCATTTTTAATTTAACCTAATATTTGCTTTGAAAAGCCTAATTTTGAGGCTTTTTGCATTTACATTTGTGACATTCTGGCACATTAAGGATCAAAATACAACAACAAAGAAGCAACTTTGTGAAGTTTTCCTGTCATAGCAGACTTCCAACCTTTACTTTTAGACCAACAAGGGATATTTTGTAGTTAATCCTCTCAATTAAGAAAAAGAAGCAAAAGTTACATTCATCTGTACGCGCTGAACAGAGAGAACAGTTTCATGATGCATGCATATGGATTGCTTAACTGAAAAAACTTTTTTTTTTAAATCTGCTTACCTGGTTTGCTAAATTGAGAGAACACTTTCATCATCTGTGCACACAGGATGATAAACTGATAGCACACAGAATTACCCAGACTTTTTTGAAACACCTGGCACCTGCCGGACCCCGTATCCCAGAGGAAACAAATGCAAACAAACAGCAACTAGAACAGAATAATGTTTGCCTAAGTCTAGAACATTCTTGAACATGGGGAACCAAGCAGTAAATTACTGATAAACATTAATGCATAAATGTATATGTCTTTACAAATAGAAAGCTGAGAAGAGTTTACATTTATAGATGTTGTACGTGGCATATTTAAAGTCAGGATGGTCACATTTGTGTTGACTTTAACAACTCCCAACTCTAAAGTCAAAATATGTCACATTCACTATAGAGAGAGGAGTAGATTTAACGTCTGCAGTGATAGCTGATAATTATTCATCACAGCATTAATAAAATAGATGCAGGAATCTGTGCACACTTGCAGGATTGACTGTAAATCTATGGGAGAATGTGGATGAGAGCCAGACGGCCTAAATAAATGGTGGAAGTCAGACCTCAAAGGCAGATTCTCCTCGTGGCCCTCATTGATTTTACAGAACGAACGAGGAATTATTTCCTCTTCATTATTCTTTTGCAGTGTGGAAATCGACCCCTAACTGGTCAGGAGGGCGAATGCATTTAAGACTATTTAGCATCATGGGCATGGCAGTCTAATATACTGTATTTTACAATCAAACATATAAAAAAATATTTTCTTTAAATTATGAGAAAATATCCCTCATTTTAATGTTTTATTAGCTGTCTTCAAAGCTGTTTTGCTGCAAGACCCCTGCAAACCGTGATTCTTAATATCTGAGCTGCACAACCCAACATTGAACATTTGGACTAAGCCTAAATGCAAACTCAAGATGTACATTTTTATGAGCTCATTGTGAAACCAACTATTTTACCTAAATGTGGCTGCTGTATTTTGTCATTTTTTATGTGGGTCACATATTAAATACAAAATAACCAGCATATTTCCAATATATCCAGTTATTTAAAATGTAAAGTAAGACTTGAAACCCGACAGTGAGAAATTGTGTTCATGGTGCGTGACAGCACAAGGGAGATGGAATTCATTTTGCCGGCCTGGTAGCCCGGTCACAGACAGAAGAGATGAAGAAGAGGAGAAAAGACCACATCAGAGAGAGAAAGAGGGAAAAACAACATTCATGGCAGCAAATTGGTGAGTGAACAATAGTTTGTGTGTCTCACATTGAGGTTTGAAGCCAGGATGTTGAAACTTTTCGACGGATGGAGCCTTTAATTGACTCCATGGATGTGGGATGTACATAGGCCAATCATCAAATGAGCTGATGCACAGCAACCCAGGGATTTGGAATCTAGCATACGAGCATCCATTAGACCAGATAATGGGACAATCTGTGGCTGTTTCTCTGCCCTCTGTCGTGTGTTGACGGTGGGAATCACTGCATCCAGCTGGCTTTAATACTTTTATAAAATATTTGTGTCTAACTATGCTGCTGGACAGTCTTTAGGCTCTGTCTGATTATTATGTCTAGAATGAGGACAATTGACATGGAGATGATCATGTTTTCTCTGTTTCATTTGGATCATTTCCAACTTAGAGTTTCTTTGACGATCCCACATTTGCATAATCTTTACTTGTTTCTTACATCGCAAACTAGCTTTGGTGTTATTTTAGAGTAATCCTAACCAAATTTGTTACAGATCTGCATTGAACGTGTTTTTAAAAAAAAACAAAAGCATTCGGGTTACTTTTAAATGTTACGTTTGAATCAATTTCATGATAACGCTCAAGGTTTGTGCAGTAAAGATATTGAAGTTCAATGGAGAGAAGAGTTAAAGGGGCGATTAAAAACTCCAAGATACCCTGAATGTGGGGCTCCAACAGTATAGGGGGGGCTGATCCATACTGGTGTTGCTGGTTTTTGGGTTGAGGGTCGTAGACGGAAGCGGCTGCTTCTGAAGGGGAGTCCAGGTGTGTCTTGCACTTCCCTCCAGGCTGGTGTGGCAACCTTACGGAACGTTGTGAAAATGGAGCATACCATTGTCGTGCGTGTGGTAAGTGTAAGGTGACGTTTTTAAAGAATTACATACAGGTGATGCTGTCACCTGTACGTTTACGCGGCACAATTCATTTGGTAGTAAGGTGCACATTCTGGCTCCTCATTGACTGCATGCGTAAGTGTTGGTAACGTGATAGGTGTGTGCTCCGTACAGGTTTGCCCATTTTTTGCCTGCAGACATCTTGTATCTAGCCATAAGAGCAGTCGTGACTAATGCTTTGCTAACGACTGGAGTGCGGCTTTATACAACAGCAAAACCAAGGGATGGGCAACTCCAGGCTTCGAGGCCCACATTCCTGCATATTTTCCAACATACCCTGCTCTGGTATGTTCTAATTAGTTGGACACAACTGAACCAGGTGATCAGTCATGAGTAGGGCTAGGATTTTTGGAAATCATGCATTGCATCAGCCTAACGAATACTTCCCGATCCACTTTACAATACGCATGACAATCGCACATTTCTTTTCAACAAACCTCAAGGGGAATCGTAAGACTAGGCTTACACTGTTTTCCAAAACAGACGTTCAGGCGATCGCTGCCAATGAAAAGTGTTTCGGGCTTCCACATTCAAAACTGTTGCGTTCATCGCTTCACAAGTTTTTTTTAACATGCTTGTGGGCTTCACAGCAATTAAAAAAGTGATCCGAATGTTGAACCAGTTGAACTTTGTCCAATCAGGGATTTGGCTTTAGTAGTGACATATGGATACTGTCCTTTACAAAATATGGAAGTGCCAACTGTTTGAATTGATCATGAAGAAGGAGAAAATAATAACTGCAGTTTGTTTCCGGTCGGAATTCTATGACACCAAGTCTTTCATATATAGAGCACTGTGAAAGAAAAAGCCTTGACCAAGATCTGCACCGCTTTGACATTTCACACCAAGTCTCTTCCAAATACCTTACCCTAGTATCGGGTGGCGACAGAACTGTGTGAACACCATATGCTAAAAGCGCCTTCGAAAACCAGCGCATTCTTGAACACATGCTTGGTGCTGATGTAGCTTAAGCCACACCCACAATCCCCTTACGCGGTTGGGTAGCTGATGGACTGACATGCAGGAAACCAGAGTTCGATTCCTGGGGTGGAATGAACAAGCAAGCAATTGAATTGGTGACAGTTAACACCACCCAGTGAAGGCCCTTGGGCAAGTACCTTAACACTGCCTACCAGCCTACCAGCATGAATCCTGGTGATAGTCAGATAGACCGTAGACGTGAATTGGCAGCCACACCTCTACCATCACCAAGTATGAATGAAGAGTGAATGAATAATGGCCACATTGAAAGTGCTTTAAACGTGTGGAAAAAGGCAGATAAATCCAATCCATTATTATTATGATGCACTGTGAACCGGACGCTTCTATCTAGGACCATCCGTAGGACCGAACAATCGCTGTACATTTGCACCTTAAGCAAAGATTCATCAACCTTACAAAACCTGGTTGGACAGCTGGTGTCTTAGTAAACATAAATTACACAAAAGCTACACAGTCCATGTGTCATATTGATGTCAAAATGAAAAGAATCAACTAAAAGTCATTTAAAATAAAAAAAAGTAAAAAATGGAAGCACAGACAAGCTTATGTAATGTGGGCTCTTAAAAAAACTGTGCAGTTTTTGTGCATTAATTAACAAAAAATAGAAGATAAAGATGTCAAGGGCATCTTCCAACAAAATGATGGAAAAAAGATGTTTACAGTATGTGAGTGCATCTACATTTGATTTGCAGTCCTATTCATCATTTAGGCTTTAAAAAAAAATACATACCATGTCCTGAAACTCCAAGATGAATGTCAATTTTTACACTGCAGGCTGATTCTCATGATACTCATGGCTCCAGGTTCCCTCTGACTTCTTTGGGGGTTTTTTTCTGCATCCTTTCATAGGTTCTAAGGGACCATGCTCTATAACTGGGTCTTAATCATTGTCAGTGCTTATTTCCCTCTTGATTGATGGCTGAATAAAAAAAGAAAACAGGAATAGCTGCAGGAAGTAACAAAAGCTGACAAATGATACAGCTGACTTTCTCTGAAATGATTTATTTTTCCGTGCAAGTGCTTGTCATTTTCTCTTTTTTTAGAGGGATATTCATGCATAATGCTTGTTTTCATAGTCTTCTGTGGACATTTAACTCTTGTGAACATTTGTAAAAGGTGTCCTTGTACCATGAAGAGTCACAATAAAAGAGAACAGAGGTACACCATCAATTTTAAAGTATTTTAGTACCTTGGTGTTTGGAGCAGGCGTGCATTAGCTCACTCATGTCATCGGTTATGTTGACAGAAATTTGTTGACAGAAAATTTTTGAGTTTGACACATACATTTTTAATAAATGTAATTTTTTTCATGTTTTTACTAGAGAAAATGTAGGAACATAAAAACAAGCAATATGGAAGACACATAGAAGGATATTTTTATGTTTTATTTTGCCAAAATAAAACATAAGGCTTTAAAGGTTGGATCTAAAAATACCAAAGAAGCACCAAGTTTTAAAAGCTAAAGATGATAAGCTATGAACCAATAAATAAAACCAAAATGATGCCCAACTTTCGAAGTGAGTCCCGTGTGTTATTTGCTTCAGAAATCAAATGAGGAAGTTCACTCCAGGTTTAATGTCCAACTGGGCATTTCTCTTTGATTAACACCATTACTAAATGTTCTCCATTGACTGTCGGATAAATCACTGTAACACGTGTGACTGCAGTGTCATGAGTCTGTAAAAATCTGGGAAGAAATCAGATGTATTAGAATGACATCTAAATCTTTTTCAGAAACGGCCCTGAGGGGCACAAGGGAAAAAAAGAGAATGAAAGAAATAAGCATGTTCAGCTAATAATGTGTCCTTAAGTGGTAGTAACATACTAAAGATTTTTTTCTTACACATCAGTTGTTTTTCAAGCGATGAAGCTCTGCAGCATTTGATCATGTAATGTGCACAACATAAATTTAAAACAGTTATAACTGCTGGTAGCAGACTAAATGTAGCAGCCATATAGTCAAACTCTAGTAACTGCACTCTGTTAGGCTACAATCAAATCGAATGTAGATCAGGGTTCAAAGCTTTGTAGAAAAACAAGTTGAGTATTATAGAATAACAATAAAGATCTGCTTGCGGTTTATATAATTTGACACGCTGAATGTATTCTGAATAGGAGATGTAGCAAAGAGGAGGTTGATTGACAAGGTCAACAGCCAATCAGGATGCAGAACTCTGCTAAAAGAAGAATTTGCAGGTTTTAAAAACCTGCAAGTGTTTCTGCTTAAAGACCCACTCTGATGAAAATCGTGTTTTTAACATGTTTTTGTGGTATTTTTCTGACACAATAAAGAAAATTACACTTAAAATTGCCTTTCTGAGCATTTCTTTATTCAAATTGTAAATCGGGGCAGATGAAAAGATGCCGTTGAAAAAGATTGTATTTAGGGGGGCTCCAAGCTCCCTGCTCTGCCCCACTCTGACAAATAGATCCATGAATGTCTTTATTTTCCTCTTTTGAGCGGGAACCTGACTCAAAACTGTACGGCTGGCTCTGATACTCAATATTTTTGTTGCACCGGTAAGGATAGGTTGGGGGTGTGAGGGGCTGTAAGCTAGTGGGAGAGCGTGTAAACAGAAAGCTCTCTGCAAAGGGAAGGGATGGCATGTTTGTTCTGCGCCATCAACAAATTTCTAATGAACTACTGTCGCTCTGCAGAAACTATGTCCTATTTAGTTAGAAGATTTAAAAACAGTTTGAGGTGTGTTCGTTGGTTATAAGACGTTTCACAACATATCTCCTTATGCGCGGTCGCTTTACCCCAATGCATCATGGGAGATGTAGTGCATAAAACGGCCGGAGATCGCTTTTCATAGCTTCATGGTTTTGTTCACTTGTTCCACGGTCTGATACCGGATTCTGTGGAAAGCTACACTGCTAAAGACGAGCTTTAGCTGGTATTTTTGTTAGAACTGAGCGACTTATGAGCAGAATTTGAACAAGGAAATGAAGACTTTAACCACTTCTGATTGGTCAGACTGATGACATGTGATTAAGAATCCAAGAATGATTGGTGGAGACAGTTAAGGGGCGGGGCTTTTCCTAAATACAGCCGAAGCTGCAGCTAAATCGCGGTACAATCAGTCTGATCAAAATGTCTTTAATCAAATAAAATAAACACAAAGAAAAAAGTATTTAACAATCTTTCATATTCCTAACTACTCAGTGTTTTCCTAGACAATGACAGTTAAGAGGGCATTTTTGACATTTTACAGCCACTGGTTGAAAAACACTGTCCTAGACAATGACACCATTTTTGGATTTTAGCTAAAATATGTATAATCATAATAAAAACAACGCTGGGAACGGTTTCTAAATTGATCAAAAGATGATAAGAGTTAGTCTTCAACAGTATTTAAAGTCAGTTTACCAGCAGCAGAATCCAGTGTCTCAACTTATTTTTGCTCACTGCTGTAAAAAGTTTGCCACTGCATCCAGAAGTCTGAAATATTTTGATTTAACGTCACCTGGATGACCATATATGGCTTCATTTGACACGTTAGACTCTACTTCACAAGGAAAAAAAAGCCTTTCAGGTGCAAATGTATTTTTTGTTGACAATTGCAGTTACAGCCTTTGTGCAATCTTTTTTTTTTTTTTTTTTAGATTAAACTGAACCAAACACAGCAGAAGACAACACAACACAGGAAGGTTTAAGCCAGCCTTATGTAAGCACACATTATATGTTGAACAGTCAAGGAATTATTCCCTTAAATGTATTTGTTCATTTCATTCGAGAAAGGCAATTTAACGCATGACTTCACCCATCTTTGTGATGTCGTGGAAACGCCATCTGCACTGGCTGACAGGAGGAGTGTGTTTTTAGCCGCAGATAAAAAAAAGAAAAAAAAAGAAACCTACAACCAGAAGTCTAGCATCGAATAGGAGAACAGCAGCATCAAAGGGGAGGAGGACGAGGAGGAGTGGGAGGAAGGTCACAGATGCTAAGCCTGGCAATCTCTCTTTCAATCTGCAGCCGTATATTGGCCACTTTAAAGACAGGCACATTTTATTCACACATGAACCACTTGTGAGTTAAAAAAAATAAATAAAAAGGAATGGGACGAAACTGAGCTGGCGAACAGGGGGAGTGAAATTTTCTCGTGGGTGCTCAACCTGCACTGATCCACTGAAGGGGTCTGATAGGCCCGACGGTCCAATCATAGAGCCAAAATCAAAGGAATGTTCATGGTTTATCGGGCCCTGTTGTCATCAGGGCTCGCTGTGAGCCGACTGTAATAGGCTGCTAGTCCAACTTAGCTGGAAGAGGATTAGCTCGTTGTAGCTCCCGCTGAGAAGGGAAAAGAAATTCGCTTCACATGTACTGTGCCGGTGAACCCTGCAATGCTAGATAAAGGAAAAAAAAAAACCATCAGAAACACAAACTGTTCACCGCTAAAGGTCTCATTGTACAAGCATGCAAACGAGATTACATTAATCTGATCACACCAACACAGCTAATTATTTCAGCGAGAGTGCAACCAGATTTGATTGTTGGTGATAATCTTCCTCGGGACATCTCAGCCGCTGTTGGTTGACGGAGATGACGTAAACGTGTGGTCGCAGTTTTGGTGGAAAATGTTTCACCTCTTTACAATCTCTCATTAGGGGAAGCGATCTTTTCAAATTAAAACCCCGGGACCACACATTTACATCATTTTGTTTCAGCAGCGTTCCTCTCTAAGACCATTAAACTGTTTTTACTCTCGTCACATAATCCCCACCTCAAGACACAGTTTTGTTCCTTTTTTTTATTTTTTTTAATGGAGGCTCCGAAGAGCCTAATTAGTTGCCTTTGAATTTTTTCAGGCCCTACAGGAGCCAGCTCTAAAAAAGTCGGAGAATCCTTGCAGAGAAAGATCTTCAACTGGATAAAACTATCAAAAGTCCTTTTTTTTGACACTTTAGATTAACACGGCTTCTCTTCTCCATGACAACGGGTAACCACCAGGGGAGTGGGCTAATTTCATTCCAGGCAGCATCGTTTGATTGCTGCACCATAATGAGTTCATCAGTTTGGGTTTCAGAAGAATAAAATTATGTCAAGTGATAAGAGGCGCCTCTGTAAAAGTTTTGGATGAGTGAGATAGAGACGAGCCGGTTTGCTTTGTTTTGTGGCAGGATTGCTTTTCCCAGACGCTGACAGTTATTCTGAAAAGACTCTTCTGATCTGCGATGACGTCCATGTCGCCCCAGAAAGCACTAAGTCCTCTGAGAGTTGACATATTTTGAAATGATTATGTAACGTCCCAAATAGACGGCTGCTAATATCCTCATTATACTCTTATCATCTTCCTCTGATGTGTTATAATCCTTTATCAGCTCAAGCCAAGTATTGCTAATGTGCTGGTTGGTTCACTGCTTAATTCAGCCTGAAGGAGCAGACAGAATGAGGATGCATGAACTGAATGACTGCATTAATAGCAGATTGATCCACATGCAGCTATTTCCCACAGCCTCAAGGACAGTTTACAGGCCTCCTCCGCCCCTCTAATGAATTCTCATGCTGTTTGTCATCACTTCAGCCGTCGGCGAAAACCGACCCTCTACTGCTCTCCCAGCGGACGCGTAAAGTCAACTTTGAGGAATGCACGTGGCGGCCAGGTTGCTTTTTTTCCCCCACCCTCTGTGCGCGGTAAAATTGTAATAGAGGAAAACATGTCATACATGTTTTTCTTTTTTTTTAAGCAACAGAGGAGCGAGCAAATTGCGTTCAGCCTCCCTGCGCCTGCTCTCCGATGAGCCTGGAAGTAAGACACGCTTTCTTCTTGGACAGAGAGGATCACGTTCTGAAAAAAATGACAGATAAGTGAGAGGTTTGAATGTGGAGGTTTTGCTGCTTGAGTCCTCTTCATCACTCTGTGTTTCTATTCCCAGGACAGGAAGAAAACTGCTCACTGAGAACATAATGCTATGAACACACTGGGCATTCTTGAACGTGATTTTGGTGTACGGTGTTTGCACTGTCTGTTGCTAACCGACACAAGCGCAGGTACCTCCATTTGGAAGAGGCTTGGTGCGAAATGTCAAAGCGGTGCAAATCTTGTGAATCTTGCTCTAGGCTTTTTCTTTCACATCTCGATTCCGATACATACCAATACAATTCCAGCAAGGCACAAACTGGATTATTGATTTCTCCTTTACGATTTTTAACTGTTGGCACTTCCACGAATTTAAAAAGATGCTATTCATATGTCACTACCCCAGATTGGTCAAAGCTTAACTGATTTAACTTTCAACACGCGTTCGATGCCCGCGCTTTTTGTACTGACATAAATACTTTAATGGCGATGCGTGAACGCGAGAGTTTGGAACACGGAAGCCTGAAATGCACATATACATGTGTTTACATAGACTTTTTAAGCGGTTGCTTTGAAAGCGCGTTTCCGAGCCAAGTGGGAATGCAGCATAAAAGCTTCAGTAGAAGCTGTGAGAAAAATCTTCTGCTGTTTTAGACAAACAACACAAGATTTCTGACAACACATTTTTAAGGCATTTCCATGCCAGCCGCCATGAGGCTGGCTCTGACTTGTCAAATCTAGGCATGTTTCCTCTTTCCATCGGAAAATTGTGTTGTTCGTTTTGGAACAGACGTCTTCACCGGATCCATTTGGGCGCATATCACAGAAGTCTTTCGACGACCGCTCCACAAACTTTTTATGGCTTGCGGTCGGGGCAAACTCATGCTTTCCCCCGCAGCAACATTACGCTCATGACTGTCTAAAGACTGATGGGAGTTTGCGCTGTACATTTCCTCTAACTAATGCCTCCCCTGACTGACTGAACGTCAGAGAAAGAATGAGGCAAGCACCATGCTGGAGCCCAAATCCCTTCCAGCTGTATTAACAGCAGCACAGTTCAGTAACGGCGTCGGGCTAACAGGCTAAGTAAGCAGTTCTTTGAGCCGGATGGCCGCTCGTCGATCCACAGCGGCCTGGCGAGTAAATGATTGGTGTTTATGAAAATGTTGGAGGAGCCGCTCCACGGTTAGACGGTGCATTTACTTGTCTTCTGTAAAATGAGATCTTTCAAAGCCCAGTCTGAATGTAAAATACAGACATGCGCTGCAGCGTGAGAGCAGGTCAAGGAAAAAGCATTACCAAAAGGATGTAAAACTATCTTCCCCAGTCGTCGTCCATCATGTTCTACAAAGAGGGGATTCTCAAACTGCATTCATTTGAAAAAAAAAAAAGTTTGGGCAGGCAGGTGAGCTGCACCCAGGAGAGCTGAGTAAAGACTGAAGGTGATGCAAGAGTAGAAAAATAGATATTTCACTCACAACCACAATGCTTATTGAAGACACACTCCAATGAAAATGGTGTTTTTAACTTGTTATTGTGGCATTTTTCTAATATTTGAGGACATAATTAAGTAAATTAAGCGTAAAGAAGAATTTCGCACAAGTTTTAATCCTGTCTGCGGTTAGAATGAATGGCTGATGGAATATTTTTTTTATAAACCTCATTATTTTATTTGAGACTGAAATTGCCCTTAAACACAATTTTACGGTACATTGTGTACACAACCATGGATATACAGATGATATATTATAGTTAGATCATTTTTAATGTCTCTTAGTGATGTATTTGAGTGCTAGAGCTTTGTTATTTTCAGATGAGACCCGACACCTCCCAACATGACAGAGTATGATGTAAGTATGAAAGCAGGGACTGCAGTTTATAATCAAAGAACTACTTTCCCTGACGTTTTTTTTTTTTTTTTTTTTTTTAACAGCGTAAGTGAATGATGCAGCCTTCGTCCTCACTCCACGCCCTGGATGGAGAAATTAGCTGATTATTATTAACAAGCGCCCTCAGAATTGTTTGATGAACCACTTACGGATGCAGCTCACTGCTGATTTGAAGGTCACGGGTCACCTTTGATGGCATCACACAGCTGCGGTGACATCTTGACAGGCCTCTTCAGTCTCTCTGCTCTTTCCCTCCATTCTTTTTCTCTCTAAGCCTCAAAGGCACAGCTTCTCCAATAAGTTTTCCAATAATGTCACTGAACTTGATGGGATTTTCAGTCTCAACACAAGCTCACCGCTTGATGCTACAACTCTAATGCAACCCTTATTTTGTAGTATATATATATATATTTTTTTTCAGAATATCTCGACAGAGGCCACTACTTGTTTCCAAACATGCTCAGTCATGGGTGAAGAATATTTTTCTGAGAACAACAAGAATATCCCTGTAGCTATTGAGTTAAAGACGGTATTAAATGCATGGGCAGCCAGGCAAGTGCTGCCGACTCCAAAAGCTCGACACACGGCACATCACACAGACACACACTCAAATCCTCAGCAGTTGTACAGCTGTGTGATTTGATAAAATACTTGGTGGGACCCATGGCTGACCTTTTTATCCACGCTTAACACCAGGTATCCAGGCAACGCCACTGCAGATGGGACCTTGGATTTGCACTTTGAGTCTCTAACAGGTTTAGAGGCGTGAAGGAGGTCATTGATGTTTCTGTTTTGGTAATTGTGCAGATTGCCTGCTGGGGATGGAAGCCGCCAGGGACTCCTGCAAAAAGGCCTGCAAAGACCGACATGATTTTATCCGCTGTCCTTGAAGGAACATGGATGCTGCTGGCTCTTTTTCAGCCAATCTGGTCAAATGTCTGTTCAAAAGGACAGTATTGTATTTCTGTTTTTCCTTAAAGACCTTCTTCAAATTATCTGATGATCTATTTTTAAAGTGGTCTTATTCCTAGTTATTCTGTTTTTTGCTAAAATGAAGGACATACTTTCTGCAGAGTGGCAGCAGTTCATTAGAAATTCACCTCTGAGTTGTGGGTGGTACTGTTGGCACGGAGTGATCCTGGCCTCATTTCCCATCATCCCTTTGTTTACACTCTCTCCCACTAGCTTTTAGCTCCTCTCAACATTACAGGTGCAACAAAAATGGTAAGCATTATTGGAGATATCCAAATATCCAAGTGGATGCGTCAGAACCGCACACATACATACAGAACACACTAAGAAAATGACTTCATTTTACAATAAAAGAAACACAAGAGTTCCTTTCTATACACTGGCAGATCATTTCACAGGTAAAAATGTCACATTGTTACAATTTCTTTTTTTTTTTTTTACTGCATCACAGTGTGAAAAGATTTCTGCGGCAGCAACATAAACAAAGCTCCCATTACATCTTTTACTGCCTAAAGTAGTTAAAAACCAAAAAACAAAAAAGGATCAAATTATTCTGTAGTAGCAAAACAACTTTAAGAGTTATTTTTCCTGTCACTTTTTATGCTGACACATCTTCTCACATGGCCATTAAACATTTAGATTGTTATAAACTGTCTTTTTCAGTGTAGATATCATCACTGATAAATGGATGTGTCTGGTATGGGGGGCTAAAGAAAGAATACAAATAAAAGTGTATATGTATCCATTTTGTGTTTCCTGCCTGTTTTAAACATTTCAAAATATCAAAACCAGCTGGAAGAGTACAGGTTTATACTTTTCCAATGTTCCTAAGTAATAAAAACTTGTTTAATTTAATTTAAATAAAATGGTGCCACATATGTGAAGAACACTCCTTTGTGGGACAAAAGCATGAATGTGGGTTGTGTGCTTTGTTTTTTTAAAGCTCTGTTCACTTTGAATTGCAACTTTATTATAGTTGATGTTAAAATATCAATAAGACATCACCCCCCCCCCCCCCCACACACACACACACACATGCAGTTTGTAATATTTCTTTTAAAAATTTGTATGGAAAAAAGGAAAACACAGATATAAATACAAACATATATCACATCTACTCGGAATATTTAATTTAGCAATTCATAAATTGCTAAAATAAATCACGCATTTGCATACTTGTTTAGTTAGTTGTTTAGTTTTTGTTAGTTAGTTTGGTTTAAGTTGGTCAGTTGGGTTGGTTAATTGTTTGGCCAGTTAGTTGGTTACCAAAGTGTGTGTGTGTGTGTGTGTGTGTGTGTGTGTGTGTTGTATGCATACATGCAAATATCTGTACCTTTGATTTATTTTATTTTAGCAATTTATAAATGGCTAAATTGAATATTCCAAGTAGATGTGATATATGTTTGTATTTATATTTTTGTTGTCTTCTTGTCCCTAGGTTTTTATAGATGTCAATCAATCAGTCCATCCATCCATCCGTCAATCAATCAATCAATCAATCAATCAATCAATCAATCAATCAATCAATCATTCAATCAATCAATCAATCAATCAGATACATGAGGATGAGGCTGTCCTATAAATACCATTGACTATGTACAACAGGGGTGTCAAACATACGGCCCGCAGGCCCTCATGAATCCAGTCATGGAGAGTAAAAGTTAAAAGGATGTTTAAAAAAAAAAAAAAAAACGTTTCCAGTCCATTCCTGTGGCGAGTTATGAAGAAAATACAGAAATAACCGAAATGCACAAATCCACCACTAGGGGGAGCAAAGGAATAGCAGAACAGGTGAAACAGCATATCTCTACATGTTCTAAAAGCGAAACCTAACAGCTCTGTGTCTGGGTAAGATGTAGTTTGGTTCCGTGCGAGCCCCACCGCTGTTGTATTGCTATAAGACTGATCAGTAATGACACACTAATGATAATGAATAATGTCGTAAAATATAAAAAAAAAGATTGAAGTGGAGTGTTGAGCGTTCCAGGAACAATGGAAATAGTTTTATTTGTTCACAGAGGAGAAAGCAAAACCTGCTTAATTGATATGTCATCAACAGATCGCAGTACTCAACGAATATAGCATTCAGCACCACTATGAGACTCACCATAAGGAAAAGTTTTACCATTTACAGTTAAGAAAAGAGAAGAGTTACCAACTACTCAACTATTAGCTGGACTGAAAAACAACCATCTGCATTTACTGCAGCTGTGACATCAGTGATGGAGCAGTAACAGACACCTCATTGCAGGCAAGTTGGAGCAAACATTCAAATCATTTTCGGATGGTGATCATATTGAAAAATGCTGAAGGCTGCAGAAGTCTTGTACCTCAAAAAGCAGTCGACCTTGGCCAACATGAGTCTGTCAAGGATTACGATTGCAGATCCAACATCTCTGAGGAGACTTGGGGCCAAATGAAGGAATCCAGTCCTTTATTGCATTTTTGGTCACAATTGATGAAAGCACATTGATGAAAGCACAGATACAGATATTGCACAACCGTGCATATTTATTAGAGGGGTTAAAGAGATGTCACAGCTGAGTTTCTTGAGTTGATGGACACAACAACAGCTGGTGACATAGTCAGCTCTCTAGTTACTGTGACAGACGATGTTGGAGTGAACTGGTCACATGATGTCAGTCTGGTCACTGATGGCGCCCCATTAAAGTCAGGAAGAAGACAGGTGTTGCCACAAAATTCAGGCAGCAAACCAGGGAAAGATTCTTGGACATTTCATTGTGTTTTGCACACTTGATTGACAGTAAATGTGTTTCTGCACAGGATTTGAATCCTGATATTGATGGATGGGTGAAGTTTCAGGAAAGAAAGGAGGTTAACTCCAAATTCTTATGATCACAAATGTTTGCACGTTTAACTTAGTTTAATTTTTCATTGAGTTGCACATTTACATTTTAGGCAGGTGTTTAATTTTTTCTGTAGCCACTCTTGAGTTTATTATTGGGATTGCTTCAGTTTCAGATGTAAAATATTTAGTCTGTGTAAAATTGAATAAACCAATTTTTTTTTAAAGAGAAATGCATTTCATTTAAGATCCATTGGCCTCTGTGAATGAATGTGTAATAATGAGTGATTAGGCTACCATGTTTGTTGACGCATTTTTTCCAACTGAGTAAAAAAAGCAAAAAAACAAAGCTGTTTTTTTGCTTTTATCTTACTGGTCCGGCCCACTTGGGATCAGACGCCTTGAATGTGGCCCCAGAACCAAAATGAGTTTGACACCCCTGGTGTATACGAACTGGAGTGAGTGTGACGTAACTCAAAGAAAACGGTTTACTTCCAAATGAAGTCAATTCAGTCTATGGGATTTTGGCTAATTCCTGCTTGTAATGTTAGGTGGGCGGAGTCTCTCCATTGTATAGTTCTGATATGCAATGGATTTTGAATAGATAAACTCTTTGAATCTTCTGTCAGTTTGATGGTACACCTTATTGAGATTTGAATCTAATCTGCTTGATAAGACAGCAGCATCTGCTTTTTATTGAGCCAGATCGGTCACACATGTAATGGAAACTCCTGACATTCATTCTGACAGAAAACATTACAGTTCAACAAAAGACACCAGGCTCCTTCAGCAGAACTCAAAAACCTGAAGACAACTGCTCAAAGCCAGTTTAAAAGAGCAGACGAGCATGATGCATCAGAGCAGCTGCTCTCAGTGTTTCAGAGACCGTTGGCACTCGTGACGGCCTGTGGACAGATGAGTAGGTTGTGACATTCTGTGCCGTGACAGGCTACAGTGACTCTGAAGAAGTGTGAAGATGACTCTGAGAGCGAAGGATCGCTCATGCATTTCTTCTACAGGACACCTCAGCTTTCAGTCATGAAATCTAGCGCTGTGTTTGATCTGTTTTAGTTAAAGTTGACACATATCTATGATGTTTTATTTATTATACGGAGTAGAATTAATGTATATGAATATACATTTAATATAAATGTATACAAATTGTTGCATTAGAACAAAACAACCAGAACGGTTGTCATCACTCATTTGTTTTGATTTCACAAAGACAGAAAGGATTATGTTTAGACATAATTAAGATGATGTTGAACATATTCCTAATAAAAAAGTCAATAAAAGTAAGTAAAATCAAAGCAGCAAGGTTGAAAAATGAAGAAATTATCAAAAGACAAAACTGTTTAAACTCTTTCTCCTAATTTCTCCTAATCTCCTAATCCAAATCCAAAAGAGCTAATAACAATGCATTTTTTGGCTTTTATGAATTTGGACTATGTTAAGACCAACAAATAATGACAATAAATGTACTTTTATTGCAATAAATATTAGGTGGATTAGTTAGGATAGTTAGTTGTTTAGTTTGGGTTAGTTAGTTGTTTGGTTTAGGTCAGTCAGTTGGTTTAGTTAATAGTTTGGCCAGTTAGTTGGTTACTTTTGTAAATATTGGTTTGTTGATTGGCTAATTGATTGATTACTTTACTTAGTAAGTTGTTTAGTTCATTGGTTATATGGCTGGTTAGGTACATTTTTTATTTTTTTTATTAATAAGTTGGTCAGTTAGTTGGTTATGTGGTTGGTGAATTGGGAAAGTTTGTTTTTCAATTAAACTGATCAAGCAGTTCACAATTCTGTTTTACTGATGCTCTTTTCTGAAACTTGGAAGGTTTTGCTTCAATCATGTTCCTTCAGTGCATCAGTTATGTCTCAAGTATGATAAATCTCTCCTTAACCTCTGGATCTGTTCCTTCCTTTCTGAAGCATGCTGTAATAAATCCTGTGCTTAAAAAACCTAACTTGGACCACTCTGATCCAAATAACTTCCGTCCCATTTCAAAACTTCCTTTTATTGCTAAGATCTTGGAGAAGGTTGTAGCGGAGCAACTAAGGTCATTATTAGAACACAACAATATTTGTGACGTTTTCCAAACTGGCTTTAAAAATAACCTCTCAACTGAAACAGCTCTTTTAAAAGTTTCCAACGATGTGCTCATGGTGGCAGATTCTGGTCAATACACTGTTCTCATTCTTATAGACCTAAAATCTGCATTTGATACTGTAAACCATGAAATCATGCTCGAACGTCTTCATAACAACTACAGTTTGTCTGGTTCTGTCCTAAGCTGGTTTGTCTCCTATTTCAGGGGTAGATCTTATAAGGTCTGTGTTGACTCTCTATCTTTAGAAGCAAAAATCCTGTCTTGTGGCATTCCCCAAGGTTCTGTATTGGGACCCATTCTATTCACTCTCTACATGATTCCCCTTGGGAGACTCATCAGCAAATTTTTTAATATTTTTTATCATCTTTATGTTTATGACATTCAACTTTCTTGCTTCTTTGGAAAAAATAATTACACAAATCTATCAAATCTGCTAGACTGCTTGGCCAGCATTAGAGTTTGGTTAAATGACAACCATTTACTCCTGAACCCTAACAAGACAGAGACAATAATTTGTGCTCCTGATGACAAAATTCCCTCCTTCAAAAGACACCTTGGTTCACTGAGCTCTTCTGTCCAGCCCAGTCTCAGGAATCTTGGTATCTGGTTTGACAAAGCTATGTCTCTTGACTCTCATTCGAAGCGCTTGGTCAAAAACTATTTTTACCACCTGAGGAATGTGGCTAAACTGAAGGCAATGTTAACCAGATCTCACCGTGAGCGTATCATCCATGCTTTTATCTCCTCTCGTTTAGACTATTGTAATTCTCTTTTTACTTGTTTTAACAAAAAGTCTCTTAAACGTCTCCAACTGGTCCAGAACTCTGCTGCAAGGCTTTTACCTGGAGCCAATAAGTGCACTCATACCACCCCTCTGCTTTTATCTCTACATTGACATCCTGTTAAATTTAGAAAAGATTTTAAGATTTTGATTTCAGTTTTTAGAGCCTTTCACGGACAAACCCCGATCTATATTTCTGACCTTTTAACTCCCTACACTCCTGCATGTTCTTTGAGGTCCACCGATAAAAATCTTTTATGTGTTCCAAAAACTCATTTTAAAACCAGGGGAGACCTCGCCTTTCAGGCAGTCGCTCCCCGACTTTGGAACGACCTCCCCCTGTCTCTGCGCCAGATTGACTCACTTGAGTGTTTTAAAGCTCAAGTCAAGACGTTTTTATTTAGGAGAGCTTTTAGCTGACTTTTAGTTGTGTTCACTTCTGCCTGTTTGTTTGTTTACTTCTATGCCTGTGTGTGTTTTAATGGGTATCACTACTGATTTTATATTGTTTTAACGTTGTAAAGCACTTTGTGAGTCGCTCTCTGTGAAAAGTGCTATATAAATAAAGATTTACTTACTTACTTACTTAGGAAGTAAATATTTAGATCTAAACAACCTCATTACACATTTCTCTTATGATCACAGTGTTCAAATTTGACAAATATATTTATTTGGATTATATCGTGATATATATCATTATTGTCTGAAAAGAAAAAACACTATATCTTTATACAAAAATTCTATATCGCCCAGCCCTAAGGTTAGTTGGTTACTTTCGGTGGGTGGCAGCCTAGTTGTGTGATTGGTTAGGTTGTTAGTTTGATGATTGGATGGAACATTTGACCAATAGATGCATGGATGGAATGCACAGCAGGTTCATTGGAATTTCTTAAACAAAACCAGTGATTTTTCACTCTAAACTCGAAGACTAATATTGCAATCATAATTTTAATGCATAATAAACCCTTGATCTGATATAAAATCAATATAAAATATGATAAAATCCAATAAAGGCAGTCTTTATTTTAGTGCTCCTTTAGTTTAGTCAGTCTGCTCACTGATCTATTGGCTCTTGTCTCATTCCATCTATTTATTTATTTAAAATAGAATCTATATGTAGCCCTTTATTTATGAAAAATAATTTTCTGAACTAAAAATACTTTGCAGGCACAAACTAAAAGCGTTGTGACTGATGATACCAAGAGGACTTCGGTCAAAACTTGCCTCTATTATTCACAGCATCATCAACCTGTACTTGAGTTTCAAATTCTGTTCTTTTTTTTTTTTTTTGTTCATGCTGTCCTTTGAGTGAATTATAGATTCAAATGAGGGGCCAAAGGAACACTTATCTAAATTCTGCCCACTTAACTGCTGTGAGCTCGGGCACAAGTCGAGTTTCTACAAATGACTGAGGGTTTTTTCGGCTCTCTTATCTTATAAAGCAGCGCAGACACTTAAAATGACAAAGGAGTCAATAAAACCTTTTCAGAAAACATCTTTTTTTTTTCGCATTAAGAGAGCCCCACAAGTTTCTGCTGGTGCACTGATTTAAAATAGATTTAGGTCCCCCTGCGATCATCTTATGATCTATTTTAAAAGCATCCCCAGCGGTCTTTCATAGTTTCTGCACAGCAGTAATAGTTTATTAGAAATTCACCTCTGAGTTGTTGATGGAACTGTTGATAAGCCTGCCCCACTTCCTGTCATCCATCTGTTTGTTGCTAGCTTACAGCCCAGCAAGCGCAAGAAATATTCAGAAATTTTAATTTTGAGTTTAATTTTATTCATAAAATGAAATTGAATCAAATGTATTTGATAGCATTTATCGAATGTTCTATAATGTAAATTGTTTTCTATATTTAAAATAGTGAAACTGTTCATTTTGCCTGCCATTAAACAGGTTTTTATTCTATGTCACCACATGTTCTCAGTTAACAGCTTGAGACTTGCTAAAACATTTAACCACAACTCCCTGTTTTGAAGAAAAAAAAAAAGGATTTTAGGAGAGTCTCTGCAGGGCACTGGTTTACAGGCCAGAGTGACACAATCATTTTGCAAAGCAAGTGACACAATCAGCACCTGCATAAATCATATCAGCACAGCCAGGCCCCCCGGGCTCCTGCTGAGGAGGCAGTTTCATGGCTGCCCTCCAGAATGGGAGCTGCCAATCATCAGAGAGTGACAGAAGACAGACACTCCAGAGCAGCTGCTCAACGCTGTCACTCTCAAGGAGCCAGAATTTTTTTTCCAAATGGAAACGATAACCAGTTGCACTTGAACTACTTCGATTTCTACTGTGACCGTTGGATTTATGCTGTTTGTGGTGAGGAGAACAGTTTGAGGTTTAAGGGAGTTTAGTTAGACATTTGATTTTTTTTTGCAACTCAGGCTATTTTATCGTTCTATGCTATAGGTTAAAATAATTAGATCTTTGGATTACAATGAATAAACAGTTTATTCATTAATTGACAGTAATGCTTTAATCATCAAACATCAAAATGTCTAACCTTTTCTAAAATAAAAAGGAAGTATTTACTTTTTAAAAATATCCATTAAGGAGTTTTACTAATGCTACGTTCACACGGAGCTAGGAAAGTTTGAGCGAAAGCTTCTAATTAAAGTCTTTGTAAACCAGTGTACATCCACATTTCAGGTTTTTATGTTCAAAACATTCGCGGTTATGCGTCGCTCTGCAGGTTTTTAGATCAGTTTTGATGCTTTCCGTTAGGGGTGTGAATTGGCAAAGGTCTAGTGATACGATACCTATCGCAAAACATCTCAAGTGTCACTCGTTCTCATCTGGAGCTCATTACAAACACCCCAATTCGCGTTTTTATGTGGCACGAGCAGCAACGTGGCAGAGAGTATTGGTTCGGTAACCATCCAAAGCAAAAAGTAGTAAATGTAGAACGTAATTGAAAGTAATTTGTTTATTTCTATCCAATGGCCATCATGGTTAGCAGTTACTTGGTAAGCAGTCCAAATCCTTTGTTTTCAACAGAAGCTTCGGTCCGGAAGTTCACCGGATTCTGTGTGTCGCTTCATGATTAAATAACACCAAACTGTCTTCTCTGTGGTTGTCTGAGAGTTTTTAACCATTGCGCCACATTGTATCATAAAATGTAAATGAGAAATCCTGTATCTGGGACAGAGATTTAAAAAGCAAACTTTTATTTAGAATTTAATGTCAGAAACATTGTTTAATTGACCATCTTTTTTTCTTTTAAAACAGAAACAAAACTAAATCACCTTAATCAAGAAACAGCTAACCACTATGATATTAAGTTGATAAATTAATTGAAAAATGGTAAGGAGCGCTCACTAAGAGGCCAAAAAATTGCATAACAATTCTGCACATACCAACCGTGGAGTCGGAGTGACAATTCAGTGGCACTTCATGCAGACACTAAGCTGCCAATCATCCGGCACACATCTCCCTGCACACACAGATATATTTCCACCTGCCAATCCAGTGTCACCCACAGCCTTAAAACACTTCCTGCCATAGAGATGGCACCAGTGGACGAAAAGCGGAAGGAAGGAGCGTAGGTTGTAACAACTGTCACGCCTTCTTTGTCCTTAGATGATTACAGTGCTTAACAAATGTGTCTAGAAAGACACGGTGTTCTCCGTCACACATATTATGTTACGTTCACACCACCTTCTGCAAGGCACGTCCAATGAAAAGTCTAGGTAAACGCTTGTATGTTTGTGTTTCGGGCTTCCGAGATCACAACTCTCAAAACTCTCGTGCTCTACACAAGTTTTCAGTCCGTTTTTGGGCTTTACGTGCAAAAAGCCTTGTTTTGCTGTACTTTTGTGCAAATATTAAGAATGTTTGTTGGATTAATTAAAAGGATAATTAGCAATGTTAATATTATTCCAGTTTATTGACAAAGTGCAGCTCGTTTCATGTAAAAACTTCAAACTGCTAAAAAAAATCAAAATCAAAATGCTACTCCTACTCTTAAACCGATAGCACAAAACTGGGAAAATTATCATAATCAAGTCTTTTCATTGCAACTCGCGTCTTATGCAGATTCGGCAGGTTTTTAAACACTGAAGCTTTGAGAAGTCAGGCGTTTGTGCAATTGTAAACACATGTCAGAAACCCAAATTCTAGGAAAAACACAATCATCCACAAAAACCCACTCGCACATTCCTATCTAAACATGTTTGTGCAAATGTGCTTGAATATTTATGAAATACAGTATGCAGGGAAAAAATTCATATTTATAAGAGCTCCTGTTTTACATTAGCGTATGAATAGATATGTGTTGTGTGAATATGTGAATGGGTATTTACAGTATGTGTGCTTATTATTTGTAATTTTCTAGATGTTTAGGTTTATGTGAATTTATGATCATGATGCATTCACAATTGTGTGTGTGCACTTACTATTGTTGGCAATTCAGTTTCAATCACCATGCAACTTTTACCGTTTTGTCTTTTTTTTTTTTTTTTTTAATAGTTTATTCTTTCAGTCTCCAATGCTTTGTCCTTTTATTTTAAGTACACCTACTCCTACTCTCTATTTTCCGTCTGGAGCATTGTAGCATAAGAAACCAAGACTTTGACTCTAATAAGACCATTCGGACCAACAAGAAACAAATACAAACATAAATAATATAATTAAAGTTTAGCCTCAAATACAAGAGGAGTTTATATAAATATACACTTTATGTGCCAGAAGATTCACAACCCCCTATTGTAACAGTAAAATCTGTTTTAACACAAGAGGCCTTTAGCGCTTATCTGTTTGCTCAGCTGTTGGATAGGACAAGCTGAAAAGTTTATCTATGTATATATACTCCAGTGGGGTATTCCAGGAAGCATGTTTAAACTAGCCTGACTTTAACCCTGAACTCTGGCTGAAATCCGCTGAAATGAACTTGCTTACTCTGGGTATGTCGGTTCCAGAAGACCGGATATGAGTTGCCGTAATTACGCTCGACTTGGTAACCCTAGGTTAATCCACGTGTACGGTGAGTACATAAAGACATTCTCAATGGATCACAGATTTTCGGAGTCACCATGGAAACGCGTGGTGAAAAAAAGAGAGCGCTATACTTCAGTGAGACAGAGTCAGAGATTTCAATGACGGCGTATGAAGATTATAAGACCATCAAAAAAGTAACACGGCTTGTGACGGATATATATATATATAAAACTTATCCAATTTTGCCAACTCAAAGGCAGCAGGCAGGGGAGGGGGTGTGGGGCGCTTTAGGTGACCAGAGCTGGCTGTGCATTTGGAATGAAACGCACAACTGATGCTACCACAGCTTATAGTGGCTAGTGGGGTGGCCATGGGGTGGTCACCCCCTGGTGGCGCCACTGTTCCTGGAATACCCCCCGGAGTGTCAACTGAGTAGTTTGTATATCTGCAACTACAAATCTAAGCAAAAGGTTTTCAGCTTTCAGCTGTTTGACCTGGATGGGAGCTGGGGTCTTGTAGGAGTGGCTGGTTCAAAGATTTGAATGTGTAGGTTGAAAAAATGAAGAATTCTTATTTCAGGACTGCAGCTCACCTACTTTATCCTTATTAACCGCTGTGTGTTGTTGTATAAGTGTACCCTAGGCCTGCATGCCTTTAGAAAAAAATGTTCACCATAGATCAGGTTCTACGACTTTGACATTTAGTGTTTCCTGCATACCTTGCACAGGTTTGCCCATTTTTTTGCACACAGACAATCCGCATTCACCCGTATGGGCAGTTGTGCCTTAGCCATTAGCTGTTGTTATTTTTTTTTTTTGTACGTTTGTTTTTGTACAATAGGCAGCGTTTTTATGTTACATGTCAGTATTTGCCCACTATGGTCTTTCAATGCACGTAAAGCTACGCTTACACCGGGCTTGGAAAACACGCGTTCAAGCGAACACTTTCAATGCAAAGTCTATGTAGAATTTAGGCTTCCATGCTCAAATCTCTCACAGTCATGCATCACTTCGCAGGTTTTTAAGGCTGTTTGCGAGCTCGAACATTAAACGTGCGTTAGAAGTTAAACCTGGTCGAACTTTGACTAATCAGGTACTTGGATTTGGTAGAGACAAATAAATGGCATCTCTTTAAATTCCAACCATTTGAACATTGATCATGAAGGAGAAATGATTAAATGCGCTGGCTGGAATTCTATGACACCAAGTCTTTAATTTATTGGAAAAGAGCTACGAAAGAAAAAGCCTGGAGCAAGATTTGCCAGATTTGCACCTCTTCAACATTTTCAACCAAGCCTCCACTTGGTGAATGCGCTTGTATTGGGTACCAACAGTCCAGTACAACCACTGTATGCTAAAAGCCCGTTCAAGAATTCCTGTTTAGCGTGTCCTTGAACGTGCATCATGTGCGAGGTGAGTACATAGCATAAAGGCTTTCCTTACTCTTTTTGGGTTGATCTTGGATACCCAACAAACCTGAGCAGATTTCAGATTTTAGTTGATTCTCTTTGAAACAAATTTACCAAATGCATCCCAAAGGATTAAATTAAAACATATTAACGTTAATCCTACATTCTTTAAATATAAATATGTTTGGCCGATGCATGTATTCCAAGAAGAGGAATGTTTGCAGCTATTAAGCCTACAATATAACGAGTTATGGAAATCACCAAAGCTTCAGGAGATTGCTATTAAACATAATTTATAATCATCTCTTTAGCATACAGATTAGATAGATTTGTGCCCCCACACGCTGCCATGCCAGATGGCTAATATTTGGCAAGCCCCAATGTAGTGACAGGAGGTAAATTAGAACCTTGACATATTGACATTAATACCGGACTGAATAATTACAGGAAAGCCTATAGCTTAAAAGGATAATTACTGTAATCATCATAGATGGTGTACAGTATATTAAACAGAACCTCTGTTTGTAGTCTGACATTACATGGTTTCTACCAGCTGGAGGGAAGAAAACAACATGTTTTCGCTGCTTAAATCAGATGAGGGTCTCTTGATGTTATGGTTGGAAGTCCATGAACTCACAATATGGGACATAAAAGGAGGCGTGTGCAAATGAAAGATGTAACTTATTAATTCAATTAATTAAATAGCAGGAAGGGGTTAGGTGGAAAGAAAATGACGATAGAAGTGAACACTGATTTCATAAAAAGAAGCACAAAGATAAGATTTGAAGCAAATTGGAATCTGTGAATTTTATGCTTTTCCTTTTTCTGTAGACATCTCTGGCTCCCCGCAGATGGTTTCTCCTTCTGTTCTTGTGGAAAAGTGCACTGTGGTCCACACTTTATTGCGTCCTGCGTCACGTTTGTTTGTAGCTCCAGTTTCAATGATTGTCTCCAACTTGAATCCTTTAACACCAGAGATGTCCCTGGTGACACCTAAATAACACACGCTCATTGGCGTACTTTGACTTTTCAGTTGTTTATGCGATCAGTGGGAATCAGCTGGTTCTGACTTGGAGTAAACTAATGCTGCAAAACAGCGTAAAGCTGCTGGTTTATGTTGATTGCATGAGTACTTCACTACTAAAAGGGTTGTATATCGGCACAAAGCTGCTTCTTTGTCCTTCGTTTGAGCCTCAGTGTATATATTATCAGAAAATGTCTACAAAGGAACCACAAATCCAAGCAAGTGCAAAAGAGTAGGAATACTTATATAATGAATAATGATGTTATTTATCTAAATAGACATAGTGCAAATCTCCAAATCTTCATTTTATATGTTTAAAGTGTAGTTTTAAAATAAAGTCTTTTTCCCAACTTTAAACTTACAAAAAACACAAAAACATTACAGTAACAGGGTTATTGTACTTCTAATTTGCTCAAAAGTTGTTTTTATTTTTGGGTAAATACCACCAATGTTAGAGGGTTGAACGTCATGTTATGTCATGTTACTATCAGCTGTGTAAACAGTCGAAGAGTTATGGTTGTAAAAGAGCGTGCGCTATTATGGTATCGCGGCGACATCTCTGGTGTGAAAGGGTTAAGAGAAAGCAAAGTCCCATTTTAGTCTTTCAAGATTTACACCAGAAGGCAGTGGATGCAGTTTATTTTTCCCTAATATAAAGGGAACTACAGGACATTTTTTCTACATTTAGGTTTGTTTTTGTAAACAAATCTCAAAGCTGCAGCATTTTTGCTTCACTGAAATAATAGAAAATAAATTCTTTGCAGCTAAAAAGAACACTGCAGTGAGATAAAAAGCAAGGTTTAGTTGTTTTCCCCGGATTTCTCACTGTGCCTCCAAACTGTGTTGTTAGCTTCTGTTGATACCTTTGCCATTAAGCCTCAAGTCTCTTTTTTCCCTTTTTGAACAAAAATAGTTATTTACCTCATGGGTGCCTCTGATCTTCTTCTTTTTCTGAACCCCATTGTGACTTAAAAGCCTGATTCCAGGTTCTTAAAAAAATGTTTTAATCAGTTAATATTTATTTTCCAAAAGGATTTGGGCAAACTCAAATTCTGTTTATAAAGCTCTAAGTTTTGGCACATTTGTACTTTTGGACATTCACACAGTTTTGAAAGCTGAGATTTCTCTTTGGTTTCCTCCAGATCCATGAAGAACATTTTTGTCAGTCTTTCTGGCATGACCAAAAATAGACTTGCAATGACAAAACAATTGATTTTAAGGTTTCTTTTAGAAGAGGGGTAAATAAGTAAATCACATTATGTTACCAGCATGCATGCAAATGCAGCTTTATTAGTTTTGGAGATCAGGAGGAGACAGAGTTGAAGGTGCTGAGTGTGATATCAGAGTTGAAGGCACCCGGCAGTGAGGTTTCCTTTGAGACTCTGCAGTTCACTGTCTTAAGATGAAGCTTAATCAATTATAGCAGAGGCTGCATGTTATGTTCATTAAGGTGAGCATTTGCAAACTGGCTGCTCAATTACAGAATGCTCCTGTGTAAAAGTCCTCTTCAAGAGGTACACATTTCGAAAGCCTTAGTCACATGCACTAATACATGGGGTTGACCTGTACAGGTGTTGTGGGTTTTTTGGTAGTCTGCACCCATGGAGGGGGTAAGTTACTTACATTTATACGTACAAGTCCCACTGTCGTACAGTGCCTTTACCGTGCAAGTACTGGCTCTCCACTGACCGTGTGCAAATGCTGCATTCACGGGTGTGCAGATGATACATAAGTGCCAGTAAGATGTCTGCAGGACGCCCAACTAAACTACACTCTATAATTAAAGGTGTCTATTGTTTTAGTCATTCTACTTTATGGATCCCCAGTTTTGCAAAATGATGATCCGAGTCCTGCTGATGCCACACCTCTCCACCAGTTAAGGTTAATAGGAGTTCCCTGTACGCACGTTTTACACAGAGCTTCACGATGACCTACCCTATAAATAAAAACTGCAGTTCAACCTACCATCCTTCTTTTTGAATTCCTGCTTTTTGGCACATTGCTTCCACTTCCGCCATCTCCCAATGTGTTAGTAGCCTGCCTGCAGTGAATATTAAATCCACTCTCCTCTCTGTGGGTGTAAGGCCTTGTCCTTGCCGAGCAGAGCACACTCCATCCCTGACAAGGGCTCCACTTTTATCACCTGATGCCATGAGAGCCAAATGGGGCTTCGGCCGTGTTCAGCCATTTATCATCCGCGATCAGTGAGCAGCCATGAGGGCAGAGAGGACCTTGGCTGCTCGGGTGCGCTCTTTTCTTGGCGTTTGTTCCCAAAGCCGACAAGCTTTGGAGTCTCTGTTGCATGGTGTGGCGGGAAACCAAACACAAATTTGGCGGAGTTGCTTTAAACAAGTGTGGAGCTTTTGCCTCGACACATGAGTCCTCCTTATAAAAGTGTTAATTGAATCGTTATGTAGCAATAAAGTAGTTGAATTTTTAGCTGTGTTTGCCTTGGCAGCTACAGGCATATCTTAATAATGTAAACAAAAACATCTTTTAAAATGTGATTTTCTTCAAATAACTTGGTTCAAAAAGTGAAACTTTCATTCAATTTACTCTGACCCACCCAGACTGTGACTGGAGCTGGACAGTGACCAGTATCGTAAGTCCAGTAAGGCACTGCACAAACTGGAGGAGAGAAAGCCAACAGAGTTTTAAAAAGAACTATTGGAAAGGAAGATTTAGGTGTGAGATTGACAAGTTGTCATGGAGGGAGGTTAGGAAGTACCCAAGTGCAGAGAGGAGGAGGCAGGAGTTTAAGTCTTTAATCCAAAGTAAAAACCACTGTTATGCAGGCAAACCAAACTAGAAACTCAAAACACTCGATAGGGAAAACAGCAAACTACACAGAAATAGGGGAACAGCATAATATGGACCAGCCCGGGATGAAGGGAAAGACAGGACTTAAGTACATACAGACAAGGACAGATGGGGACCATAAGCAAAACTCGAAACCATGATACAAAACAGGAAACCTTTCAAAATAAAACAGGAAAGCAGAACTCAAAACATGACATAACAAAAAAAAAAAGAGCGAAAAACAAAAGCAAAGAAACTCAAATCGTGAAACAAGTTGATTAGTGCAGCGTCTGCTGTTTTGTGGTTAGGGTTCGGGTTGAGCAGTTAACCAGTCAATCTTCGTTCCAATTCTCACCTATGGTCATGAGCTCTAGGTTATAACCGAAAAAAAAACAGGTCCCAAATACAAGCGACCAATATTCGCTTCATCGGCAGGGTGGCATGGCGCTCCCTAAAGCTACGTACACATCATTCAAAAATGTGCATTTAGCCCCTGGTGTTCACACAGAACAAGCAAGGAGGGGGTTCATCTTTGTCTTTTTCTACTGTTTACTAGCACATGTCCACCTTCAGTTGGAGGAGGTTTGGTGTGAAATGTCAAAGCGGTGCAAATCTCATGAATCTTGCTCCAGGCGTTTTCTTTCAAAGCTCTATTCTGATATATGAAAGACTCGGTGTCATATAATACTGGCTGGGCACAAACGACAATTATTAATTTCTCCTTCATGATTCATTTTAAAACGGTTGACACTTCTATGAATTAAAAGGGACACCATTCATTTTGTTTCTACCAAATCTAAGTCCTTGATTGGTGAAAGTTCATCCTGGTTTGACTGGTAACACACTATCATGTTGGAATAGAGCGGCGAAAGAAAAAGCTTGGAGCAAGATTTACAAGATTTGCACTGCTTCCACATTTCTCACCAAGCCTCTTTCAACTGCGAGTACATGCGCCGTTAACATCAAGTAATGACAGACCTGTGTGAACACCATATGGTAGAAGCACATACAAAAACCCAAGTTTAGTGTGTTCTTAAATGTGTGTCAAATGCAAGTATGATGAAAGTAAAAATTGCAGTCTTTTGGAAATAAATGTCCAGGAGCTCGTTGAAGGGAGGAGAGGTGCAGAATCTGTTGCACAGTAACAACAGAAGCCCTTTAAGGCCAATTCCTGGCATAGGGACCATGATAATAAATAATGAATTTTATTTAGAATGCGCTTTACATTTTAGATAAAATCTCAATGCGCTATGGGGTCATGTGATCATCAATCAGAAGTTCACAAAAAACAACTCCTAAAAAAATACTGAGGCTCATGTGTGCTCGTGTTTTTCAGAAGTTCAACATTTCTTTGCTTGACAAGTAGATTTATGGAGCGTAAACAGCTCCAGGAGCCTTTAGATGCATGGAAGTCCATGGAACAACCTCCAGAGGGCTGTGGTTTTTTTTGTTTGTTTGTGTTGAGCTAAGAGGATGGGAGGGCAAATTGGATGCATTCCCTCAAATTTTCCAAAAAATAAGGGGGTGTGTTTCTGTTTCTTCTGTGTTTTAACAAGGAGGCTGGGATCCTCTTTCATCTGTCTTGTTTGCAACACAAGCCCACACCCTTGGTAATAACTTGTTTGGGCTCAAACTGAAATATGACCAAATCATATATTTGCTCTGTCCTGGCTGGTTGAGGAAGGGAAGAAGGAGCCACAGAGGGGTCACACATCACTCACCGATTTCACCGTTTCTTACTGTAAGTGCACTCCAGGGAACAAGCTGCTGAAAGTCAACAAGAAGCTGTGTGAGACAAACACATCTGAAATACAGTTTTTATTTTTCCCCTGGGATAAAAGTGACCAAGAAGTGTCAAGAGTAATATCTCAACAAGTTTAGAAAAAGTGTCATGAGATATAATATCCACATAGATGCCATATTGGCTTTCAGGGTCATGGTTTCCCCAGGGTCTAATGATTTTTCTTTAATTTTTCTTCTGCAAAATTAACAAAAATCCTTTTATTTAGTGATGACATCCCACTTATTTTGAGTAAAAGTTGTACTTAAATTGTAAAACATGAAATTTATATAGATACTTTTAATAAAATGTAATTTTCCATCATGGCTTGTATAGTCAGTGGAAATGAACTCATGAAATTAGTTTCTCCAAAGTGAACACTTCCACAGTCTTGATGTCATTCATAGCTCCCGTCTCTGGTTTCAGCAGCTTAACCCGCCAGTATTTTTCAATTATAATAACAAAGGACAGATGATTTATACCTTCCTTTGTATTGCTGCCTTTCTCTTACCTGTCTCCAGGACAAAGGAGTGATGCAATGGGCTGATATAACATCTTTGCCTCTGTGAGGACAGCAGCGTCCAGATAAGACACAAGTGCACAAAGGATGACTGTTCTGTGCTGGAAGATATGCAACGTGGATGGAGTAAAAAAAAAAAATTAGAAGTGAAGTGGCGTCAGCAGAGATCTTCTGGATGGTGACCTATGGCTGCAAGCCCAGAGCTTAGATGCTCTGGCACAGAAACATTTGCTTATGCAGGCAAAAGTAGAATCTTTTTTTATAGATCATTTAAAAAGTCAAAGTGTCTTGAAATCTGAATTTTCTTTTTAAAATTCCTGTCCAGTCCTCTTGAAAAAAAGGTTTTGGGTGTCGTCTCTAATGTTAATGTTTGGACGTGGATACTGTTTCAGCTGCTTTGTGAAAGTCAGTAAAGATGTGATGATAACTGAAGACCCACATTGGTGAAAATTTAGGGTTTTTTGTGTTTTTAACATGTTCTTGTGGCACTTCTCTCATGTTGGATACCATATACAAAGAAAGTAAAGCTAAAAATTGCATTTCTGAGTATTTATTTATTCAAATTGATTAAATCAGGAGCAGATGCAAAATTGCTGTTTAAAACAGATTGAAGTTGTGACATAGAAAATACTTGGGGCGGGCCACAAGCTCCCTGCTCCACCCCATTCCGATGCATCCACTTATGGAAGACTAGATCCATGAATGCCTTTGTTTTCTTCATCTTAACTGACAACTGGCTCAGAACTCTATTATATATTGGATAGCTCCAATATTGCTTACCATTTTTGTTGCACTGGTGATGTTAACTTGAGGGGCTGTAAGCTAGCAGGAGATTACGTAAGAAGAGCTGTCATCGAGACGACTGTTGTTGTGATTTTGGGCTATACAAATAAAATTGAATTGAATTGAACCAGCAAAAGGAAGGGGGGGGGGCGGGGGACTTGCTCTGCGCAAACAGTCCCACCCACAACTCATGGGTGAATTTCTCATGAACTCCTGCCGCTCTGCAGAAACTACGTCCTAGAAAGCAACATCGTTTTTTGTTTTTTTTTTTAATTTAAAATTTGAGCTAAAAACAGCATTATCATAATTAAAAGACCACTGAAAATGCTTTGAAAATAAAGCAACAGATGCTCAGAGTGGATCTTTAAGAAGACGAGTTCAGATATTGAGACAAAGCCAATAGGTTTATTTTATTGACATTTTTGAAAATAACCTGGAAGCTGTTTCTCCACGGTGATGACTTTGGAGTCTGTGTTGGTCAGTGTGTGGCCGCTGGTGTGAAATTGTGAAAAGGTAAATAGTGTAAACCTGTATAGCACTTTTGCACCTCAACTCAGGGCTAAAATTTCTTGCAGTCCCATTTACCCATGCACACACATTAACACACTGATGGTGGCTTTTCACAGCAATTTTTAGTTTTTAGGTTAGGTTAAAATAGATTATTGAACATAATACAATATTCATTGGGGGACAAAACAAATGTTCTTAGAGGCATTTTGGCCGCACCAAGGTCGTTTATTTTTTTTAATTGTTCAATCAAAAATTGACCTAAATAGATCTTTCTTTGTTGTTGCTCTTGTAACCTGGTCTGGGGTCAAATGTCACATTGTAAATTGATTTTAACAATGCAACAAAGGATTTAAAATTAGATATAAATCAACAATTAGGCCACACACCGTTTGAGTCACATGTGCTATTCTGGTCAAAAATCTTTCCTTGTTTTCTTTTTGCTCTTGCCCAAGGCTCTCCTGCAGGAGGCGCGCTATGACACACAGCAAACTTGTCATCGCCAACGGCAGCTCATCAATAAGGTCTCGGAGCGGCAGCGCAGATGCAGGCTGGGGTCTCTGTCCTGGAGAGAGCAGCTAATCACATTCTCTGTGGGGAACACCGAGAGAGCAGGCTGCCTCCTCACGCTCTATCTGCATACTCCCACACAAACAGGCGCGCACGCTCCACGGGCGTACGCGTAAACATGTCATGAAGAGTGGGATGTAATGCAGGAAACATTGCCCTCCCTGCTGTGTCACTTTCATTTTGCTGCTGCTGTGTTTGCCCAGATCCTAAAGAGACAGGCTTAGAGGGGGAATACAAATACATCAGGGTGTGTGGCCTCATTGGCTCTGTAGCATCTTTAGCACTGTTGCAAGCCTGTGTGCTGTATGCTCAGAAGTTTCATGGAAACATGAGGTAATTTCCCTGTTTGTCATGGCAACACCGATAAGCATGAAAGGAGAAAATCGCCATAGGCTTTCGAAAAAATTGTCTAATGACATTATTCATGTGGATTTAAAAAAAAAAAAAAGGCTCATCTGGGAGGGAAGAAAGGTTGCACATATATGTTTATTTGCATCTAAATTAGCAGCATTTCCCAAGGAAAAATGACAGAAAATTTCGCCTTTTTTATCTTTTAAAAAGAAATTTGACAAGACTCCAAGGATTTGTTCTCTTTCATGTGTTTTTTTATAACAAATATAGGAGCAAAATACATTTTATGCAATAAAATCCCAATTATTGGTTATGCTGTTCAATGAATAGACTGTAATAGTTAATGTAGTAGTTTTAGGGGATAAGTCATAAAGATGATGGGGAAGAAATGAGATGCAAAATGCTCTGGATTTCTCCTCGGACCTGTTTACTGTTTTAATCTAATCTAATCTTATTTATTCTACCTTTACACCAACTTTTGGGTAGGTTGATTAAGTTGTATCGTGCTCCTCTTGCATTTCCTTTAAAAACAAACAAACAGTTCCTATAGTCCCTGAGTACTGAGACCAGGTCTCGCCCTTTGGCTTACACTGGCTGACACAAACACTAGACGCAGAGACCCACTTCTTTTTCCCAACACGTGGCCAACTTAAACACTCAATGGTTTAAAAAGCTGCTTTTTTGTAAACTCAGCTTTTGGCAGAAAGTTGTAAATAACAGATACAGGGGAAAATCCATATCCAGAGTTTTAATGGAAAGAAAAATAAACTGCATCCACAGCTACTTTTGTATAAATGAGAAATGACAGTGTTATCATATTGAGCATCTGGATAAATTCTAATGGTTGTGATGTTATGCCCTTTTAAACAGCACAACCTTCATACTTAGGAATTTCACTTGATAAATTCTGCCTGCTGTGCTATTAACCCTTGTGCTATCCTAGGCACTTTACCGTTGGGAGTTGGGTCATCTAAATTCACTAAACAGTGCTCTGAACCTTTTTTTTTTTAATTTTTTGTGATCTTCACTGGTTCAATGGATTACATGAAATTTTTCCACCTTCATCCACCTTTGTCATGGTAGGGAGAACATGTCAAAGTAAGGGTGGGGTCATCCAAGACAGCACAAGGGTTAAGTCAGCTAGGTCAATCACAGTCTGAGATTTACCAATGTTTGGACTTCAGAAGACCTTCAGAAGAAACGTGCTAAATCAGCAAAAGTCATTTCAGGAAGAGGGAGGCAAGGTTATAAAATAAACGCAGCAAATTTGGAAATTGATTGGAAATAATTGTCCAAAAAAATGCTTCATAGGTTAATTGGCAACTCTAAATTGTCCATAGGTGTGAATGTGAGAGTGAATGGGTGTGTGATTGTGGACATTCTACCCTGCGACAGACTGGCGACCTGTCCAGGGCGTCCCCTGCCTTCGCCCACAAGTGGCCGAGATAGGCTCCAGCAGCCCCGTGACCCTGAAAGGGAAAAACGGAATAGAATACGAATGAAAAAAAAAGCATGAATGAATAATTTAGAGCACTTAAGCTGTTTATATTCACACCAAGTATGTGGTCCAACTTTTTTTTGAGGCAAGTTAACTGGATAATGCACTTTTCTGATTTTGAAATAGCAAGCTTATTTTTCCCGGCATATTTGCACATTTATTTGATCAAAGTTGCACAATAGAGTAAATGAAAAGGCAAAACATAAATGTGGCATGATCAGATGATCAGAATGTGAGTCTAGTTGTAACCAACGCAGCTGCCACTTCCTTATTGTGGAGGACAAATGGAGGACAGCAGCAATGTGCTTTGCAGATATATTAGCGCAACGTTAGTGAAGTTAACAGGTCTACAAAGAATCTATGAGCTGAAGTTTGGAAGGGACAAAAAGTTTGTCAATTTTTAATCGCATGCTTTCCAAAATAAATCTGACAATGACTAAAGGAGAGAAAAGATATAGTCAAAATACAAATCTCTGATAACTTACAGCTATCCGATTGTTGTTACCTTTTTGGAATTGTGTGGAAACATAAAAACATACCAGAAAGGATATAATATTTTAAACGAATTTAAACAATGGGCTAATCATATGTTAACAGTGTCATTTTAATGTCATCGAGTCAAAAAAGAAGCCAATTTGAAGAAGCTGCACAGACCTCTGTGAATACAACAGACAGGTAAAGCTGCTCACCAATAAATCAGAAATCCCCTTAATCCCTTCATCCGCATCAGTCAGCACAGGTTTTTATTGTACAGTCCACAGAGAGGCCTTATTTAGATTACACCGGCCAAGGACGCACGCATAGTTTATACGGAAATGAAAGACTCATTGGACGTACAGAAGGAGCCATTTTTCAGACTCATGAGTCACAAAACAGACCACCATAAACTTAACAAGAACTAGCAATTTTCATATTTCAAACCTGACGGAAGAGAAAAGGCAGAAATCTTATCCTATGAAAAAACAAATCCACATATTGAATACTTTACCTGCTCTCTGCAATCAATACGTAATTACCTCAGCTTTTCCTGCTTTGCCAGATTAATGGCTAGAAAAAGTGTTAGAGAGGCAAGAGAAACCCACAAGCTCATAAAAAGCGTAAAGTGTGTGAGTAATCAGGCCTCCTTACTCCCCAGTCGATGGTAACAAGGTGTTTGAATCACGCTTAATGACATTAGAGGCAGAGAAACGGGAGAGACGCCGGATGATTGGTTTGTTAATCCAGTCTCCGCCAGTGTCATTATTTTAGCCGGGCCACCGCGGTGCAGCGGAGTCACTTGTAAAAAATGGGAAAGCAATTAGCAATCAGTCGGTAAAATATTTCTGTTTATTGCTTTAAAGTTTAGAGGCTGCAAGGAAGAAAAAAAGCGATGATTTATTTAGAGGCCAGCAAATGGGAAAAAAAAGATGATTTCTATTGTTGCTTTCATCCGAGGGGCATGAAGCCCCGCCCCTTCCTTAGTTCACTGATGGATAATACACTGGCATCGGTAACCCTGCAATTACATGTTGATGACAGATTTATTCAGCATCGAGATGTCTTGGGGGGGAAAAACCCACACAGATACTATAAATATTTGTATTCTTCACTGGTAAAATGTGGATTAACCTTTTGACATTTTGCAGGATCTAGACTGCACTTTGTCTGGAAATGGTAAATGGTGTACACTTGTGTAGCGCTTTACTGCCTTCTTAGAAGACCCAAAGTGCCTTAGAGTCACAGTCTGCCGGACACTGGCACCAAACTAAAACCACCAGGAGCAATGAGGGGTTTGGTGTCTTACCAAGGACACTTCAACAAATGGTCAGGCAGGGCGGGAACCAAACCTGTAATCCTCTAATCAGAGGGTGACCGCTCCACCTCTGCACCATGGCCGCCCAAAAATCAGTTGCCACATTGGTGCTTTGTGTGTCTTTATATGTTACATTTTTTATTTTTACCTTATTTTGCGGCCGCTAACAAACCTGTCTTGATATTTCTGGCACTATGGAATATGCAAAATGTTTAACCGATAGGCATGAGAAAACACAGAACTGCTTAAGGTATTTTAAAGCTATCAGCAAAGTCTTTTTCAGTTTTCATCAACTATTGACTGTTTCCAAACTGACTTTAGTTCTCCGTTTCTAAGAGTGAATTAGGTAGAATTCTAGTCTATCAGTGAAAGTCCTCATTTGTCCAGGTGACATCTTGAAGTTGAGTCATAGCATTGTTCATTTCTTAACCGTTTTTCCCTTTCGGGGTCACGGGGCTGCTGGAGCCTATCCTGGCTACTTGTGGGCGAAGTCCTGGACAGGTCGCCAGTCTGTCGCAGGGTAGAATATCTATGGACATACCTATGGACAATTTAGAGTGACCAATTAACCTATGAAAAGCATGTTTTTGGATGGTGGGAGGAAGCCGGAGATCCCGGAGAGAACCCACGCATACACGGGGAGAACATGCAAACTCCACACAGAAAGGTCCCCAATTGATGTTGTTTTTCATGTCCCCCAGCCGGGACTTGAACCAGGGGCCTTCTTGCTGTGAGGCAAGAGCGCTAACCACTGCGCCACCGTGCAGCCCGTCATAGCATTGGCCCCATCCAATACCAAACTGCTAAGATCAGATATAGCCAAGGCGTAAGAGAGTGGATTAACACGACTTAGTGGTAGGGGTGGAACGATTAATCTACTCCATTGATGAATTGATTTCTTTTCCAACAATCCAACCAGATACATTTGTCTGAAGCAAGTTGTTAATCCAAATGACCTATACCTATAAAATCGTTTCAAAATGAAAAAAAAAAAATCCATTCATTCATCAACTTAACTGTTTTGTGCTTTTCGGGGTCACAGGGCTGCCGGAGCCTATCCGGCCACATGTGGGCAAAGACATGGGACATTCTGGACAGGTCGCCAGTCTGTCGCAGTTTGTAAAAAAATCCATGACATCGATATTGGAAAATATCTTCTTGCTTGAGGCATTGTAGGTTTATTTTACTATAGCGTAAACAAGTGTCATCAAAAATAGAACATTCATTAATCAGGCTTAATTCTTACAATGTCTCTTTCACGTCTACATTGACATCCATCCCTCTGCACCCCAAAGGCAGTTTTACACAGTAATTCTAGTTCCAATCTGTTGACACTTAAATGTCACGGCAGAAAGCCAGAGAAACAGGAAACAGGTCTTGGTTTCAAATGAAAACTTCTTTTGTGTTTTCAAAATAAATCTTTATAAAATGTTATGTTATATTTAGTGTACTATAACAAGCATTTTATGACACAGAACAATCATTTTACAAGTAATCATTAAGAAGGGAGAGGGCATTGGGGCTGACTGCTTAAGTTTTGAATGAGCGAAGTGAGTTAGACCAACAACTCGACACAGGGGTAGCAGGACAAATCACTCCTCAAGGAGCCAGTGGGGAGGGGGGACTGACCGGAGACAACGTAAACTAACTGACGATCATGAGATGAACTCCCCAAGCAGTGCAAGGGAGATGTAGATTCAGGATAAGATTCACCAAGTTACTTAAAACTTGTACGAAAACCACAGTTAATACATCATGAGACAGAATCAGTGCAGTCACATCCAGTTTCTTGATTCTGGTAAAAGTATGGGGTGATGCCCTACTGGCAGCCACCCTGAAAGAGCGCCCAGGAAGAGGCCATCTCACGCGTGGACACTAGCAGGGGATTCCAATCCCGTCCTTATAAGCCATGACAATATCTTACACAATCGAACATGACAATCGAACTGGTGTTTTGTGAGAGGTTGTCCTTTGTGTGCTGGAGCCCACGACTCAAATAACTGGTCTGACTTATGGAAGTCAGCTGTGGTCTCCACATAAATCAACAGGGCCAAAAAGCCAATCAATCACCTCATGAACTGCGGGTGCTGGCCCACCGTTTTGTTCCCAAAGGCGAAACCAACATGGTAAGCCAAGAAAGCTGCTAAGTATAGCTTGATGGTAGAGAAATTTAGACCTTTGTCCGGCATGTCCTGCACAAATGACAGAATGTTAGAACCCTTATAAGCCACCACAGAGGTTTTAGCTCACCAGTCCTGGCCTTCTTAATTGTTCCACAATCTTTTGTAAAAGACCAGTGGCAACCAGATTTAACCTCTCAAAGGCCAAACCCATAGTGCCAAATGACCTAGATTAGGATGAAAAATTTGCCCGCATATCTCAGAAAGCAGGTCTCTGTGGAGGGGGAGTGGCCATGGCTCTCTGTTGACGAAATCTCCGCTAGCCATGGTTTTCTCGGCCAGCGAGGAGCTACTGAGATGAGTAAGAGCCACCCTCACCACAAAAACAACCCTCTGCCTTTATCCGGACTTGGGACCGGCACATGAAGACACTGCATTATGTATTCATGTGGTTGCATTATTGTTTTTTTTTCTTATTTTATACTTGGTCATTTTTTTTAGTTAAGTGTATTCTCTTGTGGTCTTTGCCTTTAAAAATACCTTTTTTTCTGTAATGTGGGGAAACTGGAGCACCCAGAGAAAACCCACAGGTGGTTCTTCAAGTCAGAAAACTCAATATGTGTCTTTTTTTGGTAATTACATTTGTTGTAAACATGTTTCAAATTATATTACAATCAATGTTGTAGTGGCTGCTCTGTCGCATAGGTCAGGACTGGGCAGATATAGACTATCCTGACTAGCAAAGTGCTAGCAGCAATCGCCTCAGAGAACTCCATATGTGACTTTTTTGTGTTTTATGTTGTGTTTTGTCTTGTTTTTGTGGTCTTTTGTCTTTAAACTTTTTTTTTCTTTAATTTGGGGAAACTGGAGCACCCAGAGAAAACCCACAGGTGGTTCTTCAAGTCTTTTAGATAATGTGGGACGTGAAGAACCTTCTCACTACAGTGAAGAACCTCTAAGTCTTCTAGAGCGCTTTGAGTTTTGTCTTTCATTTCTCTTCTTTGAAAGGTCTCAGAGAACTCAATGGGACTTTTTTGTAATTACATTTGTTTTAAAAATGTTTCAAATTATATTAAAATCAACATGATGCTAAATTAAAGATGATAACAACAATAATGACTACAACATAAATAGTATAATAAAAAGACATGATTGAAATGGAGCAGGCAGAAATGTAGCTTATTGAAGCCTGCCCCCCAAAAAACACAAAACAAAATAAAAATGATAAAAATAACAATAGATAAGGGAAAGAAAGAAAATTCTTCTACTAACAATAATACAAATAATGATTATAATAAATAACATAAATCAATTAAAAGGAGAAAAATAAATCGATAAAGTAAAAAAAGACACGTTGAACCATTCAACGTTACTTTTTTCGTCATTAATTTCTTTATTTTATATCACAGTATTAATATTATTATGTGTAAGTGTGTTTGTGTAGATGGGTGTGTTTAGGTGTGTGTGTGTGGTTTAAATGGGGGCGGGAGAGGGGAGGTGCAGAGAATTGCCTTTTTTTGTGTACAGGAGACAGGAGAGTGAAAAACAGTGAGGTGTTCTGGTTTTACGTCTGCAAGCCAAACAACCTCCAAAATAACTTAACAAAAGAGGACCTCTTCACTGGTTCTTCGTCTTTTTTCTTCTTCTTTGTGGGAATTTCCTGCTGCAGTGTTTTCAGACATTTGTTCAGTTCTTCAATGTTGTTTGCAATTTGAGCATCACTTCATTTTTCTCCACATCCAGACATTGGTCTCTTTCCTCTCCGTTCTTCTTCATGAGTGTGGCTAGAGCTCTCATCAAGTTGCCTTTTTAGCTGATTGTTTTCTTTTTCAAGGTCTTGGGCTTGAAGAATCAGCGCACAGTTTGCATCAGTAAATAATTGCATGACTTCTTGAGTGGCTTGAGTCGCTTATCTGAGCTCCTCCACGTTGTTTCCCTGTTCAGACAGCATATTTTTAACCATGCCTTCTCATTGGTTACCAAATCAAGCTGCTTCCTCAGGTCATGGATTTGTAATCCAAACTGGTCTATAGGGACTATAGCAGTGTAAAAGCACACTAGAATTGACATTCTTGGGAGGGTAGCATGTAAGCAAAGCAACCAAATGAAGGTGTATACACTTATTGCACTTTTTGTGTTTATACACCTTTAATGAAACAATGAGTCATTATTTTACAACCCATAGGTGCAAAATCTCTCTACTTAGGCTTTCAACAAAAAGACCAAGGCCTTTGGGGTAAAACACTTGGTGGTTGTTGAATTTTTCTAGATCTCACAGTAAAAAAGATGGAAGCTGGCATCTAAGAAAAACAAGTTCTTCATCCGAGCCTGAAGTTATGTTCAAAACTTGATGAGTAGCAGATGACTTTTTAATTATGCTGATATACATAACAGCTCAGACGAGAACTGTGGTGTGTGAATGATGTGTTTTTCATTGTGTGATCGTACGTGTTTGTCTGTAGACGCACAACAGCGAGCTGTCAGGAGTTTTGCATGTCTGAGTGGAAATCACAACAATTACAGCACAGCGGCAGGGACAGCCTGATAAGATTACACTTTTACCCCGCCACGCATGTTGACTGCCAGGACTTAATTTCATCCTTTGACATGAGAAAACAAGATAATTGCTGGATGACCATGCCACCTCATCTCCTTGTGCATTGCAGGAGGAACTTTCAAGCTTTCTTTTCCTTTTCAGTGGCTATGGCTACGGTTTCCAGTTTTAGGTGATTGCCTGACATTTTTCCTCAACATCTTCTGCCTCATCTACAGTTGTCAGTTCTTTAGAATGGTTGTTGAAGCCATGCCCCTGACTATTCGGTTAATTTCCCATACAGCATATCTTCTGCTTTATCCCTTCGTTTTACCTGGACTGCAGCCAGTTGTGTCAGTCTTGATGTCTTCATTTGCCCAAAGTGCTTCCGTTTATCCGGCTTTGGCCTCGACGCATTACAGTCTCCTGTTATTTTCTCCTCCTTTGTCCCAGTACCTCTGTTTAGGGTCTATGACCTCTCTTTTTCTCTCCTTTCTCCTTTTCTTTTTTTTTTTTTTTTAAATGGGTAGCCTCTGCTTCTCTCACTGAACTCATGTAGCTCCCCCAGCAGAGCTATTGCCAACCAGGCAACAGCACCATATCAGAATCTGTCAGCCACATGGGGGGACTGGACTGTGGCCCAAGGCTGAGTGACTCCACTGCCAATGATGCATAGCAAATACATACAACACGGGGGCAAAGGTAGGATTGTCAAAAGTGACATAAAACACTCAGTGGAGCAGCCGGGACTACACAGGCGGTTTTGTATCGAGATCAGGGAAATCCAAGCCCAGCTTCTCTGTATTCTCATTACGAGTTGCTCGCCTGATGCAAATCAATAAAGTAATTTTCTTTCAGACTTGTCGTAATTAACAATCTGCCAAGTAGCTCAGGAGAACCCTTGCATTTCAATAAAAGTGACTTCCAGCTGCCGTCGAGACTCAAGAGGGTTGGGATGGAAAACAAAGAGGAGCTCTGTATGAGTTGGCATTCCATACTTATTTCATTTATTATGTTATAGTGACTGACGTCTGTATTTATGTGGAGTATAAGCACCTTTGTTCAGTTCTTTAAAAACCTATTTTTTAAAACATTTACTTCGACTATGACAGAAGAACTCATGAAAATGACTTTACATGTTTACTTTTCTACTAAACTATTATTTCATTGTTATTAAAATGGAAAGTATGTAACAGTAACAGGAAAAAAATATTATTGAAACTATATAAAAATTTTTTTCACTAAGGTTGAAGTGGTTTTCATTAAACAAAGAGCTGCGTAATTGCTTGTTGACATTTAATGAAATTTATTCTATTATAAAAATACAATTAAAGCCCCCTGCTTGGTCTCAATTTATGTAAATATACATTTTCTGATAAGTACTGGTGCATGAATTATTGAATGATTTTATTAAACCAATAAAAATACTCCATAAAGTTGGATTGTGTGGTGAACTGAACTCACTCTCCTTGCCTTTGCTGCTCTGTTGTGTTTTTATAAAATTGAGGTGAAAACAAATTTACTCTGACCTTCGACAGCTATTTCGTGCTGCACATCAGTGAGGGGGAAAAAAAGCATACTTCAGAGCAATTTCCAAACAATTTGGAGTTGGTTATTTCGATAAAAATGATCAGGAAACGAAAAACAACTCAGCTCTAAAATATTTGTTGTCAATTCCTAAAAGGAAATTGATAAATATGGTTGTCAAAAGAAGCAATTCAAAATAAAACTCACATCTAAAAGAAAACGAAAGTCCAACAAGCTTTAAAAAATTAAAGTGTATTTAGAAAAAAAATGACACTTCATTTGATAAGGTGCAAAAGCACATAGTAATTGTCTTCAAATAAATAAGAATACCTTCGTAACAATGGCCCTCATTCCTTTATTTGTCTTTAACTCTTAAAACTGTTCTCTAATTTAATTTGAAATTTATATTTTTTATGAACTTTGTATCTTGGCTGGGATCTAAATCCATAAATTACAAGATACTTTCATAGATATCTGAATGATAATCTGACTGATAATCTGAAAACACTTTGTATTTTTCTACATTATAGGGCGCACAGTCAGTGACTAGGCTATTGCTTAAATTCATAAAGCGAGACAGAAGAGTGCGTCAGTCCGTCAGACTCTGTTTACGGCCCTCACAGTAATTTCAGAGCTTGTTTATAACATGCTACACATTAGAGCCATTAGCCGGGTTAGCTGTGTTAGCGTATTCTCAATCCCTTTAACTACCAACCTTGATGGCAGCACATAAAAACATACTGATACCGCTGAAACAAACATTACTGTGAGTACTCAAACTTGAATCCTCTTGAAACCAACACACTCAAGCTGCATCGACAATGAGGCGCACTACTGCTTTTTGAAAAAAATTAAGGCTTTTAAGTGCACCTTATTGCGTTTTCTTTTCAGAAGTACCAGTTTCTACATTCAAAATAAACCTCAAAGAGATAAAGTCAGACCTATTCACTGGACTGGCAGGTAAAAACACCAAGACTTTTTATTCAGACTGGACACATTCGGGTTGCTTAAAGTGAACCAGTTTCTTTCCCCCGAAAATGCAGAACTTATTTTCAGCCTGAATACACCCAGTTATGGGTCCAGGACCAGGAATTGCTCTCCGACCCATCTCTTGAGGTGGTCTCGGTTCATTTCCAATTGGACTGAGCTTCGGTTGAGATTCTTCAGTCTGAATCCAATCCATCCTCGGAGCGAAACAACGAAACCAAAGCAGCCCCCGTAGCCGGTGATCACGTATTATAAATAGATTAGGAATAAAGGCGTCGCGAACAAATGTAAGGCAATGATTGCGTGTTATCAAACAGAAAACAGGGTCCAACTGTGTATTTGTTAGAACATTTATTTTAAAACGCTTCTTACATGCTTTACTGTGTCTCGTCACGCGGCTGTGACGTCATCCTAAAAGCTACCTTGTAGTTCTTTAACAGAATGGCATTACACCACCATGGTGATACACAGCAACTTAATAAAATGTGGTCAGATGAATGTGTCAAGGATCATCGCTTGGATACAAACGCAGGACAGCAGCAGGTTAAGTCGAAAGACTGATTTATTAGAGGATGTAAAGGAACTCGTAGTACTGGAACTCGTAATACTCGAGAGTAAGTCAAACAGAACGATCCAGTGACCAAGACAGGGGAGACACTGGTTATATACACAAACAGTGATTAACAACAGGTGACATCAGGGAAGGCAGGTGAAACCAATAAGGGAGAACGTAAAGACAGCGGAGGGTAAAAAGGCAGGAGAACTGGAAACAACAAAATAAAAGCATAACAAATCCCGGAAGTGGAACACCACCCTAACAAAAAACCGCCCTGGCCCCATACCTGACAGAATGAAGCTCCATTTAACTCTTATACCCCTTTTTAAGTCCAGGGGCCCAGGAGGAGCATAACATAAAAAGTAATGGTTTTGTCACCAAACTTAAATAAACAAAAACACCAAAAACTCCAACCTATCTAATCTCAGAAAACATCTTATGATGGAAAACAGGTCAGCATTGTAAAGGCTAAAAACAGACTGACAGGACATTGGAGTTAAAATGGACATAGGCCTATGAACTGATAAGAGTCAAATAGGTATAAAAAATCATAATTGAGATAGATGTCAAAACAAAAGCACATGCCATTAACAAAGTTACGGACCACAAAAAAGTTGTAAAGAACTCCAACTTAGGAAATGCAAAATTTGTTCTGAAGTCTAATGCAGGCCGTGGTGCAGCAACAGGGCGGTCAACGCCAATGTTAGGCAGTGCAGCTGCCATCAGTGTGTGAATGGGACTGTGACTGTAAAGCTCTTTGGGCCTTTGATGAAGGTAGAAAAGCGCTATACAAGTATATGGCATTTATAGGACATTTACACACCATTTATATGTCATTTCTGTACAAAAATTCCAACAAGGACTAACTTGAAAGAATGGGATTAAGAATGAATAAAGTCTAGTAGTAATGTTTAGTCACAATGCAAAGCACCAAAAGACTCAACATTTTCCTCTGAAAAGCAGCAGAAAGGTAAAAAAAAAAAAAAAAGTTTTTCCTTCAATCCTACTTTGCTGTACTTTCTGTTGTTTTTCCTCTGTGTTGTATGTGCCTGTGCGTTTTCCATTTGGTGTGCATGTCAGGTCAAAGGTTGATTGACAGGTTGATGAAGCTAAAACAACAAGCAGAAAGAGAAATGAAATCTGACTGCACCCGCGTGTAACGCCTCCCTTATGAGGGAAAAAAAAAACCCCTGCAACAAATGGACACAGCGAAAGTAGGCATAGGGGCAGAAAACACAAGGAAAACAATGCCTGCAGAGGTAACTGCAGGGAGCAGAGGAAGAGATGCTTTAGTTGTCTCAGCAATGCCATGCATAGTACATGATTTATAGGCTAATGTTTTTATTTTTATACGAGCAGTTCAGACACCGTAGAGATGAGGCTGTAAGAGTCATCGAAATTGGTAAATGTGACTTAGCTCACATTGATCTGCAGATTGAGTCAGGCAAAGTTTGGAATTTTTACTTCCCTTCTGTACAGAGCATGTCTGTATTAAACTAGATTGTGCTGGAGAAAAAAAAAACTATTCAGATGCACCTATTAGCCCTACTTATAGCTAAGCTTTCAGCTGAAATTAGAAAAAAATTGAATTCATTAATATTAATCTATGCCAGGCCCAGGTTTTGCCCTTCACATTTATTCAGGCTCTCCAGAGCACATTTGTCAAAAATAACCAGTACCCCTGTGTTTACCTTAAAGCTGAATATTTGCCAGGTTAGTGGATATAACGGATGCCCTTATATTCTTTTCTTGAGCGTGTAATTAAACACGGTTTGCCACAGGACACATTCATCTCCCTCTGTCCCTACGCACACTCCAGCGTACTGCAAACCTTAGTGCAGAGCCCACTTCTGCATGATTGCACTTCTATCCATTTTTTTTTTCAGTGGCAGAACCTGGAATCACTAGGAATTTAAGGTGAAAGGCAAGTTAATTTCACAGCCTCTTGGCATGTAATCAACAACCCTCCATCTGCAAGAGCACTGCAAATGCCCTCTGCTTCACTTGGATGCTTCGGTGGGGGACAATATATTATTAGATGGTTGCTTTATCGTAGCAGAATCATTTATGAGCATGCAATAATGTAATGCTAATTCTTTTTGCTTATATGTCTTTTATTATTCATAAGGTATATTAAATATTTCTTTTTCGTGCTCAAGGAGGCATAAATTAAAGGATTCGGCTTTAATTGTTGATTAGTTTGAGTTTGTTCGAGCTACTTGGAATTTTAAGGTGCACCATGAAAGAACCAAAGGTACACATACATTTGTCTTTAATTATTTTTCAAACTATGATAGGAGTAGCAACATGCATTTGCTGCTTTTATTGTAAAAATGTAATGGTTAGGAGTGGTTTAAACTTATTTTTTAAATCCTATTTTTCCTTTTTCCGTTTTTTTTAAACTTTTTTTTTGAATAAACTGGAATAATCTAGTTTGCAATAACTTATGTTTTAAATTTAGTCCTAAAAACGAATTTAGGAAGTGTCTTTTTGGACAAACAATGTTGCATAACATGTCTAAAAGCTAAATAGCGACTTTTTGTTTCATTTTCTGAATTATGGGAATATTAGGTGTTTTATTTGTCCTGACCATTTTTTTGTCGAAGTTAGAATTTTTTCAATTGTGTTCAGTTTTTTTATATTCATGTTTTTATGTTAGAGTTTCTTGTATAGGCTAAGCTATCATTTGCCAATTCTTTTTAGCATTTTCCTTTTCATGCGACCATTTCTTGTATCATGAAAGGAAATCATTTTTAACCTCTTTTGGCATTTATTCGTTTTTCTTATCATGCAAAGTCAACTTTTTTGAGTTCATTCCTCACAAAAAACAACCCCAAAGTGTTGTGTGATCCATTCACCAGTTTCTGAGTATTCCTCTAAAACCCTGCTCTCTGATGACCAGCCCCTCCCAATTCCCGAAAACGAGTGAGTCCTCACATTGTGATGTCACAAAGTGGTGAACAGCCTCTTCCAGGAAGAGTCTGCACTGCCAGCACCGCCCCCAGGCTAACACACACCCACTTTCTCAGCGGAGCCAGCAGCAATCAGCAAAAACACTTTCCTTTTATATGAATAATATGCACATCTATTTTTGCAAAAGTTTGAATGTTGTTTATTTTTTGTGAGCAAAAAGCTGTCATGCTGCGAAGGCCGACTGTAGGCTGACGTCATTCTCATGATCATTTTCGTATTTCAATGTTCCTGTAGCAGTTGTGTCCAAAAACTCACTGAACTATATAGGACGTTTGCCAGTTTTTCAGGGTGTCTGAATCTACAATTCCAAAACACAAAATACTATCTGTAAAATCATCGTACAAACAGCACTTATGTGTTAATTCCAGTTAAAATATGTTTTAAAAGAGGTACAAAATGCACGCATATACCATAATTGGAAGTGGTTGCTTGAATGTTTATTGCATTTCATCGAAAGCCTCCTTATGCGTCCAAGGATGCTATAAGTTCATTTCCAGATGTGATGATTTGCTCTTGGACCTATGTGAAAATGCAGCACATTTTCTCATCAAATCGCTCTGTTTTTGTTTCTCCCTTAGTTTGGACCAACAGATGCCCCGCTCCCCCCTTTTGTGCATCTGACAGTACGAATAGGGGGCAACTCTAGGTTGGATAGACCTCAGGGAGCCACTTGCAAACTGTAGACATCTGCGATCATGAAGTACGAGGGAGAGCACGGTCCACCTTCAGAATACTGATGCAGGAACAGAGCATTCGCTAGAAGATCCCCAAGAAGCTTGAGGAACATGAAGCAAAGGGTTGAATTCATAAGGATGCAAGACATGGAAGAGTCTCCTCTGTGGGAAAAAAAGGAATACTAAAAAGGTTTGTGAGGGGATTAACCATAGGAGTTTAAAAGAGTCATCTATTGATGTCTGTTTTGAGGGGAGAAAAGTCAGGAGAAGGTTTCCTTAGTTAGTTGTACCCTCGGGCCAAAAAAAAGGTGGAAAGCAAACACTCCAAAAAAGAAAGAGGCAGGAGCATGTGTGGCTTAGTTACAGTCCGTTTAGAATCGTCAGCAACCGAGAAGAAACCCAGCTGGGATTAGAAAATGCAACCTTCTTGCACAGAAGGTTAAACAAAGGAAACATATCCACAAAGCTGGATTCAAGAATCTAAAATTGTCCCGAATCAAAATGGTGCAAAGTCAGACTCACAAACATCCCTAAAAGTCAAGTGTTTCTTGTGGAAACTTAAATCCTTCCTCGTTTTAATAGAACTTTATGTCAAACTTTTATCTTTAATTTGTTTGGCATTAGAGTTTATTGTCCCACAGTCTTTGGTTTCCATTAAAATTCTAAAGGCTCATACGGCAACTTTAAAGAACATCATGAAAATGAACCATACAATAGTCGCACATGGGGTAAGAGTATCAAATCAAAATCAAATTCATCCTTATTTACTTGGAACTTTTAATATATAATATAACACAAAGTGCTTTACACCAAAACCAAACAAATAACATAAAAACAAGCACAGCAAATTGTGAATTATTTGTAAGGACTTGGTAAGGACATACTTCATAAACTTTACATTCGCTCCTCCCACACGTGTCTGGAGCATCTAGTCTAAGAACATATTTTTGGACAAGCATCAAGCAGCGAGATTGACGCACACCAAAAGAGAGGCGTCTGATGCAAACGTCACGCGTGATTGGCGTTTAGTGTGAACGCAGCTGTACTTTTATAAGTAAGATAATGCTGCCTTATTTGAATTATTTGGATCTAATCGAACGATAATGACTTTGCCTACTGTATACTCAATGTTTTTTCAGTATTTCTTACGTAGAACCTTAAGATGACTTTGGTAGACCTGAATTTTAGAGTCACTGCAGCATTAAATGAATTAAAATCTGAAAAGAAATAAAATAAGCCTCTTTGTAGCAGAATAGTCGAAGCACCTGTAAAAAAGTGCTGGAAAGAGCTTAAAATGTGTTTTATTTTTGCCTGTAGTCTGCAAAATCTTCATTTATAGAATGTTTCTCTGGGTAATTGGACTGCCTCATGCAGGCTACAACTCGGTCGAAACGCTAAAAGCCATTTTTAGGTGATTTAAACCATTATTCTCGCCTAATAGCTGGCTTAAATGCTAATCATGCATACTAATTCCTGCTTTAGCGTGTCTATGGATTAGAAGAGCATGTAATGTACAGTTAATCCCGTATACACTGCAAGAAAAATCCGGCTAAAAAACACTTCTCATCTTAAAAAATATTTCCTCTAATTACGTCTCCAGAGAGGCTCCACTCCCTCTCCAGTTGGGTCCGCGAAGGAGTTCTGGGTCTTGAGCAACTCAGAGCACACGCTTGATCTAACTTTAAACTGCTGTCATGTATTTTGGAGATTCATAGATTCTGGTTGATGATCCACATTATGCGGCTTGTAGTTTAGTTTAGACACTTCAGAGGATTTCCTCTCATGTCGTTGATAATCACTTTGACCTGCTGCCTCTGTGGAGTCAACAATCTTAATCCTCAGGAGTGAAAGTTAAGGGTAACTTCCAAAACTGCGCGAGACGAGCCGCAACCCAATTATTTTTAGCCATTGTTTGTGATGTGTTTCGTTAGTCTGGCTGCTAAAATATGAAAAACCTATTAATTATCAGAAGAAAGGGGTGTTGGAGACACGGGCCATGCAGATCTGAAAGAATGTAGAAGAATGAAGTTGAAAAACAAGGCTGGATCTGGCCTCATGCACTCCAACGATCAAGCATCTGTCTGCGCTCTCGCTTTCCTCTCCTTCTTTTCATCCCATCTAAAAAGACACCCTTTTACCGCCTGCCATTTTCAAGCTATTTTTACTGAAGCAGTCTTTGTCTCTATGCTTTAGTTTTTTTTTTTTTTGCCTTTTACCACTGAAACACGGGTACCATAAAAGCCTGATCTCTTCAAAGTTCCGTTTGGATTAACGTGCGATGCAACATGAGCACATAAACATGGGACCATGGATGAATAGTACATACGCAATCTAAGCTAAATTTACAGCAAACAAAGGTTTGAGTGAAACAAACAGCTCATTGTCTTCATGTCCAGTTTGTACCATTTCATCAATTTTTTCAACCTACTGTATCATCCGCCAGCTCTCCGACACACACAACATCGGTATTACAACTTTAACAAGTCATGCAAACAGAAAAACTCAATACTTACATTTAAGTGTAAACTTCTGTGCTTTAAAAGACACATATGTTGGGAAATGCATTTCTTTTCAGCACCACCAGCGCAGCAAGGATCACCCTATCGGTGGAGGGATACGCAGTTGCCATGGCTCTTCCTTAAAAAAAAAAAAAAAAAAAAAAAACTTTTTTACATCACTACAGCTTCAAATTCCACCTATAATAGGAGCAATATGGAGGATCCAGAGGGGTAAGGAAGAAATCCAGCTTCAGCTATACACTATATTCAACATTCGGGTGAAAATATGTGACATGTCCATGAAACATTGACTTTATTTTGTGAAAGTGGGTAGTTGAACTTAACACCAGTGATGTAAACTGTGGTGTAGCACATAAAAAACAGCCTTTATCCTAACAATTTGCTTTTCTAGCATCTGCCAAATCCTAATGCTATTCTAATATTGATTAGTTGTCTGTTGAAGCATGGCGTTTCGCTTGGGCCATTCATGGTTCAGACACGCTCTACTATCAATGATGTTAATCCTCTGGTTAGAAAGTAAAAAAAGTTGGACATACATTTAAATGTTTGGAAAAGTTGAAGTGGATAAAATGTGGAAACCCTGTGTGGTTATGGGATTTTTGCTCACTGTTCTTGTGATCATTCTGACCCCACGGGGTGAGATCTTGCAGGGAGCCCCAGATGGAGGATGATTATTAGGGGTCTTGTATGTATTCCATTTCCTAATAATTGCTCCTACAGTTGATTTCTTCACATCAAGCTGCTTACCTATTGCAGATTCAGTCTTCCCAGCCTGGTGCAGGTCAACAATTTGGTTTCTGGTGTCCTTAGACAGCTCTTTGGTCTTGGCCATAGTGGAGTTTGAAGTGTGACTGTTTGAAGTTCTGGACAGGTGTCTTTTCTATAGATAACCAGTTCAAACAGGTGCCATTGGACAGATCATTTTACAGAAGAAGTCACATTTCTATGAGACAGTTGAGGTATACCTTTTTGCCTCACTGTGTACATCTTATTTATGTTATCCAAGGAGGATAAAGGGGTATTTTCTGAGACAGAACTCTGACTGCAGTAGGAAATGAACTGCTAAAGTGGTCCTTACTTGACACAGCCAACCTTATGCTCTGCGTCTAATTAAAAACTCATTTAAAATGAAGTGGAGAAAAACCCCATTGTCCTTTGGCACATATTTTTGCTGCAGGAAAGAAAAGTTATGATGTGATTTTGAATGAAAGAACCCTCTGAAGGACAGGAAGTCATCAAAAGAAATGCTTCGAACATAACACATTTAATCAGTAGGATTTTTTATCAAGCTGACCCTGTTTTATCTTAAAAATGGATTTTTAGTGCCTGTAGCGCTTTTGTTAGATTAGATAATAATATTGGACCGGCTGCAAAGTTACCCTTTACCTTGATAAATGAACTAAAAGCTTTGTGGAATTCACATTTACTTTAGTTTCCTGTCTGTGATACCAGCCTTGGTCCTGCAATGGTTTAATATCATCCAGAAGTTTGTGGAAAAACGTGGTGCAGGATTTTTTATATTATTTAAAGCAAAAGTTAAGACCATAAAAAAAAATGGAGCAGCACCAAAGTTTAATCAGGTCAACATCATGCAGAGTGCATATGTATTGAAATACTTTTTACAAGCAGTCCAGATCTCACAGGACATGCTATTCCTCTGTTTGACTGGATGTGCAGGTGCAAATACCCAGCAGGTCTGATCCAGCGTTCTCTGAGCGCTGTGCGCCTCAGGTTTCTATAAGTTGTTAAATATGATTTTTCTACGTGGAAAAATACATCTTATCTTTCAGGTGCAGAATTTATGGAGCACACAAAGTCATTTGTAGATGTCACAATTGAATACCTGAAACAAAAGGAAAAAGGCTAAAACTGCAGTTTTTGAAGTACGGGTTTTACTTTTTTGTGAAGTAATAAAATGCAGCCAGTATGTTCATACAAATAAGTATTGATTTGATTTACTCGAAGATTAAAGTACCATCCAAAAACTTTAGGTGAAGACATTTGTTTCTGTTCCGTGGCACAGCATGACGCGGAAAACTAGAGAGGGTTATCCAGTCCTAAGTCACAGCGGTTACCCCTTAAAAAAAAGAGTTTGGACACCATTACAGCTTCCAATGCCCCAAATGGGAGGAGCCAGAGGGGTAAGGAAGCATTTCGGATTCAGCCATACACTACATTTGACATTTGGGGGACTACAACACAGCTCCAAATGCCCAAACAACACATATCACCATCCAGCATCCAGCCCTCTACAGAACCCACTGTGTCCCTGTCGGGGTCATGTGATTTTTGGACCCAACCCAGTCAAATTGTTGGGCAAAGGTGGGGTACACCCAGAACATGTTGTCACTCTGTTGGAGGGTTACACAACCACACACACCCTAGGTACAATTTATAGTCATTGATTAACCTGTGAAATGTGTTTTTGGACCGAGGGAGGAAACCAAGAAAGACGGTGTGAGGGCAGGGATGTCCAGTTTAGCTTAGTCTGTGTAGTTTAGTTTAGCCATTACCTATTGAATTGTATGACTTCATGTTCTTTATGATTTCATGTTTATTAAGAAGTACATTGAGATGACTATTGTTGTAATATCGAGCTATATAAATGAAATTAAACTGAATTGACCAGTAGTGCACCGTGAAAACCCACGCATGCACGGGGAGAACATGCAAACTCCACACAGAAAGGACCCAGCCGGGACTTGAACAAGGGCAAGAATGGTAACCACTACATCACCGTGCAGCCATAAAAGCACCATGATGTTGGAATAATCAGTTATTCAGTTCATTTGCCAGTGGTCAAATTGATATTCTTCAATTATCTAATACAACCTAAGCAGATACATTGTTTACATTTTTTAAAGATATCATCTCTACCTCCAGCTTTATTGAAATCACCTCTTCATCGTTCAGGTTTGTTTATGTGTCTAATAGTGGTTGCTGATTTATATTCTCACATGCTTTAAAACAAAATGGTCTCCTCACTGGGTTGTTTCTACCTTTAGTCCACAAAGTCAACATTTGTGACACAGCAAAGAGCATATTGACTTCATCACCAATGCATATGCACTTCCTGACATTTCTCAATGCACAGGCAGGCTTACTAGCTTCAAAGAAAAAGGTAGCAATGTCCTCTCACTGATCTTCCTCACACCAGTTCCTTTTTATGATCTGGTGTCTGATTTAGATTAATGATAAGCGCACGGGAGACCTAATTTTAGATCATTTATTTCACAGACGAGAAATTCTATTTGATATCCATTATGGCCACTCTGACTTTAGTATAGCATGTATATTAAACGGGTTTGCATCAAATATTCTCTTAGAGAAGCTGCGCTTAATCTCCTGCTTTGCTTCGATTCTGTGAAGCCGCTAATGGGTGGAACAAAACCCCCCGTCTGCTGCTCAGGATATTGCTGCTTGTAAAGCTAATCGGGTTAGAAATGACGGCTGTACCGCGCATGTGGGGGCAATGCCAAGCCAGGATGTGTCCTGTTTGAACAGCCCTTATCTCTCATCGTCATTCAGCCTCACATTAACCTCTATTTTTTAAGGTTCTAAATTTAAAATGTGCTTAATTGATCAAATAAAATGTGCACACAGCCCTTATCTTTAATAACAGCCTCTTTGTTTTGGGACAGTGATAAGTGTACTATAATAAATGTATATCCTTACAGCTTTTCCCATGGGTTTGCCTGGTTGTATAAGGCTAATAGGCATCATTAACTGGCCTGTGTCGACCGCTTTGCCTCAGATTATAAAGCCAAAGCACATCATGAAGGTCACTGACCCAACTGAGCAATGTAGGAGATCCTATCACATATATATTGAAACTATTAGTTTTTACAACAAATATTTAGTGCACTAAATACAAACGATCCATGTTTACATTTCAGGCTAGAAGGGTCCAGCAGTATGTAGCTGGTTGTTTGCACAGGTGTACAACAACTTATAAGGTAATTTAGCCAATCACAATCTAGAAACTGTTCTAAGAAAGTGCTGGGGGCTGCACATTACAGATTTTATGACAGGAACTTGCAAGCTAATAAGAATCTGGGCCGGACTTTGGACATGCCTTTTCTAGACCTTTAAAGTCCAATCGTCTTTTGATCTGTTGTAAAAGCGTTCCCTAAAAACGTGTTGTTTCTTAGGACATGGTATCTGTAGAGCAGCAGTGGACATATTAGCGGGGCAACAAAAACGGCGAGGAATTTTGGAGCTATCCAGCTGTAAAGAACTGAGCCAGAAAATATTCCTTTTTCAAACAGAATTTTTTCCATCTGCCCCTCATTCACCATAAACCATAAACTAAATAAATACTCACAAAAACATGTTTATTCCTATTCTTAATTTTCATATATATATATATATATATATATATATATATGCATATATATATGCAGAACATGTTAATAACACCCCAAACACAAATTTTCTTTATTAAAGTCGGTGTTTAAAGAAACTAAACTTATGGACCAAAAATATCTTAATGTCATTCATTCATTCATTCATTTTCTATTCCGTTTTTCCCTTTCGGGGTCACTGGGCTGCTGGAGCCTATCCCGACCACTTGTGGGCGAAGGCAGTGGACGCCCACAGGTCGCTAGTCTGTCAAAGGGTAGAATGTCCTCAATCACACACCCATGCACTCTCACATTCACACCTAGGGACAATTTAGAGTTGCCAATTAACCTATGAAGCCTCAATGTCATCAAAAATAAAAACACATATGTTAAGTAAATTATTGGCAAGTTGTGTTAGGGAGGAGTTAAGAACTTTAAAAAGTAACCAATTCAATTTAATCATAACTTTAAAATTTTAAGTCAACACTGGCCACTTAGTTCCATTTGACTGCATTTTATTTGAGTTTACCTTTATCCAAAGTATAACCACTAATCCATAGCAACTGCATAAACACACCATCTGTCTCTCAGTCTCCTGACACCTAAATAACCCCTTCCAACCAATTTATGCTTCTGCCTCCAATGAGTTCCTGGAGTTGTGACCCTAGACTGTAACTTATGCCATGGCCTGACGTTGACCTCCATTAAAATGTAACTATGCATCAAAATGATGCGGTCAGAAGCAACTGTGGCTGATCAGTTTGTATTTCCTGTCCCATATTTTCAGCTGCTAAGCTGTTTCTACTTTTGTGTCTGGGCTGTGAGAGAAGTAAACAAAAGATGAAGCTATTTGCTGCAAACTTGCAAAAGCACAAGGTAACTTTTATCTTCAATAGGTCTGTGTATTTAAATGGACATATACACTTTTTGTCCATAGCAACACCTATCCACATTTAAAATTTAAACATTGTAAATAAAACAGTTAGTATAGTCTTTATTATTTGTAAATATTAATAAAATTATATATATTAACAGTGGATCTATATATTATATAAATTAGTAAAAATTCAACATAAAAAAAGTAATTTAAACCAAAGTCAAACTTTAGGTTGAGGTAAAGTCAAAGCTTCATCTTTGCTATTTGTCCCATTTTATCACTAACTCACTTTAACAGACGCTGTCAAACAAAGAGAATTATTTAGAAAGATATCAAGGATCTACAAGCCATCCATTATCTTTTTCGGTTTTATCTAAATTAGGGTTACAGAGGTTGCTGGAGCCAATCCCATTTTCATTTCCCATTTCCAATCATCATTTTCAGAGAGCAAAGGCAGGCTGCAGCCTAAAACCTAGGTGTCCAGTCTTTTGCCACTAACAGCTACATGTAAAGGTCATTCCTATGCATTTCTTTAGAGATACCAGTTAACTTATGAAACATGTTGATGGACTGAAGGATAAAGTGGAGGTTTCTGGCATTAAGCATGTTTTTAAGTCAGATTTTGGGCACTACGTACAAAATGCACAGCCGTTAAACGTGATATTTTATGATTATTATATTTGCTTTTATGTAAAGTGATTTGTGTTTTCAACTGGAATGAAAGGTGCTATACAAATAAAGTTTGCGGTGTGAAAATTAAACCAGTTGAACTTTAATCAAGCAGGGATTTGGATTTGGTAGTGACGTATGGACAGCATCCTTTTCAAAACACGGAAGTGCCAACCGTTTGAAAGTCGATCATTGAGATGTTAATAATTGCAGTTTGTGCCTGATCGGAATTATTTAACACCACGCGTTCACCACATTCTTGAACGTGCATCACATTCCCGGTATATAAGTTGCATCAAAGTGTTGCATGTCATTGTAAAGCTGCTTTTCTTAGCTCTAAGAATCTGTTGGATTAATTACTCAAACGGTCAAAGACTCAAGATTGTTCAAAGGACATTGAAACCAGAGCTTAAGCTCACATGGTAAAGGATATATTAACTACCAAGACAAGGAGTATTAAAAATGACAAAACCCGCTGTTTTATCAATATTAAAATAAGAGTTGCTTTTTTAATTTCTAAAATTACAAGATGCTAATAAAAGTATTAGTAAGACCTCATTCTGATATCAGCTGAAAAATCTCTACTACTTTCCTTACATATTTACATACTGTTAACCACGAACAAGACAAGAAGTTTTAAAATAAACATTTGAAGCTAAAGGAGTACTACTTGGACATTTTAAAGTGTTAGCACAAAGCCTAAAGCAGTTCAACCTGCAACCCAGTACATTTAACTTGGCTTCTTGTAGATGTCTGTGATGGTTTGTTGTGCTTCATTATAATTTACAGCTTCTCGTCATGCTTCAAGGGGATGTGAAAACAGCCCGTGCCTGTGGTGATGCTATTTTAAAAGTTGTCTCTGAGAAGCTGGTGTCTCCTCTGCGCTGGATGCTCGTTCACACACTTATCCTCCCTGCATCAGGGAGAGTCAGACAAATCAGGGACATTTCCCAGAGTGCATCATGTCAGAATGCAAGCAAAGTGTGAATGTGTTGTGGTGATGTGGGTCAGCTCTCTGAGCACTGATATGTTCCCTCGCCTCCCCTGGTGTCACGCTCTCCCAGTGTCTCAATGTTTCATGTTCCCCTTTACCAGGAAATGAGGACAGATCTGCCATCTAACATGTTTTACTCACAGTCTTAAAGAGAAAAATGTTTTTAGCAAGTTTTTAACATGTTCTAGTGCATTTTTCTGATGATGGTGGGCATAAAAAACAATTAAGCTTAAAATAATATTTCTGAGTATTTTTATTCAAATTGCTGTGAATCAGGAGCAGACGAAAATATGCTTTTGTAAAAAGCAATTTGTGATGTAGAAAATACACTAGGTGGCCTACAAGCTCCCTGGTGAGGTAAAACTAGGATCCACAAGAGCAGCAATGATAGCAAATAGACGATTCTTTTTGGAAAATTGTGGAAAACCTCAAAATGATGAGTTACTAAAAATCTTGGCTACAAAAAAAATAAAATATGTTTAAAATCACCACATCTGTGGCAGCAGTCAGCACTTCTAAGGCACTATATGATCACTCAACTCTATCTTTTTTTTTAAACTGCACATAAATTTCACTTCTAGGGAACCACAATTATTATTATTTTTGATATAATGTCAAAAATCAGTAGTAATTCACAAAAAATAAAAACATTTGGATTTTTTTAAAATAATTTTGAAGCAAAGACATTTGCAAACTGGTCAAAAATAGTCTATGGCAACAAAACGTTTCATCTAGTATAAGCAGCTGCTTATTTTAGTATGTGTTTTATGAGAGTACGTATGATGATGTGTTTCTGCAAGAGCAAAGGGACAGCTATGGTTTTTTAAAAATATTTTTTAATTACCTTTGGGAACTGGAGGTATGCGGGATTGAGATGACAACGTCTTATCCGCCGCCTGCAGAGGTTAAAGCTGATTTATGGTTTGTCATCGACTTTCGGCTAAACTCACACTGATGTGCTTTCCATGCAGTAAAACATATTACATCTTGGTAGGATTCCTCCCACTGAAATTTTTGTCTGAATGATGTACACTGCTAATTTAGTTTTAAAAAAAGAAATATACAAAAAAGCAATTTTAACCCTTATTTTAAGGGTTAAGCTTAATTTTCTTTATATATGTCGTCCATTATCAGGAAAATGCACCAAAAACCCAATTCTTATCATAATCCTAATGGCTCTATAATTGATCCTTTGTTGCATTGTGGATAAAAACCAATGGTTGCAACAGTTTTTAGAAAGAATCCCATTAAAAAGGAGTCACATAAATGTCATACAACCCCTTCACATCATTCTGCTAATTTGCCATTAAAAGAAAGAACAATATTTTTATATAATTAGTAATACATTCAGGCATGAGCTGAGATGTGTCCGTTTTCAATTTTTGGTGTCACTTCCTTGTTAATTTTTTAAGGTTTATCTTTTCTAGTCAGAGCATGACCTCCACATGGCTTTTTGTAGCCGGTGCAGTAAACTCCATCTGGATTCAATCTTGTATCTCGCTGGACAGCAGGTGATAATCCGAGATGGCAAACTGGGATAAAGTGTATTTTTGAGAAAGCTTTTTGTTTTTTCACAAGGAATCACACTATAGTTAAAAATATGTGTTTTCAATTTGATGGAATTTTAAAAGCTGACTGATAACATTTAAACACCCCCTCCGATGCTGCGAAAACTGTTTTTTTTTTTACGTGTTTTTGTGGCATTTTTCTGATGATAGAGGACAAATACAAAGACCATTAGGCTTACAGTTGCATTTCTGGGTATTTCTTTATTCACATTTTCGTAATGCTAAGTTAGGGGTTTGAGGGGCTGAAAGCTAGTGGGAGAATGTGTAAACAGATGGATGATGGGAAAGGAGGGCGGGCTTACTCTCCACCAACTCCGAGGTGAATTTCTAATGAACTACTGCTGCTCCGCCTTAACTATGTCCTAAAAAATAAGACAGCTTTTTACATTTTTTTTATTTTGGCTAAAACCGGTATAATCATAATGTAAAGACCACCAGGAATGCTATTAAAAAAAGTTGTCAAAGAATCTGTTTTTGAATTTCAGCTCTAAAACGACTGAAAGCCCAAACACACCAGCAGTGAAAAATAGTTATTCCAGTCAATAGATGTAGTTACATCAGACATGACATGTTGTGCTTTAGATAAACAGTTTTTTTGCGCTGTTGCACCTAAAACAATCCATTTTCAGTGAAGACACACAGATGATTTGTCCACTTCAAAAAACTGATGCAGTTTCCAACTCTTTGGGGTAAAATGGTGATCAAAGAGGCAGCACTCCAACATGTATCTCTAAGATTAAGCTGCCCATCTGCCACAACTGTGCCAGCTTGGTCAGGTCATTATGTATTGTGACTCACATGAGGAAACTGGGAACCCAAACAATCTGGAAACTCCACAGCAGATAATATTGGAAAGCCGGTTTGCATCAATTTGTCACTGCCTGGTGAAATACTACCCTCGGTTTTATGACAGTTTAGATAAATAAATCATACATTTTTTTAAGTAAATTTGACTCTTATAGTGTTTATAATTAGGGATGTCCTGATCTGATCACACAATCATGCCCAATCATGTAGTTTTAGACTCAGAATCAAATGTATCCCGATCAAAGATCAGATGTGTATTATATTCTTATTTATATATTTAATAGGGATTGTCCCGATCTGATCATGTGATTGGAAATGGGGCCTGATCATGTAGTTTCAGACTTGATTTGAATTGGATGTTGTATCCCGATCAAGGATCAGATTGGATATTTGTTTTATTAAATACTCTACCAGAAGTCTGTTTATGATGAACAGAAACTTGAAACTGAACGAGTGTCTGTATTGATTTGTCTCAACGCAAAACGACCTACAAAGGCATATCAGCAGAAAAGAAAGAAACATTGTTTGTTTTTTAATGAGGATTTAATGGCTGCCAAGGGACCGTCTACAAAGTGCAAGCAAAAAATCTATAATTTCTCAAAAACAAAAACTACTTACCATTTTTAAGATTTTTTTATTAGGGATTTGTTTTGAAGATCCAAAAGCTACAGTCGTCACACTTTCTTACATGAATAATTATCACCTATTTTTTTCTAGTTAAAAGTTAACTATGCTTTCTAGTTGATAGTAAAAATAAGATTAATAAAATAAAAACAGGGGCCAGTTTGGATCAGTTCATTAAATTAGTTCATTTTTTTAAAGGTACCAGGATTGGGACTCAGTATCAGCAGATGCTAAAAACCAAGCAACATTTCTATTAAGAAGGCCAGAGAGATACATTTATGAGGCCTACCTGCTTCTTTCCTCTCTTGTTAAATATGTAAGACTTGAAAAAGAAGAAACCGAACAAGGTGAAATAATTTATTGAGGGACGAAGTGAGGGCCATGACCAATCGCATCAGCTTGTTTCATTCCTCTTAGCAGCAGCAGCAGGCTTGTCACTGCAGTGAACGCTGACAGAGTGTGAAACTTGGCTCCAACACGGATGTTTCAAATGCAGCAGAGTTAAAAGGTGGAATATTTTTGCATCGTATCACTTTCTGCCCCCTTTTAATTAAATATTATATCACTGAATCAAAGGATTCATCAAGCGTTATGCCATTATGAAGCATGGTTCAGAGAGCACTGGCCCCTGCATCGCAGCACTTTGTTGTCTCTCAGCACCAACAACACATCCAGGCCCCAAATCCTCTCAGCAAATGGCAAATCAGCCTCATTTGTTTACCCTTGGGGTTGAGTTGTATCTAGCAATCATTCGTCACAGGACACAGCGCCCCGTCTATCTCTTTCATCTCGCTCCAGTTTGGCCTTGATGCTCGACCTGAATGTGCGGTGCACACCGTCGCTCCACTCCACTCATCAGTGGGTTACAAAGCCAAACAGACATTTGTTTCAATGGATCATACTTATGGGGACAAAACCAAAAAAAGACGAGATGAAGGCACCGTATCAAGTGTAAGATATTCAGAGGAGAGGACATAGTGTTTCAAATGCTGCATATTTTTCTGAGTATAAGTAGCGTTTCTTTTTTTTTTGTATTGTAAAAAATAAATAGGAATGACCACTAGAGGGCACTGTGGGCGTATGTATCAGCATTTGCTACTAGCATCAACGCAGCAGAAGAAGTGACACTCAGTTTTACCCTGGGCTTAGCAGATCTGTGTTTTGTTAAATACATTTCCCCAAAAAGTGCGACTTATGACATTTTTCACTTTAGTTTGCTTTTGTTTTTTTGCTGCTGCAATTTATACTCCAGAGCGACTTATAGTCCAAAAATATCTGAATCTACTTTAAAAGTGTTCCCAGGGGTTTTTTGGTTTTGAATATACCCACAATAAAAAACCCTGCTGTTTTTGGGACATTGTTTCAACAATGTTGATGTACAAAGTACAATGTTCCATCAATATGGTGGTTTACCTTTTCACTGTTTGGCTGATCTCTTTGTTATTATAATCTCAATTGCTTTTATGCATTTTTTTTAACAATGCACTTTGTTCTGCATTCTGATTGGCTGTTGAGCTTGTTCATCATTCTGTGCTGTGTCTCCTGTACAGAATGTGTTCAGTTTGCCACATTTACATACGTTATGGATCACAAACAGAACTTTGAGTTGAAAATTTCTCTTTGATTAAACATTTTGTTTTTAATATGTTCTTGTAGCATTTAACTCATGATGGGGGACATATATAAAGAAATTTAAGACTATTTTCTAAACTCCCCCATGACTATTTTTCCTAATAAAAACTTTCCCAGTGGTGTTTTTATTATGATTGTGAAGTTTTGAACCAAAATCCCACAGCTTAAAAATCTTTAAAAAAAAAAGATCTCCTCTACATGGGCGTGGCCATTGGTACACGTCTGAACCAAATCACCTTAAAAGTAGCCGGGATGGGTAAGATATGTAAAGCCCGGACAGTCTGCTGCAGGGCCGATGGACCTGGAGTGATCCCGATCACTATGCCGGCTCCCAGGAGGCGACCTGGCAGCCAGACAGAGACCTGCTACTGGATGGGGAGCCAGCCTGATCGGGCCTCAAGAACGTTATGATATTTTTCTTATTTTCATCAGGGCAATGATAACACGTGCCTTAATGAGGACTTCAACTTTGTTTAATTTGAAATATGAGCGGCCAACAACAAAGTCAGCCTTGGAAGGACTTAAAATACTGCACTGCACCCATCTTCTCTTCTCCCGCACCTGAGCTGATGTGCACGCTCAACTGGGCAGATCAGGGAGCTTGTGTAATGGGCATACGCTCCTGGGCCGTTGTGACATCACAACAGATCATTCATTCATCTTATTGACACTCTTATTGACAGTGACTTAAAAGGAGAAATACTCAAAAATGATATGATTTCTTAATGGATTGGATTTATCTGTGCTTTTCCAGACACTCTAAGCGCTTACATTGTGTCCGTTATTCATTCACTCTTCATTCATACTTGGTGATGGTAGCTACTGTTGTAGCCACAGCTTCCCTGGGGCAGACTGACAGAGGCGTGGCTGCCAGTTTGCACCTCTGACCATCATCGGGAAATTCATACACGTTCACACAGTGGAGCCACATTGGAGGCAAGGAGGGTGAAGTGTTTTGCCCAAGGACACCGCGACAGTTGACTGGGGGGAGCGGGGAGCGAACCACTGACCCTTCGATCATTGGACGACCCGCTCAACTGGCTGAGCCACTGCCGCCTTACAGCATTTGTTCTCTTTCATACGAAAAAGGACACACGGACACGTCAAAAACTCAAAAAACATGTTCTTCATTGGAAGGGGACTTTAAATCAATGTGAATCAGGAGCAAATGAAAAATGGGGTTTGAAAAAGCTTGTAGTTGTTACTTACAAACTACAATGTGCGGGCCATGAGTTCCCTGCTCCTCTCCATTCTGATGTAGACGACTAGATCCATGTACGTCTTTGTAGTTTAGATCCAGATTCCAGCTTGGATGAGGAAAACAAATTTTAAGCTTAACTTTCTTTAAAAATGTCCTCCATCATTAGAAAAATGCCACTAGAACATGTTAAAAACACCAAAAACACCATTTTCATCAGAGAGAGTCTTTAACGTAGACATAATAGGGCAACAGCACTCATGAGGCCACGCCAACAGTGGAAAATGTCAGAGTGGGCATATCCACTCATGGTGGGGCTGTAATTACCCGAAACACAGGAGGACTGACACAACAGAGGACACGCACAAAGCCTGTGAGTGCAGTGTGATAGGAGGAGGGACACAATGACAAATTCACGCCGAGACCATCTCTGATGCTAATGCTCTCCGGCTCTATTGTCAATCAGAGAATCAGAACAAAAAGATGACTCATCAATTTTCCACAGCAAATTAACCCCCCCTCCTCCTCCCCCCGTGCATTTGAGTAACCTCCCTCTCCCCTTCGTTCTACATCAACCTAAATTGTCTCTGCTTTGCGGTTTAACATGAACTAAATGACAAGCAGCGTGCGCCTCTTTTTCCGACTCATTTCACATTCAGCCTCGAAAATTAAATTGGGACTTCTTCTTCTTCTTCTTCTTTTTTTTTGACATCATTGTGTCCTGCTAATGAAAGCAGCAATTAGATGGTGAAAATGAACTCAAGAAAAAAGGAGCCCAGATCTCTCAACAGATTATGATGGCATCCGTTTGGATGCTTAAGGATTGTGCCACCACTGGGGGGCACTCTCTCCCCCCTCTCAGCAGACACAGTGGCCGGTGGAGTAAATGCTGATTGATGTGCAGGGGTCTGGCCCTCTCTCAGCTGCTGGCGCTGGTAATTGCTTCCATCCTCCTCCGAATATGGAGCGCCGCAGCGAGGGAAGGAGAACATGATTCCAGCAGGAGCGCTCAGTGAACTCCTCCAAAAGCATCAGCAGAAACGTTCTGCATCCATCCTGGCAGGAGCTTGACATTTACGCCGGAGAGGACCAGGCAGTAGGAAGTGATGAGCTAAATGGGCTAAGTTTCCACTCTCATTTTTTTTTTTATCTGCTAGGCTCTACACCCTCCGGTGAGGAGAAAAAAAATTTAGCAGATATTTAGGATTTAATCTTTTTCAGCTAAAAACTTAATGAGTTTTTACGTGCCTCATTGATCATTATGAGCCTAAGAGGGACAGATATTAAGGTTGCAGAGAAGCGTGTTCACAAGTCCTCTCGGAAAGGTGATCCTGTCAGAGCGGCGGCTGCTGCGGTGATAGGTGGCGTTGTAAACTGCAGCTCCGTGTAAAGCTGTTCACCACTTCTGTAAAGATGTTTTAGTTGTTTGGACTCCAGTTTTATACCTGCTTCTTCTTTTAGACCTCCCCGCTCTCCAAACTCTGTGGAGTACAAACGACTGACGTAAACTGTGCTTTTAACATGTTATTGTGCCCTTTTCCTAGTGATTGAGGACATATATGCAAAGAATAAAGCTTGCCACAAGCTCCCTGCTCCACTCCACAACATGGAGAGGAATGGGGGGGCCGGGGTTGTTTTAGAACAAACAGAAAAAAACTGAAGGCCTTTGTGTTGGACAGATTTGACCATGACAATAACGGTTATGAATCTTTGGACAAAGGAGGTATGCTGCTCTTCTGCAGACCTCAGTTGAGTTACTGTTGCCTTTCTATCAGCTGGAACCAAATTCTTGTCTGACCTCTGGCATCAACAAGGCATTTCCATTCTCAGAACAGCCGCTCCCTGGATATGTTCTCTTTTATTAACCATTTTTTGTAAACCCTAGAGCTGGTTGCGGGTGAAAAGTATCTGAAATCCTCACACCAGCCCATCTGGCACCAACCACCGTGCCACGTTCAAAGTCCCTTTAATCACCTTTCTTTCCTGTTCTGATGCCCGGTTTGAACTGCAGCAGATCGTCTTGTCCATGTGTAAATGCCTAAATGCATCGAGCTGCTGCCATCTGATTGGTTGATTAGAAATTTGAGCAGTGAACAGGTGTAGCTAATAAAGGGGCCAGTGACTGCAGTTAAAGTAAATATACAGCTCTGAGAGATTTAAAACCAACAAAGGCATTAGAAAACAGTTTAGAGTCCATCTCTCTCTACTGCACCATTAAAATCCTATTTTCATGGTTTAAATAATTGTCTCTCACATTCTCTAGTTCTTGTAATTTCAGGCTGATAAGGACTAAAGTGGGGTCCGCTGCAGTGTTCACTCTGCAGTATTTTCTTTTTCCTTCTTTTCCAACAAACTCTGCAAAATCCCTCTCTTGTCTTGGGTCCCTGCATTGAATTTCTTCTTGTCTAGTCCCTTTTCCTCTAAAGGAGAGTGAAATTTTCCTCCTCCAGGTCCAGCAAGGGCAACTATTACTTAATTAGTTGTCTGATAGTTTGACACCAATCAGCCAGAAGCAACGGCTCTGCACTGAGTTCTATATTTTAGAATTTTACAGTACATATATGTTAATTTTCAAAATTCCTCATTACAAGTAGTGGTGGTAAATGATGCCTTAATTTACAGAAAAAGTGAAAAATATCAAAACAAAAATTGACAAAATATATTTAAAGTTTTGATCTATGATAAACACGTTCTATACGTCTGTTTTTAGACAATAAAAAAAGTGTTGTTTTCTGCAGAGATTAAAAGTTCAGGTCTGAGATTATTGGCGTATTGTTAGCTTGCTGACACTTCCCATCATCTCTTTGTTTACACGCTGTCCCGTTAGCTTACAGCCCCTCACAACATCTATTTTTCTACAAATGCATTAGAATGGAGGGGAGCACAGATATTTTACTAGTATCTACAAGCTTTTTTAAGCTGCATTTTGTGTCGTCTGCACCTGATTTGCAAATATTTGAATAAAGAAATACTCAGAAATGCAATTTTAAACTAAGTTTTCTTTATGTAGGTCTTCCATGAGAAAAATGCCACAAAAAATCTCATTGGATCTCTTTTTTTGGATTGTCACCTGAAATAATTTTTCATTCTTTTAGTTTTATTCCATACGTTTTAAATATAAACTTTCTTGTGAATTAATAATAAAGAAATTGATGCTTATTAAAGTTTTTTTTTAGGAAAGACAGATGTGGAACTGAAAAAAGAGCTAGAGTATGAGCTGTAAGAGCAACAATAGAGGTGATAAACAAAAGTCTTTGATTTTATTTTGATAAATCTTACTCGTTTTCCTGAATCTACTCTATAGTGAGGCAAATATCTGAAAACAAAGCAATATTTTTCATTTGAACAGACTGTATTTTGGAAATAAAGGGAATTTGTGCAAAATGCACCCACTACAGTGATGGACGACGTTCCAAAACCCTCATCATTTGCTTCACAGAGGAGCTTTCAATTCTGGAGCGTGCCAGTCCATGGAGCTTCGATTATTATTAATAGATGTGGGTTTTAACGCCCAGCACGGATGAGGACAGAATCAGATACATGCTGAACTACAGTAAACTACAACTCCAGAAGTACACAAGCGTGTTAAAGAAAAACAGAAACTGTTACTCTGAGTAAAAATAAATAAAAAAGAGGATAAGGGAAGAGAAAGAACAGACAGCATTGCTCCTTTCTGTTGCCTCACAGGATAGAAAAAGCAGGAGTGCATCAACAAATCCTATCAAAGTAGACAGCAAACTCTGGTTTTTCCGTGGCTTATGAACCCACACGTTAAAAAAAATCATTCCATTTTTAAAAGCACTTTTTTCAGACACAAAATTGTCTATTTTTGTTGATGTGAAATCTAACCCTTCTTCTGCAACAGAAATTATATTCTTTTGTATTTTTTGGAGGGCAGGACATTGCCTACTTATGGTTTTACTTTATTCTGATTAAGTGTTAATTTTCAATACAGCCATTTGAGTCTTTACAATTGTACACTTCCTAATTTTAATGTTTCTCTTTGTAGCTAGATAGCCTAACATCCATGCATCCATTTGTTCAACCCAATGTATCCCTTTCAGAGTCATGGGTTTGCTGGAGCTCATCCTAGTTACTGTTGGGTGAAGGCGGGGTACACCATGGACAGGTCACCAGTCTGTCACGGGGCAAACAACCACTCCCACACACACGTAGTGACGCTCTAGAGTAACCAATTAACCCGACAAAGCATGAGAGGAAGCTGGAGTCCCCTGAGTAAACCAGGGCCTTCTTGCTGTGAGGTGAGAGTGTTAACAACTGTGTCACCGTGCAGCCAGATAGTCTAACAAATTTTATTCAATTGGGTGAATAATGGGAAGGTTTACTTGTAAGTAAAGCATGACCCTAGATTTAAGCCAGACAACTGTTAACTTTTTTTGTCCACAGATGGGGGGAGGGCTCACTCTTTCTACATAAAGTGGACTATCCAGGGAAACTAATTTTTTCTTTGCCAATCAAATTCTTTGTGTTAAGCTGAGCTCTTCCGCTCGGTGGGACATGAGAATAAATTGTACAACTTTGTTTTGGGTTTTTTTTGGTTTGTGTTCACTTCTTACTCTTGAATCAACTTGTTTGGGGGTGGAATTCCTCTAAACTGAGATATAACTCAAAAGAAACAAACAAATCGGTCCTGCTAGTTCTCTGTCTTTCTTGTAATGATAACCCTTTTAGGCTTTAGTGACAACCCCTTACAGGTGGATACAGGCTGTCTACGGTTGAAAAAGTGATCCTATTCAGGTTACTAGATCCTTCTGGAGTCATGTAAAGTGAACCATACAGTCCTAAATGACAATCTATACTGTAGAGCAGGGGTGGGCACCAAGGGCTGCATTCCTGCTCATATTCCAACATACCCTGCGGTGCCATGCCCTAATTGGCTGGACACAACAGATCCAGGTAATCAGGCATGAATAGGGAGGGCATGGAATCCTGAATCCTGGAAACACACCTTGAGACCTGAAGTTGCCCACCCCTAACTTTGAGTCAACATGAAGCAAGCGCTTTTCCGCATGTCCCGTCAGGGGTCGCCACATCAATTCAGTTTTCACTGACTCGCACAGGTGGTTTGGCAGAGATTTTTACGCCGGATACCCTTCCTGACACAACCCTGTATTTTATGAAGACTGGGGACTGGGACAGGGGGACCAAGACCCCTGTGGCTATATTGTATGGCAGTAGCATGAAGGGTCTTGCCCAAGGATGCACGGGGTGAAGCTCAATACACCCTCTTGGAAGCGAACCCTGATTTGCAATGCGCCAGTCCTGACACACAGCCAAATGAGCCATTCAGAGGCCATTCAGAGAGGAAGTCATAGTGCCTCCCAAAGAATCTACAGAAGAGTATTCTGTATATTACACATGGGGAGATCAAAGACAAGGGCTAACTAGAGCTTATCTCTGTGATACAGCAGTGGTGGCTAGGGATGTCTCAAATTGGTGCCATCCCTATTGCGAACCACCAGGCAGCCCACAATGACAGCTGCTTTTATGATCTCAATGACAAATAGCTAACTGGAACTTCAAGTTTCAAGTAGTTCTGTTCTAGTTTAGGTGAGTGCTTACACTGTCCACATGAATCAAGGTGTGGACCAAACAGTTCAGTGTGAAAGCACCCTACATTAGCTAAATAAGTCATAAAAGCATGGATGGCAAACAACATAAAAGCATTAAGTCACGGGTTCATGTTTTGTTTTCATTAATTCTTGATTTTGCGTGTCAGAACAGAGCTGTGCAGTGTTAAATATATCTTTCACACATGTGACATCTCACCCCTTAAGTGCTGAAGTTGTCACACCACTCTGAGTAAGTTGTCACTCTGAATTATTAACACATACAACCCACGGCCTAATTGCAAATATTCTGTTTTTTTCTCTTTGAATCCCTATGAAGATTAACTCATTAAATGATGAGCTGTCTGTAACATATTTCATCAAACCCAAATCGTGTGGCCGCTCAAGGTTTATTTTTTAGATCTGCAAAGACAAAATCCTGTGTAATGGCATGAAACATGGCTTGGCACTTTATTGACATGCTCATTTATTAAAGCAGGCTGTTGGTGGATGAAACCTCACAGATGAGACAGAAGCACTCCTCTTCACCAGATAATGAACTACCTCCGATTTGTCTTTTTCTATCTAGTTTCCTCCCTTTCAGGGAATGCCTGATCAAATTGTATTAGCCCAAGTAGCAGAAGGGTTGTCCTTGATCTCCTCATTAGAGGATGGATGGGTTTGGGGCGTAACATCCAATCAACCCATCATTGTGTTACATCCTCTTAAGGGTCAGACACCAAGAAGACTTCACACTAAGGTAACTGATCTGCTAGATAGTGATTATTTTACATAAATCCATGTTAAAAAGGTTTAAACACAAGACTTTTAATAAGTTATGAGGGAAAAATCTTCATTTTAAAATAGATTTTAACACAACGAGGCAAAGATATTTTATTTTCAAGCAGAGTGAAGTTGGGTACTTTGGGATTTTACCCTGCCCACCTCAACAACTTTCCCAAAATGTTTAATAGCGCTTTACTAATTTCTTTGAAGGTCAAAAGCATTTTACAGTCCCATTCACCCATGCACATACATCCCCACACTAATGGCGGCTCCAACCTACTGGTGCCAACCTATAACCACCAGGAGCAATGTGGGGTTTGGTGTCCTCCCAAGAAAACAGTCACATGGGTGGAGGTAGTGAGAATCAAAAACATTTACACACCTTTTGATACAAAAAAAATAAAGGTCAACATCACTAGATTAAACATAGGTTCATACTGGCTTTTCTTGGTTGATTTTAAAGTGTATATACAACCAAGCGTGTTTCAGAATTGGGGTTGGGGGGGGGGGGGCAATGGGCATGGGCCTTCCATTTCCTTTCCTTTTTTGAGGCATCACTGATCAGTCGTATACTATATAGATTGTAATCAAGTGCCAACAGATGAAACATTACTGGCACAAAAGAAAGTACTCAGACACATCTAATCAACTAGCCTATCATATTTTTCAGACTGTAAGGCTCAGCAGAATATAGGGACACATTAGGCAAAACAAAATAGTCAGATAATGTGATATGACTACACTCCCTAGAAAGCCAAGATGGCTCAAGAGGAAGGCAACTGCTTAGGTGTTGATGGGAAGTTTTTCTTGGGAACTGTGTTGATCTTCATGTTCACTATTATCTGCAATAATCAGCCTTTGTAGAGTGTGAATAACAGATAAGTTAACCTTATTGACAATACATCTCAACATTGTTCAGTTGTAACATAAGACACAAACCTGTTTTTCCGTTCATTATAAAACACACAGCAGATTTTTTTTTAAAGTGTGGAATTTAGTAATGTTTTAAATTCCAGCTTTAAGCACATTCCCTTTGCTGAGCCTCCTGTAGACTTAGCTGACACCAGAACTAAACCCTGCATACATTTGCTTGGTTCTATAGTCTGGATTACAGCGACAGAAATAAAGCTTTCCCTGTCAACTTCTCTCAGTGCCATCCTGAGGGTGATGATTATAATTACCAGCACTTGTTTTTAAAAATGACCTCAAAGCAACAATGGTGAACGAGGTCTCTGCTATTGGATTTGACAATTTAGTTAGATTTTCAACTCAAATGTGTTATTTTTACATTCCTTTCACTGTTTGTCTGCCTGACCTCTCATGAGAAAAAGTTTGAGTTTGGAAAAATTAGCTGCAGGAAATAAGAAGCCCGGAAAAAGTTCACTATGCCGACCTTTTATTTTGTGCATCATCTAATAATAATTAAGTGTGATTTACTGTTTACATTTAGACAGTTGTTATTTTTAGCATATTCTGTTTTAATTATATCTTAGGTTAATTATTTATAGGTTTATATTTATTTGTGTGTAGCACAGTAATTTCATTCTACCTCGTGGTGAAGGACAAAAAAGGTCTCAAAGGGGAAAAAAAACGATGAAAAAATTATCATAAAGTTTATTTATGTTTATTACATGTGTAATTAATACCTTTCTGAAGTGATCAGTGCTAGAAAAGCTGCTGATTCTGCAGCTTTAGTTGGTTCTGCTTCTGAAGCCACATGGTCAAAAGTCACAACAGTTACACAACAGTATACACATCAGTGTATACACTTATATACACACCAACCAGATAATTGGGAAGCACCATCGTCCCAGCTTTCTAAAATGGACATTGTTTAAAATGTAATGATTTCTTTTATCTTTATTTAGCTGCCTTAGATATGTTTATATTACTTTTCAAATAATTGTATTTTTTTCTTGACTTTTTGTCTTGTCTTTAGTCTTGTCTGTGTTGTGTATTTAACAGTCCCCCCCCACACACACACACAAGCACATTTGTAAAATTGTCTGATTGGCAACTAATAAACTTCCTCTTTTTGGTTCAGCTAGTTTCTAGTTGATTTGTTCAGCTGTTTAACTTGAGTATGTTAATGTTCATTTTGTTTTTTTCCTAGATGCCAAATTTGTAAATATTTTAATTTCGGGGCGAAAAAGGAAAATTGTAAATAATCATCTGTTGTTCTTGTTTGGCTGCTCAGTTCATGAATTTTATACCGAAACATTCTGGCTGATTGTAGAAAAGATCTGTTTAGTCAGAGTCTGGAACCATCTGACGACAAGAAAAGAGGATGAGTGTTAGGCAGCCCTGGTCTAACAAGAAACAAGTCAAAATGTTTAATTTATGGCAAAAACTAAGCTGAAATTCAAAAAGTCTTTACACTAATATTTAAGGATGTTATCTGGCTTGTGTATCTATTATATATATTATACTTTTTTTTTAAATCACATGTACTTCGCACTTTTGGGCAAAACTATGCAAGAAAATGCTATTTATACTCAAAAAAATACTTCAACTTTTGATTCTCATCTGTCATTTTCTAGGACAGCTGCGATAGTTCCTTAGAAATTTGCCTGTTAGTTGTGGGTAGGACCGTTTGTGCAGCCTGCCCCTACTTCCTGTAATCCGTCTATTTGGACTCTCTCCTGCTAGCTTACAGCCTCCTCACAACCCTAACCTAACATTACCGGCACCACAAAAATGATGATTAATATTGGAGCTATCCAGCCATACATTTTTGACCCACATGCCAGCTCAGACGGGGAAAACAAAGATGTAGATTTAGTCATCTACAAGTGGATGCATCAGAATAGAGCTTGTGGCTTGCAGTAGTATCTTCTACAACACAGCTACAAGCTTTTTCAAACAACATGTTTTGTCTGCTCCTTATTCACAATAATATAAATAAAGAAATACTGAAAAATGCAAATTTGAACTTAATTTTTTATATATCACCATCATGAGAAAAATAATGGAGATATATCATTTCTATGAAAAATAACTCTCGTTTAGCATTTGGTGAAGGGATGTGGAGCCTAATTTCCTCTTTTTAATCAATCTAAATTCAGAATATATATTTCACTGAGTAATCCGCAAAACAAAAGGCTAAAAAAATAGGGTTTCATTTTGAAAAGTAAATCATTTTTCTATAATTATGAGTTGTTCTAAATCACAAATAGACATCAGTAAAAAGTAGCAGTTATTGTGAATCACTGGTATTAGTTTGGGCTGCAAATAAAGAACTTTCCATAGCAAAACAAAGGAAGAAATAACCGCCCTGTCCGATTATGCTCCCTGGCAACAACAAAATCCAGCTCCATGGTCACAATTTGTCTTTGATTGCAGCGAGGCTTCAGGTTTTAAACTATGACGTCATTTTTCTTTAAAAAAGTGAGGACTGCAGCTGGGTCTCCCCAAAATAGCAAAGCTATAAACCTGAGAAAGGATTAGATGACAGAGTCAACTAGTCCTGATCAAGTGAATGGCATCAAACACTGACTGTTCTTTTGTAGATCCAGACCCTGAGATCCAACCTGGCCTGGTGGAAGGTTGTGCGACAGGAAGCAGTCGATCACAGACCTTTCTTTGATCCCTCTTCTCCTTCTTTTCTTTCTCCCTCCAAATAAACAGTGATGGTGGGGTAATGAGGCCCCTGGGTGTTGTGAGGACATGAGATGAGAGGGAGACCTGGCCACACAGAACGTATGAATTGAGAAAACACGAGGAACCAGCTGCCTCATTAGGGAACTATGAACGATGGTGGCAACTATTCATTCCTCTGCTAACGACTGCCTCGCCACGCATGCACACACACTCACACACCAGCTCATAAAAACAGTCACACTCATGGCATATGATAGTGCGGCCCTGAAAACATGCCGGACCGCAGAGGACACGTTCCAGCTCAGCGGAAGGTTTTCAAAGATCCTAATACTTCTTTTTAATGGCTGAAAGACACACAAAAAGGAGGAATTAAGAAAGTTCGAGCTGCCTGGGGGACTCACAACCACCCAAAAGTACGACCATGAGGAAACAACAGGGGACAATAGTACAGTTGGCTATAAAAAAAGAAATAGTACAGGTTCTTTAGTGCCTGAATACATTTGTAAAGTAAAGTCTTTCAAATGATTATAACTATGTACTTCTATTAATACAGACATCCATCTGTCTTCAAAACCCCCTTATTCCCTTTTGGGGTCATGGGGTTACTGGAGCCTATCTGCAGCCTACACACACACGTACACCTGAGGGCATTTTAGAGACACCAATTAACCTCTAAATGATGTTTTTGGAGTGTGAACATGTAGACTCAATAGAGAAGGGACCCAGCTGGGCTCTTCTTGCTCGTTAGCAAGACTGCTAACCAATACACCACTGCACTGCGCCAATACAGACATTTGTACTTAATAATTAAATGAAAATATTATTAGTTATAAGCAAAAGGAGTGGTGGTTCAGTTGGCTGCATGTGGGACTGGCTAATGGGAAACCAGTCCCCAGTCCGGATAAAATAGAAAAAATAGATAAAATACAGGGTTGTGTCAAGAAGGGCATCCAGTGTAAAATGCTCTACCAAAACACTGGTTCCAATCATCCTTTACAAGTGAATAAGTGACAAAAGTAACTTTTATTGCAACCCAGGCTAAATAAAACAATTTATACCATATAATGGTAAAACCTAAAGTTCCAACAAGCATTGCATGGATCTCACCATTTGCTATCACCATACCACATATGAATGTTTTCTCTGTTTGGAAAAGAGTCAAATAGATGACACAGGTTGACATATTAGAAACATTTAAAATTGTCACATGATTATATATAATCATTATATATACTAGCATACCAAGTGCTGACTAAGTGATAACTAAGTATTACCATCAAACAAGAAAAAAATTTAACTTAAATAAATGAACATTTAACCCTTTAAAGTCCCACTCTGACTGAGGACATGTAAACAAATAGATGATGGGAAGCGGAGTGCGGTTGTTCAATGCCAACGGTCCCGCCCACAACTTAGGGGTGAATTTCTAATAAACTCTTCCTACTTTGCAGAAACTATGTCCTAGAAAACAACACAATTTTTTCCGTTTGGCTAAACATGACAATCATAATCAAAAGACCACTGGGAACACTTTTAAAGTTGATCAAAAGAGGATCAGAGTGGATTTTTTTAATGAAACCTCATTTTAAAGATATTCTTAATCAATAAAAACTCAAACCAAAGAAAAAACATTAACTGTTTTTTAATGTTAAGTTCTCTCTCCGTTTTCTGTGATCTAAAGCTTTCATCATAAACTCTGCTGAACTGAAGCACTGAAATGGAAGAACGTCCATTGGTCCTGCTGTGGTTTTTACTTGGACGGCTTGCCTGGGTGAGTTGCATGTTCTGTCTTCAGGAGGAAATGATAACCCGGGGAAAACTAAACTGTGGCGCGCTGCCGACATTTGGTGTGAATGTATGTGACTTTCAGCAGAAGTGATGAACTTCACAGAGTTGAGATTTAAAATACCGGCTGCATTCGAGCAAAGGACGCATTATGCGATGGGAAACGAATGTCACAAGGCTGGCTGGTCTCATGTTTGCCAACAGGCACGCATGGACACCTAAAACACTTCTGCAAACATGAAGACCTGCCCTACGTACCAGCGGGTGTTTGTACTGAGACTATTAGCCTTGGCAAACAGCACTGCAAATTCATCAAATGTTTCATTTCCTTGTCAGATTTTGAGGCTCACTGAAGGTCAGCGGGGGCGATGCCTTTGAGCCCCTGTGCGTTTTAATCCCTTCACACTTCCATCTTTGCTTTCCTGTCATTCACATTTCTCCACTCCAAACCTCATCCATCCCCTTTTCTTTCACTTCATTGATCCCTCCGTCTCAATCCACCCCTCTATTGTCCCATCGATCCATTCTCCCTGCAGTTCTTTGGGCCCTCCATGAAGACAAACACGCCACAGGTTGGACTCCCCCCTTTTCCCCACAGACGGCGTGTTTGCTCTGGGATTAGGTCGGGCTTTGTGCTGTTGAGGAAGGAAGGAACTTATCAGAGTCTTATTTGTCGTTGCATTCACGGCGAGAGGGGAACCTGACCTGCCTGGGGATGCATGGCGGATGCACACACTGCGAGTGGGCTGAACAGATTGAATGCCAAAGGATGACTGGAATACCCCCCCTCTTCCAACCACCAGCCCCCCCACACACATATGTGCACAGCCGGCAGCCAGACGCAACCCAACTCCCCGTGTGGCTCAGCCGGGGGAGTCAGCACGGCTTCTTCGACTTGTCCTCTGTCTTCTCGCGTTCACACACGGGCGTGTTTTCAGCGCTGCCCCGTTTCTGCCTTTGTTCCCAGGACCGGCCTGCTCCCTGATTGGCTGGCTCGCGTGTGGGACATGGATCTGGGTTTTTTCCTCGTTGACGGCCGCTCTGATTTGACAAATTCTGTTTTCCCTGCTGTCGGCGGGCTTGCCAGGTCACCCCGGCGATGGGAGGCAGCTGCAGTCAAGCCGCTCACAAGACGCCTGCTGCATATGAACGTCTGTTTGCTCAGCATCCGCCGCCTTTTCCGGACATTTGCACAGACACGAATGGGTTCAAGCATGCAAACCCACACTGCACACTCAATACCTTCTCCAATCAGCCCGATTTCTCTGAACTTGCATTCCTTCATCACTCTGAAAAGTCATGAATCTAACAGATGGACTTTGCTTGAAACTGAATCTCCTCGGCCCTCCGTGTTTGACTATTTTTTTAGCTAGTTTCAGATTATGAAAGCAGGCAGTTTCAAGAGTCTCGGCCTCTTTTCTCTCATTTCAACATAAATTAATTCAAAAAGTTAAATTAAATAGAATTTTTTGACTTCATTTCATTCATCTTGGTAAACTGAAACGTTAGGAAAATCTACTTTCCCATTTAGGATGCTTTCCTATTTTGAGGAATTCTTATTTATTTATTTATGTTTTTTTTTTTTTTTTTACAGTGCATTGAGTTCTGCGTCCTGATTCGCTATAGAGGAAGACCACTGTCAACCAGTCTTCTCTGTATGGTCTCTTCTGTGCAGAAGGTGTCCAAGTTTCGATTATATTAGATGTGGACGCTTTTTTTCCAATTAAGGTTTAAACTTTGAGAATTTCTGTCAGGTAAACGTGTAAAAAGCGTGTAGTAAAGGGTTTCACAACCGCAAATAACACGCGCTGTGACATATCCTAACTCATCAACCGTTCACGCCATCAGTGTGAATCATACAGAGAAAAGCAGCTTTTCATATCGACTTTGCACCGATACTTTATGAACATCAAGTGTTGCAGATGAGCGCAAAGCTGCTTTTCTCTGCTTTAGAATCTGCTGGATTTACGTTAATTGCGTAAGCGGTTGAAGAGTTACGGTGGTTAAAAGAATATCAGCCAAGGAGCTAAAGCTCCAGGGTTGATGGGTTGAACATCCATAGGATTTGTGAAAAATAAAGATGATTACTTTGTGGACGTCTCTCGTTTTTTTTATTTGTCATTTATGCTTCTTCAGACTTGTCTTTCTTTCTTTTATTCAGGCCTTCTTTTTTGGTTACTGGTAAATACTGATATCATGCTTTTCTATCTTCTCTTAAAGGCCCAGTTTTTTTTTTTTTTTGACATATTCTTGAAGCATTTTTTGATGATGGAGGACATATATACATAAAATTAAGATTCAAATTGCATTTCTGAGTTTTTCTTTCAAATCGACAAAAAGTGCTGTTTAAGAAAGATCGTATTTGTGATGTCACAAGTATGCTGAACGGGCCACTGCTCCGCTCTATTCCGATGTATGCACTTGTAGATCCATGTACATCTTTGTTTTCCTCGTCTGAGCTGGAATCTGGATCCAAACTGTATGGCTGGATTGCTCCAATATTGCTCACTATTTTTGTTGCACCGGTAATTTTAGGTTAGTGGTGTGAGGGGCTGTAAGCGTGCGGGAGAGTCTGTAAACAGGCGGGAACCAAACCTGTTAACTTCTGAGGAATAGTGAAATAGTCTGTTAGTCTGTTACACTGTCTAAAAACTCACCAAAGTTTACTTAAAACCAAATGAAGGCCAACCAAATGAAGCCAATCTCTTCAGATGGACCAGAGTTCAGGAACCGTCCAGTTCAGAGGTGGACAAACTTCGGTAAGAACCAAACGGCCCAGAATGAAAACACCTTCAGAGTCTGTGCTTGTCACGGCCGCTGTTTTTCTGCATTTGTTTTGACTTTGCGCGTCTTCATAGCCAAGTTCAGTAATGAAAACGTCTGAGCGAGCAGTGAACCCGAGCTGCCCCCGTGAAGCTTCCTGGCTGGGACGCAGCGCTTTCACTGAGCAGCAGTCAAACTGATTACAGCACCGGACGGTTTGAGACGTTTCAGGGAAAGCAGCGGCGTGATCCCAGTTTGGGGTTACAAATGCTGAGAGCTATGCTTTCTGACTAGTTTGGCAGGACCCCTGAACAGACTGAAGCCCCCCTGGCTAAATTTCAGTTGTTTTTGGCTTTTCTTTTGCTGTTTGGGGAAAGAAAAAAACATTTTAGAATGTTTTTTTTTTCTTTTTAAAGAGGCCAAGCTTTCTGATTTTCTTTATGTGGCTGAAGAGCAGCTCTCAGTTTACTTTGGATTTGCTGTGAACAATTTTTAAGGGTTGTTTTACTGGAAATGGAAAAAGGGGCAGTTTGCAAACACGGCAGAATATGATCTCATATTAAACACTTTTGTTTTTTAACATGAAGAGAATAAGTAAAAACAAAGAACGTCTGCTCCGTTCCATTTTACCTTCCTTTTCTTTTTGTTTTTTTAATATGCAATATGCAAAAGCAAACCGTTTAAAGTGTGGATGCCATGCTTTGAACAACTTTGTCAAATAAAAAAGCCCTTTAAACGCTGATTCTATTGATACCAATAGTTCGCGTCGAAAAAAATCCGAAGCATATGAATAATAGACATCTTTCGAAGGAATCAGAGATTTGAATTTGCCGCTAAGAGCGCAGGCTGGAAGTGACTCCGATATGACCTGTGACGTCACGAAAGGCATTGACTTCCGTAGTTCCGCTTCGGACAGCAGGTAAACAAAGCAGGTAGTCTTCGTTTCTCTCGTTAATCATCGTTAATTCGTTAATTCTCTGTTAATCATCAACATGCCAAGTCGTTGTGTGGCAGCTGGATGTAGCAATACATCTAGTGAAAGTGTATCTGTGTATAAATTCCCAAACCAAGAAACGCTGCTGAAACAATGGACAGAACAAGTTCAACGCACGAGGGCGAAACCAAAGCCCTCGAGCAAACCGAACGTACTTTCCTGGAAATAAAGACCTGATCTCTATGGACAAATCGCTTTCCGGATGAAAAAATTGTCTGAAATCGGCGAATTTTAGCTTTATTTTCTATATTTCTCTGCGGATCACTTCCTCTATGGTCGCGGCTATCTCTCGTCTACCCGGCCTAATTGACCAATGACGGGACGTTTTAGTTGCTTTCGGATGCGTCGACGGCTCTGATTGGCTCTGTCTGTACCACATGATCAGCGTAACGGATCCCCTAGAGACCAAAACTGGCGGGGACACGCTAAACTTTCACAAACAAATCTGAAGAGTTTGCGATCAATAATGCGGGCATCGTCATTATTGAGCGTGGTCACGACCTCAGTTGTGAGAAGACGATTAAAAAAAACAAATTTAAGTGGTCTTGGCTGGAAGACGGTAGCATCACTCTGTGCTTCGCTATCGGTGCTAGCCATGTTGTCTGCCTTTCGTTACGTCACAAACAGGGCGGCGCGAATTCGGCGGAATGCGTGAAGCCGGCGGCCGTCCTCGTTGTTTTTATCGCGTTTTTCGCTATTTATTCTTTTTTGAAAAATATTAAAAACAATCGCAACATGAAATAGAGACTATTTACTATATTTTGGCTTATTAAAATAGGCCATGTCACCCACACTTTAAGAAGAGAAGGAAACTGGCATGTTTTTAAGACTATCTAGAAAAAAAGAGTTTATAGATAAAGTCATAATTTTATTGAATTTGTCAATAAATAAGCCTGTAAACTCATGGTTTTTCTGCAACACTGAGTCAACACTGACTTACCAACAAGCCCAATTTTAATGGTTTCTACAGGAAATCTTGAGTACAAATAAAATCTCATTCAACTCCAGATATTTTACAGAGGATGAAGAAAAACTTTGCCTTCAAAAGTTGAGAACTGGAGGCACAAAAAAAACCGCATCAGCCTCATACAGGCCGATCCATGAAAATGTTGTAAAGTCTATTTTCTCAGCAGCAGGAAATCAGTTCACGTCAACAAAGTTTTCATTTAGATGCACTTTTATCATTTCTATTTTGCACCAGTCCTCCTAACAGCTTTTTTTTCTCTTCATATTAATATTTGACTCCACCATTCTTGACATTGTTGACAGTGTTTTGTAATTAGCAATTAACAAGCAAATTAAAAAAAAATATTTGTTGTTAGTGATGTGAAAATCCTTCCATTTATCCTTAAACTCTATCATCTGACTTGTTGAGCGAGAGCTCCTGCTGCTCCTGAGTACCTCCCTGCAGTCCGCTTCCTAACCTGCGACGCCTTGAGCGCCTTTATTAATTCAAGGCTGCTGGGAGGATTTCTTGTTTGGGTTTTGAAATGAGCAACGGCCTCCGCTGAAATGTGATCAGCCAGTACCGTTTCTTGCTTTGCCACATCTGGCAGCTCCGCTATGAGCCAACCGGAGCTCCAACACAGACAGCTGTATCGGGGAGTTTGAAGAACCATAAATAATTGGATCATACCACACATTACATTTATGGCACCCGTGAATTGACGTGATGGATTAACGCTCTGCTTCGTGTATGAGAGCGATCACTCATCTCGCATTATGAGAGGTAGTTGGGGAAACATTTGGTCAAACGCAGGGCTCCCATCCCACGTCTGCTGCCCTACATCGGGCGCAGACTGCAGGCGGTGCACGGCATTCTCACCAGCTGCCTCCTTCGCTCGCACACTTCTCCTCATTTCTCATGCTTGGACTTTTTTGCAGTGGATGGAGTGGAGCATGGCACTCCAACTCCCCAGACTGCAGCCACCCAACTGGACCCACGAAGGCAGCAAATACATCAGCGGCATCGTTCATTCTGGCCTGCAGCCATCCTGGACTGCAAGTATCTTTTTGGGTGAAATTTTGCCCCTGCCACATACTCAATAACTCACCAAAATTTGTACCTGTAACTTGTACCTGATGATATGAATTTTGGGCATAGTTAGTGACCCCACCCAACAAATGAGAATCCAACAACAATCCAAATGACACATGTCAGGGATATCCAAGGGAAGTTTTGAAAATATTATGGGATGGCCACAGGCTATTTTATATGAAATTTGGGAATTTTCCAATTTTCCCACAAAATGGAGGAGTGTGTGTATGTGTGTGTGTGTGGGGGGGCTTTTGTTGGAGCAATTTTCAAGAAATTTCACACATGCCTCCAGTGTAAATCTACAACCACCGCAAATATTTTGTTGAATTTTGACCTAGGGAAGAGGCCGTCATCTTGAATCACATTTATTACCACCTACCATCCCAGGGATTACCATTTATCGCCTTCTAGCTCCTCAAACATCATTATAAAGCTACTTGGGTAAAGAGGTTCCAAATAGAAGTTGTAGATTTTTAACAGCATTAGGGTGGCGAGCTCGCAAAAGTTGCATTCCCCTGTTGCCAGCACATTTTTTACCAGAATATTGTGAACATTTAATACTTAAATGGTTGACTTTTTCTGAACAAATTAATATGATGTACAATATGAAAATATTAGGAATGTGGGCATGGTTAACTAAAAACCTCTGTTGCAAAGGAAATCCAAAAATTAAATTTAGCTGATTCTTTTAAAAATTACACAAATCTATTCATCACCAAAAAAATCAAATGGTTGCTATGGAGATAAAATTGAAAAGAATTGTTGTTTTTTTTCCTGACTTTGTCACATGCAGCTCTGAACAGGGTTGTAAAGGCAAAAGGTGAAAATTAGGGGTGCGTGCCAGCTGTTCAGGTAAAAAGGGGTTAATGGGGGGGGGGGGCTGTAGCACCTTTGGGCCATAAAACGCTGCTTTAAAGTGTCTTTATTTCACACTGAAATATTAATTATGGGAGAGATCTCATGACATGGAGGAATGTGACCAGTGTTGAACTCACTCTGGCCAGATGAAATGACTCCATGGAAAAAGTTTATTCAATAAAAACCTTGCTGCCTCGTAAATTGATTCTTGGAAGTCTTTGCTTAACTCACGCACTTGGCAGCTTCTTCAAATTAGCAACATTTGCTTTGTTTTTGTACAGAAATAAAAACTCCTGCCTCTTTTTTTCTCCATTTTTGCTGTTGGAAGGAATGAAATGGACCAACTGGTCATATGACCAGGGATGAAGAACACTCCAATGTGCCCAAGTGGATGCACAGACCAGATGGAAGAACGGAAACAAGAAAACTTGCTTGCAAGAGGAGAATAAATTGAAATGTGAGTTATCAAAGCATGACACCTCACAACATACACAGAGACCTACATTTTTACCACAGTTTGAGGGGGGTGGGGGTTCTTACAACCCGATCCAGCAATGCAAACGAGTGAAGGCACGCTTTAACCCTGAGTTCCTAATCCTGACAGCTTTTTCTTCCCTCTCTGATTTATAAGCTGGAGGTTCCTCGGTCCACCTCAGGGTGAACAAACTAATGAACCAGATGCATTATTTATTGTTGTATGAGCAAAGCCCAGAACAAAAGCTGACTGCCACAGACAGTGCCAAAGCAAACAGAGGGAATCCTCTCTGACCATTTTCAGGGCCAAAAATTAGCCTTCAAATAGATTGAGTTTGTAGAAACGGCAGTAGAAGACTACGGCAGATAGATTGTTGATAAACTGTAAAGACTCTCAGTCCTCCAAGTCAAATTATGACAGGATTCCTCTCTTTAACCCTTGTGCTATCTTGTGGGATCCAGATGACCCCACTCCCAACGTTGAGTAGGCATGTTAACGTTGGGAGTGGGGTCACATGGATTCCACAAGACAGTGCGCTGAACCTTTTATCTTCAATGATTGATCTTCACTGGTGTCCATGGATTACATGAAATTCTCTTCACCTTTATCCACCTTTGTCATAGTAGGGATAAAACGTCACTGTAAGGGTGGGGTCATCTGGACCCCATAAGATAAAATAAAGGTTAAGGCAATTGCACTATAACCTTGTAACACCTGAGCGTCCCCAGCGACAGGAGATAACGAATGCACTGTAAAATATCATATTTGACCAACTGTGAAATCAATGTAATTCCAATGGATTCTGAAATCTTAAAAAAAAAAAAAACACACCAAAGTGTGTAAACGTTGCACGTCTGCTTCAGAATCCGTTGAAATTACATTACCTTCGTCAACGGTCAAAGTGTTACGATAATCAAATGTCAAAGACCTATAAAAATGTCTTTGTGACATTCTTCTGAAAATGGAAATCATAGAACATCATATTAAAATCAAACTAGCATTTCTGAATATTACTTTATTCAAATTGTGAATCAGGAGTGGACGGAGAAATGCCGTATGAAAAAGCTCCATTCTGATGCATCTACTCAATTACAGTACGGCTAGATAACTCCAAAACTGATCTCCAGTTTTGTTGCATAATGTTGGGGGTTGCATAAGGTTGGGGGTGTGAGTGGCTAGGTAGAGCATGTAAACAGAGAACTGTCAGTTATGGTGGATGGGAAGAGGGGTGGGGTTGCTCTGCACCAACAGTCCCGCCCACAACTCGAAGGCAATTTTTGAATAAACTGCTGGCGCTCTGCAGAAACTATGTCCTAGAAAATGACAGTTTTGTTTGGGCTAAAAATGGCATAATCATAATTAAAAGACCTCTGCAAACGCTTTTACAACAGATCAAAATATGATCGGAATGGATCCTTAAAGGGTTAACGGTGCAGCGCCCACGCAGCTCCTGCAGAAGCCACACGGTTGTGTGATACTGAGCGTTATTTCAATTGCTAGCTTGAAAAACGGAGGGCGAGCTTCCATCTGTGCAGTCAGACATAAAGGGGCTTTGAAACGGCAGCCAGAGATAGGGGGGGGACACATCTGCATCCTGTAGTTTCACTTTGTGCTGCTGAGATGAAAACACGGTTTGCGTTTGTTTTGAGCACATGTGGTCGGCAGGTAACGGCCGCTGCAGTAAGGCCCTTTTTAAAGGAGATCAAAGTTGAAAGTGTGAACTTTAAGGAATTTCTTGGTTTAGATTTGGACAGCTGTCCAGCACCTGAGCACATCTGGATGTTCTACCTGATCTGATGGAAGAAATGTAGCCCCTCCAACAACCCTCTCAGGAGAGCTTCTTCTTTAGTCTCACTGTATTCACACATACAGGAACAAGCTTTTAATGAGAGCATATATGAATCTTGTTTTGTTAGAGTGCAGGCCAAGACTGTGGAAAGCCTTCATGGTCCTAAAAAGATTTATAGTGAGTGAAAAACATGTGAAATAAAAGGGAGAAAAGCCCTCAGGACTTGAAAGCAAACCCAAATTAAATACAATTTTTCATTTTTGCTACGACCTGAACTGTGGTAAACACAGGAAATAAGTTAACTGTTGCTTTAGCCACCGGGGCTCAACCTTTTGTAGAACTGTTTATCTCTGCTTTTCTTTCGTGCAATAAGTCTGTCCTTTGGCCCAAACGCTGTTGTTTTTAGCGTAGATAGAATCAGTCACAGCAGTGTTTAGCAAACCTCTCCCATTAATAATCTGAGTATCTATTTAAAGCTTTATTACAATGACAGAACCAATAAAAACTGTGCGTTTGTGTAACAAAGAGGTGGATGTAGTATGGAAGTCGTTGTTTTTCATAAAAATCTAACTGGATTTTACATTTGATGTAACATCAAGTATTTGTCTGGTGCAAAAGTATTTTATTTTTTAATAAATAAAACTGATAACAATCCCAGGTTCATGGGCTCCAACATTAACAACCCAGTTCAGCCATGTTTGATCAATTTTCAAAGTGTTCCCAGTGGTCTTATAGCTATGATTGCACTGTTATTTGCCCAAAAAAACAACAAAAAACCCTGTGTTCGTTTCTGCAGTGTGTGGGTGTTTCATTAGAAATTCACCTCTAAGTTCTGGGTGGGACACGGAGTAAGCCTGTCCTCACTTCCCGACATCCAGATGTTTCTGATCTCTCCAGCTAGCTTCACAACTTCAAGCTGACATAACCGGTGCAAACTGAATGAAGACATACATGGATCTATTTGTCTGAAAGATTGCATCAGAACGGAACAGAGCAGGGAGCTTGTAGCCCGTCCAGAGTATTTCCTACATCCCACATACAATTTTTGTTTCCATTAAAAAACAAAAAAAGTAATGAGCATGGTGTCTGCACTTTGCTGAATTTACAGAAATCAAACCCTCTTCCGTTAACTTCATTTAGTTATGGTTTTTTGATCATCTTCTGTAAAAATTCCTGTTATTCGCAGGGGAAATGCTAAACTTTCTAGGGGTATTGGGCAAATGTTCCTAAAGAGTACCCTAAAAATGTACTATTTAAAAAAATATAGTTGTAAATTCTCAAAAGATGACCTTAAAACAATGAAACTAGAGCTGGAGCATGTTTTGATGGAAGTTGGTCTGATTATTTGTGTGTTTTTGAGAAACAAAATATCAGCTGAATCTATTTTTAGCAGAAGTCATGCATAAACATAAACGCGCTGACATAACTAAATGCATCCTGCATGCTCAGTCTACATCCTCAATCATTTTACAGAATTTGCACTCTTGACATACAGAGGATGTCCAAGCTGTACTGCAAACCTTTCAACAAGTGAGGCTATTCTCTTGATGACGTCAACAAAAATTCTGTGCTTGCCTTTTTTTTTATTTTTCTTTTTTCAAAAATGATACGTTTGTCCACAGCCCAAGATGGAGATCCCCGAGTAACAAGGTAATCAGCATCAGCATCTGTGCGAGTTTACACATCCTAACATTTGAACAGATTGTCGGACTTTTTGTGCCAGATGTGAGGAATCCATTGACATTTTTAATGCTAATGCCCCATTAAGACTATTTTGCTGGTAAAAAAAAGACTAACAAAAGGGCAATTTTTACTTAAAAATGCAAATTTATTTTATTATATTGAAAGTAGGACCTAAATACCAAGGACCAATGGTGTTAATAGAACCACAGCAACTCTGAAACCTGCGTGTTGATGAATTGGCGTTAATACTAAGAAGAATATGAAGAAGACAGAGCATTGTGCTTGCTGCACTACTCATAAAAAAGAGCAACAGGAGTTGTGAATGACCAGTGGTGCAGCATGGCTCACTTTTTATAAATCATCAGGATAACGGGTGGCTGGTGGCCAGTGGGACTTGATATGGACGGCTGTCCAGTCAACCGATTTTGTAATGGCATCATTCCTGTCTGACTGACGCCTGACGGCAGCCGTCTACATTTCTGCTCATGCCAAATCTCAAAGATTCTTCTGATGCCTATCCATCACGCTGCGGCAGTTACATTTGGGACTGTAGTATAAGGTAGCTAACCCTTCTTCTTGCTTACGTGTAGCCTATTACAAACAAGTTCTACAGTAGCTTTGGTACTGACTTATCTCTGACTCTTTTGTCTCACTTAATGCCCCTTAATTTTCAGTGCTCCATAAATACGACATAAATTAAAAAATGTATTGACATAATATAATCCGGTGCGCCCCTATAGTGCGCAAATTCCGGTAAGGTCTTGAGTCCTTATGCCATGACTCAAAGTAAAAGCAACGTTGCCTGGATAAATGATAAATTATTACTGTTAGCCCAGTGTGGCTGATGGCTGCCAGTATGTTCAGCTTCATTCTGAATGTCAGCAGAGCTTTACACGTTTTAGTTTCACACTAAGTTGACCTTTCAACTTATGGTTAGACCCAAATAAATTGGAGCGTGTTATCATTTTAGTCTTTAATCAGAACTTGATTTACTGTTTATGGTTGAATGTTTGTGAGAAACTGTGCTGCAGCAACAGTGTAAACAAACATCACAAGGTCATTAGCTAAGTCAGCTGACTTTGGCAGCTGCATTTGATTTTATGCTTATGAGAAAATTGAGAAAATAGAAAAATGTGATGCAGACGGTGTTCCATGTTACACACTCTAAGCATGGCTGTCTTTTTTCTGCCCAAAATGGATAAAAACGGCTTAAATATCAAATTTTACTTACTGATAATTTAGCGCGTTTCTAATTCTGAGGCTATGTGAATTAAAAAAGTGTGTTTATCAGTTTACTTTTCAATTAAGGGAAGGGGGGTCTAAGGGCAGGGATGCCAGTATAGCTTAGTCAGTTTGTTAGTTTATTTTAGTATTTTCCTATTGACTCCTTGTATTCATCATCCTTTTGAGTCATGTTTTACTTCAAAGCCCATCGAGACGACTGTTGTTGTGATTTTGGGCTATACAAATAAAATTGAATTGAATTGAATTACATAGAACCTACCAACAATTTGTTTGCGGTTGTATATCTACAAGTTATTAGACTAAGCTGAGCAGAATGAGTAGGTTTGAGGACTTCTGACCAGACTTTGGACAATCCCAAAGCTAAAAATGTATTTTTTGTTGCCTGGTTTGGTTGGTTTAAGAGAGTAGTTGCAAAATTAGTCAGTTGTTGGGATCTGGTTTTTCTTTTTATACATGTATAACGAAAAAACTAATCTAATATGTGGTATCAATTGCGGTCAACACTTTCTCGATAAACACAAAAGGAAATACGTTTTTCTTTGTTGTCCTTGTCTGATGGGAAGTTGAACTCAACTAATGTAATGAATGTTTGAGATTTTGGCGAAATCTTAATCTTTCCTCTGGCTGCTCCCTATTCCTACACTTAACCCTCCAAAGGTAGAGATATGGAAAAGTAATGACTTCACATTCGGACATTGCTACCACTCATTGACGCCATCAATAGTTGCTGGTCATCTACTTTAATGCGTACCTCATTTCTTTTATTGCTTACCTGCTGGCATTCAGAAAATACATAAAATCTGTTTCATGACTTTTAAAAGTCACTTCCATTTTTCAGAGTATATCCATGTGGAGAAATGCATTTCTCCTCAGCGTGATACCACGATGCAGATAACCCTACCGGCGGAGGAATACCTAACCCTAAGTCACTACGGCTCCTGAATGTCCCTACAATTGGAGGGGTAGGGGAAGAATTCGAATTCGACCTTTGAGTAGAAATGGTTGGTAACTTGGGTAGTACACTGCTTACCGGGGACCTTGCTAACTATTTCTGTTTAAGTGGCTAAAGTTAGCTCAAAATTTAAAAAAATAAATAAATTTCACAAGTTTTTATTAAAGTCTCATTTACATGGACAGTATACAGGGGTTTGATCCATACAGGTGCTGCAGGTTTTTGAGTTGTCCAGGTTCATTGAGGGTTGTGAGAGGAGGGGCTGTATCTTGAGGGGTGCACAAGTGTGTCTTCCCTTGTGGTTCTTGCATCCACTTCATGAAAATGGATTATACCATTGTAGTGCGTGTGGGAAGTGTATCGTGAAATAATTCCAAGGCTAACGTAAGTTGCACCACTTATCACATATGTTGTATATATGAGATGTTGTCCTTATGCCACATTTTAGTCATTGGCGAGGTGCACACACTACCTCTTTACTGAGTGTGCAAAAATGCTGCACATACCGGTGATACCTTAGTGCCCTGAAGACAGCCACAGGATGGCCACACACACTACGCTCTGATTGTGTTGTTCACCTTTTGGCTTATGCTGTCAGGGTTGTTTTAGCAGAGGTTTTTGCACCGGATGCTCTTCCTGACACAACCCCTGAACACAGCCTCAGGCTACTTAGGCAGCTAATTACGCAGTAGCACAAAGGGTCTTGCCCAAGACCCCAACTGGATGGAACTCATTGTTGTATACCCTGGGAAACAAACCCTGATTTCCAGTGCACCAGTCCCACACTTAACCAACACGTTTCCAAATACTAACAGCCAGGCTGTTTGATCAGGTTTATCGCTTGAACAGCCCAAATGAGCCCCTTGCAGTCCTCAGGATTTGGGGTGGTTGAAAACAATGATAAGTCTGTATGACCCCACTGTGTCTCACCTATTTCCCCCTTATGTTACCTGTATGTGTTGTTTAAGTGTTCACTACGAACTGTTGCTAGCAGCATGCCCACTCTAAGGCTCACCAAGCGCACTGATGTTTCCTGCGACCTATTTACGTGCCCCATATGGGTTTGACCATTTCCCCCCCACACACAGCCCGTAGCACACAGCAACTAGTAAGGGTAGTTGTGACTAATCCTTGAAGTGTGGACAAACACCTTTAACAGGCTTAACATGTACTTAGAAGCCTTTCCCTGGGGCAAAAACTTAAAAGTAGAATTCAACAAATGTTAAAAACCGAGTCATGTTAATTCTCCCGGTAAGCGTTTCGGCACAGCCAAACTTCAGTCGTCAAACTAATCAGGAAGGACAAAAAGGTATAGAAAGTTCAAGGAAAAAATGAAAAATGGGATTGATGTCAAAACCCAGGGTCTAACCTGAAAACATGTTTCTTTACATTTAAAAGCAGATTTTTTTTTCTTTTTTCTAGTCTGTAAGTAAAAACCCATCTGTTTCACTAATACCTGCTCATATGTATGTCTATTTCTCTCCTCAAACGAATAAACCGTTGAGTGCCACTCTGTCTAGACATGGAGGTTAAACGCCACTTGCTCATGGAGACTTGCCTTATTCGCTGTTGCTAATGTAATAATAAATTTCCTATCATTATTTCCTAACTGGGTTAATTTCATGGGTTAACCCGTGAAGGAGAAGAGCACCGAGGCTGCTTCAACCTGCTGTGCGGTTCTGCAGACCACCAGCTGCACTGCCAGAGATACGATCAAAGCTCAAACCTTCCTGGCATCGTCTTCCTTCCTCAGTTCACATTTCCAGCTAAGGAGATGTAATTTGGACGTCTGCCAGCACATAAATGAACCCAAACCGCAGCTGGGTAGAAAATGTACCCAATATTTACCAGAACTAAATTTACACATGACCTCACACAAATATGTTTTTTTTCTTTTAATTTTTAAAATAAGACATGTGAACACAGTTGAAGGAGATCAATGAGCCTGTCTACTGCAAAAGTCTCCAACTGGACTGCACAGATGTGGCACCTGCAGAGGCTGACTGAACAGCCGAGCAGCTAATTCGAGGTCGGAGTTGAAGTTTGATTTCGTATTCCTGGCATATGAAGCCAAGATGACCGGCAAGTTTGAAAAACGGATAGGTCAGACTCCAACCCTTTGACTCTGCATTGATTACTTGTGCATTGTCTGCATGCATTCTTCTTTGTCTCTTCTGTTCTAGTGGAAATTAGGTTAACAAGAACAAAAATGACATTTTACATTACTTTACACCCTAAAATTGTTGAAGATTTTATCTTATATTTGGCTTTCCCTTGCAAGAAGGTTTGTATTAAATAATATTAGTTCTCCTTGTTGTTATGTTTCCACGTCTATGCAGTTTTTTTACCTTTGTAAGTTTCTTTTTGTTTGAATGTCCAAAGTCAGAATTTTCTGAATGACATTTTTGAGGTTCTTTATCAGTCAAATTGGCTACTAAAATTGTAAAGCCATAGCCGCACACTGGAAGGGAAGAGATTAAACAGAAGGAAAAAATATAGTTTTTTTTTTACAGGACACTTGATTGCTTTTATATAATCAAGGCAATAACATGTCCAAGAAATCTATTTCTTCAATTTAATGTCCTCCCAGATCAGATTTAAAAGACTCATTTAAATGTTCTCTTGCTATTTTTGGCATCATAATTTGCTGTAGAGGTTCATACTTTCACTTCAGACATTCTTTATTTTTGATGGAATTTAGTCTCTTGTGTATTATTTTTTCCACACCGTAAGGCACACTTAAATAAGAAATAAAGAAATACAGTGTGTCTTATGAGCATTCAAGTTCTGGTTTTGATGTCGCAATCAAAGTTGAGGGTTTTAGTTAATACGCTCATGCATCTAAAGTGTAACAGGGTCAAACTGTCTTTTCTTTACATGTTATTTATAAGGTTGGCAGTTAGCATAGTCACAGTAATGTTTGTTTTAGAGGTAGTCTGTTTATTTTACATGCCGCTAACAAAGTTGGGGGTTGGAGGTGTTGTAAGTACGCTAACGATTCCGATATGGTTAATGTGTAGCGTGTCAGACTGTTTTAAAAAAAAAGTTTTGTGTTACTAACAAAGTTACAGGTTGTGAATATGCTAACGTGGCTACCAGGACGCATGTGGCAAATGACGGTTAAGGCTGATTTCCACGGATCAGTTTGCGGTGCGTCGACACAAAAAATTAGAACTTTCATTAATCAATCAGATGTCACGATGAGGGAGGCTCGAGAGCAGGTAGGACCCAGACGCAGAGGCGGGAGGCAAACGGTTTCAGGGCAAGAGGGTTTACTGCAAACAAAAGGCGCTGCCGAGCAAGATAACCAAACAAAAACAAAACTTACTGTGTAAGAAACATGGACATGGCAGTAGGGACGAAGAGACAAGAAATACATAAGACGCTACGACGTTAGTGACGTTAATGGACCAGCACAAGAGGAAGGCAGAGACAAGACTTATATACTGACAGGGCAGACAAGACACAGGTGAACACAATCAGGGCAGATGGGGACCAAGGAAGTACAACTCAAGACATGACAAGACAGGAACCCTTTCAAAATAAAACAGGAAACAGAACCAAACAAGACAGAACAAGAACAAAAGCAAAAACCAAGTCAAAACAAACTCAAACCATGACATCAGAATGTTTTGCATTGCCTTCATCATGTTTGCGTTCCACGCCCGCCCCTACGCTCCGCAACGCAAACCTTTATGCAGGAGTTCTATTTCCAGTCCGTTTGCGAGTCAATTTAGAAGCAAAACTCAAAGGGAATAGGAAAATTTTTAAAATAAAATTAATTAAAAATAAAATACCTCTGTTGTACTTTTAGAATAAAACTTTATTTAGTATTTAAGGCGCCGTCCCCACCCGATAAAGCACATTGAAACCGGAGATAACACAGTTATCTAAGACGACAGTTTACTTCTGGAAGTACAAAAACATATAAAAAAACATGTATTTTACAAGAACTCAAAGACAAAGGAGGGGGCCGTGGGCCTTATTGCTTAAGCTTTGGATGAGCAAAGAGAATGGGACAAACTACGCCACAGGGAGCCAAGGGGGGGGGGGGGGGTCAGGGGGTCAATGTAAGTTAACTAACGGTCATGAGACTGACTCCCCACGCAACGCACTGGAGCAGCGTAAATTTGGGTTTTGAACACAGTTAATAGCATTTAACTGAAAGATTTATCTCTGACTCTTGTCTTGGTGCGCCTTATATATGACATAGGTTCCAGAATTGACCATTCATCGACGGTGCTCTGTATAGTGCGGAAACTACAGTAAATATTTCCCTGACTAAAGCTCCACATGTTTAAGCAACATTCAATGTACATCTGTTTCTAGTGAGATGCATATTTTTGATTAGAAGCCCTGTCCATATTCAAATGAGTTCATTATTCAGCCTCAGTCATGCACAGCCTCTTTTTAAAGTGCAGGTTATAATAACCGGTTGCCAAAAATTGGAATGCAATTGGTGTGTCTTTGTGTACAGATCTCTGTGACCTGGAGCAGAAATCACACGAGTAGCTGCACCCTGGCTCGCTCTTCGTCATGTAAATCCTGTTTTTAGTATGTACATATTTCCACACGCTAATCTACCTGACAGAGCAGACATGATGCTGACAAGACCTTCTCCTTTTGTGGATCTCTGGAGGCCAAGCTCTGTTCTGTCATTTAATGCATTAATGTTATCGGTTTTTGCACAACACAGTCTTGAGATCTCATAAGCTGTTATCACAGTTCTGTCAGCACTCCAGCTGCTCGAGGTGGCAGAACTCTCAGCTGAAAAGTTAACAAAAATGTGCCTTTCTTCTTCTTCTTCCTCTCTGATCACAGCGGCGCTCTCAGGGGAGCCAGAATAGTTTCAGGCTAAACAACGCTTGTTTTTCGGAGAGCGCTCCATCTGCACCGGTTGTCAGGTAACAGCGCCAGCACATCTGCGGCTGGTTTTGGGGAGCGCTGCAGCTGTGACCTCTGGTTTGATGTGCAAAAAAGAAAACAACTAATGTGGCATCCGCCATCTGCAGCCAAGCGGAGAGGACGGGGGGTGGTAATAGGGAAAAAACGGGAAAAGAGAGGAGTGGAAGGAAGGAGAAGGTGTGGGGGCAGGGAAAGATGGTGCATTTGGAAATCCCAGCTATTTGTTCTCGCTGTCGCTCGCTTCGATGAGAATTGAAAAAAAAAACACTGCATTTGTTTTGTACTCAAGCATCGGCTGCCTGAACTTTCTCTTCATTGAAATGAGAGGTTAGATCAGATGAACACAACCCGGTGTGTGTGTGTGTCGCTCTCATGGAGCAACTTTAACGTGACATTGTAATGCTTGGATGTCTTGATTCATATGCATCAAAATGGACTTTTCAGACTCAAACCTGGGAATTGATCGACATCCTTTACCATTTTTCTGCCACTGTATTTGAAGATATTTTCAAACATGTCAATTTAGCCTTAAAGTCCTGCTTCAACCTTTCTCTTGTTAGTCATTTAATTATAATTAAGTCTTTTTCGCCAAAATCCAAAAACCTGTATTGTTTAGGACTTTCTGCAGAGCGACAAGAGTTCATTAGTTGTGGGCAGGACTGACAACCCCGCCCCCTCTTTCTCTGCCTATTGCTGAGAGCTCTCTGTTTACATGCTCTCCCTCTTAGAGTTTTGGCAAACATTAGAAATTTGCTGGCCAACACGTCCCATCAACCCTTTGTTTACACTTTCACCTGCTAGCTTACACTCCCTCACAACCCCAACCTAATATTACCAGTGCAAAAAAAATGGCTAGCAATATTGGAGCTATCCAATATGAGACCAGACGAGGAAAACATAGACGTACATGGATCAATTTGTTTGCAAGTGGATGCATCAGAATGGAGCGGAGCAGGAAGTTGACGATCTTTTTTAAACTGTATTTTCTCATCTGCTCCTGATTCAGTGATTTGAATAAATAAATACTCAGAAATGTAATTTTAAGCTTAATTTTCTTTATAAATGTCCTTCATCCTCAGAAAAATGCCACAAGAACATGTTAAAAACACAATTTTCATCTGAGTGGATCTTTAAATTTGTTTAATGTGTGCATTTATTTTTGGATTAATCCACCATCCGACAGAACATAGACGAGGTCTAAGCCAATGGACCTTTTGGTTCCTCCCAGGGCCATTTGCTAGTAGAGAGTTGATCTAGAGGGGGCTGACAGGTAGGCTGATGAGAGTCACTGTGGTGTTCCCTCTTGCATTTCAATAAGATTATTGCTGCTGCATTCATGTGCATGACTATGCGTGTCTGGGGTTTCTGCGAAAAAGGAGGACAGATGGTAGAGTTGGGAGTTGAGAAACGAAGAAACCCTTCATCTGTACGTGAGTCTGCTCAGCTAGCCTTATTAGGACATAAAATACTGGTCCAGCTTGTTGTCTCCCCATGGTGTTGTTCAACACCAGACATCAATTTGTCTCCACATTTTTCTAAAATAACTGTAGAAAAATAAAATAGAGATTTTAGGGAACACGGTGAAAGCTCATTTGTCCTGACCACAGTTTTCAACCTAGGGAAGCTAAAACCAGGAGAAGTACTTTTACAGATGTGCAAAAACACACAGTGTCCTAACCAGAGCGTACCTGAGTTCCAAATTGGTTTTTTGACCGCTTTGTAATGCATGCACATGTGCTCAAAATGTAACTCTGGGAGCTTTCATTCATCTATGAGTTCACAGAGTGATGTCAAATCAGTCTGGAGGGACCTATTTTGTCTAAAAGGTAATTAGGTTAAACTACTCTGAAGGCTAATGTTTTAAAATGTTGTTTCCATTTCAACTTCCTTCTTGTCACTTTATTATTCCCTTTTTTTTTACGCCATGATTAAATATCCATTACTGTAGTATAAATTCAGCTAACGCTGTTGGATCTAAATACAATCATATGCTATAATATACTTCAGTATAATTATCTGTAATCATATTTTGTAAAAGCCACCAGAACAAGCAATTCCACTCTGGCACCCCTCTGTTAGAGACAAATGTTTCCATATGGTAACTAGAGCCCACACCAATTTTAATGCTTTATACATTTACACTAGAATTTATTTTTGCTTTGCTTTCAAGTGCTTATGATTAGTAAAAACCTGTTTTTCCTCCCATGTTTTGTCAAATATTAGCAATTTTGCTTTTTTTGAGTTTGATCCATAGCAAAACCTCAACAAAATCCCTTACTTTTTGATTGGGTTACTGTTCAGGACTTTTTCTCCTGGTTAATGGCATTGGTGCCTCCAAACACCAAAGGGGACTATAGATGAGAAGACCTTAATGGTGACATACGTTTTAATACAAATCATTCTAATTAGTCAGATTGGTCCCACTTGCAGTGACCTCAAACATCCCAGAATCCACCTAACACCTTGGTTCAGTTCTTTTTCTTTGTGAGCCACAATGCTTCACTTTACGCTGGGACTGATCTCACTGTGCAAAACGGTAAATAGTCTTGCTTTTGCTTAAAAAATATCTTTTACTTTTGTATCTTGCTGATACTCTTCTAAAAAAATAAATAAAACCTAGAATAAAAGAAAAACATTTACAAATGTGTCATATAAATTATGTAAAAATAGTGAGTGTTCCTCTATTGTGGAAAAAACGATCAAGTCACAATGTGGTAAGGTTGTTCTTTGTGTTAATTAGGTTGTGCTAACACCGGTGAAGTTGCCGGCAACACCTAAATAACGCTCTTTGACATTCCATAACTTCTCGACTGTTTACGCGATCAGGGAATCAACTGATCCTGATGTGGAGAAAAGCAACCTTTCATATTAGCTTATTTGCACCAATGTGCAACTCATCATTAATGCAAAGGGTTGCATTAAAGTGCAGAGCTGCTTTTCGTCACAACAGAATCAACCCGGAGTTATTTAATTACATAACCTTAAGTAAGCATTTGCAGTTCATTGTCATTGTGGTTATTTATGGTCAAGAAGTAAGAAATAACAAACGTCATACTGAATTTTTCTTTGTCATTATAGTAATTCTTAGGTCTGTACCAATTGTTGCTCTCTTGCCACTGCAGCGAAAGCCGTCCTTTCAGCTCGCCTGTTCAGGGAAAATCACCTGAGCACCTCTGCTTCTGTTTGGCTGGTCTAAGACGGTATGGGTGGGGATCATCTGGGACGCTCCTCTTCTGCTCATATGTCCTAGAGGCACGTTCATCCTTCTTAACCATTTATGACATGAAACATGAAGTATGACATGAGGTATCGTGGGAATAAAATTCCAGTAAAATGTTAAAAATGTACTTAATTCTAAGAATTAATAATTCATAATTGTAAGAATACAATTCTTATCTGTTTTCTTTTATAGCGGTAGACCTCTGCAAAAGTGTGCTTCCTACTGTCTCATCTCAAACCCAACTGACTAAAAGCTTTTTTCTATAAAAACATCACTTGATAATTGATTTGACCAGTTCTGTGTCTTTACTGACAAATGGCTAATGGTGAAGGAAACACTTTCCTTTATATAACCTCATCCAAGCAGTAGGTTACACCTTAAGCTAGTAAGTACCAATTAGCATAACAAAAGACTGAAAATTACACTTCAAAATGTGCTACAATTCCTGAACTAACTGCCAAGCTGTCTTGAAAACTGATGGTTTCCTGGAATACTTTTCTTAATGTTTCCTAAATTGTCTGAAAATATAAAACTGATTTTTACTCAGTGGAAAGAATGCATGAAATTTGATATCTAGGTGTTTTTTCAGTTTTAATTAAATCTTGTTCCACATTATCCACATTACAGGGCACCCCAGATTATAAAAAACACAATCAATGAAGGGTCTATTTTTTTTAATTATTGCATATATAAGACTCACTGAACTAAAAGGCTTATTAAGCGAGACATAAGAGTCAGAAGTCTGTCATCCATCCATCCATCCATAACTGCTATATTCCAGGATTGCTGTAGCCTGTACGGGCTACTTCTGGGCGACCTGCACAGGTCACCAGTCTGTCGCAGGGCACTGTCAGCCAGCCAGACTTTATTAACTGTGTTCACAGTAATTCTAGAACTTGTTTGTAACAACTACATATAATAGAATCTACACTTCTGAAGCTACACGTAGAAGCGTTAACTGCATTAGTGTATTCACAATATCTGTTAGCTACACTTGAAAAAAAAAAGTTTCTGTGACTTTAAATTTAGGTTGTTATAAGCAGCCATTTGATTAGAAAGAATATGTCAGAAAGTGTAAAAATAATGGATATCTTTTTCCTGAAGATGTACAGAATCAAAGTAAGAATCCCTAAATGAGCATGGCATGTTCCTTCAGTGGTCATAGAAGATTAATTGGGATTTTGTGAAGGTGAAAGGGTTTCCTGTGAATCTGACTCATGCTGGTGCCCCAGCCGGGCTGTTGCGTCACTGTTACTGTCGGTGTTGACATTAGGAAATGAAAGTCCACATTAAATATTCAGCACAAATAAAGGAAAAAGAAATTAGACAAACTGAACGCTGGAAAATCTGATATACATTTGAGTGGTGGTCCCTCCTCATGCGCCAGCCCATCAAGGATGGATTTAGCTGTAGTCTGACAAACAGGAAAAGGTAATGTTTTACTTAATTTATGTGGAACTTTTTAGTTTTATTCATCCAATAGCAAAGCCTAAATGATAGATCTGTAAAGCTGATTTCCACTGGTCCGTCTGTTCAATTCAATTCAATTTTATTTGAATAGCCCAAAATCACAACAACAGTCGTCTTGATGGGCTTTGTGCAGATAAGTGTAGGGTAAAACATAAAATCAAAAGGATCATGAACATTCACAATTCAATAGAAAGATTCTAAACTGAACTTACTAAACTAAAACTGAACATCCCTGCCCTTAGACCCTCCTTAGCGGAAGGAAAAACAGATTCCTGAAAAAAAACGAAGAAACCTCAGGGGTGCTCACATGAAGGAGGGATCCTCCCCCAGGATGGACAGGCAATTTACTAGAACTCATAGGGAAGAATTAACCAATCTAACTCTACAACTACACATTTAAAGTCCAACAGATGAACTTCATCCAGATGGAGTCAAGGGACAGCTGGGGCGCGAGACGAGCCAGATCCACAGCCAGGTGTAGGAGCAGTAATAGAGACGAGCCAGAGACGAGGTACTCGGTCAGGTACAGGAGCACGGACGAGCCACTCTGGAAGCACTCCACGATCTTTTCCCACTCCCCCGGAGAGGAGTGGGAAAAGAGGGAAAGTACATGAATCACACTGCACCAAACAGAGGCATGGAGAACTAAATGATGAATAAATTATGAAGAAGAGAGGAGAGAAGGAGAGGAGAAATCTGTGTATCTGTGGTGCATCTCAATTGTATTGACACAAAACACAAGAGCGTTTATTAATCATTTGCCTACGTCATGTCTGTGTTCCACATCCGTCCCTCTGCACCCAGCGCAGGCTTCATGCAAGACTTCTATTTCCAGTCCACTTACGGGTCAATTTGGTGGGAAAATACGGACACAAGACTGGGTTTCAAAAAAAAAAAAAAAAAAACTTCCATTGTACTTTCAAAATAAAACTTTATAATACCATCATAAACTGGAAAGAATGTGATTGTTCTGAAGTTGCTGTCATTCTTTTAGTAGTGACATGTATCACACACGGTTTTAGTTTTTGCGTTTTGGACCAGGATTAAAGGCAGCCCATCGACAGTAAGCAGCTCAGGTTGTCCTCCATGCCTCCCAGTTTCCATAAGGGCAGAGCGCTGAAGCATCCACACTCCAGAGAGGTCAAGTAATTAACAAAACTGAACAACCTCCTGGTTTTCCCAGAGCCCAGACCTCACCACATGCTGCCTCTTCTCCAGGTTTAATCAAGAATGACAGGTGAACATCTCTGTGAATTTGCGAGGGCGCACCGTGAAAGAGGTAAGGTTAAACGGACATCCTAGAACCATTTGGCAAACAACAGGAAAGTGTTTACCCAGCAGAAGCTTCGTTGTCTTGTTAAGCACGCATTTCCAAGAAAGACCTTACAGTCGAGCCCAATTATTCATTCAATTTAACTCCTCTATTGATCAGTTTCAGGGTTGGAAGTGGCTTAGTTCAAAGTTTGATCTAAAACTGTGTAACAAGCTCAGTTTAAGGATATTAATTTAACCTGTTTCACTTTGGATACAAGTTACAGACATAAAGAAAACACAAAAGTGTCTGAATATTTGCCTTGTATAAATGACACTTCATTTTTAAGTAACCCCTTTGACATTTTGCACTTTTCCAACAGTGAGTACATGCCCTAGTATCAGGTAGTGACAGACCCGAGTGAATACCTTATGCTACAAGTGAGTACAAAAACCCACATTCAGCGCGTTCTTGATGCTCCACACATGCCAGGTGTGGACATAGCATCAGAGAGGGCTTGGCGGAATTGTTCCAAAGCGACACAGAGAATCCAGACCTCATCAGATTTACTGATTTGAAGTGATGTCACTATATGCCTTTCAAGATGAAATGTCCATGTTTGTTCCTTTATTTTTTCAAAAACATTTCTCCCAAAAATGTGACTTCTATATGACTTTTTTCTTTCTTACTGCTTTCAGCGACAGGATCCTATATATCCCAATGTATTTTACAACAGATATGTCTGTATGTTTGGCAATTACAGATTTGTGTTTCCTTTTAATGGACAACAAGAACGGTCCAAATGCAACTTCTGTACATGTGCAATGCAAAACACTGAAATTATGACAATTTCTACCAATATTGGATCAAGTTTAGATAACATTACAGCACTCCACTTAAAAAAAAACATGCCAGACCCTCCACTCCTGGGAAGATTGACAACAGTCTTGAATTTTTAAAGTATGTGAGTACTCTTCTTCTCAGTAGAATGGTGGACACAGCTTGTTTGAATGTGACTGTGTGACCCTTTCCATAGACGATTGGCAGCAGCTATTTCAAGTTTTATGGAGGCAGTGAGGACGATACTTTGGGGATTTTACCTGGTCAATAAAAATGATAGCACGTCACATGTTACTCATCCAAAGTCATATTCATTTCAGGTTAAGACCCAGTAAAAATGAAGGGATCTCCGGTTTGTACTGACATGGAAAACCTTAGATTCCTTAAAAGGTGGGCTGTCTCTTTGTCGTGATGCAAGATGAAGAGAGCCATTGCAGATTCTTACCTTCACAGGCGGCATCTCAGACACTTTTTCACATGTGGATGTTGAGAACCAAATCATAAATATGATCTACAATATATGCAACTCTTTTAAATCCAGCTGGTCCCAGGCTTGAAGATATTTTCTCCCATTTACAGTCAGGGTCCCATTTATGTTCCCAGAGCATTTGGAGAACTTCTTTTCCTAATCATATTGGATTTATGAGGCTAGCGTGTTTTTCCCTTTGTTCTTCTTTTTCCTAAAAGTGCCTTCACAAAAGCTGACCTCTTCTGTCACATCTGTTTTATTTCTATCATCTGGTTTTATGCTCTTAAACACAGTATAAGGTTTTTATGGTAAGCATTGTTTACCGTTGGAGGGCTCTGCAGGACATGATGTATGGATCAGACATCTATACGCTTCAGTGCAGCCTGAAGATTTGGACAATAACAGCATCTTCATCTTAATTCAATCATTTCAATAATTCAGCTGTTTGACTGGACAAAAAAACACGAAAAGCTTTTATTATTCATGGGAGATGTCCAAATATGATTTCTCTTAAAAAAAATAAAAAACTTTTACATTTTATATTGAGCTTGGGAGCAGTAAAATACACCCCCTTCACCACAGCTGTATGATTGATCTCATGAAACAGATCGACCGCATTTTCAACTAGATGTGATTTTCCTACATTTTGTTACCAAGAAACCTTGAAAGCAGCTCTGCTTTCATAAAACAACCTCTAGTTCCTTTGAAAGTGGAAGTTCTAAATCTTAAATCTCTAAAACTGCTATTCTGTCTAAGGCGATGTCCGTCAACTGGTTTTTGAAGACACTTAAATACCACTTTGTGGTAGATGTAGCAGAAGTATAATGTTTTACTGATTAAAAAAAAAAGAATCCTTTATTGGTTATTTAAAAAATTGTCTTCCTTAACGTACGGACACACCGAGCATGTGATGTGCGTCATAAGCGCGCTGAAAGTGGGTTTTTGTGTCGTAGTGGTTCAAATCTCATGAATCTTGCTCCAGACTTTTTCTTCCAAAGCTCAAATCTGATAAATGAAAGACTTGGTGTCATAAAACTCCAGCCGGGCACATCCCGCAAATATTAATCTCTCCTTCATGATAAATTTTCAGACAGATGACACTTGCATGAATTGAAGGGACGTCATTCACACATTATTACACAATCCCTGATTGGTTAAAGATCAACTGGTTTAACTTGCAATGTGCGTTCAATGGCTGCATGTTTTGTATGTAGAGCCAGAAAACTGACTTGCTTAGCGATGCGTAAATGCAGGAATTTTGAACGCAAAAGCCTGAAACACAAGTAATGCACGTTCACAAAGATTTTCATTAGAAGTGGTCGTTTGAATGTACGTTGTCCAGGGCGGTGTGATCGTAGCTTTACAGTTTTGTATATTAAACACATTTTTAACATCTTATCTGACATATACTAAATAATATCTTTAAAAAGAAATTATTTTCTGGCAGTTGGGATGCCAAAATATAGCCTAAATTGGTTTTTTAAAAGTGTGCTGTAAAAGTGGTTTCGGTGAGTTGCCCAAAATGAATCACATCCTAGAGGCCCGATAAGTTTGGAGCCTGTCTGTTAAAGACGCACTGTGATGAAAATGTTTGTAACTTGTTCTTGTGGCATTTATCTGATGATGGAGGACATATCTATAGAAATCGATGCTACAATGTTATTTTGCTAACTTTCCACAATACAGAGGTAAATTTCTGAAGAAGGTGTCCTGGAAAACAACACAGATTCATTGATTTGAGCTAAAATGGGCATAATTATAATTGAAAAGAGCACTGGGAACGCTTTTACAACAGATCAAAAGATTATTGGAGTGGGACTTTGACTATTAAAAGTATTCAAGGAGAGACAGAAATACATATATTTTACATTTTTAAATTATTTCCATCACAAAATGCTATTGCTAGATGTTAACCATGTTTGTAATGCAAGTTTCAAGTATTATTCCAGTTGTAACGAGAGTGAGTTGAAAAAGTTTTTAATAGTTCTATTTTTTTTCAATGCAATTTCTAAGCTTTTCAAAAAAACGGTTTAAAGAAAAGTGGAAGATGCATTAAAAAGCTTCATATACAGTGCCATTCTGCTTTGTACCATGAACACATCCTCTTTCACACATACACACTCTACTGTGTACAGTATGCAGTACTTTTCCTCAGCGATTGCATGCCGATGAGCACATCAGAGCGATGTGAGCTTCAGTGATTTGCCAAAAGGCTTTTCAATAAACGTAACCACCGACCTTCTGACTGTAGATGGCCACTCTTCCACCTTAAATAAGCTTTAAAGCGCTGAGAAATGTTTTCAGGCTTCACTTCCTCTGCAGCTCGATATCCTTGGAAATTGTGCTTACAAAGGAATCATAGGTGCTTAGGTTGGACCTTGAACAAATAAATGAATAATGTTTTGAGTTTTATTTTCTCAGTCCATTCTTATGAGTTGCCCACTGAAATGCAGATGACTGGAGACAAAGTTCCACGTTTGCCAAGGACATTTCCTCTAATGCAAGGAACAGACTGTGAATAATAGAGCAGTGGTAGTGAACTGCCCGTCCCTGAATGAGCCTTATGGCTTATCGATCGAATAAATCAGTGGTCCCCAACCTTTTTAAAGCTGCGGACCGGTATGACGTCATACAAAGTTTTCGCGAACCGGGCTTTAAGAGGAGGACTATTAGCAACGCTTTGTTGAAGGAGGAACAGAGATGAACAGAGATTGTACATCGCACAGGTGTCATCATCCTCTCCCCTTCCAACACTCATGGTGCAAAAAAGAAGTACCGTCTATTAAGTGTAGCTTTCTTTTTTTGGAAGTGGAAGGCTCCTCTTCTGTCTCCAGGCTGGGCGTTTTCCCCTTGGCAGAGAAACTTTCCAAAGATGTTTGTTTTTTACTCATTTTGCTAGCTCCTGGGTTTTATTTTAGCGGTAACCTATCATGTGACCAAGAAAAGCGCCTCGTTCTGTGTCAGGAGTGACATAGACGGATGGAACAGAGTATCTGGCAATTTTTCAAAATAAAACATCTTTCAAGTCCTGAAATAAATAAAACAGAAGTAATGTAAGTTATTTATTCTTTCTGTTGGGGGCCGCTGGAATAAAGCATTCCTATTTTAAATGTGATGTAGGGGATAACACTTGTCATCTCAAATGATAAAATCTGAAATACTGATCATATAGCATTCATAATGCTCTTTTAGGAAGTATCTTATCTTCTTTTGTTAAAAAATAACGTCAATATGTAAACTAAATGTTTGATCCTTTTGCTGCTTCCTGTCTGTGAACAAGCTGTTTCAGGTGATGCTCCACCCCATTTTAATTGGTTGTGGCTCTGTCTCAGTTGGCTCATTGTTGACACTACAAATAGGAAAGCCAAGATGATTATAATGTTACTTTGTTTTCTTAAAAAAAAAATAAGTTTTTGTGTGATCGTTTTTTGCCACACCCTGCTCCGAGCTCTCAAAAACAGGGAGGGGAAGGGGGGGTGGGGTTGCTCTCTGCCAACGGTCTTGCCCACAGCTCAGAGGCTAATTTCTAATGCTGCTCTGCAGAAACTATGTTCTAAAAAACAATGAAAGTTTGTTGATTATGGCGGAAAACAACATTATCGTGATTGAAAAAGAACTGGGAATGCTTTGAAAATAGATCAAAAGATGATCAAAGTTGGACTTTAGAGGAAAAAAAAAACCTACATTACATTTGGGTTCACTTCAGTTAACTAAAGCAATACAATGTTTAGTTGACTAAAATAAGACCTAAAATAGTTGTCAACATGACTGAAATAGACTGTCACTGGCGGCAAAAGCTGATTTGAAACCTCTGAATTCCTAATGGTGGATATCAGCATTTGATCAGCAGCCATGATCCATCTTTAGGAGTTTGAAGGCTTTCCCTTTTGAATATACTTTTTAGCATTGCGTCCCCCTGCAGAGTGATTAGTCCAACACTTGAACACTGCTGAGAGGCCCCACTGGGATTTCTACACAGTCACTGTCACAGCGGAGCCACTTCAAGGATGCAGAATTATGCATTACTGTGTCTGCGGGATAAAAAAAGAAAAAGTGTTTTTCCTCTCTGTTGTCATCCAGGCCTCTCATTCTCAGGAAAACTTTCAATAAGCAAAGTTTAAGACTGTCATCACCTATTAAACAGAAATATTCCAACAACAGAGCACACTTCAAACTGAAGATATTATTAGTATCAGTCAACAGGGACATGAAAGAAGCAGCGAGTCCTGAAGTGGCTGTGAACTTTTTCTGCTCCAAACTGAACACTTGAAAGGGTGATTACTTATGTAAATGAAATTTTTTACCACTATTTCTGATGCCGGGGATCGTTTGAACTGTGAAAGGAAGGAAGGCGAGCATCTTGGTGGGATTTATTTTTTTCTATTATGTTCTTCCCCCAAATGCAACCTTTAATATTACTTTTAAAGTAAGAAACACACATTTCCAGCCCTCAAACAGCCAAAGACGTCTTGTTTTTGTACTTTGCTAACACATATCCAAGAAGAGCCATTATGTCCACCTGCCACTGTTTGAACATGTACTGCTAGAACTCTTACTCGCTGATGAAAGACTCCATTTACAGCATGCTCTGAGTGAGATTTGGCCACCCAAGCAATGAGCTTACATTTCTGCAAGGCATCATCTATGCGGAACTCACTCATCCGATGTTTTTATTCCATTCTATCTTGTTTTTTAAGCATTCCTTCTTTCTCATTTTCTCTCATGCATACATCTAGGCAGGCTAACAGCTCACCAATGTGGAAACAGCACAATGCATGGTTAACCAGTGATTTTGGAATGTAAACGTTACAAAATGTGGTAATTGTGAAGTATTCAAAAGCTAAATGAGGTTGTCATACTCTTTTTAACTCACATGATTCTCTTTTAACCCCAAAAGATACACTGACAACAGACAAATGTTCTCTGAAAGCAAAGCAAACAATCACTCCACGGTGGTATAACAAGGAACAGAAGAGTGAGTGTTGTTAAATGTTTAGGAGGCGGCAGATTTTTGGCCAAACAGGGATTTCTTTCAAATGCAAAATTCCATTTTTTTTTAGCCCAAACATAAACAAAAATCTGATTAAAAAAATCTACTACTTAACTAAAAATTTCTTTGCAGGATTTCTAAAGATTACATCCAACCTGGTTAATAAAAAGCCCAAAAAAAGCTTTAGAGTGAAGCAAAAAAGTGACAACATTTTAATTTCCTTAAATCATTTTTTTGCCAGCAGTTATTTTTGTATTTATTTGCTGAATAAAAATGCAGTCCAAGGTTTTTGGAACGTATGCTTATTACAGTTAATCAAAAAAGGTGATGTTAACTAGCTTAACTTTATTTGCCTTTTTTAAATGTTATGTTTGACAATTTTTACATCATTTATGGCCTTTTCACCTAAAATGTTCCCATCAATGTGTCCTCCTGTATAATGGATGTAGGCTGCATTAACAGGGAAAGAAAATTCAAAATAAAATAAAAAAAAAAAAACACATCAGAAAGAAAAAGCATGAGTAAATAGTAAGATAGAAAAATGTTTTACTTTTTCCAAAATTTTACTGAAATCCCACAGGAGTCTATATTTCAGGTTAAACATTTCTGATTTCACTTTTATTGTCAACAGATTTTTTGAGAATTTTTCTTGATTTGATAGGTGAAATTTTAATGCAAATTTAGAAATTTCAGCTTGGGTGATAATGTAATAAAAGTCTGTCTTTACAACCTCCCTCCAGTACCGTATTACACTATCAAGCGTACTGAAAAGCTTTCTTTTAAAAAAACAACAACATTGCACCATAATCTAATCTAATCTAATCTAATCTAATCTAATCTAATCTAATCTAATCTAATCATTTTACTATTTTTTGCACTAGACCTCTGCAAATGTAAAAGTCAATTTTTTTTCTAAGGAAATCTTTTTAACACTTCACATTTTAGAGAATTGCATTCCTTTTATATAAATTCATATAATAAACACTCTAAAAGATTTGGCGTCAGGGACCATCACCAAAAATAAACTTGAATCTTTTCCAATTGGACTTCCTGCACTGGTTCAGAGCATTGTCCCGTTTCATGATTTAATGCCAGCCAATTGTTTACCCCCGGGCAGATTACCTCACATTTGTCTCTAGAAAAAGATAAAACAGGAAAAGGTAAGGAGGGGTCATTCCAGAGTTTCAGCCAACAATGGGGGAAAGTACCAACAATAAGCATCAGATTTATAGGACTGACAGAATAGAGAGAAAAAATACACTAAAATACAAAGAAGGTTGTGTTTGCCCAAGTCTTTTGACTGCAAAAATATTGTTTAATCATTCCTCCAACTCCACACTTGACCGTGGTTGTATTGTTGCAATTGCCAAAAGTCTTCAGTCTCAGCTATGAATCATCAATAGATGGGTGGGACATGTGCTTTGTTCATATGCTGCTTTGTGAACCTGAAGCATATTTTTAAGGATTATCATTTGTCTTTATGAAAAGAAAAACAAACACATAAAACAAATGAAATAAACAGTATTCTTGTGACTTTGCATCGATTTTATGTCTAAACGGTGAGAAAAATATTTTAGGTTGTAGTTTTGAAACCAAACAGCTAGGAAATGACAAATATTATGTGACTGGGATTTATCAGTGACCCTTGGATCAGTTTAATGTCAGCCAAAATGTAAATTACCAGCCTGTATAAGGCTGAAGGGTAATTTTCTTTGGATTTGGTTTCCCTTGGCTTTTGATTAAATAGTTATGTTTAAACTTTTTTTTTCACCCCTAGATTTTGTATAGAATCCCATTTAAAAGTAGTGTATATTTTTCCTCAAAATTACCCATACCCGTCTGAGTTTGAGCAAAAAATCAGACGCCAACTTGCCTGACTTTTACCTGGTGGCCAAAAAGCACAACAAAATAAAATGATACAACCATTACAAAAAACGTATTTTTGTAATATAATAGTACCTGTGAATTCACTGTATTTTTAACTCTTTAGCAATGTCCTTGAAACAGAGTTTTAAACAACAGCATATGTCAAAAAGAGCATTGAAAACGTTAAAAAAAAGTAGTTTTTTCCTCTTCTCTGGCACCTTTTGCTGGCTCAGAACAGGGATCACGGCATCAAATCTTCCCATGTAATCTGTTTCTGTCATCATACATTTAAGATATTGTTGGAAGTAACAGTTACGAAAAAAAATCTAATGCCTTTGCAGGACATTTAATAGAAATTAATTAACATTTGTAAATGTCTTAAAAATTCACTTGAGAGTTGTGGGCGTGGAGCAACCCTGCCCCCTTTCTCATTACCCACAAATCATAGCTTGCAGTTAACCCACCCTCCCATTGGCTTACAGCCCCTCACGTCCCCAACCTTACCAGTGCAACAAAAATGGTGAACAATATTGGAGCTATCCAGATTTGTGTCAGATGCCAGCTCGAATAAGGAAAACAAAACCATACATGGATCTATTTGTCCTGCAAGTGGAGGCATTAGAAGGAGGCAGAGCAATTTTCTACATCACAAATACGCTCTTTTTCAAACGCCATTTATTTTGGGTCTGATTCTGACTTACAATTATTTAAATAAAGTAATACATGGAAACTCAATTTGAAGCTTAATTTTCTTTATGTATGTCCTTCATCATCAGGAAAATGGCCCAAGAACATGTTAAAAACACCAACACCCTAACCTTAGTAAAACTGTCCTTTTCATCAATAGACTGAGTTAAACTGAATTTTAAACTTTAGAACCATTTATCTCTAACTAGAGAAATTGTTTGGACTAAATATTGAATAATAAAGAAGAACCACGTAGAACTTTTCCTGATGTCGTTAAACAGAGCTATCAAAAAAGCGCACATCTGCCGTCCATAGATGGTAAAGAACGATGTTAATTAAGAAAGAGCGGGCCTACAAGACACGCAAAGGAAATGAATGCCGTTTTAATGGACTATCCTACCCTTTGCCTTTTTACAGGTCATGCGCTCCAGATTGTCATTCGTTCATCATTTGCAGACCCGTGACTTCCAATAAATCCCAGACGAGCCCTTCCTGCTGTCTGACATGCAGTCAGTGCAGCAAGAGAGATGTTTTATAGTAAAACCACAAGCGTGTAAAAGATCCCTCTGCCTCCCCTGGGGCGTAGGGAGGAGGAGGAGGAGGAGGAGGAGGGTCGGAGCAGTGCTGTCTATTTTTCCAGTGGTATTCAAACAGAGATCTTTTTCGAGGAGTGGAAACTCGGCGGGGATACCAACGGACAGCTGCCGTTTGAGTCCTATGTAAGAAAAACCGGCATTGGTGTTTTTGAGTTTTGAAGAAGCAAAGAGGAGCCGGAGGGATTAGCTAACATTGTTTTACCTCGAATAAGAAATGGCCTCTTCGCAGCTCGCCTCGAGTACAGAGACAGGAGCAGGAGGCGAGGGGTCACGGCGGAGGGAGTGTGTGCTGACTAAGCCGTTCAAAAGGTTGTGCCGTGAACTCGTTGTTAACCCCTCCATCCTGTCGGGAGGCGGACTGGGGCCTGGGAATTATGTTGCAAAGAGAAGAGCTGCTCTTATCCAGCCATAACTCAGCAGAGGACAGAGAGGTGTCATGAGTATCATGTAGCCTCTCGGGTGAACCTTTTTTCTGTATTTTTCAAACAGGGTGCAGCCTGATGCGACTGGATCACAGCAAAATGTTTATTATCCTCGATGGGATTTTCCAGCTGAATGTGCTTGGAATTCTTTGCAATAGATGTGGTTTAAAGAAAACAATTGACCATTTTTGCGTGTCTGAGTATGAATTTCCACCAGTTATTAGGTTCACTTTATGGGTATTGGTTTAACCCTGTAAGTATTCGCATCACACATTTCTAAAATCTCATTACCATGAATAAAACTTTCCTTGAAACCCATTGTTTATAACTTGATCCATGTTATCTTCCTGTAGTGCATCAACATTCCTCTAGGGGTAGTAGAGGGGCTATTCCTGCTCATTTCAAAATGGCAGCTTCTTTGAAATCTCAAATAATCTGCTAATTTTCAATCAGAGCAGTCCTCTTTGCCAGTTTGGTCATCTAAAATAACCTGAAATATAGTCGAGAAAAGCTGGAAAATGCTGAGGTTGTTTAAAGCATTAGTTAAAACTGCTCTAATTGGGGGATGTGAACTATCTGTGGGCAAAAAGTGAGCGACAACGAAATAGCAAAGTCATAGACTACTAGATAAACCTGTAGAGCCAAAATTTTCACATTTGCATGCTGCAGGTGACAGGTGGTAGCAAACACTTACACGACACCCAAGGATAAAGTAAGGGTGAACGAAGTAGGTAAGTCGCAGGTGTTTTGTATGGAGTTTCCTTCTTTTCTAATTCCTCCATCTGCACAAGGAGCCAGTTAGTGCTGGTCATCTGATAAATGTGTGCTCCTTGCAGGTTTCTTAGTAAATGGTAAATGGTGTATATTTATTTAGTGCTTTTCTACCTACAGGGCCCAAAGCACTTTACAGTCACACACACATTCACACACTGGTGGCGGCTCCGCTGCCAAACACAGGCGCCTGCCCACCACCAGAAGCAAGGTGAGGTTCAGAGTCTTGCCCAAGGACACTTCAACTCATGGGTGTGCAAGGCGGGAATCAAACCTGTAATATTACGATCATGGGTCGACCGCCCTACCGCTTCACCACAGCCGCCAACTTCTTACATGCAGCCTGAAATTAGGAACTCGTCGTTTGTGTGGGCATCCTACAGACGTCTTTTGGGTACCTTACATATGTAAGTATGTTCACGGCATTCCCGATTGGTCAGTAAGGAGCCAATACGTGCACTTTTCTAAGGACTAGACGCAGAGATGGGCAACTCCAGGCCACATTCCTGAATGTTTTCCAGCATACCCTGCATGTTCTAATTGGACTGGGCAAACCTGAGCCCGGTAAGTAGGCTTTGATATCCGGCAATCATGCAGACACACTGGCCCTCGAGCCCTGGAGTTGCCTATTCCTGGACTAGAGTGTGGCATTAAGGCATCATATGACAGCATCACCCTGAAGGTCTTACAAATACTTCATGATACCCTTACCACATGCATGACAATCATACACTCCATTTATAAGACAACCCGTGAGGTGGCCAAGCCTCAAGGGAACTGCAAGATACACCTGTGCTCCCCTTGAGATGCTGCCGCTCCTCTCTACTACTGTCAACGGGCCCAGTCAACCTAAAAGTGGGTCGACCCCCTATACAGGTGGATGTGACTTAGGCTGGACATTTAGCTTCTTAGATTTTGAGCAAAAATCAATCTAGGTATAAATGCATGAGATTAAGCCAAAACTACCTTTAAAGTGCATGGTTCAGTCAGAACAGGTGTAAGAACGTAACTACATAATAATAATTCTTTTTCTGGTCTGAATTCAAACGATCCGAAGCTCTGCACAGTTTAGAATAAAAACAAGATTTGTTCATCCAGAGAATACGAGAAGATGCAGTTAGCAATTGCAGGATTTTTGTGACGAGACAGACGTTGTTGGAACATCATTCCATGGCAGATGGTACACACCTGCTGCCATCAGACTGACGAGCTTATTTGATGCTTTTCACCATGCCAGATTTTTCATCCTCTAAACTCCACAAACGGGGGTTCACTTTCAGACTCCCCCATGAAAAACACGCTTTTCGTTTCGAATCACTGTTGTGGCAAAATGTGAGGAAAATGCTCAGATTGCAGTGAACAGACAGTCGCGTCATGTTTGCTTTCATCTGCACTCTGATAAAAGTGCTGATTCAGCTTTGGTACTCCATGACGCTAATTCGTCACACTTACAGATGTAGGATAACAAAAGCCACAAGTTAGACATTGTGTAAAATACATATAAACATGTATAAATGTTAAAAACATTAATCAGCAACATCAGGAGATATTTACCAAAGAGGTTAGAAATCTCTTTAACCTATTCAACAATCAAACATTTCTGCACACGTTCAAGAGTAAGGATAACGACCAAACTCCCTCTTGATTTTTTTTTTTTTAATTTAATTTAAGTCTTTCCAGTTAACTTGAGCGCTTAAACTGAGCATACATTAGTAAACCTGTTGCCTTTATTGACAATTCTGCAGCAAATAAGTGTTTTTATTCATGGTCAAAAAGTCAGAGTTGTCGACTATCTTTTTACCACGTTTGAAAATCTGATGAGGCAAAATAGGTTTCAAAAGTTTTACAGTTGCAAAATATTAATGACACAATAAATAGAGAAAATCTTTTTGAATTTAACATGAACTGTCAGGCACAAAGTAGCCGAAATCTGATAAAGAGATTGTTATCATTAGTTCATCTAAAAACTCCAAAAAGTTAGTATAAGGAGCATCTAAAAAAAAAATGTATATGGAAATGAAACTTTTTTTTTTACCGAGCATGTGACGTGCATTTAACCCTTGTGTTATCTTAGATGACCCCACCCTTACTTTGACGTGTTCTCCCTACCATGACAAAGGTGGACAAAGGTGGAAAAATTTCATGTAATCCACTGAACCAGTGAAGATCACAAATCAGTGGGAAAAAAAAGGATCAGTGCACTGTCTAGTGGGTCTAGATGACCCAACTCCCAACGGTAAAGTGCTTAGGATAGAACAAGGGTTAAGAAGGCAGGGAGGGGCCTCTTCTTCTTCTTTTTCTTTGGTTTATTAGAGCATGTCGGCCAACTACAGTTGGAAGAGGTTTGAAATTACGAAGCGGTTCGAATCTCTCATCTTTTTCTTTTACAGCTCTATTCTGATATATGAAAGGCTTGGTGTCTTTTTATTCCACCTGGTCACAAATCGCAGTTATTATTTTCTCCTTCAAGATCAATTTACAAACAGTTGGCATTTCCGTGAATTAAATCCATACGTCACTACCAAATCAGAGTCCCTGATTGGTCAAACATGACCCGCTTTAACTTAGAATCCATGTTCAATAGCCACACGTTTTGTATGTAGAGTCCAAAAAGGATCTTAAACATGTGCATAGCTACACATGAATACAAGAAGTCTGAACACTGAGGCGTACATAGACTTGTCATTGGAAGTGGCCGCTTGAATGTACGTTGGCGAGGGCGATGTGAACGTAGCTTCAGGCTTTGTCAGGCAGGTAATAAAACCATGGAGATGCAGTGAGTAACCATCAGCCAGAATGTAAGAGGATCTCACCAAACTATAATTTTTTACCACATGTAACAGGGAAAAAGTATGAAGCCAGACAAAATGAACATGTAGCATCAATCAAGGCAAATTGACTGACAGCACAGACACAGAGAGGCCTCCTTTAATGCAGTGTGGTTATCAGCAAAGTGCAGGTGGCTGTTACAGCTCATTAAGATTTACAGGTGAATGGGCGGAGTCACAGCCAGCCAGCATAGAAATCCAAGAAAAAGATAAATATCAGAACTAAAGATGAGAACCAAACAAGCAAATCATCATTTTATCAGAAACTGCATCTAGTTTCTGAGTTGATTTTATTTTCATTTGACACTTTCAAGCTGCAATCCTAAAAAAAAAAAAAAAAAAACAACTTTAGAGTAACTAGTTCCCAAATCTTACTCAACCTAATTATTAAATGACATAATTCCACAAAATAATTGCTTTAATAAAAATGTTTATTAAAACCAGTTTAATTTACAGAATTGAGCACATTTGTTGAGTAAATCCAGAGATTCTGCAACCGTCGGCTAAACAATAAAGTTTATGTATGTTGCTTTTACAGAGAACAGCTCATATTTTCACCTTGACTGGCTGTACTCTTGTTAGTCCTCCCTCACATCCCTGAATAATGAATGGAAGCGCAGAGCGCGCACCAAACACCCTCACATCTTTTTGTGTTTTCTCCTCTGAGTCACTCCCTCAATTCATTTCCTCCCTACCTGTCATCAGGCTCAAAATAAAAAGGAGTCATGCACAAGTAATAGAGAGCGCGCACACCTTTTGCCTTAAAACACGCTTGCCGCGGCCCACGCGCCATTAATGTGTGGCACTCTGATTTATCTCATCCCTCGCTGTGCTCTGCGCACCCACACGCAATGTGCAGGATTATTATGAAAAATAGAAAACGTTTTCACTCTGAAGTGAACTGGACAGGGAAAAGGGATGCTCCCAGTGTGCTCTGGAGGGTCAACCAGACCCCACTTAGAGATTAAACATCCTTTACTGTAATAAATAATCAGAATAGACCCACATTATATGCTTTTCTAGTTTTAAGACAGAGTTGTCTAAATTGTCTGTGTCTTCATGGAAAAACTATTTAGTCCATTCTTGGCCAGGTTCACTAGCTAAAGGGACTCAAAATGTCAACTTTTGCAGCCTTGAGGCAAAAGGGATAGAAAAAGACCAGCTGCTTCATGATGGACACTTCCAGACAGTCACTGTACTTATGGAGTAACAGATATTGTTATAATAAGTACTAATTCACATAGGCATCATGTATATTAATTTGCTCTTTATGTTTATATGTAAAAAAGAGGATATATAGCCCAATATTACAACACACTTGTCTTAATTGTACAAAACAAAATATCATTCATAATATACATTAATAATAATAATAATAATGGATTGGATTTTTCTGCGCTTTTCCAGATGCTCAAAGCGCTTACATTGTGTCCATTATTCATTCCCTCCCCATTCATATTTTAGCTGATTGCTAAAGTAAACTAAACAGACTAAACTTAATTGGGCATCCCTGCTCTTAGACTCTCCTTTTCGGTAAGTAAAAAACTCCGGAAAAAAAACAAAAAAACAAACAGATTCCAGGGTAATAAAAGAAGAAACTTCAGGGATGTCCACATGAAGGAGGGATCCTCCCCCAGGATGGACATGCAATGTAGGACTGTTAAAGAAGAAAGAACGTATCTAACTCCATAACTATTTTAAAAATATCTCTAATAGATTTTTTTACACTTTTATTTGTAAAAAAAACAATATGTTTGTGTAAAGAAAATGTTAGATATTCATGTATAATGATTTTATCTGTTTTGTGTGTTCATATGTGTAGTCAATTAATTTGTCATACATTATCACTATTTTCCAAATGTTTTGTCCTCTATAGAAAAATATCTCAATAAACATCACGTACATCTGTTTTTGGGATTTTGTGCCACTATTTGGGACTTTGTGATACATCATTGTTAGTGTGCTCCTCATATTACATTTAAAAAACAACAAAAAACTTTAATTTAAGGAATTTGTGGGAATATTGTTGGTAACTACTGGGTTTTGTTAAATCTAGCTGCACTCTGAAGAAGAACTTCCTTTACAGTGATGCAGATCTCAGTTTTCCTAATCTCATCTGCATGTTCTCTGATGGGAACAGAAAATAAAGGATTATTAGATTAGTAGCAGACTATGTGTGTTGCAGGTTATAAATGGAGGCGAGTGAAAAGGGTGCAGAAATTCTTGAAATAAATCTCTCTGACAATTAAGCCTCCAGCAGCACAGCAATATTTCTTCGGTACGGAGAAGAATGGATTTGGTTAAATACCAGCAACGTCTGGAAGCCAGGCTCACAGCATCGATGAAGGAGGGGAACAGGAGGAAGACACCTTTGCAGCGGGATAATGACCTTAAATGCACCTCAGAGCTCCAAATGGACTCAGTCAAGAGGCTTTGGTCGTGGCCCCCACCATCCTCCGGGCTGATATTCATTGAAAATATGTGGCTGGAACCCAAAGACCATAGAGATGGCTGAAGAATTTTAATAAGCTGGAAGCCTTTTGCAGAAATATGGTGCTCAAATCCCTAAATATGAGCTTAAATGGTCTTAGGCGTTAGAAGAATACTTTAAATGCTCAAAGCACTACCTTGACATTGTTCAGTTTGCTTTTGCATTACAGACAGACGTAATAATAGTTATTTTTAATGTGTGGTTAGTCAAACAGTGTGCTAAACAATTACAGTAACAATAAGTTGTTATTTTCTGCCACTCTGCTGTAGGTACAACAGTCTGTTGTCTAATTGTAGTGTAGAGTTTGTTAAAAGAGGCCATTTCATAGTGTGTGAAGGTCCTTTCATCTAAATTTTACATAAAGTCGTTTTTGGACCACCTGATTAGAACCCAACATCAATAAACAGAGAACAAAAAGTCTTTTTTCACACATAAACTGGACCAGATTCTATGGCGCAAAACAAAACAGATCATGCGGTATGACTACATAACCCAAAATGCATAGAAGAGGTGGGGGATTGGTCAGAGGCATCGATGGGAAGGTTTTCCAGTGAACTGTGTTGTTTTTCATGTTTGCCTCTTTTATCTGCAATAAGCAGCTTTTGCTGAGAGTTCAACACAACAGATAAGTCAAATATCTTTTCACCACAACTTTAAAAGTTAAACAAACAGAAAACAGCACAACAATGAGCAAAGTGCATAAAAGCACATAAATCAGTCTCCTGACTACAACAACTAAAATAGTCCCATATAATCCATGAAGGGGTGTGGTTTTGGACAGATTTGAGTGTTGTGTGCTAGAAAGAATGATTCCAGATCAGTAAGCACTACCAGAATTCATGCATAACCGAATAATAAATTGCAGTAATTTTTGGGGAAAATTAAAAGATTTTATCTGCACCCTATGTACTAAAAACAAAACAGTAAATTCAATTATTTTTAGTCTAACCACATCCATCTAAATGCTTTAACACTTGAAAACCTTGAGCTGTAGGTCAAGTATTGGCAGTCTTTCGACTACCGTAAATCTTCAAGCGTTTACACAATTTTCTTAAATCCAGCGCATCCTGAAGTAAAGAAAAGCAGCTTTGCTTAGATGTGTAGCACTTTACAGTAGTGAAATGTTTACAAAATCAATGTAAATCAGCTGATTCTGTCACAGAGACAAAACAGCTTTCCTGAAATCAGTAACAAAACCCGCTTTTCTCTTCATTAAAATTAGCAGATTCATGGTGATCGTGTAAACGATCAAATAGTTACAGCTTTTCAAAGAGCTTGTGTTATTTAGGCGTCACTGGTGACATCCCCAGCGTTAAAGCTGAGAAGGTGATTGGCTGCAGCCTTCCATCTCTCCAGGGCCTATACGTCTCTAGAACCCGGGGGCGTGCAGATCAGATAGCAGCCGACCCTTCTCACCCTGGACATGGATTACTTGAACCACTACCTTTGGGCAGGAGGCTAAGGTCCATCTGAACCAGAACCTCACGACAAAAGAACATTTTCTTTCCCTCTGGAGTCAGACTCATGAAGACTTTTTAACTCCTCCCCCCTTAAACCTTTCACTCATTAGTCCAGTTACCGGTCCATTACCTGCACCCTTCTTCATCCTCCATTTGCACTGTTTGCACTATTGTACTTCTATTTTGTTCTCGCCTTTGAGTTTTTTTTTTTTTGTTGCTTACTGTTGTTTGTTTTTTATTCTTAAGTGTTTTTGTGGCACATTAGCACCGCAGCAAATTCCTAGTCTGTGAAACTGCTCTGTTTACTGAAAATGGCAATAAAAACTCCTTGAATCCTTGAAAGAGCTAACTTCTACCCAGTCCATTTCGGCAGTTTTGTGTGATACCCTGCCCCCACGGACAGATAGTTACCTTCTGAGATTACATCCTGGATCTCTTTTGATTGACTGACAGTTCAGACTTGTGTCTAAGATAAGCTTGAGGGTTGACAACATAAAGATGCTTTTTTTTTTACATCCTATTTATGTATATATATATATATATTTTTACAAATATTTAAATAAAAGCAGATGGCTTTCAGCAAACTTAACTAAAGAAAAAAAAGAAAGAAGCTGTTTGCTGTAGATCAGTTTCTGTATCTACCAATCATTGTCTGCATTTATTCTGCATTTAATAATAACAGATTTCTGCTACAGACAAAATCATTGTTGAAAGGCAATAACAGGACTTTTGTGAAAAAAAAAAATCTCCAGTTTCAAATGACTATATAATAAATTTGTTTCATACATCTCAGGTCTTAAGTTAATTTAGAACAGTATTACTGTGAAGCGCACTGTCAAACTAGTGTAGTTAACGATTAATTTCCTCAATAATTAAGGTTATCTCCTATAATTGACAACATTGTTTAGAGACAGCAGCTTTCATTTACCAGAAAGGTCAATGATGTCAGGACTGCCCGTTCTTTGCAAACATCTGAGTTTGCAATAAATGCTTTTATTTTGAAATGGCTGAATCATTTTATTTTTAAATAAACAAAAAAATATCTGGACTGCAACGCAGTCACAAACAGATTAAGTAGCATTTTGAAATGCTGCAAACAATGACTTGGGTTCTGAGCTTTGAACTAGATGCAGTGTTTCCTGCGATGTGAGTAGGGCGCTTGCTGCACACCAAGCTGCAGATGTAGTCTGCATTACCAATTCCTTTTCAGACAAGTTGTGTTACTGATGCCGACTCAGTTCAGATAAAAGATGCTATTCCTCTTAGCTCATGACGAACACTCAGAAACTTTCAGCCGTTTAATTTCATCCCGGATGAGGATGAGAGAACAAGCTTTTTGCTTTTTTGTTTCTGGGTGGGTTTAATGCAGCTCTGTGAATTTTTCTTATCTCTCTTAAATTTATATATATATATATATATATATTTATATATATTATTTTTATGTAATGTTCCTTCTTCTTGATGTTCCCATCGCTTGGCACTGCCACATCCACCACAACGGCTTTCCTCTGTTCTTTATCCACCACTACAATGTCTGGTTGGTTCGCCATTATCATCCTATCAGTCTGGATCTGGAAGTCCCACAAGATTTTTGCTTTCTCATTCTTTACCACTCTTCAGAGGTGTTTTCCATTTTAACTTTGAGGTTTCTATTTCATATTCTGCAGACACGTTCCTGTATATTATTCCAGCCACTTGATTGTGGCGCTCCATGCATGCTTTCCCTGCCAGCATCTTACATCCTGCAGTTATGTGCTGGATTGTTCCAGGCACCTCTTTGCACAGCCTACACCTTGGGTCTTGTCTGGTGTGGTAGATCTGAGGCTCTATTGCTCTGGTGCTCAGGGCTTGTTCCTGAGCTGCCAGGATGAGCATGTCAGTGCTGTCCTGTAGGCCAGCCCTTTCTAGCCATTGGTCGGACTTCTTGATATCAGCCACTGCAGTTATGGTCTGGTGGTACATCCCATGCAGGGGTTTGTCCTCCCATGAGGATCTGTCCTTCAGCGCCGCATCCTCTACTCTCTTTTTCTTGAGCTTGATGTACTCATGCATCTTGGATGTTTCATCCTGGATAGTGGCTTCCACGCTCACTAGTTCCCGGCCTCTTTCCTTGCGACTAGCATAGTCTCAGAATGATGGATTTAGGATGGAACCCTCCATGCATGGTGAGGAGCTTTTGTGTCTTAACATTCATGGTCTGTATTTCATCTTTTGGCCATCTTATTATTCCTGCAGGGTATCTGATAACTGGAAGTGCATAGCTGTTTATTGCCAGGGTCTTGTTCTTGCCATTGAGCTGGCTTCCCAGGTTTTGACTCACTCGTTGGAGGCATTTGACTGTTACAGCTTTCCTCAATGTCTGTTATTGATCTTCTGGGAGTGAGGCCCCTCCTGTGTGGACTACCTTGCCTCTCTTTGTCACCATTCGGCTGCATTTCTCGAGTCCGAATGACATCCCAATGTCAGTACTGTAGATCCTGGTGGTGTGGATCAGGGAGTCAATGTCACACTCGCTCTTAGCATATAGCTTGATGTCATCCATGTAGAGGAGGTGACTGATGTTGGCCCCATTTCTGAGTAGCCAGTCTTGCTGATTATTTGGCTGTGGGGGTTCAGACCTATGCAGAACAGCAGTGGGGACAGAGTGTCACCTTGGTATATCCCACATTTGGTGGACACTTGTGCAAGTGGCTTGCCATTGGTTTCAAGGGTGGTTTTCCACAGCTTCATTGAGTTTCCTATGAAGGATTTTATAGTCCTGTTGATGTTGTACAGCTCCAAGCATTCAGTGATCCACGTGTGTGGCATTGAGTCTTATCTTCTTGTAATTAATCTAGGCTGTTCACAGGTTGGTGTGTTGTGACCTGCAGCGACTGTTCTGTCAATCAGGAGTTGGTGTTTGGCTTCTCTGGAGTCTCTACCAATGCCCTTCTGTGTGTTGCTCATGTATTGATCCGTGTGCCTATTTAACTTGGTTACAACGATGCCTGACATGAGCTTCCATGTTGAGGAGTGAAAGGTTATTGGCTGGTAGTCTGATGGTTGTGCACCCTTTGAGGGATCCTTCTGGATCAGGATCGTTCGCCCTTCCGTTAGCCATTCGGGGTGAGTCCTATCTCTTAGCAGCTGGTTCATTTGTGCTGCCAGGCGCTTGTAGAGTGCGGTGAGTTTCTTTATCCACTATATATCTCAAAGGAGTGCTTGGATTTCCAAATAGCCCCATAAAATGTTAAACTCAGATTATTCCCTGACTCTCAGATCTAATGGTGACGTGGATGTGGGTGAAGTCACACACATTTGCTAACAAATTCCCAATAAATCACTTTGAAAATGTCATTATCATTGTCATTATGTCTAAACTTAGAGATACCCATCGAAGCCTTTTTCTTTGGTGGCGTAGACCTCCATCAGAACGACCTGCTTCGACATGAGAAATTTACCCAACCTCTCAGAATAAGAAGTGCCAGGAAAAGTGCAGGCTCCATATGTGGCGTTTCAGTTTGAAGTATTTCAAATTGCGAACTTAAAACGAATCGGTAAGAGGCTGTGACTTCTCATTTCTCCCAGTGTCACTGAAAGCCCACTGAAGCTGCTCCTCAGAAACTTGAGTCAAAAATGCTTTTATTTGAAGTAGAGGCCTTATTGATAACACGTGGAAGCCACTCGTGGCTTTCAGATGTGCATTAAAGACCACAAAAGCTGACACTGCCACCATGTCAGCTGATTCTTTCCGAACTGGCTGCTCTCATGGGAGACGGAACCGCAAATATGACAAATTTACTTAATTACGGTGTGTGGAACTAATAAACAGAACTGACATTTTCCTTCTGACTGGGTGAGAAGACGGAAAACAAACCCTCTCCAGCTTGAATCCAGACTCAGGAATCACGTTTTAATTGATGTGAGCATCAGCCACTAAGAAATGTCAGAAACTTTTAATTAGGTCTAGCTTGTAATTAAAATGAGTAGGGGAGGGAAGAACCGACAGCTGGAAGCTCATCTGCCTCTGTGCCAGAATCACTCTCAGCCCACTTGATTATTGCTGTGATTTAAACCCACGTCCCGCGCCCCGCAGCTTGTCATTTCTCATTAATCAGCGAACACTTTAACCGCGGAACAAAAGATAACAACCAGCCCCTGATGCAAGAAATGATCGGCCCAGGTAGTCCCGCAATTTTTGAAAATTCGTTTGCGATTGAAGAATGTTGCGAGCTCTCCAAAGAGTCAGTCAATCTCTTAAATAAAGAAATTGATATGGAAATATGGGTTTTATAATATTACGTCTTATCAGAAAAACAAAACAAGGATGTTATTATTTGTAATTAGAGATATCAATTCATAAAATTCTTTCATTATTCTCCCTCTCGTTGATTTTCCCCACCTTCATAATTCCTGGCCAAATGAAGAGATCTTTAGTCACGTGGTTTTGTTTACAAGTTTTGATTCAAAAAAGGGAAGTTGCTTGACGAAAGACTGTACAGTCCAAGGTTCAGGACTCGATCTGGACCAAATTAAGTGACCCACTTCCAAACCAACTGGCTTTTTCAGTCTGAATACACCCTAAGAAATGGCTAAAGACAAAGCATTTTTAGATTGTAGGTTTTTAGCCTTTCTGGTCTGCAAAGCTTCATCTAAACTTTTACCACGAAACCTTGCAGGATAAAATCCTTGCTAGTGGCAAACTGCCAAAAAAGTCTGACCTCTGTTTTAGATTTTTAATGTTTCTTTTTTTTTTTTTTTTTAAATTGTCTCACCATTCAAGTGAACCTAGCATAAAAATTCTTGATTGATCATTTCAGTCGGTAGGAAAAACACACAAAATTACCAAAGGTTCATTTTTCACTCTCTGTACAAAGTGGTTGTCACAAACACACAAAGGCTGCTAAATGTCCTCGAAATTATAGCAACACTGCAGCAGCCCCTGGCCGTTTGTGAAGCTGAAAACAGTTTAAATATTAACCATGTGAGAAAAAAAGTCTGTTCTTTTATTCCTCCTGCGACTTTCTCCAGAAAGGCGATTTATGGAGGAGAGGATTAGTTGAAGCTTGTTTCTTTGTTTGTTCTAACTTATCAAATCACATGAAGGAGGAAGCTTTAGCACAAAGCTGCATTGACTCTCCATTTTATTTCACCTTCGCAAAGCAACAAAATGCTGTTTAAAACTTGGTACAGGCAGAAAATGCATAACAATACAATGTTTTGATTGGGAATTAAATAAATAATTTGAAGTGTTCATGAAAACAATTTTAAAAAGCTAAAAACAAGAATGTATTACCTTGAAATAATCAGATTTGCATAGAAGTGTGTTTCCTTGATTTTCATTTGGCAGGTGTGAACGCTCACCATAACTATGGTGTCATGCTCCTCCACCGGTTTTTTCGGTGGCATACCTTTTTTTTTGGCTCCATCTTCCTTATCAAGTTCATTCACATGCAAGACCATGATTGACAGATTATTGGAGTTGTTACTCGTTGCTGCCTGCAGTGTGTAGCAGACTAAATGATATTATGAGTTTATAAGTGATACAATTACAGATTCTGACAAAAAGAAAAATGAAGAAAAAAAAACAGTAATTAAAATTTGTTTTTTAATCCTAATAGATTATTTAAGCACCTCTTGCTGAATTCTTGACAAAACTCAACCTTTTTTTATGCTTCAAGCTAATTATTTTCAGATTCAGCAAAAGTTTATGTTATAATTCTAGTACACACCCACACACACACAGAAAACTGTAAGGAAAATACAAGTTTGAATATTGTAATTTCAAAAACTAACCAAGCAACAAATAGGAATATATATGACAATAAAAACAAATACAAAAAACTGTTTAAATATTTACATCATGGGTGCATTACAAATTATTTAAAAAAAACACAGAGAACACATGTAGAAATTTAAAGTAGTTCAGCCCTTTAAAACTCTTCAGAGTCAAGGGAACATACCTTTGCTGTGAGTGAAAACCAAAACTGTTTAGAAAAATCATGGTCTTAAATAAATTAGTGAAATATTGGAAAATAAATTATAGCAATAATGGGTTTGTAGACATTAGCAGGTTTGATAAATGATTCGCCTGGTGTTTGTTCAGTTGGAAGAGATTGTGATTTTTTAAGAAAGGGACTATTTTGGATGGGATCTTTTTATGATCCAAGGAACTTTGCTGTCTTTGGGTCTTGTAGGAGCCTGATCTACCCTTTAAGCTGCCAGCCAAATGTTGTCAATTCTTAAAATCCAAGGAATTTCATCCCCACCCCCCCCTCTTGTGGTTTAATCAGCTCAGCTGCTTAAGAGCAAACGAAGACAAGAGCTGCTCTCTGAACACTTAAGCACTCCGCTTTGCAGTGATGTTGTGCAGGTACCCATGTGTTCATACCAGACCATCGCTCGCACAAATTTAGATGTTATCTCAGAATAACAGGCCATTGAAAAAGCATAACATTTCTGTTTGGAAAGCTAATTTTTCCTGATCTACTCTGCATAGATCTACCTGTGTTTTTGCTTTTGAATTGCCGACCAAGCAGCAACTTCCAGATGGAAGCCCATTTAAAAACAAAACTGACTGGAGTGAGGTGCAATTCACTAAGTAGCCACTGGGTGTGTTACAGTAGCCTTTTTACAGGAGACATGCTGTATTTACCGTCACTGAGCTAACACTAAATGTTTTTTCAACAGAAAGCCAGTAATTGGTTAACAAATGTTTTTAAAAACACAATGCAGCACAACGTGATGTGTGGATTTTTCTTTTTTTTTAACCCTGCACCGAAACCTGGATACTGTGCAATGACCCTGTTAGTGCTGTTCCTGTTATTAGTACGTCTTACTGGTCCTACTGGCAAGCAGCCTGACTGTTAGAAATGAGGAAATAAGACAACCAGTGTAGTTTGTATGGGTATCACCTGCACACCCTGTGTGTGCAGCATTTGCGCACAGTCAGTAAGGAGCCAGTAGTCGCACCTGACTAATAAGTGTGGTGTAAAGACATCGTATGACAGCATCACCCACACGTCATGTAACTTACATTACAAATACTACAAATACTTCATGATACACTTACCACACGCACAACAATGGTACGCTCCATTTTCATGACATCCCAAAAGAATGAACCGTCAAGGGAACTGCAGGACACACTTCCCTCCCTTAATATAAGGCCGCTTCTCTCTACGACCCTCTAAGGGCTTTGATAACCTAAAAACATGCAGAACCCGTACAGGTCAACCCCTGCATGTGTCAATGGCTTAAATAAAGGAGACCAATCTAGAACGGCGACCGCTGGGGGGCAGGTACAGCCAAAACAACCTCTCTGGAAAGGGTCTAACAGCATCGGTTCCCATGTCTTCAAAATCAAAGTTGTACTAATTTCAATTAACTAAATATTTTTTGTTTGTTTGTAAACAAAGGGGAATTTGTCCATGCATTTGCTCAAACCCTTCATGGATCACAGGGTTACTGGAGATGAGACTATCCCACCGACTATTGGGCGAGCTACACCCTGGCCAGGTTGGTAGTCAATCCCGAGGTCAGTCAAATCGTTATTCCTGCTGAATTTAGAAAACTAGTTTATTTTTTAATACCAAGGCTGGTGGCAAAAACTTGGATTTTTTTTAACCATATTGAGTGTCTGTATACGTTTTTATTTGATTATCAGCGGTCTGGTGAAGCGAGAAACCAAAGCAATGGAAAATTTGACGACTTACTTCAAAATCCAGACGTGACTTAGTTAGCGTTCATATTGTATTATTAATGTGAGCGACGGGGAGCAAATAGACCTCGACTGTCCTCGAACTCATAAGTGCGATGGGACGCAAATGAGAGCGGACCGCCGTTCTACAGTAAACCTAATGCGGTCTGTGCTTCACAAGGACGACGGTATCCACATCCTCGATCTAATTACCTGGGAGTTTGAATCAAACCTGAGTTTGACACCTCTGCTGATTGTACAAATGTCTGCACGCAGAATCCATCAGGCACCATCTACATCAACCACCAACCCGTCTCCACGAAACTGTCTGACCCCTCCCCCGCCTCCCTGACAACCACAGATGCTTCTGAAGCAACATTTTCTCCATAAGTTCACCCTCGTTTTTAAGGAATGTGCTGGCTGTTTTTTAGTTGTCTTTTGTTTTGTTTAGCTCTGAGCAGCCGCCGCAAAACAACCCGATCAGCACTTCCTGCAATTACCAAATAGACTGAGAAAGCAGTGGCTTGATTTAGCAAACTGCGGGGACTGCCACTTTCTATTATCTTTGGATCTGTGATGATTTATGCTTAGCGTCTCCTTCTCACTTGCCGCCTCTCTCGTCTTCCTCTTTCCTTTCCTGTACCTCTCTCTCCCTCTTTTTCTCCTCCCGCTGTCAACGGCCCTGACGACCACAATACCAGATGTCCACGCAAACCAAGCGAAAGGAAGTCGTGGCCTACGTGATACGGCGATGAAAGCAAGGCCGACGCACTAGAGTGCAAAATAAACAAGGGGGGGGGGCTGAAACCCGAGATTATGCGAGCGTATTCCTCAGAGGAATTCCTACGCAAAGCAAATAATTTTACCAGTGATTGTTCCACGGTTACTCGCAGGGCAGCAGGGACCTCAATGCGTTAGCTACTCAGCATCATGCAAGACTGTAACCGTGGCAAGCTGTTCACTGCCACCCTGGGGACCAGAGCGCTCGCCGCTCGCTGTAATAAATCACATTTTCCTTTCTGTAATTAAAGTATTTAAATGCACACAAGTAAAATCAACAAATCACCTTGGGAAGGACGTGTTGTGTTAATATTCAACATTACACAGCAGCGTAGTGCTAATAAGTTCTAAATAACATGTATATTTAGAAAAAGTGGCTTAAAAACTAAAATGTACCATTGGGAGAGAAGAGATAAAAATGGAAATCTGCATTGAAAGAGCTGCAAACGTTTACAATTACCAAAAAAGGCTTGCCGGAAAAGTAAACGGCTCTATATGCAACCAGCTGTAATTCAACTGTGAATTCATTTTTCCAATCCCTTATGGATTAGTGGGGAATATTTTATTATCTTTTCAACTCTGTCAAACAGGTTCTTAGGTTTAATTTAGACATAGAAGCCCTTTAAAGACCAACCCTAGTAAAAATTGTGTTTTTAGCGTGTTTTTGTGGCCTTTTTCTCATGATGGAGGCATTTCTGAGTATTTCTTTATTTAAATCATTGTGAATCAGGAGCAGACGAAAACATGCAATTTTAAACCAATAATATTTTTGGCGTTGAAAATACAATAGGCAGGCAACAAGCTGTCTGCTCCAAGCGCTCTGTAATTGGGAGGGGAATGGGATTCGCCGATGCCAATGGTTCCACCCAGCTTACAGATAGCTAGTGGGAGACAGTGTTAACAGATGAGTGTGGGGAAGTGCGGGCGGGCCCTCCTGCCCACAAGTCAGAATTTCTAATGAACCCTTGCCGCTCTGCAGAAACTATTTTGGCCAAAAACGGTATAATCATAATTAAAAGACCACCAGGAACGCTTTGACAATAGATCAAAGATGATCAGAGTGGGACTTTGGAACAGTTTCATCTAATCTGTTGGGGTTTTTCGACTGTGATTGGATGTGTTTGCATCCAATGTGTGATTTCTTTTTAACCCAGGAGAACTAAAGAGGAATTTTCTCCTGTGCTTTGATGTAAATTTGACTTTTTTATTGTTAATTTTGGGTAGCGGCAATTAATAGCATAAAAATAAATAAACAAGTAAATACTATTAATATAGCTAAATAATGAATGTAAACTGTTTACACAAAGGTTCAACTTGGGCTGGTAGAACTCTGGAGGCATAAAAGCTCATCTGATCTCTGGAATCAATCTTTTTCACCTGCAAGTGATTTCTTAAAACTTTGATTCAGCAAAAACAGCGTGAGTGCAAACAGAAGTGAAACAGACATGAAATATTGACACGAGCCTTGAGTCAACATGTGATGAGTAAAGCTCGAATCAAGAAAAAGTTGAGAAATGCTTTGTTGGTAGATGTGGTGCGGGGAGGGATTATTTTAATGTCAGAGGAATCGTGGGTTTAGCCAATTTTCCTCTTTAGGCTGTTTTTTTCCTGGTAAATGCTTATTCCGGTAACAAATAACTAGTTGTTGTCGTGTGCGATGTTTCCAGAAAATTAGGCGACTCGGAATAAAGGTGTGAAATTGTAGCATCATCGTGTGAAAATGCCCTTAAGGAGCTCTGTGGAGGTTGCTATCCCTGATGACTGTAACTCTTCAGACCTACTTTCTTTGCTTTAAATTACCCAGGCTGCACACAAAATAAATAAATAAAATCAATCCCATGACTTCCGGACTGAAGCTCAAAAAACAAAAGTCACTGGAGCCAAGTGGTGGTCCAGTCTGCAATGACTAAGTGGGAGTGGGAAAGTAGGATCGTTTATCCGTTCACAATTGTCTATCTGAGGGTGTTCCGGCAGTCCTAGATGCCCCTTGTTAAAGGTTTTTCATGGTAATCCATGGTACCATAATGCATTTGGATCTATAGCGAATGCATCTATAGCGCCAACAGCGTAAAGAGTCGTAAATCTACTTCCAATTAAGAATCTTCTTCTGAAAAGGTCCAGTTTCCTGAAATTTCTTGTCAGCCTCCAAATATTACCAATGAAACAATGCTGACTCACTAATAGACTTTTGTTGTTGTTCATAACATAATTTTGCCTTTTGAAAACATAATTTATAACTCTAATCTTGTAGATTCTCAACCTAGACCTTATAAAATTATAACTCTATTATGGTAAAATATCAACACTTGTTCTCGTAAAATTTCCACTTTTTCCCCATAATTTTAAGATTTTCTTCTCATCAAATTACGACATTTTTTTCTCATAATTTTTCCACTTTTTCTTGTAATTTTTTTCTTTTCTTTTTTTTTTATTGTAATTTTGCAACTTTATTCTAAATAAAATTACAGCTTTTTCCCATAATTTTAGGACTTTATTCTCGTGAATGTATTTTTTTTTTTTTATGATGGCCCTAACACTCCACTGTAGGGGGCAGTTAATTTAAGTTTCTTTTTTAACACGTAGAATATGCTGGGCCTGTTACTCCCTGCATTTCTTACAGCAATTAGTTAATTAATTTTTATTTACTTGCTTTTTAAATGTTGTTGTCCACCCTTTGGCATATCGCTACAGGAGTCGCCACTTGTGCGAATCAGCTTTTTCTGATTCGCACAAGTGGTTTGGCTGAGAGATTTACGCCGGGTGCCCGGACACAACCTTGTATTTTAACTGGGCTGGGGACCGGCACAGGGAAACCCACTTTTGGCCACATAGGTAGGCAGTAGCATGAAGGGTTTTGCCCAAGGTCCCACACTGGATGTTCATTGCTCTCCCTGGGAAACGAACCGTGGGTTCCCATGGGCCAACTGAACCATCCAGTTGCCACTTTTACTTGTTTTGCAAATAAATAAAAAAATAATTGCTGGATTTTACATTATTCTAAATTGTAAGGCTAATATCTTCCCTTTTACTGAAAATGAATATTGGCTTTAAATATCGGTTATCGGCCATCTTGACTACTAATATTTGGTGTCTGCCCTGAAAAAACCCTATTGGTGGATGTCTAGTCAGTACAACTCCCAACCATCCACAAGACATGGAGCTGAATTTGGCCAAAAGCAGTGACATTCTGAAACCTTCAGCAGCCAGAAAGCCTTTCTTCCTGTTTCTCCCCAAACCCGACCGGCAGGCCAGACACTGTTCCAGTAATTGAGTGAGTAATGGGCTTATTCCACTGAGTGGTTCTCTGGGTTTACTCAATACTGGGATGTAAATCCTGTGGCAAATGGCAGATTAGAGGAGGAGAAAATGCTTAGTGGAAATAAAAAGCTACACAGAGAAGTACGGAACAAAAGAAAAATCTGTTGTACAGTTATTCCCATGCGCTAAATTCAGCTGAACTCGACACTCGAGGCATTTTCATCAACCTTCAGCTGGGTGATTTGATGGTTCCGTGGCAAGACAACACCATTGTTTTAATATTTCATTCCCTCTCTTTTTATTTGTCCTTCAATCCGGACACAGTGCTAACATACATCATATCTGCCTAAAACTGTCAGAAAGGAGGTTTTTTTTCCCTCTGAAGTCACAATGCTTCGCAGACTCTGACAATTAGCTTTCACAGAAAAAATAAATAAATAAATAAATAAAAATACAAATTCTATTGAATATTTGACACATCCAGCTCCTATCAGACTCAGAAGTTGGAATTTGGCGTGCCATTTTCTTTCTGTCTGTGATTTTTCCATTTCCACACAACTTCTTTTTTTCATGTTTTGATTGCCCACTTTGTCTTAAACAGCACCGACTGACCACGCTTCATTCCTCCTGGAAGCGCCCAGTCATGGCCGGACCCCTCACAATTAGCAGCCCGACGGTCCTAAAGTTTACAGTTAAAACAAGCAGCTCAAAGTCAAAGCAAACACATGAAGGTGAAGGGTGCCGAAACCCGCCACACGCCGCCAAGCTCAATATTTTCCAGGGGGGGCCTTGTTATGCCGATGCTACAGCGGAGATGGTAGTCGTGATCTCATTTGTTAAATATTGTTTTTACCATGTTAGGCTACAGGCTTCGCTTTCTCTTGTTCCAAACACACAAATGATGTGGATTTCTTTGTGCCGCGTCTATAAATCTGCGTTTTTGCGGGAGACTGCTGCAAAGACGAGGAAAGGGGGTGAGTGTGTTGGGGTAGTCAGGCTCGGGGTGGGGGGTTAGTGGCCGGGGGCCAATTAAAATACAGATGTCTGACTGTCGGTGTAATTCCATTCAGTCATGATTTACATTTAGAACAGCCACCAAGGCCTGCCACTCCGCGCTCACGCAGGAAATCGAAGCTGACTCCGACCTAATGAGAAAAGTGAACCTCTCGAACTTTTACGATACTCTCGCCTCAAAGAAGCCTTGCAACTTTGCCCGTAATATGAAAGCCCCCTTCAGCTAATCACCCATTGACAGGGGAGGCCGGCGCATTAGGTGCATTAGGACCTCAGAAACCAATTTCACTTTGCAGCACTGGCGAAAAAAAAAAGAAGAAAAAGAAACGCAAGGCAGGAAAGTCCAGCTCTGGTGTGGCTCTAATTTGGCTGCCTACTCCCAAAAAATAATCCTAGAGAAATAATTTGCTTAATTTAGACAAGACATACTAAGTAGTTTACTTTTTCTGTCAATAAAAAGATTTTATCAGGCTGAAGGATCAAAGTTTTTCTTGACACTACTGTAAAAAATGCCAAAGAAAGAGGCTGGGTGGAGGGAAAGCCATAACCCCTAACCCAGCAAAACTATGTTTATTTATATAATACATATTAGTTTATATATATTCCCAAACACGGGTTAGTTTGAGAGTCTCAAGAATAAACCATGTGATCTCTTAACAAAAATCTTTTTAATAAGGGTCTGAACTATTGCTGTTCTAGTTTTAATATATTTAAGTAATTATGTTATATTACTTAATGTACTTTTTAATCCTTCCAATATGTTTTTTAACATTAAATTCTAATTTACACATTGTTTATTTTATCAAATTAACAAAGTGTGTTATCCGCACTATAAGGTGCATCTAAAAGCCTTTTTTTTAATAATCATAAAAGGACTGTTTATTATTTTACAGAATAAGTAAAATAAACTTAATTTGTGTGGCACCTTTCACAGATAAAATCATAAGGTTCTTGACAAAGTAAAATGGTAGAGGACAGAGAAACAGAAGACAACAATAAATAGAACATGGAACACAACAGTCATTTAAAGAGCAGCATCTTCTGCCGTTTCTTTTGACACCATCGGTCAGGTGAAGCGATAAGGGCACAGCATTCCACAATCTTGGAAAGCAAGGTCAACTTGAGGTTTGTAACAAGTCTTTGGGACTTTAAGTAGGTTCAACGCAGAAGACCAAAGGGGGCGACTAGAAACATATGGTACAACCATGTGGGAAATATAGTCAGGGGCCTGGCCATTAAGAGCTCTAAAAATCTGAACTAATATTTTAAAAATCAATTGTAAAATTAATGGGTAGCCAATTTAAAAACAGGTGAAATATGAGGCCTTCTACTGGTTCCTTGCTGCGGCATTGCATACCAGCTGAAGGCCATTTATTGTGGACTGATTGAAACTGGTAAAAAGAGAATTACAATAGTCTAAGCGAGATGAAATAAAAGCATGGAGCACAACCTCCAGGTCAGCTTTGGCTACCGTTTTTCTCAAGCGATGAAAACAGTTTTTGTCCTAAAACATGGCAAATAGACAGAAGTTCTTATCTATTGTTTAATTCCGGTGATGTTGAGAGGTACACAACGCTCTGTTAAAATGTCTGTCTGTATTTTTATGAGTTCCAAACAAGGTTGAATGTTATTGTGAATACCCTGTTGCGGCAAATGGGTGGAGGTGTTGGACAGTTATTATTATTTCTTTTTATGTGTTCCTAACAAAGTTGGGAGATTCATTTGTTTAGACTACGCCAGTGTGTAACAAACAAGTTTTGGAATTACTGTGAACACAATTAATAAAGCCTGACGGACTGACAGACTTATCTGTGACTCTTGTGTGTCACTTTATGTGCTTTATAGTTTGCTGGTATATGACATAAGTTTACTGACCATTCACTGACAGTGCACCTTATTGTAGTGTGCGTTGTAGTAAGGAAACTTTATTTTCCTTACATGGTTTGCATAGTTATCATTTGATGTCTTTATATATGAAATAATAATGTTTTTTTATTCTTTTATCCTCATAATGGTTTTTGCATTTTTATTTATTGGTGCGAGATGAATATGAAAAAATACGTGTAAAAAGTGTGTTTGCAAAAAAAATTTTTACATAAAAAAATTGTATGCATGCATTTAATAGACTCTCTCATTTAGTCTTATCCGTCTAGACTTTTAGAAAAAGATATAGAAATTTTGTCACAAATCTAAAGAACATCAGTAAGAGGAAGTTTGGAATATTTTCGCCTCCTTACCCCTACCTCTGTTTATTAGTTTTCTGGAAGAAGGGGGGAGTCCCCCTTGTCTGTTGAACAGAAAAGGCCATAGGCTACATTACGCCTCAATTTTAGGCGTTTCCCCTTTCAGTTACTCTTTAAACAAAAGGATTTGAGGAATTTCTCATCACCTAAATGGAAATTCTGATAGTAGCCTTACAAGGAAACTCAAATCTGAATAGAAATATAAAAAGTGCTGTAAACTGGAAATGTAGTTTCAACACAAAATTAAACACACAGCAAAGGAAGCAATAAAATCTAACAATCCAGAGGAGTATTTAAAACCAAAGTACATTTATAGTAATGGGGAACATTAGGAATGACTAAACACTGAGTGCCAATTAAAGTAGCCTATAGATGCAAAGAAAGGCGAAGGTTAACAACTGAAAATTTAGCGAAATATATTTAAAACATAAAGCTTTGGAGATTAAAATAAATAATAATAATAATATTTGGGTACAAATTACAATTTAGTTGACACAAATTAGTATTTTGTTGGCACAAATTAGTGTTTTGTTGCACCGATTTAGGATTTGTGCTCACACATTAGCATATTATAAATACAATTTAGAACTTTGTGAGCACAAATAAGAATTTTGTGGCACACATGTTGTATTTTGTTTACAAAAATTAGCATTTTGTGTGCAGAAGTCAGTAATTTGTGCACACAATTAGCTAATTTGTACCCACAAAATGCTCATTTGTGCACACAAGTTATAATTTGAGGGATTTTTTTTTTTTAAATGTCATGTTCAGGGCTCCATATAAATGATTGCAGGACTTTTATGTCTCCTTAAAATTTGTCATTGTCTTTAATAAAGTCAATGTCATGGTTGCTTCCATATAAACTTCACTCTCATAGAACTGATCTCATATCAGTACAAAATGATGGTAGGCCTGCCCTGCTTTTATTGTGATAACCCTGTGAAAGTGATCTCAATGAACAGCCACCTGATGGAATCCTTTCTTTTAATTTTAAATTTTTCCTTCAGCTCGATCCTTTGTCTTCAAGGGTGAATCCTGATTCTTAGTTTGCCTTACGTCTATGTTGGAGAGATGGTTGTGAGAATGAGCTGCCTGAGTTTCATGACATTTTTCTTTCCAATAGATGAGGTTACACCTTAAAATTGCTTAAAAATATACAGGAAATGTATGATGGATGGACTTAAGAAAGTCTCTATGTCAATAGATTGGTTTTCCAGATATGCTGTTTATTTGCGGCATAATCAAACAGTATGATTGGAAGATTATTAATATATTTTCACATAAACAGCCTGTAGGAAGCTTTTTTAGTTGACTGACCCAACTGGAAAAAACCTGATAAAGAACAAAACAGTTTAACTTCTTTTTTCAGCAGGTCAAAGACATGAAAAACCATACATTAATAATAATCACTTTTTTTTAACGCTAAGGATCAAATCTATAATCAATAAAAGCATTAAAGTAGGTCAAATAGATGTGATTCTCTCTGAATTATTCAACAATCTAATGAGTTTCATTTAAACTCTTTCATTGAGTTAACATCAAATCATCATCCAATTTAGTTCATCTAGGGAAACAATCATAAGCATTGAATGCTTCAAATACAAATTTATACATTTTTATACAAATACATGTTTTTTTTCAGAAGGATATAACACAACAGTCCAATAAAGAGGTTCTTAGAAAGAAAAAAAAAACGAAAGCAGGAATGATCCAATTCTCTTCTCTTGAAGGGGTGGAGGTCAGATGAAGGACCATAGGGAACAACACTATAAACACAGAGGTGAGGACCCTAAATTACAGCAACTCATTTACATTACATAGTCTGAAATGTAGTGTTGAACTATTTTACAAGAACATTATTCCAGAAAAACATTTAAATATCTACATGTGTAGTAATATAACCTATATGGGGAGTGAGATGCTAAAACCAGTATTAAGTTCAAGTCCTTTCCCACCCGAATGTGTGAAATGACGTCTCTGCATTTGACCCATAATCCCCTGGGGGAGTGGTGAGCTGGAGCAATGGGAACTTTTCAGTGGTTTAACCTCCCAAAACAACCCCTTAATGCTGAGAGTCAAGCATGTCCCATTTTTAGAGTCTTTGGTATGACCCAAGAGTGGATTTGAACCCACGACCTTCCAGTCCCAGAGCGGATACTCTGCTAGGCTGGTGCTTTATATTAGTTTCTCCAAAACACAATATATACTTATACAGTACTCTATAAGTACTCTATAGTACTGGTGATAATAGGTGCATTGCTGGCGTCATGCATGATAGCAGAACCGCCATCAGTGTGTGATTTTATGTGTGTGTGCATGGATGAATAGAACTTGAGGTAGAAAAGTGCTACAGAAATACACACCATTTATCATTTTTATAATTATCATGGTGCACCAGTTAGAACCTAAAAATGGATTTGTTTTAGCACGAACAAAAATCTCAATTCTGAATTTGTAACTATAGAGTAAAAACCATTTGACATCTGAAACGTCGATGATGATACCTAAAAAAATGCACGCTCTCTAACATACCATAAATATGGATTCATCATGAATCAGCTGATTTGATGCACAGAAAAGCAGCTGTTCACCAAGGTGTGACACAAATAATGGCACAACACGGTAGCCTCTCCCCGAGGTCAAAGGTCGACAAAACTGTCATTGTAGTTGTAGACTTTTTGGTCTTCTAACTGTGCTGTTTTTAACCAAAATCCAAAAACCTGTGTTGTTTTCTAGGAGAGTTTCTGCAGAGCGGCAGGAGTTCATTAGAAATTCGCCTGTGGGTGTTGTGGGCGGAACTGTTGGCGTGGAGTAAGTCTGTCCCCACTTCCAATCATCCATCTGTTTATAGGATTTCTCACTGGCTTACAGCCTCCTACAACCTTAGTCTAACATTAGCAGTTCAACAAAAATGGAGATGCATGAGAATCGAGCAGAGATGGGAGCTTGTGGCCCGCAGATTGTAGCTTTAAAGTCACAAACGGTTTTTTAAACAGCCTTTTTTGTCTGCTCCTGATTCACAATGATTTCAATAAAGAAGTACACAGAAATGCACATATTCGCTTAATTTTCTTGGATCATCAGAAAAATACCACAAGAACATGTTAAAAACAATCAAAAACAATTTTCATCAAAGTAGGCCTTTGAGTACGGTAAAGAGCTTCATATCAGAGCAAAGTCGCTTTTTTATGCTTCAAAATTAACTTAATTGCATAAACTGTTGAAAACTTATGGTAGTTGAAAGAAGGTAAAGCTAAAGCACCGGTGTTAAAAGGTTAAAAACAGACAAGAGGAAGAAAACTGCTCTTTTTTTTGGACAGAGATGCACAGATCTTTAAGTTTAGCCTCCAAACTGTGCTAAACCAGCTATGCAAACCTGGAGATCAATCAAAAACATATTCCAACATCAAAAAGCCGCTGCACAGCGTTTCCAACATGTGTCCCTATTCTCATAAGTACAACAGAGAGAGCCCTTAAAGGGGAGCGCAGGTTTGAATTTCATAGGCACTTAGTCATGGTGTTCTTAGCCAGAACACTGTCCCGTAAAAGTCAGTCAGTGAGCGCCGCGCTGTGCTTGTCAATGACTGTAATCCTGTATATGGAAGGGAGCAGGAAGTGTTGTGTACATGGCTGTAACTCACATTCCATTAGGGCTTTGCTGTAATGTACATGACCGGCAAAATGCCTTTGACAGACTTGACAGACCCTCCCACAGCTAACACTCTAGTGCAAAATTGTACTTTGACACCACAAGGCACTGTTTTTTTTGTTTTGATTTTTTTGCCCGTACCATGATTAGCAAAAAGAGGAACCCTTTGTTTTCAGACAAGCAATCCATCCCAATGCTAGTTCTGGTAAAAGTCTGTTTTTTTTGGGTGTCTGTTTATTAACTTTCCGTAACTCCTTATCTCTGCTCTCCCAATAGCCGTTTCAGACATCCCTCTGCTGCTTTTCCAGCTGCAATAAACAGGATGCTCCCCTCTGACAATGAAGGCAGGAAGCAGGTTCCTGTCTGCGTCCGTCCCTGAGGAGCTGCTCTGAGGAATGGTGGCACTTTCTACTTGTTACAGTTTTGGAAAAAAAAAAAGGAAATTCGGAAACACCAAATGCATTTGGAATGTTGAACTCGTGTTCAAACAATACTCCTGACCTGACCCTATGCCGTAAATCTCCCACGGCTTTCACCTAATGCAGGGAACAAAGGCGACAGACGTAAAGGTTCCAAACTAAACAAGCACGTCGGGCACTTATGAGACAGTAAATGAGGGGAAACAGCAGAAAGAGATTGAACTATAACCTGAAAATCTCAGTCAGTAGATGGATAAAATAGGGCCTTGAACCTATACACATACGCCTTTTCAGAGTGGGTGTTTCCCGGCTCCTTCTTTCCCGCAGACAGCGGTGGGAATGGGCGGTGGGGAGGCACCTCAAAGACATGCCTCTTCTCTAATAAAAGCGCCGATCAAACATGTTCGAAGGAAAATATTATTGCAGGGAACGGCGGAGCGGGGTGATGTAGGCTGCGAGGGAGCGTTTGTGCCAGCTGGGTCGTCCAACGCGAACGCTCTGATTTAGTTTAGGGATCGTTGCTGGAAATTGGAAACAAATGTGCAGCTTTTGAGGTTTCACTGCATGTGAATCCTCCTTTTCCCGAGACTTTAGCTTTTTTTTTTATTTTGTATTGTTTCTGTTTTGGCTGCTCTTGAAGAAGCATTCCTCATTTCCCCTCTGAAAGCAAACACAAATTTCTTCATTAACAAGAACGCCAAAACTTTCTCTCATCTCTCAGTGTCACTTATCCTGTGCAAACAAACATAAATGCCACAGAAACAAACTCATTCCCTCGTCTCTGAACTTTCAAATTGCAAGATGCTGCCTAATAAAGTTTTTAATATTTGAACCAAAAAGATTATGTTTTATGACTAAACTCCAGACGTGGCAGGCGCATCATTTTCAATCTTTCCTAATAGAGAGGTATCATGCTTTTTTGGAGCATTCTGAAACCCTGAATTTAGGTCATTCTTGACTATAAAGATGTTTCCAGAGGTTGGTACAACAGCAGTGTTAACTACCGTATTTTCCGCGCTATAAGGTGCACTTAAGAGGTTTTTTTAATTATTTTATTTTATTTTTGTTTTTTCAAAAAAGCACTTTCTGGAGCACCTTATATGAGGAGGAATTCTCCTGCAAACAAGGTTGGGTGGTGTAGTAAATACACTAACATGGCTGATGTGAAGCTGTTTTGGACTGTTTCTATGTGTTACAAGATTGGGAGTTACTAATGAAGAGCCAAAATCTTATCTCTTGTTAAAATCAAAATGTCCTTTAGCAGCTATAAAAAATAAAATTAAAAAAACATGCATCAAAATTCAGTTTACTTCATTGCTGGATGCTCACCTGAAACACTTGGGGTTGATGCCACCTTGGATAGAAGTTCAGTAATGTTCAGCATCAGGCTTGCAGTTGAAATCCTCAGGTCTGAATGAAGGTCAGTAAGACCATTCTTGAGTGATGAATTAAATATTTCCATTTAACAGATGTGGACTTCTGTTTATAGAGGCTTTTAATAGACCTCAATCACCAATTTTCCAAACCCCTTCCAGAGTCACAAGGTTGCTGGAGCCTATCCCAAAGAAGTGTTGCGTGAAGTCAAGTTAACAAAAATAAAAAAAAAGAATTTTACATGTTTTTTTACAGTTGATCACGTTTTGCAGTTGACCACATATTTTTTATATATATACTATTTTTTTATTACTATCATTTTTCTTTTTTATTATATTTTTTATACTTTTGCAGCTGTATTTATTTAATATTTAATGTTTATTTATTTATGTAATATGAACCTTATTTTCGATCATAATTGTAATAATATTTTTTATTAATTTAATATGAAAGTCATTTTTATGTCCTTTTTTGATGTTAGATTATATAGTTTATTTCTGAATGTCGTTTTTGCTGCCACAGATAAATGAAATTTCCCCATTGTGGAATTACTAAAATCCATCCATCCATCCATCCATCCATCCATCCATCCATCCATCCATCCATCCACCTATGTAGTCCATGGAAAGGATGGTCCAGATCAGGGGTGCTCACACTTTTTTTGCCTTGACCTACTTTTGATATATATGTAATACTATTAGTAAATGTTTGTTAGTTATGTTTATTTGTTACATGTTTATTTGAACATTATTGTTTGTGTACTGATGATTAAAAACTACAGAGTGAGATTACACAAAGATACTTTACATATGAGGCCTTTTATTACAAAGACAGAATACAGCAACCATCGTACGTCATGCTCTGTTGTAAACCATGCAATGGGGGAGCATCATCATGGCATTTCAAAGGCGCTGCTAGCTCTGTACGAAGCGCGTGCTACGCAAATAACAGCTTCCTAAATGAGCTTGTATTTATCGGGCGAGAACTGCTGAGCTGATAGCAGGAGGAAACACGTGGGTCGGCTTCAATAAACACTCCGGTTGTCTAGAGTGGTTTTCTGCCGGGAACTTGACGTGCCGCGGGGCAGAGAGTGACTTTCTGATGACAGAGAGTTTGCGCTCAGTGAATTTAAACATGCGTCGGCAATGACAAATGTTTCAGAGGATGTCCGATTGGCCGTTCTGCATGTCAATCAAGTCCCGTACTTCTCGGTGAGGATTTTGATTGGCTGGTGGATTTTTAAGAAGTATTTTTTTTAATCTTTTCTGGCCCGCGATCTACCCTATTGTCCTTGAAGATTGACCGGTCGATCGCGATCGACGTAATGAGCACCCCTGGTCCAGATACTTTCAATATGCACATGTATTGTCAGTGCATTATGGGATTTGCAGCATTTTAATAGTGATCAGTTATACTCCAGCTGTCCAAAAATATTTATATTTGATAACGACGTGCTTCTGAAGGGTGTCTGTTGTGCTACTTAGAAGCAGTAAAACATCGGCTTTTATTTTCTTAAGAGTCACATCAAGCATGCTTTTCCCTGAGAATGATAGCAGTCATTTTTCGCTAATGCCAGTTAGCAGTGGATGCACTTTATCTTTTGTTTACAACAACATAGCTGTAAAGATTTACATTTTTTGTGACTTCTTCAAGGAGGATGATCTTATGAATCAATCGCAGTGTGATGATAAACAGAGAAACTTAAAAAAATTTTTGAAATTGCCAGAAGTCTGCTAAAAGGTTCTGCCAGCATAATTGTGTGAAATAAGGAAGGAATACAGGGCTACATTTAATAATTGTTCTACTTTTTTAGGCAAAAAACTATTTTTCTAGATTAAATGGTGGCTAACTTTTTCTGTTTGTGTTGGAAACAACTAGTTACAGAGGGGGAAGGACCGAAAGAATCAAGCTTGGTATATATCAAATTAAAATGGCTGCATTGAGCTAACAAACATTGATTTCGTTTGTTCGTTAGGTTTGTGGGATTTAGATTTGAAGGCCCTCAAACAGCAGGATATGGCTTCAGTCAGAATTTCATGATGCTATTAGACAAATCACCAAAGATAAAAAGCAGCCGACCCAATAAAGACGTGTTCTCATCTGGAGACATTTGTGCATCAGAGACTACCGGGGCTTAATGGGATGACATCATTGATTGAGTGACCCCCCCACCCACTGGCTAGATGTGCCATCTGCCACACAGATGCAGTCTCCTGTGAGGCTACAGTTACACTGCCGACGTGAACAGGAGGGCTGCACTCGTGATAGCTAAAAGAAGTGACGCCTAACGGTGCAAGGCTGTATAATCTCTGCAATCTGAATCAAATTAACAGAAAGCCCACGCAGAGAGGAAGTGGGACTGAGGTAATGCACCCAGCAGCACTTGTGGAAATCCCTTTTTTGTGCTTCCTTTTGTCATTTCTAACAATGATGTTGTTCTCTAAAAAGGTGAAGGTGGCTCACCTCACTCTTATCGGTGGCATTGTCATTCCTCAGCTGCACCATAAAGGATAGGAGGCACCCTGCCCCGTCACTTAATCTCATTTTGATTCTGCCAGGGTCGAGAGAGTGGCTTACTTCCTGTTTGAAAACAAAGTCGTGTTTGCACGTGCTTGTGCACCTTCTCCTTTATCTTCTGTTGATTAAGGGATGGGGAGGGCATCTCAGCCTGCAGAAGGTGAATGAATGAGGCAGCGACAGCCGGGGATCTGCTGAGCAGCAGCAGTGTTATGGTAATGCGATCCAAATGGGTCTCATACGCTTGGTGAGTGGCCCTCCAGACAGATTCCTTCCCATGAAACGGGTGTTGAAACATACAGTAATTGCTTTCATTGTTGTTTGGCATCGTTGGACCCCTGACTCCAGAGGCTTTTAATAGACAGGGCAGTTCCTCATTATTCTGCCAATGTTACATTTCAAATATAAGAAGGAGAGTATATATATATAAAAAAAAAGGCACTCGATATCGCAAGAGCACATATAATTCAAATGGAAAAAAGGAAACAAATACAAATAAAGCTGAGAGAGGCTTTGTATTGCCTGCGGGTGCTACCCACCCCATAGCCACCTCCCTATTATCCAAGTATTAACCTGCCCTCACTGGCTGAGCAGCTACGGGCCCTTCACTCTCCTCCTCTGCCAGCCTAGTTAGAGCTGCACGTGAGAAATGTATTTAAGAAAAACAACTTAGTAGAAAATGGCAGCTTTTTGTTGGTTTTATCTCCATAGCAATAATATTTATGTTTTGATCACCTGAGGATGATGAACAGGTCTGTGTAATTTTTAGAAGAATCTGCAAAAGTAAACTTTTGGATTTCCTAGGCCAGTGTTTTTCAACCAGTGTAGTGTACCGTGGAAAATTGCCCTCCTTAACTGATCTAAAAACATTTCCCATCTCCAGGATGTCAGCTCTGTGTTCATCCCCACAGGCCCTGATAAAACACTGAGTAGTTAGGAATATGAAAGATCGTAAAATACTTTTTTCTTTCTGTCTATTTGATTCTATTAAAGACATTTTGATAAGAATGACGGTACCCCGATTTAGCTGTAGCGTCAGCTGTTTTAGGAAAAGTCCCGCCCCTTTTACTGTCTCCACCAATCATTCTTGGAGATTTAATCACATGTCATCAGTCTGACCAATCAGAAGTGGTTAAAGTCTTCACTTCCTTTTTCTGATTTCATAAAAGTCTCTCAGTTTTAACAAAAATACCAGCTGAAGCTCGTCTTTAGCGGTGTAGCTTTCCACAGAATCCGGTATCAGACCTTGAAAAAAGTGAACAAAACCATGAAGCTCAGAGACGGGAGTATGTTTGCGTTCCTTGGTTGTTTGTACTACATCTCCCATGATGCATTGGGTTAAAGTGACAGGCGTGTCAGCCCACAACGAGTCGTCCTTTGATGTCTTGAAACCACAACGAATACACATCAAACAGTTTTTTAATCTCTTAACTTAACTTAACTTTTAACTTTTATTACATCTTTTAGAAAAAACTGCTGCAACTTCCAGCTTTTTCTGCCACAATTATCACAAAAATGCATGTGAGATTGTGGATGGGGCTGTAGATGAATACAGACCATGAGTTTGTCCTTTTTTTTTTTTTTTCTTTTTCATGCTGGTGTGCCGTGGGATTTTTGTCAAGGTTAAAGTGTGCCGTGGCTCAAAAAAGGTTGAAAAACACTGTCCTAGGCAATGGAGGTTTTTGATTAGCCACGCCCACAATTCCTGATATAGTTGTATCATATGTTATATCACTTCATTCAACACAAGCCGGGAAATGATTTGTTACAATTTTTAAAAACTCAAGGTTGAAAATTCTACAAACAAAAAGGGGAATGCCATTTTAGCTAGCTCGCCACTCGAACGCCTTTCAAAAGCTACAACTTCTAATTCCAACATTCTTTTCTTGAGTAGCTTCCCAATGATGCTCAATGAGTTAGAAGTCGATGGATCAAATTCCCGAGGACTAGTTTGTATTTGTAGCTGGTACGAAAGATGTTTTTTTTTATGTTTTTATTCAAAATTGACCTATTCGTGAGGTCAAAGGTCAACAAAACTTTTGTTTGACTTGTAGATTTAAGCTGGCTGTGTGAGTTTGAAATTTCGTGACGATCACTTGACCAAATTGTGCGGAAAATCGGCAAATTTCACACTTTGGCACAAACCAGCCGCCCAGCTGTTGGTCCTGTGGTCATCCCATAATTTTAAAACTTCCTTTGGTTTCTTCATTTTATTTTAAAATTTATTTTTTAAACCCCATGAAAGATTTTTGCCCCATTCATTGTTTTCTTTTGATGGTTTCACTGTAATGTCACCAATTTTTTTGGAGGTAGGGAGTTTGTTAACTTTGCCCAAAATGAGCTTTCACCGGGTACTAGTAGGTGCAAATGTTGGTGATTATATGGCAGGGGAGAAATTTTTGCTCAAAGACTAAGTAAGAAAGAAGAATTGCTAAAATAATCCAGCTAGAATAAATCATCAGGTGGTGATGACTCATCAGTCGTATTGTAATTTGTGTTCTACTTATCCTGCTTGAAATCTGGTAATTGTTCTGGCAGAGGTGTCAATTGCAATCAAGTTGGACGGTATTGAAAGAGATGGTAAAAAACCACACGGGTGCCTTTTGTTTTCCAGCTTTGAATTAATAAAGAACAGCGGGGGTGTAGCAGATGGTGCGTCGAGCTAATAAACATAGAATTTGCATGGCGGCCTCTAAACTTTCTCCTTCGTGGAATATTCGGTGATGCTGGCAGGTGTCAGGGGACTTTTTCGCTACCATCTGATTTGTGATGGGATTTTGACACAAAATGGCCACCATGAATCACTGAGACAGAGCGACAGGCTGCTGAGGGATGAAGTGTCTCCACTCCTCACCTCCTCCTTGTAGAGGCCACCTTCAGGGCTCCACTTGTAATGTGATCAGAATAACAACGGTGGACAAAACAAGTCTCTTCAAAGAGACACTGCAACAGGATGTGTAGTGACAAACCCTAGGAAATGATCCTACATTGAAATTGTCTTTTGATCTGAATTTCGGTTCAGTGTGAGGTTATGCAGACATTTGCTGAAGGACCTACTTTATTTTCTTTTTTTGAAGTGGTGACATGAGGTGGGGGAGATGAGAAATGCATGGCAGCTTTCTCTCAGACTGCGGTCATGGTTGAGTGAAGTGGAGCTCCTTCGAAAAGCCTCACTGGAGATGATGGAGTCTGAACAAGAGACAGCGGAAATGAAGCGTTCAAATCTTTTTTTTTTTTTACTTTCTTTTTTTTACATAAAGTCAAATGTTCAGTTTGAGTCGGCCAACGCTGCTGAAAGATGGACCGACAGGTCAGCATTGCTACACTTGGACGGCATTAATTTTTGTTGAATAACTTTATGATTATTGTTTTAAAGCTTGCAAACATTTATCTGGAAAATGCAATATAAAATCTAATTTCTTCAAATCAAATGAAGTATAAATACCTTTAATTGAGATCATGAATCTGACACAAATAAACACATTGAACAGGTAATGGGTTTGTAATAGGTCTGCATGATGCAAGGTAAAATTGCGATGTACGATATTAGTGATCAATATTTTGATAACTACTTGTGATACATGAACAAATAGCAAACCAATCCATCATTTTCATTTTACGGCAACAGTTTTGTTGAAACAAGAGTCAACATATCTTAAATTATATTCCAAATGGCCCACGTCTACATGGGAGGAGGCCAACATCAAAGGTCTTCATTCGATTGGTCAACGACGTAAAGGAGTCCGTCCAGTTGATCAAATACGTAAAGGGTTCTATTTGATTCATTTTATACTGCCATGAGTTCGTTTTAGCATGTGTGCAAATTCATTTAAGGTAACCACTTATCGCAGTTAATGTTGTCTTTTGTGATGTCGCACAGGCTGATATTGCGATTGCTGCGATGACGATACATTTGGGACTAATCGTGCAGGCTTAGTTTGTAACGCAAATCCATTTGCACACATGTATAGATAAACATAATTTACATGTCTGTGGCTTATATTTAACTGTTTATTGACACCTGAAATGTGTACAATAAAACAATTTTATGAATGTGCCTGTAGCTTGTAAATATCTATAAGTACAAGATAAGGCAGAGTTCCACCATATTATTTTTGAAGACTTTATATATAAAACCATCTAAAAAGAAGTACATTTTGCTGAAAATACATGGCTCCTTCCCAAAGTCCAGAAAAGTCATTCATAGGTTAATTGGTAACTGAATTGAACTGAACTGTAAGGGTGAGGGTTTTGTGTCTTTGTGGGGCCTTGTCCTGGTTGCCTTTGCCTGGCAGTTGCTGGGTAGGTTCCAGGGTCCCTGCAAGGAACAGGAATAAGCAGGTATTTAGAAAAAGGATGGATGTGTCGGTGGATGGATGATTGGAGTCTGGTTGAGTCTATCCATCCAAGCAAAACAAAATAAATTCCAACCGGTAGCAACATCCATTGATCCATTTTCTGAACCTGCTTAATACCCTTCAGGGTCACGGGGTTGCTACCAGTTACTGTTGGGTGAAGGTGAACAGGTTGTCAGACTGTTGGAGGGACACACACTCACACCTAGGGGCAATCAGACTCATCATTGAACTTATGAGGCATGTTCCTGGATCTTGGGGGAAGCTGGATTTGAACCAATGCCTTCTTGCTGTAAGACAGGAGTGCTAACCACAACACCACCATCCAGCCAATGATACAATCATTTAACATAAAGAAAAACAATGTTAAGCTTTTAAAACTAAGATGAAAAACTCTTTAACATGGGGCTCAATAGGAAATAGCTACTTTATTAAACCAGCCTCTAGTGGTCTTTTTCAGAACTGCAACATTTTGTCTGCATTTTATCTGCTTTACATTGGGGGAGGACATTGCAGAGACAGCTGTAGCCATTTATATAATCCCAGCTAAAGCCAAACAACTGATAGTCGGAACCAGGAATGGTAAGTGTTGTGCTGAGGAAATTGCTTTAGCTTTTGCTCAAATTTATGTCGAGGAATTTTTCATTCTAAATTAAACCGAATAAAAGCTCAAATGAGTCATTCATAACTGCACACAGTTATTGTCTGCATTAGATTAAAGTATGGGAGTGATGGATGTCAAATTGTTGTAACAGCTTTTTTTTTCCTGTTAAAGCAAATAAACTTTACCAGATGAAACACCTAAAGTTGTCAAATTACGGAGCTTAAAAACTGACTAGACAGCACGACTGAGCGTGACAGAAACAGGAATTTGGCGGCTTCTCAAATTCATGGTTGAGCATATTTACATTATCTGAAGTTGGAGCTTGTGCAGAGTTGCTATGAAAATTGATGAATGTTTCACACTAAATGTTTCATACCAAAACATCAAATATCTGAGAGATGCTCCAGCCAAAACCACAAATGGGAACCTTATGCTAGTACATCAGTGGATTACCAAAGTGGATTTTCTATGAACACCACAGCTTTTATTTTTCTAGATCCCAGTTATAATCTTAACATCATTTGTTTTGATGCTATAGTCTGTACTTCCAAATCAAGTCTTGCCGTGGGGATGGCAACAGAGAAGAGCCTAAATCAGTTGGCCTTATACCCTGAAAAATAATGAAACGGTCTGCCAAAAGCTCATTTGTGAGTTTTTCCCCCTCTAACATTAAGTTCCACAAATTGTATTGTTCATGAATATTTAGTTTGACACTTTCCTCCACAGCGCCAGGCTCTGCAGACTTTTAACTGCATGTGCTTTTTGCATTCCAATTGGTTTCAAAACAACAACCGTGCGCCTCTGATTCGGCACCTGAGAGAAAAAGAACCACTCAGATATTCATGTCTCCTAAAAACAAATATGTAAAAAGACCCAACCATGTCAAATCACTGGCTTCATTTAAGGCTAAGCTGAATTGGACGTACCATAACTGAAATGAAAATGGTGAACTGTTAGTGCTTGTGAGGCCTGTGTGGGCTTAACCCCTGGGCTTTCAGATTTGAACGTATTTGTACTGATAACTGAGACAGACAGTAACTCCTTTGCCGCATTCCTTTCCGTGACACATTCCTTCACTTAACTGCCAAATGGAAGAGTGGGAATGATTGAGGATTTTCTTTGTGATGGGGATGACTTCCATGCAGGCCCAGAGAAGCCAAGAGAGAAGTGCAAAAGTGGAACAGTGTTTGCCTGTGAGATTAGATAAAGATAAACACGCAAAACAATGTGCTTAAGAACGATTTCAGGCTGACAGGCTCAATGGAAAGCAGACCAGACTTTTTTTTTATTTTGGTGAGAAAGTCTTTAAAGTTTTAACATTGAATCTTTATCAAACGTTGCAATTCAAACAGCTTTAAAGATTCACTCTGATGAAAATGGGGTTTTTAACAGGTTCGTGTGGCATTTTTTCTAATGACATTAATAAAGATAATTAAGCTTAAATTGCATTTCTGAGAGATCGTATTTGAAAAGATCGTATTTGTTACGCAGAAAATACACTGGGTGGGCTGCAAACTCCCTGCTCTGCTCTAGACCTGATCAGTCCACTTGTAGACAAATAGATCCATTAACATCCTTATTTTCCACGTTTGAGCTAGAATCTGGCTAATAAATGTACGGCTGGATAGCTCCAGTGTTTCTCGTCATTTTAAGCCAGCAGGGCAGCATCTAAATAGAGAACTCTGAGTTATTGGTGACAGAAAGGGAGAGCAGGGTTGCTCCGCACCAAAAGTCCCCACACAACTTTATTAAGAAGAATTTTTAAATAACTACTGCTGCTCTGCAGAGACTACAGTACAGACCAAAAGTTTGGACACACCTTCCCATTCATTTCAGTGAGAAGGTGTGTCCAAACTTTTGGTCTGTACTGTACTGTCCTAGAAAATGACAGGTTTTCTGAACCTGCATGGTCAACAGCATGGTCCTAATTAAAAGCCCACTGGTAACACTTTGGAAATAACAAAAAAATGATTATGGCGGGTCTTCTAAATAACTTGTTAGGACACATTAACAGAAAGTTTCTGTTTCCCAATGCAAAGAAAGTGAAGATAATTTAAAAACTGTAGATCTGACAGGGATTTTTGGAGCTAAAAGAGTCTCAAACTTCTTAAACCCCTAAATCTCAAGTCCCTAACCCTGATCCTGTAATTTGATCCAAGTCTTAGGTCCAAGTCCCCATCTCCTCTATTTTTTTTTGTTGGTGTTATTTACTTGGGTTTTATTGTGTGTTGTTTCTGATGTCCTAGAAATTAGACACAGATTTCTTGATTTTGGCTAAAAATGGCAGAATCATAATTAAAAGATTACTGAGAATGGTTTGAAAGTAACTCAAAAGATGATCTGAGTGAGTCTTTAAGGGATATTATGAAAAAGTCAAACTTCGTGACAGCTTATGGAAGAAATGAGTCATGACAGAGAAACTGATTTTGTTTACTTATGTCCATATTCCTCCTGTTCATACAATTTTAGTGTGTTATCACGAGTTCTCCAACATACCAACGACTTAAAGTAAATGCCTTTCCCCCCACACAAATTCCCCTCGTAAATTTAAAAGGCCACGTTCATAAAAGCCTGACAACAGTTTTCGCCACTTCCATCACAGCGCTGCTATCTTTCCCGCACTTTATTGCTCCCAGATGCTATAAAGCTCTACAGTCCTGTTGTCACCCAAGGTGACGATTAAAATCACATGAATGCTCCATTTGCTCTGACACTCAGACGGATCAACCGTACGGCACCATAAACAAAAGTCTTATCGAGACTCATTCAGAGAGCCTGATTGTCATTTTCCTAGTTTTTCTCCTCCCAGCAGTTTTTTTTTTTTAAGACAAACGACAGGTCTTTATTTGTTCTTGCATCCACCTATAATCCATGCGGGGACTAAATCGTACAACTGGTTGCTGTGTGGTCCGAGGAGTTTATGTGTGTGGGAGCACTCCTCTGAAGGACCGGACAGCGCGCCGGCTTTCTGTTTCCTGTCAGGCCCCGTGGCTCCGTGGAAGCAAAAGTCCATCAGGCAGGCGTGTTGGTTCAGGCCTGCGGGGAGGTGAGCTCTCAGACTTACTTAATCAAAGCACAAATGCCTTTATTCATCTTCAGAGCAGCGCAATTAATTTCAGCGCTGGTGTCAGAACCTTTGGGGAAATCTGACCTGTTATTGCCTCTCGGAGCTGCACATGTTCATTCTCTCACTTAAACCACAAGACAGATATTGAAAACTAATTTGAGGCCTAATGTTGTATCACTCTGAACTCTTTGAAATTGCTTGGTCTTATTACACATTCCTTCGTCAAGACAGGAATGCTAAAAGTTCAAAAGTAATGGCATTTTTCAGAAAGTTTCACGCAAAATGTATCAATTTACGGCCGCCAGAGCTGCCACTTCTGTCTTGATTTTTTCTTTTAATAGCTTCCATGGAAGTTCATAAAAAATGTGGCTCAAAAACACTTGTATTCCTTCTCCAGCCTTTAGTCATTAAGCTAATTTGTCACTGATTTGATTGTTTATCTTTGAAATCAATCGTAGTTTTACAGCTTCATTTCTTCCAACAGCTGTGCTCTGCACTTCTGCTTTTTTTTTATTTGCAAATATCTCAATTAGGAGAATGAGCTCCATTTACTCACCACCACTTTCTTCAGCTCGCTCATTAGTGAAATCTCTACTTCAACACGAGATACTGCTGCTGGCAAAACATCTGCAGTATTGTCGTTCATTTCCGGGTTTCTGCATTTAAAAGTAGAGCACATTCGCGGTGTGAATGCTTATTCTGTAACAAAGTTTTTGTCCCCAGAGGGCTTGATTCTCAAAAGACCTCCGGCCCACCTGATAAAGATTATGCCTATGTTTTCTTGCAAAAGAACACTGGTGCAGTGTGCTACAATGTGAAACCAAATGGACTGTAGCTAACATAGTGGTGAATAAAGTAAAGTGAAAAAAAAAGTTATGTGTTGTGAATCTTTGTTGTTTATGAGGGGATGCAACGTGCACTTACAATGAACTCCTTATGTATGACTATACCAGTGGCGGCCACTGGTCTGCCAGAGAAGGGAAGCTCATTTTCGGCCTTCATCATAAAATTGTTTATTTATTTAAAAGTAAATTCTGCCCCACTGGAAAGCAAAGACAACTTTATAAAACGTGGTCCTACATTTTTGCCATGTTAGAAGCCAGCACAGAAGTATAGACATCTCTTAGCGATCAGGACGGACATCAGCCAGCATGTTAGAAAAAATAAAAATAACAATAAAATAATAAAAAATGTTCACAAAAATGGGAGGAATTTAGGTGCATCTCATCTGACACTTTATACTGTCCAAAAAATATCAAGCCAGCTTCCATCTCTCATTATAGTTATACAACCAAAAGGAGGGCTATTTTTTGAGGAAAATGTTCCAAGTTCAACATTTTTTGGAAAGTCTTGGATATTTGATCCTCTGGGCTGAGCAGAGGAGACTGATACATGAGCTTGATGTTTCAGAGAGTGAATCACGACAAAGATTGATTTAAACCTAAAAGAATCCAGATGGGACCACAGCAGTAAGGAGTGACTGGGATAACATACGGTTTTAATATGGCACAATCAGAGGCTTTTATGTTGGAGTACTTCATAGGGGTCATTCAAGGTTAATATATATGAATAAGGTATTTGGCATGGATTAAAAGCTAATGGCTGGGATATTTTTTAATTTTTATTTTGAAATGTTGGAAGTTTTAATATTTATTGTTAAAAATTTAAATATTCAACATCACATTACTGATAATCCACAGCAGTGTTTACGTAGTCATAGCTTTAGTGTCTATTTTTTCCTTTTATTAATAAAATATGCTCTCTAATTTACCACAAGTAGGATAGTTTGTTTTAAAAGAAAGCCTTGAGGAGAAGATATCCACAGTAAATACCCTCTACTTTATTTATTTACTCTTTGAAACCTGAATCATTGCAGCTTGCAGCTTCTTTTCCATGTCTGGGCTGGTTAAAGAAAATGTGGTATAGTTTCCATGGCAATGCTCCACTATACCTCTGTGACTCCAAAGAGCTGTCACAATGCCCTATCTTTTTATTCAATGTGTATGAAATATCCTTTTTTATGACTAGTAGCACTTCAAAGAGGATAAAGAGGCTATAACAGATTTAAATTGTGGTACATTCAATGCTAAATTTTCACATCCCCACACACAGGCTCTAATGCAGGTAACAAAGAATCCATTTACAAATTATTTCCCTATTACTCATTTATAAATATTAATTCAAATATTTGTTTTATTGTTATGGTACTAAACTAAAACTCTTTCACCGGGACCTGTTCTTGAACAGGTCCCGGTGAAGAGGAGCGGCACTGGTGACCCTCCACAGGAACAGGAGATTTGAAGTATGTCCCCCTCAGGATTAAGATCAGATTTGCTGGATCAGACATGGCATGACTTGAATATTCCTGCATGAAACATTTTTCTTTTTCTTTCTGACTGTAGGATGTAAAGCGACTGGAGGCAAGTTAAAGCCTTGACACCAGCCATGGTCGCAATATGATAGAGATGGGCGGCGTAACGACTTTAAATCAGACTGATTTGGTCAAACCTGACTCATTCCCCCTGCGGTAGTGCGATAGTGCACGGCCAAGAACAGATGTGGCAACCCCATTTGACTTATGCAGCTATTTATAGACCCATTTAGATCAATAAGATTCAGCAAACAGGACATCTTGGTGGAGAAAAAGAAAAAAACAAAAATGCAGATTAATGCCAAGAAAATCTGTTCAAGTACCTTCAGGTAAAAGAGACTTAAAAAGACTTCAGCTGAAGCAGCTGTGCTTTATGCCCACCGGGTCTGGCAGATGAAGCCATCTCACTCCTCGCATGTGTGACCGCATGTAATGTGTTTGACCCTCTGAAGAGGATGGCGGTCTCTGGACTAAGTGACCCCTCCCCCCTTGTGTTCCAAACAGGAAGTACCTGCTGGCTCCAAGAAGCCAAAATCCCATAGACTTCTATAGAGAAACAAACAGCTGTTAGTCATCTTATGAGTCAAAATAACCATTCTTTCTGCTAACTATTTTTTTTTTGCATAATATTTTCTCTAGTGCTAGTTATAAACTCATCTGATACCTCAATAAAAGTATGTGGTCACATTTTTCGAAGCGCTAAGTGAGCCCAGTTTCAAGTGCTGGGCATGGACTTCCAACAAGCTCGCTGATTGGGAAAAGTGGTTGCCATAGAAATGATAACTCACGCCGACTTGGGCCAATCACTGCTTACTGACGAATTCTGGTTCGTCATAATGGTAACCATTATGCAAACACAACTGTCTGTAAGTTGGCACCTGTTTAACTTTGTCTAATAAAATTAGATTACTTTTTACTAAAGAACCAGCTCTCAAATTAAACCACTCTCCCTGGTAGAGGAAAAACGTAGGGAGAAACCGAATTTAACCCTGTAAGTCGGTCCATACATTTCCTGGCCTTATTAATATCTACAATGTTTCTGCTCCCCTGATGGTGAAATGGTCAGGCAATTCTAAAATCCTGGGTTACAAGCTTTCATTATCATCCCAAGGGTGAAGTTTCGTGTCTGTTTATCATTTGTAATTCATGTCCTCATAACTAGCTTTGCTTGTAAATATTTTAATTAGATAATAAAAATTTGATTCTATTTCAAGATGTTAAATATTTATGCCTGAGTCTAAAGGGTTTTGCTCAGGAGCTTACAAGAGCCAGCATTCAGTTTATAGAGCAAGAAAACAAATACCAACAACCAAGGACGAGGGAAAAAAAAAAAAAAAAGACTCATCCAAAGTGGTTCCCAATGGATGTCAGTTGAGTGTGTGTGATTGTAGCAGTTGCTGTAGGGGGTTTGTGTGAGCATCTGTCTGTGTTCACACAAACATGTGTGTACATGCAGCTTATTAATGTATGTACCAGTCTGACAAACATCTGGCCTCGCCCCTGTGTTTGAACACTTACACTGCACATACAGGTCAAAATAACAACAGCCAAATAAGTCATTTGGAGTGAGTTTATCAAAGTAGCAGCATATGTTCCCAAGAGCTAATCAGTATTTACCTTTACGCGTTTCCTCCTGTCTTTTCTTTTCCCCAGATCAATTATGAATGACCCCATTTGGAGGCGCTTTCCAAACAGATTTTGGAGAAGTGCATGTGCCAGTCTCCTAATATTTACAGTGCTGTGCAAGGTGACCTCAAAATTTGATCCAAACACACTCCCATCCCTTCCATTAAAGTAATTTTCCTCAGCAGCGAGTGATCAAGGTGCACAAAAGGCATTTCATCATGCCGTTGTCACAGCACAGATCACACTCATTCCCTCATTTCTTTCTAATTATGCAGCGCTGCCTGTTTTAAATTGCTCCATAAAATGTGTTTCGTGTAAAAGTAAGGGTGCAGAACCCAATTAGAGCTTTAGCAATAAGAAAGCACGCTGTTCCTGCTCAATAGAGTCAATTAAAACTGGACGCGGAGGTGTATATGCGTAAAAGTGGAATGAGCCACCTGGGACTTTTCTCAACCTGAACTGACAGACTCACAACCAGTGCCTCGGCCATACGGATTACAAACCGGTATTTAATGGTTAGCAGATTTACTAAATTAAATCTTTTTCAGGTCGACTTGAATGTCTGGGATTTAGTGCATGAGATGAGAATAAAAGGAGCTTTTTTTGTTAAGGCTTTTGAAGTGTAAGCTAATTCAAAATAAATTGAACAATTAAATAGAGTACGGAGTCTCACAATAGGTCCTTGTTAGGGCTTTTTAGTCAGTAAATCTCCCAGAAATGAAGCACTACATAAAATTTTACATAAAAACTCCCACCTTTTTGTCTTAAAAGAAAACCCTGTAAAAACACACCGTAACTATTAAATGTTTTGATTACCATAGGTATTGATTGGAGCAGTATTACTGACTTTAGTGTGATCCTTAAAGTGAGTTGAAGGGATTTTGGTTTCTGTTGACCTATTCGTTTAAATTAGTCTTTGAGTTTACGAAGACTTTGTTATCTTTTTTGAGTCCTCTAACGTACTTTCAAACCAAAGACTTGATTTTTTACTCACTGAAGTGATTTCACATTTACAACTGCCACTGCGCGATGGGGTGGCATTGGCAGAATTCTCAAGATTAGCTGGGACCGGCCGAATTTTTTGAAGATAATTGGCGTGGTCATGATTGTGGGCGGCAGAAGTCAGGCAGCAGTCAGTCAGTCAGGCGGGGATGACGCTTTTACGAAATCAGGCAACAGCTGGGCAGCTACAGGGCGGTGGCGGCCGAATCACCGGCCAGCAGCAGCTCAGACAGGACGATGTGTTAGTATCTCCAGACGGAGGCCGTCCATATCGAGTGCCACAGGCTGCCAGCTGCCCGGTATGCGGGATATTTCAAAAGCAGGCCATTCTGCACCACGGGTCATTTGCAACTTTGATTTTGAAAACACATTCTGATCTTGTCGATTTTTACATTTTTGGACAACATGCCTTCCAAGAAGGTTCAAATGGTATTTGCTTTACAATATTTTGTACATGAAATGTCACTATGTAACAACTGCGCTATGATTATCAGACTTTAGAAATCAAAGTTTTTTTTGCTATTACAATTTTTTGTTTGTGTCCATGCTGATGCAATTTTGAAGCCTGGCCAATAGATGTCACTAGTTTCAATGTCAAATGCTTCACAACCCTGAACCATCTCAATACAATTTGATTCATTTTGGTTTAATGGTTCAGAAAGATTTGGTTTCTCTATAACTATAAAGTGCTCATCACTGTCAGGAACTGGTGGTGTAGGACATGCAAGAGACCAGGCATGTTGGCAGAAACTGAAACATTATATTTTTGAAAGAAAGTAAGAGAAAAAAAAAGCTTACTTAAAAACAACAAAACCCAGGGACCAACAAAAGATGGACAAAGGAGAGCAGATGACCTGACACAGAGGAACTGAACGTCAGACACTTCTATACCCTGAGGTTAATTAACTAAATGAAGTCAGCTGTGGATGAACAACCTGAACCTGATTGGACAATCAAGAAAACAACCAAAGACAACCATAGAATCCTCACAACTACATGATGTTTAACCAATTTAACAAGAGGGCTTTTTTAGAAGAAAAGAAAAGAACAAAAAGCAAAATCACCATTAAAATCTTGTTTTATGTAGTTATACCAAATAAACAAACTTGTTTTTTTCTGAAAATGTAAAAATATGATTGGTTTTACAAGTCACTTTTATTTAGAAAAAAAAAGAGCATAAAAAGCAGCAAGTGGCAGCATTACACAGGCCTGGCCCAATGCACACAAACACATAAACCACCTCTACAGCCTTTAAACTTCTATTTAACTATTCTCAAGTTGTTCTTTGTCAAGGTCTCCTTTAGCTATTGATTTCAACCCTCCAATAACTAATGCCTTTTTCTGGCTTTGGGTACATACTAAGAAGAGTTTCCTTATTTAGAACAGAAAAGTGGAATGAAGGGTCAACTGATTGGAAAAGAAACAGCACACAAACAAAAGCAATAGGTGAAAATGAGGCATTTAGCCCTTCTCATGGCCTTGTGGAATGTGTGCAGTGAAATTAATTGCTTTATCTAAGTCAGAGAGCAGCAGATGACAGCAGCATTTCAACCTCTCTCTATACCCAATCCAATGAAAATTGTGTTTTTAACACGTTCTTGCAGCATTTGTATGATAATGTATGTCATATAGAAAACTAACCCTAAAATTGCATTTCTGAGTATTGAACTTTCAGCATTATATTCCAGATTAAAATACCCATGAATCAATGGTCTAACATTCATACATGAATCTGCCAAATGTTTTAACAAAGTGCCTCTTAAAATCACTTCAACATCAGTAAACACAAACATAAATAACCCGTATTTAAGGCGCTCCGGATTATAAGGCACACCATCGTTTTTTTTTTTAAAGAAATTAGGGCTTTGAAGTGCGGCTTATTGCACGAAATGTACAATAATATTTTAGTCAAATTTTTATGAATCAGAGACAGAGGAACAAATGCAGATTGAAAAAAAACATTTGCGCTGTTGATAATACACTGGGCGGGCCAAAAATTCCCAGCTCCGCCCCATTCCAATGCAGCTACAAACGACTAGATCCATGTATGTCTTTGTTTTCCTCGTCAGAGCTGGCATGTGGTTCAAAACTGTATGGCTATATAAATCCAATATTGCTGGGTATTTTCTTATTTGCACAAGTGTGCGGGAGAGTGTGAAAACAGATAACTCTCACTTATAGGTGAGGGTAAGAGGGGGCGGGGTTTGCTAAGCGCCAACAGTCATTGCCGTTCCTGCTTGGCAGGAACCACAGAAACTATGAAACAGAAAGGTTTTTGGATTTCGGTTAAAAAGCATAATCATAATCAAAACACCACTGGCAATGATTTTACAATAGATCAAATAAGGATCAGATTGACACCATAAAACGCACAGATTAAAATACCTACTTCTTATTGTGCTGAAGAGAGACACTTAGCATACTGAATGTCAGAGTGAAGAAAAAAAATCTTATCTGCTGTTTCTCATAATGATATGAGTGAAATTGTGCTTTGTCTGTTTATGTCCTGAGACAGAAGTGGGTCATTCATGTTAATTATGTCCCTTCTCTCTTTATTCCCTATCTTCGTTTTGGGTCTCACTTCCCACCAGCACTCCATTCGCAGGTCAGCGCCGCTATTGATTTACACCCCTCACCTAATCACTTAGGTAACATTTCCCTGGCGGCTGCTTCTTTCCATCCATGATTCATAGCCCAGCAATGAAATCTCTCAGTTGCCACTAATTAAGCGTAAGGTCAACCTTTAATCATCACCTTTCTTGTGCAGCCCGAGCAAATGCCCTTGCTGATTTCAAGCCGTGTTAAAAAATCCGATGCGAGATGAGGCTTATCAGGTGGGGATAAAAGTGTTTCATTTAACCAAGTTGCGATGAGTGGGGACGTCGTTTTGGCAACTTTGTACATCATTGGAAAAAATGACAAGAACCGCTTTGAACAAATTGTCCCAGATACTTTCCATAACTAGCACTGAGTGATCTTGATGTGGCAGAACTGCTAGCTCACACAACCACACATATGCAGATTACACCAGCTACCTAGCTCATTCCTACTGACGTTTATGTGCTATAAGTGCCACTTTGGTCCTTTGTGCAATGATTTAACCACTTTTGACGCTAGCCAAGAACTCCCTTTTGCTATATATTCTGTCTCACACCCACAGACATAAGCTAATCGCACGTGGCACTTTATAATGAGTGACTGTAGGCAGGAGTTTAACCTTTAGCTGTGGGTGTCAGCAGTGAGTGAACGGGATTTTGGGAGATCTATGTAGTGCTCCAAACCCTTTACCTTTGCGTCCTACACTGGCAGCTTGAAGGCCGTGTTCGCCTACATAGCCTGTTATTATTGATAGAATTGATGGCGCTCTGGGGTTTTCCCATGAACATGCTGCATTTGTTCTCATTGCACTGCTCTGGGTTGCCTAACATATTGTTCAAGCAACTTAACGCTTATTTCAGTCATAAAAAAGATCAATAATCCCCACAAAAAAACAAACAAAAACAAAGCCTTGCAGTGTTTGATGAATTGAGGCCGTTTTCAATGGATGTGCTCCATTTCTGAGGCCTTATTTGCTCCTTTGTATATCTGGAAGGCTTTCCTTGACTCAAATACAAAAGCCAGACACTTTAGAGGCGATTGGTTTCTTTCTTTTATTCTTCAAACTGAAAAAGACTTTTCCTTGAAGAAACACTGTACGGCAGGTTTTAGTCAAAGTCAAATGAGATAATGAAGTTTTGTCAAAGATCTGGTTGAACGCAGTGGAGAAGTACTCCAAGTAGGGATTGCTTTAGGCTTCATGTGGGAGTTGATCGGTATGGGTGCTGCGTTTTTTTGGGTGGTCCGGGATCATAGAGGGTCAGACAGGAGCGTCTGCATCTTAAAAGGGGTGCAGGTGTTATGCAGTGTCCTTCAAGCTCATGTGGCCACCTACAGGGAGGTCATGAAAATTGAACGTAAGATTGTCGTGTGTGGTAAGTCCATTGTGAAATATTTGTAAGGATTGTGTCAGTTACATGCATCTTTGGTGGACAGGTGGTGGTTAGTGAGGCGGTTAGTGAGGTCCGCATACTGGTTCCTTACTGACTGAAAATACTGTACAGACTGGGTGTACAGGTGAGATGTATGCATCAGTAGAATATCCAAACAAACTATTTTATGATTGTCTAATTTCCTATTTTCTAACTGTCAGGCAAGGACATGTACTTCAGCAGTGTACAGGGTTAAAAAAAAGAAAATTCATGCAACATGCCTGCATCGAATCTTCTTCACTTATTTACCCTTGCATGCTTCATAAGTGTCTGTTACAACCCGTCACACGCAGCATGGCCATAAAAATACACTTTTTTTCAGGCTAACCAAGTGGTCCACTAAAATACAAAAATTTCCCCATAAATGGCCCGAACAAGTTTGCCAATTTTTAGCCCACAGACAGCCCGTATCCAACCATAAGGACAGTTGCGACTAAGACATTAGTGGCTGCTGGCCATCACAGCTACTTCCTTTGACACCAAACCAAAAGCCCCCTAGTGTCCCAGGTGATGGGGGAAGGCCTGTAAAGGGGGGTAATTGCAAAAGGCAAAGAGGGAGACAACAGGCCTGCACAATGGTAGAGTACAGATGAAAACAGCAGTCATGGGAGCAGAGCGTGGAAGAGGTCCATCCGCTGGAGAAAGCACTCGTGATGGATGGGGGGTGCCAGGCTCGCTCTGAGACACTCAGAACGATTTTCTCTGTGCCAAAGTGGCAGAAACAAATGGCTGCGATGGAGCTGCTGTCGCATTGTTATGAACTCCAAGACACTGATGGTTTTCAAGTGGTGCCAGTCCTCTGAGAGTTTGAAGAGAGCTGGCTGACCGGGTCGGTAGCCCCCTGGCACCCGCTGAGTTCGGTCGGGACTCACATCTGCCCGTCGAGACACATCAAGCTGTCACGGCAGAGAAGAAGCCCAGACTGGGAGTTGTAAGCGCACTGGATGTCTACATAATCAAAAGCATTTCTTGGCAGTAGCTGTAGGGAGTTTTTTTCCCCCTTTTTTCCTATTAAAGTGAAAATCCATCTGTAAAGCAGAGTTGCCATGAGCTGGTTCTATGATCTTAGGAAATTGAGACCATTTTTAAACACAGGAACAAGCTTCTACCCTTAAACGGGGAAAATAGAGGAGCAGTTCTGCTGCTCCAAGCCAACAGATGGGGACCATTCATTGGAATAGAAGGATTGTGCGGTTACTAAGACAATACGTGGCATGCTTGTAAAGTATATCAGTAAAACATTTTAAGTTGCAAATCGAGCATGTTTTTAAAAATCCCACTCAAACTACATTTTGATCTATTGTAAACGCGTTCCCAGTCATGATTTTGCCATTTTTAGCAAAAACTTAAAGCCTGTGTTGTTTTCTCTGAGATGCAGCTTATTGCACGGATTTGAAGAGTGCATCTGTGTAATTTGCCGAAATCTGACACCACTGAATTCATAGACTAGAACTAAGTGGCCATCTATGCATGGTGTGATGGATCCCCTGACAGTAGCAGGGATAGGCTCCAGCAACCCCGTCACTCCAAAAGAAACTAAGTGGGTTTAGAAGATGGATGGATGTGTTCATTTTTTTATTTATTATTAATTGATTTTCACTACTATTGAAAATTAATTAATCAAGGAGAACAAGGATACAAAACAATGCCATAAAGCTGGGGACAGGAAATTTGTTTTTCTTGATTCTCTCTATTCTACAATTAGGGAAACACACACACACACACACACATTTACCTAAAAGATAGTCCGACTCAAGCCTTGGTCACATGCACCCAAATGGGGGTTGACCTGTACAGGTGCTCCCGGTTTGTGGGTTGTCCAGGCCCCTGGAGGATAGTAGACAGGAGTGGCTGCACCTTAAAGGGAGCGCAGGTGTGTCCCGCAGTTCCCTGGAGACTTGTACAGGTACCTTAAGCGACGTCATGAAAATGGAACCTATCATTATAGTGGAAAAATTGTGGTGAGTGTATCGTCAAGTATTTGTAATGACAATGTAAGTTACACGCGCTCATGAGGTACAGGTGAGACTGTCTTGCGGTGTCCTTATGCCACTCCAGTAATTAGCCAAGTGCACGCACTGCTCTTACTGACCGTGCATGTACAGGATGTGCAGGTGATATGTAGGCGCCCGAATTACGCCAAAGCAAACTTTGCCCTGATTGTCTAATTTCCGTACAACACCTTTTCGTCTCACCTATATACCCCTTACGTGAGATTTAAGTGTCAGCTACGACCTGGTGCTCCCAGCATGACAAAAGAAAAAAACGTGCTTGATCACTTTTATCCACTGGCTCACTCAGAAATTTCGTGCAAGGCACTTGCGTTCATGTATCACTATTTATGTGTTTGCCTGAACATAAGGGCAGTTGTGACTAAGGCTAAGCTAGAGAAAGAATTCTCAACAATTAAAAATACTTTTTGTTCACAAAGTGTTATTGCACATATCTAATTATATATATATATATATATATATATATATATATATATATATATATATATATATATATATATAATCTCATTTATACTAAATGTCTTTGTTGGTTGAATCTGAGTTATAGAACATTTTGTTTCAACACTCGGCTTTTGTTTTTATTTCCATCGTGGAATAAAAAATTCAGAGAAATTAATTTTTTACTCACACTTTTGTCTGGTATAAAATAAAAAATCTTGGGGACATTAAGGAAAAAGAAAACAAATAGACATGTATTTTTCATGTCAAACCTCGTTGCTCTCAGTTCAAAGCTGATAGGGGGAAATGGGCCGTCCCAGCTTCAAGCCCAAGATTAATAAACATGGTTGGAATGGGGATTCATTCCGCTTTGCTTGATTTTTTTTTTTTTTTTTTGTGTGGAAATGATGGTGCTTGTTAACCCCAAAGGACAAACCAATCCATTACTTCTCAAAAAAATAATAAAAATCTGAAATGCACTGCAGCTGTTTCCAGGTGATCATCTCTCCAGCATTTCCATATTGGGAACCTATTGTATCGGATGGATTTCCCTGGGAGACTTGTCAGTTCTCATTCATTTTTCAATTTGCAACCGCATCAGCGCAAGCTCACAGCCTTTGTTGAATCATAAAAAAGGCTGTTTTCTTGGCCGATACCCTGCATCCCCACTGCAAACCTGTAATCTGGCTGCCAAAGCCAACATGTGATACATTGATGGGATTCACAATTGTGACAAATTAGTGGTAGGTTGTGCAATTTGTGCCAAAGTGAAGGAAAGGATGAAGATTTAATTGTTACCTTGTGAAGTGTGAAGTGTTTGTAAAATCTGGACAGATTCTCCAAAACCCACTCTGAAAAAAGTTGTATTTTTAGTGTTTTCAACGCGTTCTTAACATTTTCCTCATGATGGTGAATATATATAAAGAAAATTCCGCTTAACATTGCATTTCTAAGTAATTGACTATTCTAATTTTTTTTAATCAGGAGCAGATAAAAAAATGCAGTTTGAAAAAAGATTGTATTTGTAATGTAGAAAATATGCTGGGAGGGGCCACAAGTTCTCTGCCCCGCCTCTGTTTTCCTTGACAAAAATTGTAGTTCGGGATAGCTCCAATATCCTTCGTCATTTTGTTGCACCGATAATGTTAGGCTGGGGTTGTGATGGACTGTATGCTAGTGGGAGAGAGCGTAAACAGATGGGTGATGGGAAGTGGGGGTGGGCCCTGTTCTAATAAAATTCTGATGCTCTGCAGAAATTATATCCTAGAAAATGACAAAGGATTTGTTGTTTTGACAAAAAACAACAACACATATTATAATAAAATAACCTTAATTTGTTAGCTTTTTTTTCCCTTTGAAATGCATAAAATAAATAAAAGGGATAGCAAAGAGAGAGGAAGAATTCCATCTTTCTCCTCTCGCTGCCCCAACAGAAGGTGCAGCCGATTATGTGTCAGATGATATTTAATGTGAGAAGGGCCTGTCTTTTTCCCTTGACATCCCCCTCCTCAGTGCACTGCTGCGCTGGGCCGATACTCCACTCCACTCTCAATCCAGGTCTCATCAAATGACACTCAACCCAGGAGCAGGAAAAGAGGAAGGCTCTGTGGCGAAGAGGACAAATGAAGATAGAGGACAGAGATTTAGGAGAAGAAAAGGGGAGCGATGCCCAAGGGAAAATTGTTAGCCACGAGTCAAATGGAGGAAAAATTGAAATGTGGGACGGAAGTACGATTTGATGGAAGAAAACAGGAGAGATTGAGGCGCGGATCCTAGCCTCTGCTGTTCAAACCAGCAGGAGCTGAAAGGTTGTGAAGTGGGGAGACAGCGGATGGACAATTGTAGAACACAGAGATGTCAATTCGTAGAACAAGAGTGAAAAGAAAGGAGACTCGAGTGGTCAGACGTGTGAACCGGCTCAGGATTGCAGCTGCAAAACAAAAGTGAATGCAGAGCCCCATGTCAGGGAATCATTTCAAAAGCTATAACCCTTCTCCTCCTACAGCACCGCCTTTATAGGTTTGCCTTTTAATGAACCACCATGCTGTAGACCCCAGAACGATATTTGGGATGGTTTTGGGTTTTTCCTTTGGTCTCAGTCTCAGAAATCTTTGCTCCTTCTTAAGCCATCAAAGAAACAATAGAAAGTTTAAATTTGGGGGAACTAAGATGTTTTTTAAACCGTTTTATAAAATCCCCCAAAATTGTAAAATCATTCATTCTATAAGGTAGATAGTATCAATTATGATGCGTTAGGTGATTTGGTAAGTTTCTGTTCATAAAAAAAACTACTTTGTCACAGGAGTGTGACCCAATTAGCTGTGGAAAAGTGGTCTGCTAGAGATCTAAACCACAATATTCAATAGACCGCTATGAATTGATGTCTGTCAGACGTATAATGCATGTATAGCTGTGAGCTTTGAAACATCCATGATTTAGATATCTAATAGATGTGTCTGTTCCTAGTGGGATACTTCAAATACACGTACATGGTCGAAAAACGTGCTTACTCATACTCAAGTGTACCTAAGAAAAGTAAACCTTCTACATTTTGCGAAAGTACCTTATTTTGATCCACTCATTTTAACATGGTGTAAATGTATTATAAGTAAATAATGATTAGTAAATGTCTATGAAGACTCTCATTCATCCAGGTTGGTTCCATTGTAGTAGGTTTAGGAGATGTCATCTGGACTTGATTTTAAAGTTAGAAGACGTTTCGCCTCTTATCCAAGAGGCTTTGTCAATTCTGAATTAGCTGGTCTAAGAGCTGGTATATATGCGCTCTGACATCCCCTAAACCTACTACAATGATTAGTAAATTTAACCTTTTTTTTTCCAATACAGAAAGTACTTATAAAAAAAGTAAACAACAATGGCGAAATCACCATAAAGTTTTGAAAACTAACAAAACCTTTCCTGCCAAAAGTTCTTTTTAGATTTACTAAGAGCAACCACTTTGAAATGAGCAGGAAAAAACCCTTCTACTGCCCCTAGTGGAAGGAAGATAAACAACAGGGAAGAAACAACACCCAAGTTCTATACAAGGGGTTTTCGAGATTGATGTTTGGATTGTGCTAATGAGATAGCAGTCTCAGAAATGCCTGTGTTAAAGATGATATGAACGGTTGTAAAGGGTTAAACCTGGACATAGGGCTGGAGACGACATTTCAAGCTTTTGTGTTTCAACTGACCCCAAAAGTAGAGTTTTAATTGAGGAATTGATTGGATGGGTTGTGTGTGTCGGCTGATGGGCACATCTATGCAGAAGCTCGATGGTTTCATCAAAAGCCCAATGAACCGAGGTGGCTCTGGGTCTTCTGCCCTTGAAGGTCATGGGAGGAGCAACATGTTCATTGTGCAAAGCTCAGTGTGGATGTTTCTCCAATCAACACATTTCATTGTGTGTTTAAAATTAACAATGAAAAGCTTTGGCATTGGAGGAATTACTGAAGTACAAAACCTTTGATGAAGGTGCCGTTAAATAATAAAAAAACTGTTATTTTCTACAAATGTAATGTAACAATACACTTACCTTGTGTTACTTCATTGTTTAACCCTTAAACACTGGAAATGTCACCTAAATAACACACACTCTTTGACTTATTGTAAGTCTTCAAGCGTTTGTGCAATTAATGTGCCTCCGATTTGAAATTTGAGTGTATAAACAAGACAGAAAAGTGTGAAAATGTTCATGTCTTTCTGACAAAAGTGTATAAAGTGTTTGGTTAGGAGTTTTACAACCTTAATACATCTTATTTCCTACTTTGAGGATTGCATCTATCACATGTTGTTTTTAGACCCGTGATAAATGAGAGAACACTGTGTTACAAATCTTGGCATTTTTTAAACCTTTTAAAACGGTGTGAAGGTTCTTTTCTGGTGAATTGGCTGTTTGTCCATTACTGGGATGTGTTTTGCTGTTTGGAAGGTGGGTGGACCTATTAGGGATTCATCCACACTCTCCCCTTTTGTCCCTCCCAATCCCCCATTTTTTGAAACGTTGTTACATGCTTATGTAAAACTATCCTTTGAACATCGCTGTCACTTTTCTCTGCCTCTTGGAACTGCTGTGACAATTAAATTTCCCCAATGTGGGATCAATAAAGAATATCTATATATATCTATCTATTATGTTTTTTTGTAATTTTAACTGGTAATGGTTCAGTGTATATGGGTCTCTACAGTCATGAGCTCTTGTGTTGGTCATCCTCATTTGCTACGTTTACACCGGGCTGGGAAATTGACGTATGGGTGGTACCCTTTTCAGAACACAGAATTTCCAACCGGTTGAAAATGGGTTATGACAGAGGGATTAATAAGTGTATTTTGTCTGGAGTGCTCCAATATTGCTCACTGTTTCTGTTGCACTGTCAATGTTGGGCTTATGAGGGGTTGTAAGCTGGTGGGAGAGTATGTAAACAGATGTATGACGGGAAGCAGAGGCCGGCTTGCTTTGCACCGATGGGTCACCCCGGGTTACAACTCCCGTCCACAGTTAAAAGGCATATTTCTAATAAAGCTTTTGCTGCTCTGTGAAAACTATGTCCTATAGAAAATGAGGTTTTTGAATTGGGGCTAAAAACTGCATAATCATAACTAAATGACTGGACACACTTTTAAAACACATTAAAAGATGATCAAAGTGGAACTTTGACTTAAAATGAGTCCAGCACAATCAAATGGTCAACATGACAACCTGCTCTATCCATAAACACAGATCCAGACTGAGCACATCTGATCTCTTTCTAACAACAACATAATCCTAAATAACTCAGACATCCATTCCAGACTCGTAGCACAGATGAACAGCCCTTCGGGTGTTTGATCACGTACTGATAACCTCATATAGACTATTTTATATATTATTTTTTCTCATTCTCAAAGAATCTGGTCTCTCAACAAGGTCTTGATGGAAAAGGAGAGTGATCGGCAGGCGAGCCAGTGCCCAGCAATTCCCTGCGATTTTGGCCAGTGTCCTAAATTGAAGAAATAAAATCTTTTCACCTTCATTCACCCTGACAGCTGCCTTTGGACAGCCCCTATTTCTGTCTGGCACCAGTTCTGTCTGGAATAGAAAGAGGAAAGCTTTTAATTTCCAAAAGCTTTTTTCTGTTGTCTAAGCTCCATGAGTTTGATTTGCCTTTTTATATTTCAATGGAAATGTTTCTGGGATGTAGAAGTTTCAGTTTTGAATTGGTGTGTGTCTGTTACGTCGTGCTCAAACTGATGTTTGAGTGTTTTCTATGGGTGCATAGTGATGGATCTCACCGCCATCAAGAGCCAGAGTCCGCCATCGGGGCATAGCCCTGTCTGTCCATCTGTCAAGCCTGGAGAGAACCCCCTCTGCGACTTCTGCGGCTGTCAGGGCACTTTGCCCTCCGTAGTGCCTTGCTCCCCTCCACATTCTTCCTCCTTTTTCCTCCCACCTTTCCTCCTCCTCACAGCTGCCTCCTCAGCTGTGTCCACTGGCCGTCATCCCACTCCTTGGAGCATGTACTGTTTGTCTAGCTTGGGCCGAACACTCACACCAAGATGTACATGCAACCTGTAACCACATACATACGAGTAGCTGCTCATGGAGCTTCAACATCATCAGGAGGTGCAATTTTTACGGCATTTCCATGTCACACATTCTATAAATTTATTCTTTCACCTGTTGGCTAAAATATTTTTCAGTCAAGATAAACTCAGAAAGACCTGAAGAAGTGCACATAGTTAAAATATTTAAATGATTTTACTAAAAAAAGAGTAATAACAAGAGGACAATCAAATATCATCAACAAGTACTTACTGTATCAATATATTAAATAAAGTGCAGCAACATTTACAGGATTCACACATTTTTAAATTAGATCTATCTTTAATCAAATTTGTGAATAGATTTTTCTTAATTTTCATATATTAACTTATTTTTTTGTTAGTTTTTAGTATGACATTTCCTAATTTTATTGATAAAAATTCCACCTTAGTTCAGTTTAAAGTCCTAACTATAGGAATAGTTTTTGCAAGCTTTTTAAAATTATGAATTGAAATTATTATTGAAATCAAATCAATACATTGTTGTAGTCCTGAGGCTCTAACCTGATCAAAAATCAGTGAATCATTTGTATTCTTTGGTTCGGGGTCTGCAAACATGAGGCTCTAGAGCAGGGGTGGGCAAACTACGGCCCGCAGGCTGGATCCGGCTCGCCTCCATGTTTGGTCCGGCCCTCTGACCAATAACAGGGACCCATGTTTATTTATTTTTTTAATCTGGCCACACGATCAAGACGTGACATTTTATTCCACCTTCTGCAGTCTGTGCTCCAACCTGAAACCCTCTCAAAATCTCTGTCAAACAGAACAGAAGACAGTCTTTCCTTTTTATGTCGCAGTTCATCTTTCCTGGTTTAGCTCATTTTTTCTGAGCGGTCATGGTGCCTTTTTTAAACAGCGCACCCTGTTCTGTGTCCTGATTGGCTGGGGACCTTGTCAATCTATCTCCTCAGTCCGTTACGTGGAACGCGTTACGCAGAGTTCTTCAGATCTACAGAAATCTGTGATCGATCAGGTCTATGTTTTCAGTCTAAGATCCTGGATCTAATTTCTATGAAGGTTTGAGAATTTAAACAAGAGAGAAAAGGGTGAAAATGTTCATGTCTGTGTGAAAAAAGTGTAGAAAGTGTGCAGTGAGGAGTTTTACTGCCATAAAAAACGTCTGTTATCAGACTCCATTTCATCGATCAAAGTTATTTTTTTGAAAACGTAACTCCTGCAGTAAACAAAGGAACTCTGTACTGGTGAAAATGTAACGCAGGTATATGCATAGCTGCAGCAGAAGACCTAGAAATGCACAAACTGTTAGACGAGTGATGAGCTGCAGCCCTCAAAGTCTTTATCAGGATTATGACGGGAGTAGATCGACTATTTATTGTTTTTTGTGTGTCTTTTTTTTTTAAATGTATCAGTATATTTTTGTCTTTGAAAAATACAGTGTTATTTGGTCATTGTTTTATTTAATAAATAATGTTATTTATTTTATTAAAAGAGTCATGAATGAATGAAACTTTATTCATATAGCACTTTACAACTCCTTGAAGGTACCAAAGGGCTTCACAATAAAAAAGAGATCTAAAATGGGAACAAAAGTTTAAAGTAAGAACTCTAGAAAGTTCTGTGTTAGAATAGAATTTTCAATTCAAATGTTTTCATCTACATTCCATGTTATATCATTCTCACTCCATGCATCTGCTCGTGGTCCGGCCCTTCTATCGAATTTTAGAACCCAATGAGGCCCGCGAGTCAAAATAATTGCCCACCCCTGCTCTAGAGCCACATGTGGCTCCTTGGTTTTGTAAAAAAATGTTTAAATTATACAGTTTTGGCTAACTTGATTTAATTAATTGGATTTTGTCCTTTATGTTTAGATGTTTTTTTTATGTGAAAAAGCTTAAAACACTTCTGATCTGCAGAACAACAGTTTTTAGTCTCTGTAGAAACTGCTTGTACATAACTGCACTTACATGTATTGTTTAAAAACTAAACAATTTTCTTGGTATGTTTTAGATAGCAAAAATAGAAAAAGGATGAAACCGTACTAAAGCCATATTTATAAAAAATTGTTTGACTTTCATCTTGCATTTTTTAATTCAAGGTAATCTGCTGCAGCAGGAGGAGCTACCTTATTATTCTTTGGAACAAAAGGCAGATTTGAAATCCAGTAATTTTCTCAAAAATTACATCTCATGTGAATTCTGGTTGTGTTCACTGACCTTACACTGATTTGCTAAATGTTTTAGTACGACTTTGGTAAACTACAAAGCCTTTTGATGGATTCCTGGAGCCTTTGGGTAGCCAGGACCCTGGTGGAATATTGTTCTTCAACATAATGAACTAAAAAAGTGAGATTACTTTTCGTATTTTTTTGTCTTTCAACTGAACAATGTTGAATGTTGTTTTTTATCATTCCTCAAAAACACTCGACTCTTCCGACCAATTGCCTGACCCATGGCCCCTCTAGGCCAGTGTTTTTCAACCAGTGTGCCACGGCACACTAGTGTGCCGTGGGAAATTGCCCTCATTGACTGATCTAAAAACATTTCCCATCTCCAAGATATCAGCTCTTTGTTCATCCAAACAAACCTTGATAAAACACTGAGTAGTTAAGAATATAAAAGATCATAAAATAATTTTTTCTTTGTGTTTATTTGTTTCTATTAAAGACATTTTGTTAAGAATGACGGTGCATCTAAAGCTGTTTGCGGAAAAGTCCCGCCCATTTAACTGTCTCCGCCAATCATTCTTGAAGGCTTAATCACATGTTATCAGTCTGACCAATCAGAAGTGGTTAAAGTCTCAACTTCCTTGTTCCAATTCAGCTCAAAAAGTCTCTCAGTTCTAACAAAAATACCAGCTAAAGCTCGTCTTTAGCGGTGTAGCTTTCCACAGGATCCGGTATCAGACCATAGAAAAAGTAAACAAAACCATGAAGCTCAGAGACGCTTGTCTTTCTGCTGTTTAGTGTCAGATTTCACACTACATCTCCCATGATGCATTGACTTAAAGGGACAGGTGTCAGCGTACAATGAGTCGTCCTTGTTATACGTCTTGAAACCACAAAGAACACGCATCAAACAAATTTTTAATTTTCCAACTTAACTTTTATTTTATCTTAGAAAAAACAGCTGCAACTTCCATCTTTTTGTGCCACAATTATCACGAAAATCCACGTGAGATTGCGAGGGGGGGGGGGGGGGGGGGGCTGGCTGTCAAACTATACTGACTGAGTTTGTGCTTTTTTTTTTTTTTGGATGCTGGTGTGCCGCGGGGTTTTTGTCATGGTTAAAGTGTGCAGTGGCTCAAAAAAGGTTGGAAAACACTGCTCTAGGCATTCTGGGTAGAGTAGTCTAATCACATTACTTGATTTTTTTGCTTCACTTAAAGTGCCATATAACTTGGTAGGATAGAGGAATAAAGTTATATCTTTTTCTAGGTGTTTCAAGATCTAACCATATGGTGGAAAGATATATATATATATATATATATATATATATATATATATATATATATATATATATATATATATATATATATATATATACATATATATGACCAAAAAAAACTCAGTACTGCTAAAATGTATGAACCCTTCAAGCCCTTTGCCTTACCAGTAAATCAACAGAAATATGGACACTATCACCCTGTATTCAATACGTTCTAGAAATTATACATTTAATTACTGTGATGTTTGTTCTTTTTGGGGTTTTAATTAATTGTAATCACCTGACGAGCATTTCTGTAGCACATTTTTGAAAACTCCCATTCTACTATCAGAACCATTTTTGAAATCTGGACTTTCTTTTTTTAGAAAAATGTCAGTACGACCATTGGGGTGGATGCTGAAAAAAAAACTTCAAAACACCCAAACCTATTCTGACAAAAACCGCAAAATTCCTGCAGAAAACTTTAGTTCAAAAGGTATCTAAATATGTTTATGCTGGCAGATCTATAATGTAATTCAATAAAAGAATGCAGAGGACTCGTTAAACTGCCATTTAGTGCCGTGCAATTGCGCTTCATCGAATGTAATGAGCTGTTTTAACCAGTTGGAAAAACAGCATATTTAAAATATTGATTTCATTAGCTTCAATGAGGCATGCACATCTATTTGAGCACGTACTAGAGTAATTATCACCGGCAAGGGCATGGATTCAAACTATGAACACACAAGACGGACTGGTGAAGACAGGGCTCTGGAAGAGAAGAGCGGACGCCCACATCCAAGCACATTTAATAACAGTAAACGAGTCCAGTGAGGCTCTCGCCTTTGTTTTGCAAAAGCTCATCTCTGCAAGATACATAAACAATGAGTGGAGAAAAAAAGGAAATAAGATATGCAGTCACTGACTGCATATGACTTGGATTTCTTATCATTACATTAACACAGTTTCCCACGGTAAGAGCTCTGCTGTCCCAGCTCAGTTCCTAAGCTTCCATTAGTTTGATACATTTTAAGTGCAAAAGCAGAAGAAAGGGCTCAAGGAAGAATATGTCAGTGAAATCTAATAAAATCAAATTGAATCAATTTTTATTTACATTGCACTTTTGTGCATAATGGAAAAATTGTGTCTTTAAATTCGGACGTTACTCCCACTCAATGACGCAATCAAGGGTCAGTGATGCTAACGCAGGGTCATGCTAAAACAAAAAAGTTATTAATTACATTTAAATGTAAACTTCCGCCCATTAAAGCACAACCATGTGGAGAAAAGTGCCTCATCTCCGCGGCACAGCAAGACGCATAACACCCGCATGGCGGAGGGCTATTTCGGACAACCCTATCCCTCTAAATCTCCATACAATTGGAAGGGTAGGAAGAAGGCATAGGGGAAGAATTTGGATTCGTCCTTAAATAACACATAAAGGTGAAGTAGGTGAGACGCAGGTACGTACGGATTTTTAAACATTTCTTTGACCCCCCGAACCATGCATTTAGTTCTGTTTAATTGACATGTGCACTTCTTGAGTGTTAGAAATGGTGAAATTAGAGAATCAGAGTGTAATTTGTGTGGACATCCTACTTGCATATCACCCGCACACCTGGTGCATCGAACATTTGTGCGTGGTCAGTAGGGAGTCAGCGCATGCACTGTACTAATGGCAAATGTGTGGTGCATTGTACGAAAGCATCACCTGTATATCATCAGTGCGTCATCAATAATTCACAATACACTATTCACACTCATGACAATGGTACATCTATTTCTTTGACGTACCTTGTAGATGACCACATGAGCCACAATAAAACTGTCTATGACCCTCCACGGGCCCAGACAACCCAAAAATCTCAGATCAACCCCTGTACAGTTGCATGTGACTAAGGCATACAGTACGATTAGTTGGACACAAATTTTTTACTCAGTTTGCGTGGACTAAAAGCAATTTGAAATGTACAACTTTTGCCAGAATTGGCAAATTGTGACACATTCCGACTCCCAGTTGAACAGCTCTCCATTTGGCCAAATGTCTATGGCAAAAAAGGACAGCATATAGAAGCTTGTTTGCATCTCTAGTTTTAATCTCAGTAAACACACAATAAGAACGTGCTGTACATTTCAGATGGACTCCCTTAATTAGGAGATTTATTGGCTTCTACAAAAGGCACACCAGCCAGTGTTGGGCCAGGAGCAGAGCTTTTCTGGGAAGATTTGAAACTATACACTGACGCGAGGACAATGCGCCAATCACAGCAAGCTCTTCCTGGCTCCGTTTGCCAACCGCAGCGTGATTCGCAAAGGCAGCTGGATCTGGCAGATGAGAAACTTTGAAATTGAGGTTGACAGTGTTGGAGCAGCAGCAGCAATACCTTAAACCACTGAGGGGAAGGAGAAGGCAACAGACGGAGTGAAAGATGCAGCTGATCGGGACGGTTTGTGTTTCCAGTGCCATTCTCCAAACAACAAATGAAAACTACATTAAATGATTTCTTTGCACCTATTCACTTTGCATAGATAAATGGATTACAGCAGGAGCTCCTGAAAAATTGGCTTTTGTGTCTTATAGTCTTAAACCTAGTTCTAGAAATCCTTCGTGAACAGTGGGTTTCCGCATAAATTTGACAAATTTCATATACAAGAAAAGTCTTAAATTGAGGTTTTTCAATCAGATTCATCACCACAGGTATAAAACGATGCGCCGAGCCTCATGAAGCTGTCATTTCTAAGCATTCTGAAAAGCTCAAGCGTGCTACTCTGATGGGATGTTAGATGGTTCATGAAGTTTTATCTCTGCTGGATGTTTCAAAGTCACCTGTGAGTGGGATTATTAGAAAATAGAAGTAGAGAACAGCTTGAAGCAGGAGACCATAGACTCTCACGGTCGTGTGGTGGAAGGACTCAAACGAAACCTCAAAAAGATCAAATGACCAGGACAGATGCAGGTCAGGTGGGTTAAAAGTGGGCAGCTGTGGGCATTTTCATGAATGGATTTCTGTGAATAACTCCATGTTTTGCACATTGACTTAAGAAATGCAGTCATTAGAAAAAATCCTGCTCTATGTGTTTTAATCCATTATCTAGATTTATTTCAGATACGGTATGATGCAGAAAGTTCATACATGCAAATGTTTTGATGGTCAGTTTTTGCTAAACACGGAGGCACCAGAGGTCATAGGATTAGCGTTTCTTATCTGGCATCAGTTATGTCTACTTGACAGACATAATGCTCCAGAACTTGGAGAAAAAGACAGTTGCCTTGGAGACACCACTTTACCCTGTATCTCATGTCCCGATTGTTTGTCTTCAGAGCTCTGAATTGCATTAGCACATGTGCAGATGTAAAACTACAAATTGAATTAAATTAGAAATGAACAGGAAATGTCCTTTTTACGTGATTACATCAAACACCTGATAACTCAAGAAATCAGTTCAACCGTTACACACAGGAGTTTTAGCGCCACGGTTGACACATCCAGGGGATTCTGAAGCGGACAAAAGCAGCTTTGGGCTAATTTGGAACACTTTAGTGAAGTGCTTACAAAATCAACACAAATCAGCTGATTCTCTCAAAGAGTGTTTGTTACTTAGGTATCGCCAGCGACAGGTGCTAAAGGGTTAATGATTGGGTGTTAGGTTGTGCACGTGGAAGGCTTTATGTGTGGCCTTTAAGGTTCATGGACTCTTTCAATGCGTACAAATGCTGTACCATAGCCCTTAAAAACTTAACAAAAAAAAAATGTAGTCATAAACATAAAACCATTTGCGTTTCAAGTCACTCCACCCTGTACTCAATTGTACAGGGAGTGGAATGTATCCCTGCAGACAAGGTACAGGGGTCTGAACAGTGATTTACCACACTGCACAGCATTGCTAAAACTGAATCTCAGGAATGTTAAAAGATCCTTGTTTCAAGAAAAAAATGGCCTGCCGTATTTTCGTTTTTTCAAGAAAAGGAATTCAATCCGGAAAGTTTTTTAGTAGAAAAATAATATTATATTTAGTAAAAATGTCTTATCATTAGACTTTTTCAGAAAATGAAAATTCTTGATTAGAACAATTATCTTACCCATTTAGCAGATTTCTTTCCCTTTTCAAAGACAATCTGCCAGTGGGGTAATCATTTTTGCCTTTTTTCTAAAGGGCATGTTTTTGCACTGTCCTTGTTTTCCAGATTTTTCACCTGGATCAGGGGTTCTTAGTCAACTAGGGTCTGGACTGACCAGCAGCAGGTGGTAGAATGAGCAGGATGGTGAAAGTTGAGGACCAGGGTTGGACATCCTTGGGTACAAACTAAAACGGGGCTGCCCAACTTTGGTCCTCGAGATATACCATTTCACCATATCACCTATTTTACAGGGCAATGCTTGGTGCACTATTGGGCAGCCATGGTGCAGGGGTAGAGAGGATTAAGACTGATAGAGATTAATTGAAAGATTCCAGATCTGGCACCAGTGTTTGGGAGAACACAGTCTTTCTGTGCAGAGGTACAGTCTCTGCATCATGTCTACGGTCTTAGTGTAAGACAGTCTTGAAGTCTCAACCATAGCTGGCACTCTAGAGGTGGAGCAGAACCAGGTTTACTTCAAATCCTACTTCTGAGGAGGATCTAAGATGTTTTGCACAGGAGAGTCATTTCTCCAGTTAATGGTTTCCAAGTTTCTTCATGGCACACAGCTAATAGCAGCAGGCAACAGAAGGAACACTGACTGGTGAGTCAAAAAGCAATGCTCTTAATTTACCACTCATTTCCTCACATGGGAGTGGAACAAACTTTGCTAAAGCACCCATCCACTCATTTTTTTACACCCACTTCATCTTCTTAGGGTCACTAGGGTCTACTGAAGCCTCTAACAGATATTTCATATGGACCAAGTCTAAAATGGTGAAGCAAAGCCAAGATTTAAACCAGAACCCTACTTCTTGAGTGGACTCGATGTATGGATGCACAGTTTTTCCAAAGACATAAAAGCTATTCATACAAGTTGAGTGGAAAACAAGATGCTTTCCAGCTTTTACCTCTAAGTGAAGACATTTCTATCACTGTATTGCTAAATTTAATCTCTGATGAAATGACGGTGCTCAGCTCACCCAACACAGCACAGCATATCCTAGTGCAATTTCTGCTCCTTTGTGTTTCTATCCTCCAGAGTGTTACTAAGAGACATTAAAATGAGCAGCAACTTGAAGGCACTTTGAAGTTTGCTGGCAATAATTGAGATGATTGATAGTTGGATTTCTAAACAGTCGCATATTGCATCTAGAGCGCAGAATAACAATGTAGCAACAACATCAGTGAGGGAACACAATCAGGGTTTTCTGTTGCGAATGCTCGGAGAGAACATGCCTGAATACATATGTCGGTAAACTCACACTCACAGGCACCAACAAACAGATGCTGTCAGGTATACTGAGAAAAATCTACAATGTGCATAGATATAAAAAAAAGGGGAAAAAAATCACTCAACAGAATACATTTATTCTTGGTGAAACGGGGTCTTCCGAGGATAAGGGGTTTTCATATGAGGAATGAGAGAAAGGGGGAACAATAGACAGAAAGTCAGAGAAGAGTGAATAAGCTCATCAACCAATTTCAGATAGTAGCTTGGAGAAGGGGAGATAAAGCCATTTTGGCACGGCATAATCGTGCATCCATCACAATACTTATCAGTCACTCGGGAAAGGTGCCTGTAATAAATCGTCAACTGCGGCATCAATAGCTCAACGGCAGACAATGGGAGGCAGCGGAGCAGAGCGCTTGTTGTTTGAACAGCATGACTTATTTGGAGGGCAATCAAACAGAAAGGAGATACTTATAATGTGAGCTCAGTTTATATGAAGCCTGAGGGAGATATGAAGGAGCAGTGATGGCTTCCAGATTGCAGTAGGGGTGGGAGGGGTGCTGGGGAAAAGGTGAAGAAGTCGGCAATTGTTGTAAGAAGAATGATGACCTTTTAATCTCGTCTCCTCGGCCTGCAGGGACTACGCGGCAGTTGAAGGTTCAGCAACCCCACCCGGAGAGACATGGTGCACCTAAAAATGGCATATTTCTGACATCTGGAGGAAGCTGTTCATAAAAATGACCACATCATTTGTATTGGAGTGTCCAAAAAAACTTTGTTTCTGGGAATTACTGATCATTTCTCGACTATAGTTAATTTAATAAAACTCCCAACATTGATTATGCACTTTGGTTGTATCAAAAATATACCTCCTATAGGATTTGTGGTTTCAAAGGGGGTGTGTCGTACTGTTTAAAGGCTGTATAAATCCACCCATCCATTTTCTTTACCCACCATATCCGATACAGGGTCACGGGTCACCGGAGCCAGTCTTGGGTATGGTTGGGCTACGGTTGGGTACACCCAGGACAGGTCACCAGTCTGTCCCAGGCCACACAATCATACACCTATACACACTCACATTCACACTTAGGGACAATTTAGTCATCATTTAACCTATGAAGCATGTTTTTGTGAGAGGAAGCTGGAATGCCTGGAGAGAACATGCAAATTCCACACACAAAGATTCCAACTGGGATTCAAACCAGATCCTTCTTGCTGTGAGGCAAGAATGGTAACCACTGTTCCAAAAAGCAGCCCAGCCATATAAATGTAATGATAAATATGTTTAAACAGCCTTGTCTCGCAGAAGCTTGTGCAGACTGATCAAATGATCATCTTGTACAATTTAAAATAGTGTGCAAGATCTGAAGCCCTTAAACTACAAAATAGGTTGAATATCTGGATTGTTAAAACTGTTTTGCTTTTCATAAACTAAAATAAACTTTCCGTAAATATATTGAGACTGTTTGAGTCAACAAAATGGGGAAACAAGAAGCCATTCTGCTGTTTGATGTTAGTTCCCATCAATCGGATATAACCCCCTACATCAAAAATGTGCATACTAAGCACCGTGTTTGTATTACTTCAGTGAAATAGAAGCATCAAAACAAAGAAAAAAATCTAATAAAACCTGTTGTTTAAATATGTAACAACCTGTTTTATGAACTAAAGTGCAGCATGCTGATGTTTTGATTTGCAGTCCATAAAAACTCCCTGAAAAACAAGTTTATGATTTTATTGCTTTGAATCAAAACAGACAAAAACATAAATCCTACTGAGAAATTATTGCACTGTAAGATAGGTATCTTCTCGGCAGCCGTCAGCAGCTAAATTGAGAGATGTGTGCCTGAAATGGCGTCCATTTATAGACTATAACAGGTTGCATGAGGTTATATCTCTCAAGAAAAGACCTGACAATGAGGTGAAAAGCAATTTCAAAAAAATGATTTGACTTGATCTGAGATTCTTTTTTTCCCCCCAGTAGGGTACAAAAATTGTATTTTTGAGGCAAAAAAAGAGAACTGGTTAGATGTTTTACCAAAAAAATACTAATGTTTGCTAAATCGAGTTAAGAAAAACTAGAACAATAAAGTTTTCTGCTGCAAAATCTGACATTCAAGTGTTTCAGGAAGTATAGAATCAATTGGTGTACTATTACAGTATTCAATTATTTAAAAAGTACTTTTAAAGCAAGGATGATAAAAAACACATTTATATTTATTGCTTATAATGTGAGATTGTATTTAGTGTGGCAGCTTCAATACCAACATAAAGACCAAGCAATCCATAGTTTGCTTCCTAGACTACAGTGATTATCTCCCTCTTAGACTACACATAGGCCTGTTTTTCTCTTTTATAACAGCACTGGAAGCAAATCTGTTCTTTGGGGGATTGAAACAGCGTCCTTGGAGCCCATACGAGCTTCGAAGGCAGACGATAATCCTCTGGCAAAACCCCATTTCATCCCAGGCCATCATTACATCTCACCCTTTTTACCGTTTCAAAGATTTCCCACAAAATCTGCCAACATGGCTGCATCGGATTAGCGGAGGAGTGGCTGGAAGTGATATTTGACTGCTATCCGCTTGTAACTCAAGGCGAGTACTGTATACAGGAACCTACTTTGGGTTATGGAGGCCCATGAAGCAAGACTGGACCAAAGTAGCCTGAGTATAAAATAACAATGTTTTATTTACAGAATTAAAAACTTTTATACATTAAAGACCCACTCCCTATTGTAAAAGCGTTCCCAGTGGTCTTTTAATTATAAAAATGTCATTTTTAGCTAAAATCCATGTGTCATTTCTAGGACATCGTTAGGACATAGAACCTTGCCTCTGAGTTGTGGGCGGGACCATTGGCGCAGAGCAACCCCGCCCCTCCCCCTCTCCCTCTCCCTGTAGCTGAGAGTTATCAATAAAATTGCCGGGCAATATTGGAGTTTTTTTAGCTCAGACGAGGAAAACGAAGACTTACATGGATAGTCGGCTACAACTGGATGCATCAAAATGGAGCAAAGCAGGGAGCCTGTGGCCTGCCCAGCGTTTTTTCTACGTCATAAATACAATCTCCTGCTCATGGTCTGCTCATTTTTCACTACAATTTGATACAAGGAATACTCAGAAATGCAATTTTTAGCTTAACTTTTTTATATATGTCGTCTATCATCAGAAAAACAATGTGAGAACATGTTAAAAACATCAAAAGTACCATTTTCATCTGAGTGGGTCTTGAAGACCACAGGAATTTTCATTTCTTTTTTAATGACAATGTATACATAATGCCTAAAAGGTCTGTTAAATAATAATTTTAATAAAAGGTAAGAATAACTTCTGGCTCATATTGTAGTGAATGTGGAAGAAAAATGCACTAAGACATACTCATCTTTAGAAAAACATTTTTTGCCAAAGGAAAAAATAAATACATTTACAAGATAATAAAGTTGTAAAATTGTGAAGAAAAAGTAAGAACATTAACAAGAATAAAGTTTAAATATGACCCACAAGGAGTGGAATTCTTGTGGGTGTGCCTTTTACGCTGTCTGCGGTATAGAGGTCCAAATGCATGATCGTACAAGGATTCCAATGATAAATTAAAGCCGTACGGCACATGGGTGATAATAATAGTTTTACTGTAATGATTTAAAGGATTTACGTTAATAGATTTACGCGGATGGAGGGAGATTCATATTTAAAAAAAAAGCGGGGCTGTTTGTTTGTAGAATTATAACTTTCTCGTAAAATTATGATTTATCACATACATTTACAACCTAATTCTAGCAAAGTTAGGACTTTTTTCTCATAATTTTCACCTTTTTTCATGTAAAGTTACAACTATTTTCTCATCTTTTTACAAGTTTATTCTCGTACATTTACAGCTTTTTTCTCATAAATTTTCAGCTTTATTCTCGTAAATTAACGTAAAATTGACGTAAAATAAAATTTTTTATGCTAAGATTTAAAAAAAGAAATTCAACAGAAAGTCTGCCTGGTTGCTTTACACTGAGGATGATCTCTGACCAGAGCAAAACCCAAAGTACTTTGATCTTTTCTGACATTTCAAGAGCGTTATGCCTTTAGTTGTCACAAACAGCCGCTCTGTGAATAATCTCCTAGAGCCGAGCCGAAATGTTATAATAATGTTCGACAATGACTCCGCGTCTCTGCTGAAACTACAAAGGCAGCCATGAAGGTGAAACTTCTGAGGTTATTTTTTCCTTCGTGAAAAATCATACAAGTTCTGTGCATACTTCAAAAGCTCTCGTCCTGACACACATTGCAATGGTTTTGCCATCATAAATAAACACACACACAAAAACACTCAATTACTTTCCAATTCCAAAGGTGTGAAACATTGGTAACCATGTAAATAATGCTGAGGACTTTTTTTTTTCCTCTGTGCAAGGACATTCATTCCATCTGGGTTGAAATTGAAAAGCCTCACTGCACTATTACATGGCACTGTCTTTTTTTTTTTTCATCTCAGATGGGTGTCTGGGGGCTGACATTGGAGACAGATAGGATATCAGAGCCAAGGATGATACAAGGATCGCATCAGAAAATCAATCGGCAGACAGTCCAACGTTGGTGTTGACAATTTATTTCTGCATCACTCTGAGCGAGGGCTCTCATCAGTGCAAGGTTCTGCACCAACTCCAACACATAAAGCAGGAATCTGGTCCCCTGGTCCCTCAGTGCTAAGTAAAAATGCTGTTTTTACCACCATGTTGCATAGAAACTCCTGAAAGTCACACTTTTTTTGTTTTAACACATTTTTTTTGTCTCTTGACTAGTGTTCTGTAAAGTTTGTAATTTTGCTTTGTCTTCTGAACTGTAGGGAGGCTGTTTAAAGTAATAATGTTTAGGTAGTGGAGTAATCTAGTGAATTACTATTTTTGGTTTTATTATGTTGTTACCAAGATGAATGTTAAACCTTTTAAAATCACAACTTTTGCTCCACTGTTGATGTTCTTTGAATTAACGTAACTCTTTAACCATTAACACGATGAACGTAATTCCAGGATATTCTAAAGCGGAGAAAAGCAGCGTTGCGCTGATATGCAACAATTAATACTGTGAAGCGCAGGATATTGTCGCAAAACCGCTTTTCTCTGCGATAGAATCAACTGATTTACGTTGATTATGTAAACGGTCAAAGATGTATGGTACATCATAGAGCGAGTGTTATGTAGACGTCACCGACGACATCTCTGTTGTTAATGGGGTAACATTTGGAATCTAGGTTAAATCTAGGCATACTCCCAGTAACTTTTTATCTTTTTGATCTGCGCGTGGTTAAACCTTGGCCATAGCTCAGGACGTATGTCTGCTGGGGAACATCCAGACTTAGCTGAACTATTTTGGTTTGTTTTGGACAAATAAATAAAACATGAAATATGAAATCGACTGGAAATTATCCTATAAAGAAAAGTGAGCCTATTATAAGGTTCCCACGACAAACCAGATCTCTGTTGCAGCTTTTCTGTGTAATGATGCAATTAACTCACTAAATACATTCATTCCTCTTCTAGTAGATTTTTCTCATTGATTTGTCTATTATTTCCTTTAAAAATCCATCCATCTGCAACATTCTGCCTCTTTCTCTTTTTATCTAATCCTTTTTGCTGCTTATCTGTTTTCATAATCTCACAGTCTTTCTGCTTTATAGAAGCTACACTTATGGAACTCATTTCTACCAACAGGTTCACACATTTACTCAAACAAATGCACAAACATTCGTACTTTAATCAGGGAGAGGCTATTCTTGCCAGAGGTGATTCTAGGTTCAGTGTCTTGCCCAAGGACACTGACACATGACTGGAGTGTCCAGACATTGAGAGCTTTCCATCCATCCATCCATCCATCCATCCATCCATCCATCCATCCATCCATCCATCCATATTTTCTTTCATCCTCTACAATATGGGAAAAATTCATTAGGACATAAGTGAGTTTTGCGCTATGTGCAAATAATCTTTGTGTCTTACCTTTTGTCACGGTGTGACCCTCACCGGCAAACAAAGGGTTAGGACCACTGATTTTAAATATTCTGTATTTAGAAAAATAAAGGGAAGGAAGGACGTTAAGTTTGATCACACCCTGTTTTCCTTGAATTCCATGTTCATTGTTTATTTTGCAAATAAATAATATGTTTAAAAATGATTTGTTAAAATATGATTATTTGCAGATGATACCATCTTATTCTTTTCATGGGAAAACCTGAACCAGCTTCTTCATGATGTCAAGAAACAATCTGAGGAAAAGCAAAGTTCATTATATTTAGTAATTTCCACATAACTCACAAGCCAACGGAAAATTCAAATGGTTTTGTGTCCGTATTATTATGCGCTTAGTTTTCCAGCCTCCCAATACCACAAGTGTATTTAATTTGTTTAAAGACCATCCTGTCTTCATCTCACAGCTTCCTCTCATCATTCCTCCAGTTAGGTTCTCATCCATCAACACCACCAACCCTGACAAGTGCACACATGCAGGACAAATAGACCTCTGAATTACTCAGTGTGTAAAATAAGGTATAGCTGAGAAGGAAAAAAAAATGCGGTTAACACGTATAATAAAAACTGACAAGTTCTGTGTCAAAAAAAGCTCAATTTTCATCACTGACGTTGCAAAAAAAACTGATATTTGATCAAAATGTCTTTTCGAGACTAAAAGCATCAATTTAAACTTGATGACTGAGCTAAATTATCTGGCAGAAGAAGATCCCCCCACTTGTCCTTGTAGATCTGTGATGCACTGTTGACCTGTCCAACCATCCCACTGAGTGACAGCCGAGATTAAAGGCTGCCACCCCGCTGCAGCTCAGAGCAACATGACTCTGGTTTCAGCCACCGCTGGATGGATGTTGAAAAGCAAACACCTATTTTTACACACTGAACATGGCACTTTCCTCTCACCTGGCTTTGATCTGTGGAAGTTTAGCCACACGAAGCCAAAGTAGCATGAGGTTTTCACAATTAATAAAAGATGAGACTGTATTCATATCGGGTGCCAGATAGGTGGCGTACAAAAAAAAACCCAGAGGGGCTGTTAGAACTAACAGAAAAATAGGTTATCATTTTTTAATTGTCAATATTATAGTCATATTAAGCTTTTAACACCAGAACTCGTGAACTGTTTATGCAATTAGGGTCATTCCAGCGGCTTCAGAAGGTAAGTGCTAAAATGCAACACTTTACAGTAGTAAGGTGTTTGCACAAACAACGTAAATCATCTGATACTGATGCTGACGAAAGCTGATTTGTGCCGATATGCAACACTTAACTACAAAAGTGTTGTAAATCGGTGCTAACCTGGTTCTCAGAACCCTTTGGAAGTATGTTAATTGCATAGACGATCAAAGAGTAGTTCAAAGGTGGGGTGTTGTCCAGGTGTTGCCTCAGCTGTTCAAAAGTTCAAGTTGTTGGTGGGGTGCAAATATGGGACACTTTTTATTTGAAGCTTGTTTTAAAATAAAAATACACTTAGAGAGCAGCAGTTTTGAGTGATCAAGGCGTTTGTTATACAAGCAAGTAGGAGTCTATTCTTTGAAGACATAAAATGTGTATTTTACACAGTCGTTGCAAAATATCAATTTACTGGACTGAGTAAGTTTGACATCACCTATAAAAAATGGTTTACTTATGGCTTCAACCCAATGAGGTAAGTTCAGATGCCATTTTTTTTTTTTTTATGATATGGATGCCACCATGTTGGAGCCACACGACGTCAGTAAGAAGTGATTGGTCCAAGTCACTGTGCCAAACCTTCTGAAGGCAGGGCATGGGGGCCAGCAGGCGCCACATTGTTTTATAGAGGCATCTGATTGGCCAGTTTACAACTTAGATAACTTGAACTGCAGAAAATTATATCATGAAAAGTACAGCAAGAATAGTTATTCTGGCAAATATAACGAATAATAGAATTTTTTCTCCATAAGGGTCTATGAGACTTTGGCTTTTTGCAGCCAGAGGGTACTTACTGTTAGAAAAGCAAAGGGGGTGGGGTCACTTGGTCGAGTTCTGATAGACATCATTGGGTCCAAGCAAGGCAGAACCCCTTTGATTTTCAGACTTATGATTTTTTTTTTTTTTTTTACAAAATAAAGTCACAGGTTGCACTGATACCTAGTGGTTCCTGACATACTTGTAAAACAGCATAACTTCTCTTGAACTAAAATGATCCAACTTCACAACAGTGTCTTCCTGACAGCTAGGGGCAAAAAAAGTTAAATCCACTCATCTTTAGTAGGAGAATGAAGTAGGTTTCTTTTTTTAAGAAATCGTGACCACCGCAGGGATCATTGATACGCTAAACATATGAAACTGATTTTTTATGGCAAACAGTCATTTTCCTCCCATCAAACAAAGAGGTAAACGTGAGCATAAGTTTATTTTTCACAGACCAGGATTCATTTTGATTATTGCTGTTGTGTTATTTAAAATCATACTTAATGAAGCTATTTCCCTTTTAGGAAACACAAGTATACATTGCATTTGGGCACATTATACACATTCAGTGTTAATAAAGCTCTAAAAGGCTTAAATATCAAGAAGAAATTGTAAAGAATGGGATGGCTGGGAGATATTAAGGTTTATAGATGTCCACTATAAGGACATCTATACATTAATGGTCAGGAGGTAGGGGCTAAAAGCACTTGGGTGTAAATGGTAAGTGGGTCGGCACATAAATGAGCTATATTATCAAAACACTTTTTCACTTTTTTGAACCTTGACAATCTTTAAATATTTGGAAAATTGTGATTATTACCATCTTAACTAATGTAGTCTTTTCCTTACTCTGTGAAAATTTTGGTTGTGATTTGACACATTCTGAGCAAACTGGTTAAACAAACGACAGACAGGGTGTGCTCCTATGGCACCAAATGGTGGGCGTCAAAATATCAGCGCTACAACAATCACTGCGTATGTTCCAACCACTTTAGGGCTTGTTTGTTCTTTTTGCCCATTTTCAGAAAGGCCATTGGCTCAATGATGCCATATGTGGCTAAGATGGCAACAACCACAGAAATGGAAATACTGGCCTCAAATTAGTGCAATACACGTCATGACCACATCCGACGGGTATTTCCAGCACAGCCATTGAGCACCATGACTTCAGGGTCTTTTGAGGTTCCACACTTCATCACTGTGGGTCACACAGTTGAATGTTCTTGACTTGCCAACAAGTCAAGTCGCCTAACTTCAGTCCAGCTAACCACATTCCCCCTTACATGAATGATGCTAAAACACATGATAGACATGAATACAGTAAAAACCCTACAAAGTCCAACAGAGAGGTTCTTTGTACATATAAAAAAACAAAAGTATAGTGTAAGTTTACCTATTTACAGGAAGCTGCAATAGCACTTAACAGTCCTAATTTTTCTCTTTAAAGAGAGAATAGGCTGCCCGATGTCACTGCCATCTTGGAAAGATCTTTGGTAGAGTGCATTGGGTCAGATTAGGAGTTTCTTTTGCCTCGACTTGATCTGGGATAAGCTCACAGTCAAGCATCCATCAGTAGGTGGTGTAAAACGTCCAGAATTCTACTGCTTTTGTTGGAAAACATGTCATTGCTTTAAAACGATGTCGTAGAAAAACGACATAAGTGGTGAAACACTGTTTTTATGACAAGTTCCTTTTTTTTTCTTCCCTCTGACTTGTGCGGTGTCCCCCACGCCCTCCTGAACGCGCAGTTGCACACACACACAAAACCACAATTATTATCACAGCTTTGCAGCAGCTGCTATTTCACTCAAGCTTTTACAATGAGAACAGCAGCAAAGAGTAAGTAATTACATGTCAGCTTACAATGCTATTCCAACACTTCCTTTAGCATGACCCAAGAGTGGCTGAGAAACGCAAGGCTGAGTGGAAAAATAATAAAATTAAACCACAGCGATAACACACACACACACACAGCAGGAGCCTGTTTAATGATCTGATTGACATTTAATGATTACAGTAGAACTGGTGGCTGTAGACTTTAGCATGACATGATCAAAAAACACAATGCTGTGTTGCTACTTGCTGTCTGACAGAAAAAGCAGGATAACATGAAAGGCTGACACTGTGCTGTCGATTCTCTTTGGAGACGTTTGAAGAGTTTAGCATACAGAAACAGTCCCTGTTTTTTGTTGATGGGACCAATGGACCAAAGGAACTTAACAGGCCACAATCCCCAAAAAACAATTTCAAGCATGTGGTTGAAATGTTTTAGTACATAAAATGCATTGAAAAATTATATTTTGGGCCTGTAAGTCTTTGATTTTTGATGATAGCAGCAGACGGAAGCTATGCGCACACCCCATGCGTTTTAAATACCAGCGGCGTCCACTTTCAATGTTAAGTCAATGTACAGACGTGTTGAGCGACAGCCATGGTCTGGCGGTCTACTGGCTACGTTATTTATGCGTCCCAAGGTTTCTGAAGTTAAAATATCAGAACTTTAGCATAACTGTGCCTAATTGAATTGGACACGGCATGGAGGAAATTGAGTGACGAGGTCAACAGCTATTCAGGACGCAGAACAAAAACAAAAACATGCAAAATTGCACCAAAAGATGAACCGCGTTATAGCGAGGGGAGAGTGTAAACTTGATCTCTCAACGTCATCCATTTCTTGCATGATACGATAAGGAGAAAAAATTGAACGGCCACCCTTCCAACACACGACATGTTGACGAATACGGTGTTGGACGAGAAGAGAATCTGACGCATATCAAAATTTGAGGCAGAGGACACAAATTAGTCATGCAAATTGTGCTTGGTTTAAATGCAGTGTTATTCCTTAAGAAAGACAATAGGCTGTATTTGTTATTTCAATCTAATAAGTACCACCTTTTTAGCTTTTTATATTCACAAGCCAGAGTGTCGGTAGGTACATTTTTGATTGAGTAGGAACCTTTCAAGATAATTGTATTGAAAAAGTCTTTTTGGAGTGGATTTTGAACTCAGGGTCTGGGGTATAGACGTTCCTTCACATGTCCTTGTCTTGTGTCAAACACAATAAGCAGTTAAAAAAGAAAGCTGTCAGATGTTGACCTCTTGGTTTTCTTAGCAACGTGTTGAACTTGCGTAACTTAAACATTCAGTGTCATCATGCTGTAAAACAGAAGTAGGAAAATGTTCACTATAAACGCAGTCAGAGCTTTTGACTGAAGAAAACCTGCTAATAAAATGCAAATCTTTCCCTCCAGGGGCCAAACTGACCCAAGCAATACTTTGAGGAAACCCTGGTCTGGCAAAGTCTGACAGAGCCCTGATTTATCTGACATTCTGAAAGCAGACTTGATTTATTTTTCATGATTACTATTGGCGGATTTCTCTCACTTAATAAGCTGGATTTGTCCAGAACCAATCATTTGTCATATTATTTTAGTTTAGGCACATGCTTCGAAACATGACCAAGCTGATTTAGGAGGAGTTCAGGAAGTCTCAAAAATAAACGTAGAAGTGGCAGCAAAAAAAAAAGAAGAAGCTTTTTATTTTTTTCAGTTTCCTGACTGCTTAGTGAGTTCAAAGTGAATCATAATTTTTCCCCTGTTATAATCTCAATGAACAAACATATCATTATAAAATAGATTTAGTGTACTCAAAAGTGATGCAAATATCATTAAACAAACAAAAATTACTGGAAACAAAGCAAAAGCAGGTTTTATTGAGGGTTTATAACCTATAAAACCTATATTATAACTTAATAAAAACAGCCTTTTTTATAGTCCATTATTTCCACACATTTCCCATTTCATCCTATAGAAACATTTCTAATGACTGTATAAGAGAACTGGATTGAATGACCCCTCCCCTCTTGCGTTCCAAATGGAAGAGAAGTCAAAATTTAATTGACTCGATATCGTTGGAACTGGAAGTAGGCAATTTTCAAAGGCAGACATCACATTCACTCAGTGAAAAATAATGACTATTTCTGCTAGTTGTAAGACCAGGGACATGATGTCAGTGTCACAGTTAAAAACTTAACAGTAGGCTTATTTGCAATAAACACAAACCTAAATTTACATTTTTATTTACTGGGTCCTACTTAGGGATGGGTACAAAAACTCTGTGAGAAGTTGATACAAGCACCAATAGGCAAGGCAAGGCAAGGCAAGTTTATTTGCATAGCACAATTCTTACACAAAGTAATTAAGGTGCTTCACAAAACAGAAAAATGCATTAAAATCACAATACATCATAGAAATAATCAACGTAAAATGTACTTTAAAAGAAAAGAAGAAAAAAAAATAGAAAATTGATTTAAAAAGAATGGAAGGAAAGAAAAGTGCAGATAGGACCTTTCAGTCATATACACGGCTAAACAGAAATGTTTTAAGTCTAGATTTAAACATGAACACAGAAGAGGCCTGTCTTACGGCTTCAGGGAGGCTGTTCCAGATTTTAGCAGCAGAATATTGAAACGCTGATTCCCCTTGTTTAGTTCTGACTCTGGGAATCAACAGGAGGCCGGACCCTGAGGTCCTCAGAGTACGAGATGCACTGTAAACCCGAAAAAAATACCAGAACTTAAAAAAATTAAGGCAATCATTTGCCACAATTTTTTTGAGTTGATTAACTAAAAAGTCTGAGTTTTCCATAACAAAAGATTTAATTGTGTGCTACTTGTATTTCTTTATAACAGTTAAATTAAAAGTGTCAATTCGTGCAAGTCAAATATTGGCATTAAATATAACTTACATTTACACATTAAGACAACTTAATTGTCAGAGGGGCTGCACGGTGGTGCAATGGTTAGCGCTCTTGCCTCACAGCAAGAAGGCCTCCGGTTCAAGTCCCGGCTGGGGGACGTGAAAATCAACATCAACAGGGGACCTTTCTGTGCGGAGTTTGCATGTTTTCCCTGTGTATGCGTGGGTTTTCTCCGGGGTGTCCTCCCACCGTCCGAAAACATGCTTCATAGGTTAATTGGCAATTCTAAATTGTCCCTAGGTGTGACTATGAGAGTGAATGGCTGTGTGATTGTTGAAATTCTTCCCTGCAACAGACTAGCGACCTGTCCAGGGTGTCCCCTGCCTTCGCTCATGAGTGGCCAGGATAGGCTCCGGCAGCCCTGTGACCCCGAAAGGGAAAAAACTGATAAGAAAATGAATGAATGAATAATTGTCATCAGTTACTATGACTCGCAGTTTTAAAGCCACAGGAATAAGTTTGCATAACTTAAAAAGTAGGGGGAAAAAACCATTTTTATCTTAACAGAACTCGATAATTATTAGTTACCTTCTTGTACAGGAATAATCAATTTGTTTGAGTCAGTAAACTCAAAACTTATTTTCTTTAGGCAAATGATTGCCTAAAAAAATAGAGTAATGGTAACTTAAAACACACTAAAAAGAACAAAAGTTGATCCAACTTAATTGAATTACTTCAGTTGGTAACACCTAATTGAATTGAGTTTATGCAATTTAGTTTTTCATAGCTATTTAACTCAAATTTGTTGGTCTAACTGAAAAAACATATTATAAGTTTTGCTTAAACAATTAACATTGGCACATTTTTCTAATGTTTCAACTACTGGACCTTGAAACATTCACATCAAAGACATGAACGGCCCAGCAATATCTCATAGTTCAAGACAGGAGCTCAGGTGTTGCAAACTCTGTCTTTAATAATGGGACACACCATGTTTTCTGCTCTATGGGGTTGGTCATCATCCTCTACCAAACTCTAACTTATGGTGCAGAAAGAAATAAAAATAATAGTTTAATTTACTAGTTAAAACAGAGTAAAACAGCTACACAACAAAAACCATGTACAAAAACGCACACTTAAACCCCAATCTGCCCAGATTGGCAAAGAAAATGGTATCCCATAATTCCTTGCGCTGCCTTACGTTATGACATCATGGTGCATTTACACCAAAGTTACACCAACTTATTTCAATTAAGTTGATTGAAAATAAATAACTACATCAGACAACTACGTGTTATTTTTACGTTGAATGAACTCAAAAAAATGATTCATTTTCACCAAACCAAATAATTAAGTTAGAACAATGGAAAAAAGTTTATCTTTCCAACTACAGCCCAAATACTCTTTTTAGATTGCACAGCAAAATGTTGTAAACACCTGCCTAACAATATCATTGACTCATTCCTTTCTGTGCAATGTCTAAAAAAAAATTATTGAGAGTACTTTTCTCTGTATTTATGAATTTAAAAAAAGGAATGAACTTTTAAATTCATATTTATTTGCAATCTTACAAGTAGTGTATTGTTAAACATTATCTTTTGTTGTACAAAGGACCCTTTGCTTCTGCCCACTTCTTCCATTTATTAGAACACACGAACAGCCAAACAGCATGCATTTCACTTCTGCTTCCAGCCCTCTCACTCATGGTTTTCACACCAAGATTCCCCACTTCCCATGAGTCTTAGGGGCTGAAGGCGGGGCTGCAGGTTGCTACAATATTTAGAAAAATAAAAATTTGAGAGCATGCGGGGCAAGGAATTGTTTAATCCACCTGAAAGAGAGATAAGAAATCCAGGATGCAATATTTAAATCTATATATTACTCTTTAATTATGTTTTAAGTTTAATTTACTTAATTTAAACATATTTTATTTTAACTTATAAATTATTAGTTACATATACTCAAAACAGGGGATGTGTTAAACAAGCTTTATATGATTGAGTTAAAAGAGCTTTTTTGAAAACTTTAAGTATTAGCTGCTCATTATATTTAATTACTCTGAACGTTCGGGTTTACAGTTTGCAATACTTACATCTATGTATTACACTTGAATTATGTTTTTAAGTTTAATTTACTTATTTCAAACATATTTTATTTTAAATTAAAAATTATTAGTTACATATACTCAAAACAGAGGATGTGTTGAACAAACTTTATATGATTGAGTTAGAAGAGCTTTTTTAAAACTTTGAGTATTAGCTACTCATTATATTTAATTACTCTGAACGTTCGGGTTTACAGTGTGGTTCATATGGCACTAACATGTCAGAGATGTACTTTGGTGCATGGTCATGGAGAGACTTGTACACAAGCAGAGCTGCTTTGAAGTCTATTCTTTGAGGTACAGGGAGCCAGTGCAAAGACCTGAGCACAGGACTAATGTGATCATACTTCCTGGTTTTGGTCAAGACTCGAGCAGCAGCATTCTGGATGCAATAGACACGGTTCTACCTGTACCGCATAAAAGGGCAGATTTCAGTGCTTTGTTTCAGACACATCAATCATTTATATTCTTTTCAGTTTTGCTGTACAATGCCAGGCAATCATTTTACCTTTGGCAGCGATTGTGGGCGGCGTCATATGAAAATGGGTGAGGCCATGAGGGTGCCCAGAGCTTCAGTCAAGAATCCAACATTGCCCCACGTTAGCGTGTTTACAATACCCGTAACTCCAAGCCTTGTTTTTTAACACATAAAAAGAAAAAGACAGACACAGCGAAAACAATGCTAAACTTTAACCACGTTAGTATATGTACAGTAACACATAACCTTGTTTGTAACTAAAAAAAACAGAAACAGTCTAACAGTTTGATCCATATTTTATGCGTTCCAGATTGTAAGGTGAAATATTGTTTTTGAAATAAATTGGGATGTTTTTTTTTTTATATTTGAAGCACTGTTTGGGCACCAGAACCATTTAAAAAATACCTGTTTGGCATCAGCAGCGTGTAAAATCCAAATGGTACCAATTCCTACTCTAACTCTGGTGTCAAGTAGCCACTAAACACAAAAAAATACACTTGTCAGTTTTTGAAAAGGCAATGCAATTGTACCAGCTTTAAAAGCTATTTGAAAGCAACCATATTTGTCCCTGTAGGACCCTCAAAACAAAGAATTACCCAGATGGCTGATCAAAACTCTCAGGAGTGGATTAGAAAAAAAAACTCAGCACATTGTTATCGGCTAAACACTCTTGCTTGCTCTTCGTGTGGTGCCGGCGTGAACCTCTCCAACTCATCGTTCCATCCCAGTGTTCTCCTCTCCCCTTAGGCTGCTTGAGTCTTCACTCTCCTGTGTTCACGGAAAAACTCCACAGAGGTTTATTCGTTTAAGTGCAGCTAAAGTGTGGGCTCGGGGAAATGTTGTGGGGAAAATTGGAGACATTCATTTTCTGCAAATGAGCTTTTGTGCACTTCAACAAATTACATTGACAGATTCATATGAAAGCCAGGAGAGCATCATATCTGAATGCACTATAAAAAAATGGCAGCACTTTAATCTCTCAGTGGTTAAAAGCAGAGCAAAATAATGAGAAAAAAATAGCAGTTGGCATTTAAATATTACTTGACACAAAGTGTGCACCTCAATGTTGATGATTTATTTTGTATTAGTTAACAATAGTTGTCATTCAGTCCATTAACAAAAATATATTGTTAATGTGTCTTGTTCACTTTCACCCTTCTGTCATACATCTCTTTTAATAGTTTTCTAAATAATTTGAGAACTGCTATGTCATCAAATGTTTTGTAAGAAAATAACATAAAAACAGATTCTCAGATTTGTTTTTTAATTAAAGTCATACCAAAAAAAGTTTTTGAGAACAAAAAAAAACTTTTTGCATGAGAAGTGCTATGAAAATAAAGTTTAATTTCATTTAGAAGAGAAAATCGAATCCACAAAAATATTTATATTTATTCAGTAAATACGGTTGTATGTTAAAGTACAGGTGCTTGTTGTTTTTGGCTAGAGTGTTGCCACTTGCTCTCCTTTTCTCCTCTCATACCTGAAATCAATAGTAACACACATTTTAAAAAGGTTTTGTCGTTTTATGTGTGAAACAAACCTTACTCACTTTCTCCACTGACTTTTTTTTATAGTGTCAAGAGGGGGATTTAGTTGTTTCTTGGTAATCTCTGTTGAAAACTTCTTTAAGGTGTTTGCTTTTTTTTCAAAGACTTTAAGTCTTAGAGGCTTACTCTAAAAAAAGCCAAATATCTGAGTCGTCATTAAGGTAATGCAGAAGGTATGACTGCAGGAACAAAATTAAATTCATTTTCCTGCCATTTCCAAAGGTCCCTGCATTACTCTGCTCAGTTTGCCACATAACAGATGTGTAATATCACTCTCCCCTTGTGGGGAGTACATCCAACATGAAACACCGCCACTCCCAACAATGCAACATTGCATACAGTTCACAGTTATTTGATCACAGCTACCTTAACAGAAAGTGCCTGAAAGTGCTGTTGGCTGAATTCACACAACTTTGTAGTGTCAGCTGAAGGAAACATGAAGAGAAGAAAAATGGGTGTACGTGAGAGAATTCAATGAAAAGGCACTTGGGTGCTCTTTTCTTTTTTCCACCGTGCTTTTCACAAGGTTACCCCCACTTTTTGTCTATGCGTTTATAGTTTGGCATGAAACGCAGGCGCGTTTGGCACGTGGTACATGCTTTTGCTTGTGTTTTCAGAGTGATGCTCTTTGACAGAGTGTCAAAGCTGTGACACAAGTCTGTTAAATCAAAAGGTATTTTGTTTTCTTTTCATCTCTCTCGCTCTCAGCCAAGACTTTATTAAAGGAGGAAGCCAAAAAGGGAAGGAAGGACAAAAGAGGAGACAGAAATAGACTAGAAACCAGATGGCTGAAAGGCAGGTACAGAGAACCCTGTTAGGCATATGTCACATTGATCTTCAACTTGTCCACTTTACCACTTCTTTCCTCATTCTTGAAGATTGCCTCCCATTGCTTATACTTTGTGTTATAATAAATTGCAAGGTCCTCTGCTGAACTTTAGTTCAGCCTTCAACCACATCATTCCAGAGATCCTGGTGCACATACTTTGGCATCGGGGCCTCTCTTCAATCACCTGCCAGTGGATTGAGGACTTTCGGACTGACGGGCCATAATCCCTTAAACTCGGCTTTTACTTACACCCTCAGGACTGGTTCACCACAGGGTTGTGTATTTAGTCCTGTCTGACCCATTTCTCAAACTTCTCGATAAAGTTTGCGGATGACACCACTGCGGTTGAGCTCATCCCAAGGGAGGATGAATCCGACAACAGAGATGAAGTCAACAGACTGTCAGTGCGGTGCTCTAAGAATACCCTCCCACTAGTGCTCCCAGTGGTCTTTTAATTATAATTGTGCAGTTTTTAGGCAAAAAAAACAAACATCCTTTCTTGTTTTCTAAGACATAGATTTTGGTGAACGGCAGTTGTTCATTAGAAATTTGTCTTTTAGCAACCTGCCCTTCCCGTTACTATGACAAGCTCTCTCTGGAGTTTACAGACCCTTAGACCCCCAACCTAACATTGGCGGCGCAACAACAACGGCGAGCATTATTAGAGCTATATAGCTGTACAGTTTTTAGCCAGATGCCAGGTCGGACAAGGAAAGCAAAGACATACATGGATCTAGTCGTCTACAAGTGGATGCATCAGAATAGAGTGGAGCAGGGAGCTTGTGCCCCCCCCCCCCCTGCCTTTTCTACATATCAAATTGATTTTTTTGTCTGCTCTTGATTCACAATGATTTGAATAAAGAAATACTCAGAAATGCAATATTAAGCTTAATTTTTTATTAAATATGTCCTCCATTGGCAGGACAATGTCACAAGAACATGTTAAAAATGCCACAAACACCATTTTCATTAAAAAAAGAAGTTTGCAGCAAAATGATTTGCCGAGAAAAGCACTTTAAAACATTGTTCCTAAATAGCCTGTAGTATAGGTGAGGTTTGGAAGGTAGGGGTTGAGTAGGAAAAACACTTTGCATTTCATTCACAAAAAAGATCGACATTCTGATTGGTGAAGTGTCATCATCAATCATCACAGGTGGTTGATCGCCGAGGTGAACACTGCATTTGTTGTTCTATTTCTATACAGTCCATGAGCAAAAGTCCTCCATTGTCATCATTCTGTGGAGAAACTGTGGACAACGCAGTTTGTAAAATCTTTCGTTCATCCAGCAACTCACTTTTACAGCCAAGAGTTCAAACATCTGGAGAAAGTTTGGAGCTAATTTTGGATGAAAAAAAAATTGGGGTTCAGGTGGTTCATGTGTCTTTATAGGGTTTTTTTATGGATAACTTCCAAAGGGGGGAATTCATAGATTTCAGAAATTATACATTTTGTCTTTCACAGGAATATCATAGATCAGAATCCCTCAGGAGGATCTGGAAAATGTGGGCAACCAAAGCTGTCTGTTTTACAGCCAACATGCACAGACTTGGGTTTCAGAAGGGGGCTGTTCAGTAGCCTCAAAGTTTCATCCCAAATGCCTCTTATGGATCTTTTCCACCATAGAGACCTCTTCACCTCTTCTCTAGTCGACTTGTCTTCTTTTTGGTCACTTTTTAACTCAGTTGAAAGCCAACTTGCTTGGGCGGCATTGTCACTGCTCTGTCCTGATGACCTTTATAAGCAGCATGGAACAGATATACAATAGAGCACATCCAGGTGTGTGACTTTCTGTAACACTCTGTTAAAGGAGAGAACAAAAGGCTAAAGGGTGGTGAGACAGAACACTCCTGACATCAGTGCTGAAAGGAGTCCAAGATGAGAAGATACTAGCTGTTAGAGTCTGAAAGATAGACAAAGTGGGTCCATCTTTTACTATTGGGCCAATTTGATTTTTCTTTTTTTTTTTCTTTTTTTTTTGGCGTATTGGCTGGATTTGACATATTCGCCTCTTCAGCAATGGGAAAACATTGCTCACAGTTATAAGAACACAGTGCATGGGCTCTATAAGACTTTTAATTAACATGTAGAAAATCTAAGTTTATATTTGATGTTCATATATAAAAAAATAAAAAAGAGGTACAGTAAAATTAAATCACAAATATTATATTTGATTTTTAAATTAAAAAAAAGAAAGGAAGACACTAAAGTGTAAGTATGGTCATTCATTTTATAAAATTAGTCCAATTTACATTGGAGTAAACAGGTGGTAACTTTGTAGTATCCAAACAGGCTGATAGTTGCTAAATAGACATGCCCCAAGACCCACTTCACTACAAAAGAAGAGTCCCTGATTGGTCTAGGTTTGCATTGGTTTAAATGTCGACGAGGATTGAATGAGCACGAGTTTTGAACATGGAAACCAGAAGCAGGCGTTTATGCACCTTTACACTAGACTTTCACTGGAACATTGGAAGTGGCCTCTTGAATGCTCATTGTGGTATGAATGTAGCTTAAAAGTCAAATCAATATTTCAATAAGGACTAAACCTGCAGACGAAAGGACCACTTGTTAGAACCTAGGAACATGCTGCCTATACATTGTGTGTTCGTGTGTATACAAAAATGGTTTTTCACTTGATTTTCTTAGGAGTGTTATCACCCCATGACATCACTCAGCACACTTCACGGCAACACGCTGTGTGCATATTTTCACAATCCAACATCCCATTATTTATATTAAATCGAAGGAACAGGTCTCCCAGTTCACTCCATTTGGATACTACAACTGCAGTGACATTTAGAAGAACAATTATTTTCCTATCTGCTGCAGAAGTCTTTGACTTTGATGCAAATAAGCTGAGATCTGAGCACTGTCCGATATTTAATTTTTTTCCCCCCCGACGAACCGTGGTGCTCTGTTGGATGGCATTTTGGGAAGCGCTCACCATTATAGGAAAAAAAAAAGTTTCCAGATGATGCTTTGCTTTGCTCTCCCGGGGTCAGACGCCGCTCGATTTACTTGGCATTCCAGGCAGAGCAGAAACACTTTACCAGGCAGAGCAGGTCCGCTGCAAGGTCGGCACACGTGGACAATCAGTTTCCCGGTGAATACCAAATGTAACTCCGCATCCCAACCCCAAGAGATGAGGGAAAACATTAAAGCTGGAGTCCCCAGAGAAGGTAGAAGGATGGGTGGGGGAAAAAAATCCCAGCTGGCTGTATTTCAGAGGAGAATTTTATAAATTATTGGAAATATTGCTGACTGCTGCAAGGGTTCCAGCAGTGTTCTGTATCAGACAGTAATTTGGCCTTTTTTTTCAGCACGGTAATAAATATTACACAAAATCCACGCTCTCTGAAGGGAACGAGTTACCGCCTGTCCTCCTCTAGAATTATTCCTGTGATGATCTCAGTTCATGTGCCATCATTTTTAAGATAATGAAACCATTTCCTCTTTTCACCGACTGAATTAAGTGACCCAAAGCTCAGGCAAATTAAATGACTCATCTGTCACAAAAGAAATATAATGCTGTCTTTGCCCACCTAATTCAATTGCAATATCTATCCATTAAGGAGGCACAATCATTTCTGTTAAAGCCAGTCGTATATTGTTTTTTAATTAAAGCATTTTATTTTGGAGGGAGAGAAAGGTTGTTCAGCCTTTAAAGGACAGTTGAAATATGAGAAAATGGCGTGGACAGCGCGATTTAAACAGTCTGAAATAATTTAGGTGTGTGTGTAACCACATGCTGCTATTCATTCGCTTACAAATACATTTAGACCCAACAGGAAGCAAATAACAAATTTGATGGAAATTCATTTAGTCTACAGGTTAATGGGGCATATTATAGTGTGTTTGTCCCATAATTAAATTTAAATTAATTTCATCTCAATAAGTTATGATATTGTTCTCAGTTCACTTGATGTGAAAAGCTGCAAGCAGATTGAAATATTTGTGGAGGTCAAAATCATAAAATAAACATCATAAAATAAGTATCCCACTAAAGAAGGGGTGGCTAACACGCATCCGGCTCTCGACCAATAAGCATGCAGCTCTTTGCCTCTCATCATAATTTCTATATACTGTATTTTCACCACCATGAGGATCACTTTAAAGTAAAGTTAAATTTTCTCCAAAATATATGCACCGTACATTTATGCTGCGGTGCACCTAATGTGTTGCTGCGTGACTTCGGTAAAGAGGACGTAGAAGAGGACAGCATGAGAATGTTTGGATGTGAAAGAAGACACCCCCACCCCCCCAATAGTACAAACGTGCAGGTGTGTGCATTTTGTGGAACAACACTGTTTGGAAACCCTGAAAATGCCGCCTGCAGAGAGACACAATTATGAAGCACAGTTTCAACTGCAAGCCATCAGCTACACAGAGGAACATGAGAATCGAGCAGCTGCCAGAGAATTCAAGATGAATGAATCGCAAGTGAAGGAAGCTGGAAAACAAACTCTGACAAGACAAGAAGATGCAGCTGAGTTTCCGCTGAAACAAGGCGAGGCGGCCCGAGTTGGAAGACCAACTTGAGCGCTGCAACTTCCAGCAGATAACAATGAAAAGCTGTCCATCTTCCACTCCTTTTACTGGGAGGCAGCGTCGGATGAAGTACGCCAAAGTCTGTGAATGGATTGTAGATGCTTGGGCTGACATGTCTGCCTGCACTGTTCTTCGAGCTTTAGCAAAAGCCGGTATCATTCATGGGGAGCTGCACGGCAACGAAACGAACTCTGACGATGATGAAAGGGAACCTGGTGTGTTTGATAGAAATTTAGCCCAGTTGTTCATTTCAGATACAGAAGATGAGGACTTTAAAGCATTTTTGGATGCTGATTGATGACAGAAAAAATGAAAAATAAATCACAACCAACTCAGTTTTGCTCCTGCTGCCTTTTTTAAAACAAGCATGCATGTTTTACCAGTGTGTTTTAACATTAAATACAAAATAAAACACCCATAACTGAAACTGCGCCCTTTAATCCAGTGCTGTTGTATTGTCAGGAGAGGAATGTTTATGGGAAATAATCTGGCTTTTGTTGTGTGTTTGTCAGTGACGTGCGGTGGGGTTTATGGCTGGTGAGGCACTGACGTCATCAGTCATATTTACAAACATATGAACCATACTGAGTAACTTATTCACCATTTGATTGACAACAGTTAACATGTTTTGTTTAAAATATCATTTCAACATGTTTTTTTTCCATATACAAACTGCAGCATAGAAAAAAGCACAAACCTTATTATCATCTTACCTTTACTTGTAAATAAAGTCCATACGGCGCTCCTTCTGAAGAAAATGACTTGCCGCTTGCTATCACTTCTTCTATTATTTTTTAGTGTCAGAATCTCAGGGCTCACCGGCGCCCCCTAACATGAGGCACGAGAACTCCTGGCCTCACCCAGCGGCTTTTTTGCCGGCGTTTAGCGCTCAGCACAAGAAACACGTCCCTCACATACAGTTATTTATAAAAACAAACACTGTACATCATATACATCTGCTAAATTATGTAAACTCAGCTCATATAGTACAAGTGATTGAACCGACATACAGAGAGACAGCAGTACCGTCTGACTGCATAGGTATTGCGCAATCCAAGGTGAGGCTCAGCGGGCTGGTGCCATCATCGCACATCGCTTCTTAGTTTCTGAACGGCAAATGCGGAAATTCAGCGATTTTGAAAAGAAAAAACACCCAAAAATGGTACATTTAAATGGAAAATGACTGCAAAGCACAAATTACTGATTAAATATAATAAATGAATTTACTTTTTCTCTTTTCTTCCCATAATGACAGGTGAGGCACAGCCTCACCTGCCTCTCCGGACTGCACGTCACTGGTGTTTATGTGTGTGTGTCTGGCATGTCAGTGCGTGGTGTGGCTCTGTGACTATCACAGTTAAAAATGCCGGCTCTTTGTGTCTAATTTGTTTGCCGCCCCTGCACTAAAGTGACCAGCGTTGAAGGTTTTTGAGCTGTAGACATATGAAGGGTAAACCAATAAGGTTCCAAATCAGGGGGTGTCAAACTCCAGACCTCGAGGGTCCTGTGTCCTACATGTTTTCCAACCAGACCACCATTGAAGCTCAGCTCCTTATTGGCTAATCAGCAGCAGATGAGGCAGCCTATTAGCTAACACATGTAACTCGCAACCTTGTTCGCAAATGCTACTGTAACTTCCAACTTTGCTAGTAACACGCAAAAAAACAACAACATACAGTCTGACTGCATGTTAGCCATGTTAGCCACGTTAGCGTTTTCACAATAACACCCGACCAAACATTTTGACACAGCGCGCTGTACCTATCAAAATTGTGTTGACATTGGTAAGCACAACCAGAATCAATTCATATATGTTTAAAAAAAAAGGGTCATGTACAGAAACAGACCCAGATCCCAGCAACCTGGAAAAATCCCAGACATAATTGAGGATAGTTAGTTTTATAATCCAGGGGTATCTAGTGAACTGAAACATGAACTAATAAATTTTGCTGTTGGATTGTAGCAGACTTGAAAGCGGAACTTCTGAATACGTCTCGGGATGATGGGAGTGAGCAAGACCAAGGAGAGGAGGCGTAGGAAGCAGTCCAAAGAGGTGAGCAGTGTTTCTTTGCTTCCCTTAGTGGTGTTGAGTCTACGGAGGGAGTAAGCTGAAGCTGCTTGTCTTGTTGGTTGCGTGTGGTAATGGCGGCATGGAGACGAGTGTGGCTGGGGGTTGAGTCCAGACCGAAGTTGTGAGGCGTGAACATATTTGTGGCAGAGGCAAGCATTCAATGATGCGTTGGGAACAGGTTGGTACATAAGGAGAAAGATCCTGAAGACAAGGCGGTAGTAGTGAGCTTTAACCCTTGTGCTATCTTGGATGACCCCACCCTTACTTTGACATGTTCTTCCTACCATGACAAGGGTAGATAAAGGTGGAAAAATTTCATGTAATCCATTGAACCAGTGAAGATCACAAAAAATTGAAAAAAAAAGGTTCAGAGCTCTGTCTAGTGAATCTATATGACCCAACTCCCAACGGTAAAGTGCCTAGGATAGCACAAGGGTTAAAGATAATTTGACGTGGGTGAGGGGATACTTCTTAAAATTTGAGAATAACTATAACAAGAAGCCAAGTGCTGCACCAGAGAGTGCAAACAAACTGCCGGTGAATGCTAGATCAGGCACAGCGGAAATATTGGTCCAGAGAAGCCGAGCTGATCAGCTGTCCAATCAGGAGGAGCCACACCCACAGAGCTGGACAGGAATATAGGTGCACCATGACACCAAGGCTTTTAAGAGTGCCCTACAATACAGAAAACACAGTAATAATGTTACATTTTCAAATTGACCTTTCTGCTGACAAGATCACTAACACTTTCTGTTGTTTTTTGTATCCAATTTAGCAAAATGTGATTAGTATTTCTTGTCTTTCTCATTTATCTGTTGATCAACAGCAACTATTACTTCATGAACAACTTCAACTTTTATATCCGACAATATCATTTTTAATGAGCCTTCCGTAAAAAGAAAATAAAAACATTAAAAATCTGCACCTATAGCTCTGCCTTTATGGCTGCAAATACAGTAACAACCCTTAAATAATTTATCGGCGTTAGCGAGCCATTTGTTCCAATTATTTTGAATAGAAGACAGAGATGATGATGTGGCGAGCATATTTGCTTTAATCTTTCCTGGGATTGATAATTTGTTTCCCCCTATGCTTATTGCCGGAGGATACCTGAGTATAATGACTAAGCATGCATGATTAATGATAAAAATGACTGTTGTTATACATTGCGTAGCTTATATATTAGGCCTTCTTGTTCCAATAGCAATTAAATATGCACTCTGCTTATCTTTAACATTCTGTGCTGTGAATGTGCACACTTAATGGCTGCATCTATAGTATTATGATGGCTGCAGAACCAAAGTGTTTTCTTCTTGTTTCTATGTTCAGGAACTGCAAAGTCTGTGGTTAACAGGCACGTTGATGTGCCTGTTAACGTTGGGAGTGGGGTCATCTGGACGCCTACAAGATAGCACAAGGGTTAAGCAGCACCCTCACACATGCAGTCTGTCCTACAAACCAAAAGACGTTTCATGACCTTGAAAAGTGATGATACTAAGTGACATCAGGTTCTAGATTACAAGCGCAGTCTTTGAAGAGTGGTTGGAGGCCTTCAGCTTAGTCCCCATTGGTCAAGGTTTAGCTCTGGGAACCACTAGCTCCATATCTTTAATCATCATCTTTGACCCAAAGAGGTTCAACCCCTGGCACGACCACCTGGACCTCCATCAGAGATCCAGACCTGCTGTCATTGCCAAGTCACCTCTATTATCCAGGCCTACATCTTCCTCTGAGTGCACAGCCATCAGTTGTGACTGCTGATAAATAGCTGTTTGAACTGTATTGTAATTGCAAGGGAAATATAAAAAAAAATAGTACTACTCCGTCAAATAAACTTTCTTGGTTGGAAAGCTCCTTAGAGGATGCTCAGCGTAAACACAGACATAGTATCCAACAAACTAACAAGATGAGCCAGAATAAGCTAAAGCTGTGAAAATGAAAAAAATAAACAGAAAGATTATTGCACATATCAGTATAGCCGCAAAATTAAGTACTGTAAAGCATTTTGTTGCCAAATGTCGAGTAGTGAGAAGGTTTTGGCTCATTAATGGTTGTTGTAGCAGTGTGTCATTGGCTAGAAAAAAGGTACACTCTCAAACTGTAAAATCCCCCAAAATGAAACTTGGAACTTTAATCTTTTTTTGGTTGTTGGAACACGTTTGCATTATCACTACTGATTCCAATCATTGCCAGTAGGTACTAAAGAATATGGTCTACCGGCATCATGTATAAAAGACAGATTTTGGTGCTACGCTTTGGACATGTCAATCATTTCTGTTCTACTTAGTTTTACTGTTTAATTGTAGCCTATCATTTTGCCTTTCCTGTGATTGTGGGCAGGCTCATAGGAATGTGTGCGCTGAGCTTCCAGAGCGACCAACTTGACTTTGTTTGTTGGAACTGGAAGTAATTTTCTATGGGTCAGGTGACATCACACTCACTCCAGAACTCCAGTTCTTATATGTCTATGGTTATCAAGGATTTCGAAGGCTTTTATGCAAACAAACAAAACAAAAAAGCTCTTCCATACCATGCCAATGCCACTACCATCTTTACACTAGGACTGAGCTGACCTGTACTCTACATTTTTGCCTGGAAAAAAGTCCACATTATGGAATTTCTTTACTTCTGCAACTACCAAAACAAACATTTTATGACTTTTTTTGTGTGGTAACCCTCCTTCTCTCTCCTCAACATCTGTTTTAATTTCAGAAATCTCAAGAAAGTTTCAGCTACATATCCCTCCCTGTATGCATCATTTTAGCTGCATCTCTCACTGTGAACATTACTTATTTAGGTTTCCCAATAAAATTATACCTCTAATAAAACATTGCGGTTGTGACCATGGGAGTTTGTCACACAAGTTTGGCTTAAAGCTGTTTTAATTTCCGTTGCGAAACCACAATATGAGAAAGAAAAAAAAAGGGTAAATGTTGCTTTTCCTGGCAGGCTCTAGGATCCACCACACCTTTTAGGCAGGAAGTAAGCATCACCTCACTCAGTGCTCATATTTAAAGGGGAGCAACAGCAAATGACAATTATTCTCTTTTTAGTACTGATTGCTGATCACAACATTTAGTCTTAAAGTTTTTTATTCTATTTCCACAAAGTCAGGGGGTTTGAGGTGTTGGAACTTTTTTGTTTTTAGAACTTAATTTCAAACACGCTGTAAATTTGAATTACCATATTTTTGCATTAAAAGGCCTAATTTAGAGTCTTGTATATGGATCAATTTTGGTTGTGTTTTTCTGATGTTGAAGCAATTTTGAGAGGTACATGGCGCCTCTGTCAAAATGTTTGGTTGGGTGTAATTCTCAATATGCTAGCACTGCTAACATGTAGTAGAGTCGGAATGTAGTTTTTTTATGCGTTACCTAAAAGTTTGGGAATTAGGTTGAATCTGAATTGCTTTCCTACCCCTACGGCTTCTCCCTATTCCCATATTTATCCTTCCTATCAGAGAGATATAGAAAAAGTGTCTTCAAATTTGATTGTTACTACCGCTTCATGATGTCATCAATTGTCACAAAAATACATAACATCGGTTTTATACAATTAAAAGTCATGTTAGATGAAAAACTCAATACTTACATTTAAATGTAAACCTCTGTGCTTCAGAACACACCCATGCATTTCTCCTCCGCGCCACAAGCACACCATAATGGCAGAGGGATGGCAAGGCTTGCATCGCTATGGCTCCTCCTTAAAAAACAGTTTGGGACACCACTACAGCTTCAAATGCCCCAACAATTGGAGCAATGGGGAGGAGCTCTTAGGGGTTGGAAGGCAATTTGGATTCCGCCTTAGTGTAGTCAGTAATTTTTGTTTTAGCGCTATCAGTCTGTTTACATGTTGCAAACAACGTTGGGAGTTACAAATATTGTTAATACGCTTACACTTCTAGTGTGGGTAACATTTAGCGTGTTACAAACTCCTTCTATAGTTACTGTACTGTGAACGCAGCTGATAAAGTCTGACTGACTGATGAGCTTATCTCTGATACTTTTGTCGTGCTTAATGTGCCTTACAGTTTGGTGTGCCCATATATGACATCTTTGAAAAATAGACCATTCATTGACGGTGAGCCTTAGAATCCAGGGTGCCCTACAGTGCCGAAAATATGGTACTTAGACTGTTAGCTGAGAAGAGCAGAGTGAGGCCTGTGTCTTTAGACAGACTAAGTTGTGCTCAAGGCATTTATTGTCCCAGTTTGGACAGGGAGACTGCTCAAATATACCTTACAATTGTTTAACAAGGTGTTTGTGATGGTGTGTCAGATTCTGGCCAGTTGCTAAGCTCAGCCAGGTGTGATTTCACTCTTTAAATGGTTGGGAGTCTGCAAGATCGCTTTAGAAGCAGATTTTACCACCAACCAGCAGATTGTGTGAGCTCAAGTGCCCTACCAGAGTTAAATTGTTGTCATTTTTACCCATGTGTGTAATTTTATTTTACTTTTTTTTTAAACAAGGTAGCTGCTGTGTTTTAGTCGTTTGTAGGTGGTTTTATGCCTAATGTTTGTTGCTGGTGGGATGAAAGTGTTTGCACACGTGTGTCTTTCCATTAGCAGAGGGGGGTGAGAGGGGGCCCTGTGGTTTTACGAGGCCAGCTTCCTGCCGGGTGGAATGGTTAGAGGGAGATAATAATAGGCAAGTAAAGATTCAATTATTTGCCTGGGGATTAACCTTATGGGTTCTTTCAGGAAGGTCAGTCTGCAGTTAGGTTTCAGGCTTCTGAAACAGAAGCCACTTACAAAGTGCTCTGCTTTATTGTTAAGTCCCCGGATCATAAAGATCTGGAAACTGAGACAGACAGAGCTCGGGGCCGGCTGAAGCGGTGGCGGTTTTGTATTAAACTGCTGCTGTGTTATGAAACTAAAACGTATAACAGATAAAGTGAAAATTCGGTGGAATTTTTTGCGGGATACAGGAACGTCAGTATTGTAATTCAGGAAATGGGACTCTGCATTTGGTTTACATAAAACACCAGCGCTTAGCTTTACTTATGTCTGTTTCAATTATACATGTCTGTAATGATTTAAAAACAGTACATAATGCAAAACATTGTTCAAAGTAAAACTTATGATACAATATTTGCAAGACTTTTTGCTCCTATGTCTGTTTAATGTGAACAATAACATTTTACTGTTTTAGGTCTTCATTTAATTCTGGCCAGCAGTAGTCCTGGACTGGAAGGACCATGTTTTCAAAAATCTTCATTCTTACTGCGCCTCGCAGCAAAAATTGTACCCCCACAACATACTAAAAAATTTGCACGAACCTGGTGAAATTGAAGTTTCATTGACATTTGACTTTGGAAGGAGGCTGCCATCTTGAACTTTGTAAAGAAATTACTTTTTAGTACTAGCTACAAATTTGATCTCCTCTCAGGGAGTTGGATCATTGGGAAGCTACTTTGGATAAAATGTGGGAATTTCAGAGTTCTAGGTTTTGAATGAATTTAGAGCTCAGAAAAGCGGCGTTCCCAAGTTTCTTGCACATTTTTAACAGAAATATTGTGAAAAATTAATACTTGTGGGGGTGTGGTTAATGAAACCTCAGTTGCCAAAGAAATGCAAAAGTTTACTTTTGATGATTCTTCAAAAAATGACTTGGATCTGTTCGTCAACCTTAGGCGACCAAAAGATAAAATGGTTTCCATGGAGATAAAAGCAACAAAAGCTGCCGTTTTAGAAAAGAAGGTTTTTTTTTCCCATTAATTTGTTATGTGGTTTCCTGACCAGCATGTCAGAGGCAGAGGAGGAGAGTGAAGGATATGAAACAGCAGCTCAGCCAGTGAAGGTATGTTTAAAGTGCAGGTAACATCGCTTGCAGCTTTAATCATCTTATGTTCTTATTTCTTTAGCAACTATCAAGGAGGCACCCTGACGTCACCCTGAACAATGTGACCCCACATTGAGCAGGTTAGAAGATGGGTGGATCTTAGTTTTTTTTCTTTTTGTTAAGAGTCCAATTGTCTGGCAGTTGAGCAAACTCCTTCCTGAACAGTTTAGGGGGTTTTCTTAAATAAACTCTAAAACATTTTTGAGATAACTAATACTATTTCTTTTAAGGTTATTCTCCTCACAGGTTGTAAGAAGGAAAAGAACAAGAGTTGATAAGATGAAAGGGAGCAGAGGTCAACATAAATAAATAAAACAAAGTAGAGATACAAAAATAGCCATCTATAGAAATTATACCTTTTTGTGCCGATACACAAACACAAAAACATTTTCAAAAAAAGAATAATAATAACTGAAATCTTTTTAAAGGCTTATAAACCTGTATGGACTTACTAAGTTGCTTTTACAGACAACACAGGCCCACTTCTGGCTGATATGAGCCTCTTAAATCCATCTTAATCTACAAGAAGCCAGAAAAACATCCTTTTCTAGAATTACTTCACTGATACAGAGTGGGCGGGACTTTTATGTTTTGGTTTTACCAAAAACAATTGTTTCTCACATGGCTGAATTTGGCTCCCTCCCCTTGTAATTATTGGCCCAATGTTGCGACCGATTAGCCACTCCTTGAATTCCGACATGACCAACGCTAAGGCGCCTCTGAATACGTGAATCCTGCTATTTGCAGACCACCGAGAAACACCTCAATATCATCTTCATCTTGATTGTGATGAATGTGATTTGCCCCATTGGGGCTAAAACAACCGCAACCAGTCGTTTGACTGGCCGCTCCTACGTGTTTGTTGACAAGCTGTCCAAGGCCACACTTAACACGTCATCCAACCCAACGCAGAGGTTACATGAAAGTTCCTCTGGGGGTCAAGAGGTGAGCCTATTACATTACCATCTACCATCTGTTAGCAGTGAGGCTTCTCCCTTCGCATGGATACATATATGAAAAAATGAAGGCCGACGTCGTCATACAGTGTGCTTTGTGGCTTCCCGAGATACCGCACCTTGGCCTGGAGTTGCACAGAGGCGTTGCGCTCCAGCAGCCACACGGAGAGGCAGAGGAATGCAGGGCAGTAATCAAAAGCACATGCTGGATAGCGAGAGGATGAAACCAAGAGACAGACATAGCTCAACACTCGCTCAGGCTCTCATGTGCTCGCAGAAAAATTGGCTTTTGTGAAAACACACCTAAGCAGGGAGATGTAGGACCTGTCATTTATTTTGCCTCAGTCGTGCTCCCTCCTCAGTGGGATTAGGCTTCAAACCGACTGGGAAGTGCAGCTGCCCCGCTCGAGATGTTGCAACAACGAGCGGTCAGGAATGATAAAATAGGGTTACGTATTTATATAACTTTAAAAATAGTTGTTTCCTCCTTAATGTGCAGCAGCTACAGCCATCCTTTACCCTCAAGAAACAGTATAGGCTTCTGCTCCCTATATATAGTCGGGTGAAACGCTGCAAAAATGAAGGGACAAAGTCATTTTTCAAAAAAATAAAAAACATGTTTGGCATTCAGTAAAAATTGGATTTCCGTGCGGTCTTTAAATGCTAGCAACAAAAGCGAAAATAAAACGTTAAGTCCTCAATTACATTTTGTAAAGATCCAGTTAATAACATGAACTGAAAAAAATCAGTTGCTTTGATTTCCGGGGCTCAAGAATAAAGCGGGCCAGGATTTAATGGTGGTTTCTGCCTATCCAGATTGCGCCAGTAGTGGTATCAATCAGGGAGGGAAGTGCTGCTAGCCCGGCGCAGAATGAGGAGTCTGCTCCCGCCTGCATAGTTTTCCAGAGCAGAGCTGCAATTACTCCCCAGCCCTTCTGTTCACTACATCTCTGCCATGTTTTTCGGGTTGCAGACTTTTTCTACACGCCAGTTGCCAAAAAAAATTAGACATTTTCAAAACTATTTCAGTGAAAACATGTCACACAGTTGTCTTTTTTTGTATGAATACATTTTAACATGAAGCCTGCATGGGTGGCATTTCATTATTCTGCTTAGGTGGGCTGGGAGAACAGTATAAAAGTTTTTCTTAGACTGTGGAAGCTTCATTAGGCTGAACAGGGGTGGCTTTCTGCATTTTGGCAAAAATAATCAATCAAAAAAAACTTTTCTGGGTATAAGCCTTGTTTGTGCAACCTTCTGATTGAAGGTGAGCTGAAGCAGAACTTCCTGTTTTTCATGAAGCTACACAAAGATACATTTTAACTCTTGTTTTTTATGAAAAAAAAGGGAACAGACATTCGCTTTTTGTTGTTAACTGAACGACCTTTTGAGCATCTGTAAAGCAAAGACACAAAGGATAACTGCCAAAGGCAGAAGGTTTACAGGGTTCGGTTGGAGCAGACTACCACGCACAGAAGCCACATAAATAGCCGGATCCAGATTCGGTACTTAATGAGGTGTGATGCAGCCCTGTGTTGGGGCTACAGGCGGGAATCCGGGGTGAAGGTGATAAAATAAACAGACTGCCTGACTGCTGTGATCTTCTGTTACCTCATAGCCGCCCTGAGAAGACTGGCTTTGATGGAAACGTGACCATTAAAGTGCCTGGATATAGATTTTAAGGGTAGCTCAGTTACATCGCTATAACAACCAGTATATAACTAGAGGAAGCACATTTTGGAAAATATAACACCATTAATTGCAATTGTGGAAACTCAGTCACTAAGAGCCATTGGCTATATATGAGGACTAGACGTTAGAATTTTTTCAGACATGTTTCCAGTGGTCGTCTGCCGTTTTTAGTCCAAATCAAAAAAACTGTGGGCGACACTGTTGGTGCGGAGCAACCCCGCCACCACTTCCCATCATCCATCTGTTTACATGCTCTCCCACTGGCTTATAGCCCCCTACAACCCCAACTTAACATCACCAGAGCCACAAAAGTGACGAACAATATTGAAGCTATCCAGTCTTGATCCAGACACCGTCACGGACAAGGAAACCAAAGACGTACATAAATCTAGTCATCTACAAGTGGATGCATCATGATGAGCAGGAAGCTTGTGGCCCACCCAGCGCATTTTCTACATCACATATATAATCTATTTCCAACTGCATTATTGCGTGTGCCCTTCATTCACAACAATTTGAATCAGGAAATACTCACAAGTGCAATTTTAGGCTTAATTTTCTTCATATATGTCTTTCATCATGAAAAAAATGCCTTAACATTTTAAAAACACCATTTTCATCCCAGCGGGTCTTCTTAGTGGCAAATTCTGAAGTCAAAATAACATTGATTTTTTTTTGTTTGTTCTTATTTTATCTTTACGACAATTAAAATTGTTATAGACTTTTAGGGGAAAAAATCGTTCCTTTCCTTGATTTAGCTAGCAACAACAAACTAGTCCTGACATTTTGGATTTGTTTAGTCCTATAGCCTGAAAAAGTTGTAAATAACTTCACTACTTATCACTGGAAGCTGCAGCCTTGTAAACACGGACAGCCAGCATCAGTAAGTAGGGCAGGGCTTTAGAAACAAGTGAAAGACCCTGGTGGTTTTGTATTAAAACGCGCTGTTGAACTTGCTGCCTTTTTCCCTATAGCACAGCGAGTTCATGCATTGGGGTTGTTTCACTACTGTCTCACACTTTTGGCATCCCTCTTTGTCACTGCATCTGCTAAGAGACAGAGCAGTTGGAGGAGTTGAAGTGACTCTCTGAGACGGACTGAAGAGGTGCAGCATCCTTGAGGTCGATGTGGATGCGCTAAGCTCATGTCCACTGGCTCTGATTCAGACTCAAGGTGAGCCTCGTGACATTTTGAGCTGATTAGGAATTTCACCAGCGTTAGCCTTTTGTATTGTGTCAACTGCTCTGACATCACACTACACGCTTTCATTATCACGAAGTCACATTTAATAAGGGCGGCATCTTTTAGCGTGGCACAGAGTGAAAAAAAAAGACCTCTTTAATGCATGGTGGCCTGAGTGGAGGGCTAAAAAGACAAATCAAGCCTGTAACTGTCAGATAAGTGAGAATGGGCTTTTGGCCCAGAACAAATTGCATCACTGTCACATTATGTCCCTGGTATGCATGAATTAAGCGCTGACTGGTTGAGTCTCTGTCCAACTCCCTTCCAAAAACCAATCCCTATTCTTTTATTATTTATTTTTTACCAGCCAAGAGAGACAGGCACACTCACTAACTTTCTGTTCCCTCTTTCCATCCTATTTGCATGGTGAACAATCTGACACTATCTCTGCTTGGCTGCTGGAATGTGAGAATTGCACTGGGAGTGGAGTGCGGTTAGTCGATGGCCTTTTCTGTTGCTGATTCAGACGTTACGAGATGATGAGAGGTTTCTGCAGTCAGAGTGACTCCTCGGCCAACACAGCCGCACTAAAATCAGATCCGCATGTTTAATACAGGTCAAATGTCGGCCTATTGTGTGCACTGAACAGAGCTGATTATTCTGACGGTTGGGAGTGTAGTCCCCCTCCAAATGGGAAGCAAACATCTCTTTAGAGTCTTAAAAAGTCCACTGATTAACACTTTGGGTGGTTTCAAGATGTTCTTGTAGTATTTTTGTCATGATGGGGGACATTTATAAAGAAAATCAAGCTGTTAATTGCATTTCTTAGTATTCCTTTACTCAAATTGTTGTGAATCAGGAGCTGACGCAAAAATGCAGTTTAAAAAGGTTATAGCTGCGACGTAGAAGCTACTATGGCAACCTGTAAGCGCCCTGCTCCACGCCATTCTGATGCATCAACTTGCAGACAAACAGATCAGATGGATGACGGGAAGGGGGGGATTGTGCCAACAATCCTGCCAACAACTCAGATGCAAATTTCTATTGAACTACTGCTTCACAAAAACTGTATTCTATTTCTTTTTGGCTAAAAACTGCAAAATCATAATTAAAAGAGCACTTGGAACGCTTTTAAAATAGATCAAAAGATGATCAGAGTGGGACTTTAAAGTGTTTAAATTCATCACGTTTATACTGACATGTCGTATAAACATGTTAATGGTAAAATATGTCCATATTGTCAATCTGGAGAAGGACAACCCGGAGGACAAAGCGTTACGGCCCCCCTGGGGGACCTAGCTGCCTACCCTCGTCTGGTCTCTGCAGCTTGTGTGTGCTGATCACGTCTTTTAAGCAGACAAACAATCCCTCTGTGCAGCCCGGAGTTCACAGGAGTCACATCCTCCAGACGTGTGTGCATATGAGATATGAATTTGGCTTAAGTGACCGAGCGGTGCTGAGGGAAGGACAGAACAATGCAATGAGACACAAGACGCTTTGCACTATCTGGGGCCGCCTCGTTGTTTGTTTCCGGAGTGAAAAAATCCAGGCATGACACAATGAGACGGGCACGAGAGTTCAGATGGGCACGCGCTCACTTCTATTTTAAAACAGGGAAACCTGACCCGCTGGCTGCCTTTGTACTGAACAGTGTGCTGCAGTACGTGCACTCACTTCCTCATCGTGTAAACTCTCTCCTCTCTTGCCATGGGCACAACCGGCCAGTCAGCTACCCCCTCTACACACACACACAGGTGAATAATAGATGAGATGTAAAGCTCATGATGATATTTGGCTGATCAAGTGTCATGTTAAAATGGCACTTAAAGTGTGATATACCTCACTGAGATGGACGGTTTTCCCCAAAACCTCTCCCCAAAGGAGCTCCGGATAACAGCTCAGAGAGCCGGGTAAGGGAAGGTCGTTTCATGCAGGCGCCTGACTGGTCGCGATATGGGGGCAGCCAGTGAGGGTGACAAAAAAAAAAAAACATTCATGGTCAGAGGGGGCAACCAGCAGGGAGAAGCACTGTCTGGGTGTAGATAATAAGCTGCTGCATTGCTCGGTTATTGTCGTCCGTCCGGTGCGAATCCTCTCCAGACCTCATTTCAAGGTGCAGCCCGGCCCACCGATGTCCTAAATGTGGCTCAGCCAGGTGTGGCTTGTTAATTTAAAAATTTATGGCTTTGACTTCCTGCTGATTTTTGAGGACAGTAAGGGCTGCATTACCACTGCCTCACAGGTCGTATAAGCTCTGGCCGGAAGGTCAGGTGAAAACATGGCTGTTTTTATTTATATAGTAAATGTATGCTCAGAAAATCATTTTTACAAGGTCAAATGCTTTGCAAATTCAATGTTATCTATATGAGAAACATGATGAGTTTCTGCAGGCTTTGCTGCCCTAACTAAAGCCATGACCCTGAGGCTTGGTGCGATGAATAGGTTGTCAATACTCCATTTTTTTCCTAGGATGACACCAATCACTCTTCTTTGGATGAAGTAAGTTTTGAAGGTTTTCATTTCCACATACACTTTGAGATGGCCTCAAAGTTCAGTGCACTAATAGGAAAGATGTATTATTCTAGGTCATTTATTATCTTCATCTCTTCATTGGCTCACTGGTCACTACTTTCCTGGCTTCTTAGTTAACTTTGTGAAGTCATAGAGCTTAGCAGACTCCATTATGTCGCATGTGCTTTTTTTCTGTTGGTAAATCCATGAGATCTATACCTTACAGAGGATACAGGTACTGTTGTTGCAGAGAAACAAAAGGAAAGAGCCATTTGTTCTGTTGCATTATTCAGATATTTGTTTAGGTGGCAAAGACTTTAGCTACTATCCACAGAACCAAACAGGTTTTTTTTTTTTATAAATCAATAAAGTCACACTTCAATCATCTTTTACTTATGATCAAGTGATTTTTAACGAAAAACAAACTGCTGTTTTCAAGGTCATAGTTTCTGCAGAGCAGAAGTCGTTAATCAGAAGTTCACCTCTGAGTACTAGACAGAATTTTTTAGTGCAGAGTAAGCCCACCCTTATTTCCCATCATCCATCTGTTTACTTTCTCTCCCGCAGGCTTACAGCCCCTCACAACCACTACCTGACATTTCCGGCGCAACAAAACTGGCAAACAATATCTGAGCATCTAGTCGACTACAAGTGGATGCATCAGATTGCAGCGGAGCAGGGATCTTGTGGCTCGATAGCTTTTACATCACACGGACAAGCTTTTTCCAGTGGATCTTTTTTTAGTCTGCTCCTGATTTACAGCCATTTAAATAAAGAAATACTCAAACACAATTTTTATCCTCATGATCTTATTACATGTCCTCCATCCTCAGAAAAATGCAACAAGATCATGTTAAAACCACCAAAAACTTGATTTTCATTGGAGTGAAAAAATGCATAGGCAATTTCAGAGGGACATCCTAAAAGTCAGACAAACAAAAACTGCGTCAAAAGCAACGTTCAGCAACTGACTTGTAAGGTCCTAAATGTAGCTTTTGATATACGGGATTTTTTTGTCTTTGGTTATTTTCCGATGACTTTAATCCCCTTTGTTTTGTCTTCTTGAGAATTATTCACACCTGGTTTCTGTTTGGGATGAGCACCTGCATCTTTCTGTAGCAATTTTACTTTTGTGTTCACTCTGTGATGGAATGATGACCTGTCCAAAGAGTTCAGAGTACAGCATAGAGACGAACCATTGAACCCGAATAATCCTTGAACAAAATCTCTTGTTTAAACGCTCAAAGTTCAAACCTTTGTGGAAAAATAAATTCCATATTACAGAATAAAACTAAAGATCTGATTCCAATTGAAGCATGCAAAATTGCACCCAAAAAATCAGCAAAAGTGAGAATCCACAAAAGGTAAGCTGGTTTACAGTGGAGGATCTGGCTAGATACTGTAGCTCCATTATTGCTCACCATTTTGTTGCAACAGTAATGTTACGTTGGGTTGTAAGCCAGCAGGAGTGCAGGTAAACAGCACTCAGTAATGAACTCCTGTTGCTTTGCAGAAACTATGTCCTAGAAAATGAGACAATCTTTTTCTGATTTTGACTAAAACCAGAGAAAATCATATTTAGAAGACCACTGGGAATGCTTTTACAATAAATCAAAAGATGATCAGAGTGGAACTGAGTTTATCGAGAAATGAAAAATCCTATCAGAGGAATTGTTCCTACATTAATTTACTGTCACTCCACAGACGAATAGGAAATGTTGTACATTGAGGTATTTCAACAAACTTGTTAAATGTAATTTTTGTTGCAGATATGTTTTTTTTCACTGAGTGTAAAATGATGTTTTTGTGAAGACATTTTATTTAAAGAAAACTAAGCTCATACTGTTCTAACTGTATTGTGAGCTCAGAGCTGTCCAAAATAAACTCATGTCATGTTTTGCTTTTATTTCACTAAAGTTTTTGCACCTGATAATTACATCTTATGGGATTCACCTGGGCAGCGATTGGCCTTCAAAGCTTTACTGATGCCAAGCACAATAACACGCCCACCAACTGTGGCCTCCTGCTCTCAGGGTGCCGCCATGCTCTGTGGAAAGGGTTCAAACCCCTCAAACAAGAGCACTGCAGGAAAGAGCCTCAACAATCTCCCCCAATGTGACAATGTGACAGAAAAATAGATCAATTTGTGTTGCAAACTAACACCAAAGTTATATTTAAATTGACTTTTGGGAGAAATTGTTGTATGTCTCTTTCTAACAAAGAAGCATGCTTTAAGATGACAGATGACAGCAGAGTCCACAGTGACCTTGAAAGTGTGTCCTTCTCAAAAAAGCGTTTGTGGGACACTAAACAAAGCCCTTACTGTTCTGTCACACCTTGTTCATGTCTGTCGTCTGGAGCTAAATTACGTTTTTGCAGTTTTAGTAATTCCACCCAAGTCATTTTCAAGACCACTTTAGCTTTTAATGCCACCGTTACAGGACATGATGAAATGTAAGTAATATCAACACGCAGACAGCAATAAACCTCAACAGGACTGAATAAAAAAAAAGAGAAACCAAATTCCAGCCACAGCTTTATGTAAATTTACCCTAAGCCAGAATCCTTTTGGCCCTTGCCATGCAGGTTATTTACGAGCTCTCATTAGTAAATGACTTCACACAGTTCTGTCTACTCTCCGCTTTCATTTTATACCTTAGCGAAGGAAAAGTTCACAGAATAAATGTTCTGGAAAATCAAGCCGTAATAAAAAGTGTTGTGAGCTCTCGGTCGCCGGCAAGAAGCAGTCTCCATGCTCACTCAAATCAGCACAATTAACCTCCAAGAGAGAGCACGGAGTCTCGATTTATTACTCCACGCAGGAACGACGTCGGGCATGAGTTCAGACAGGCTGCGTTTAGGAGCTGCAGACTGACGAGGATTGATTGTTACTGTTTGGTTTTGGCTTCACATAAAAGCAGTGTACGCCTGCCCCCAAATAATAAAATCTAAACAAACCCGCCGTGAGGTTTTTTTTCTCTGCTTGGAAAGGCTGCTTTGAGTCTGTTAACATTTCGTTCCGAGGCCTCAGACGTTCCCCCGGTACCAGGCGGTGCATCATCCTTATCAAAGGTGAAACCATCTGGCATTCCAGGACGAATGATTGAAAGACTGCTGACTGTATGGCACACTGCTGCCTGGCAGGTGGATGCATTAAAGCTGTCCCCAGAGACTCCGTGATATGCTGAGCACCCCCACCCCCTCCAGTTTCTGCTGACAACCTCAGGACACTCTGATGCAGACATCACCTACATCATCATCATCCACACAGAAACCGAGAGTGCAGCTGTTCCAGAAGAATCCCGCCGCTGTACATGGCTCAAATGCCACGTCGAGTGCCAGGGACAAACGCAGAGTCCAGTGACGTCAGACGTGCTGGCATCCTGAAGTGGCTTGGTACGGGCATGCGCGGGATGGTACCGCTCAGAAAACATTCCATCTCTGCCAAAACACCGCCTAAAATAATCTCTGGTGGAAAAATAGTATTGGAAAAACAAGTTCACTTTCACTGGATCTAAGTACACAGTTTACATTCCACAATAACTCCTTCTAAACCTATCCCATATTTTAATACTTGACAGGGCTTTATTTAGACTTTGACTAGCAAGAAACAGCACCACCGTCCAGATGGAAGATCCCTCAAAACATCAGGAAGATGGTCTTTCAGATGGCAAACATTTAATGACGATGAACAGAGTGAAAAGTTCAATGAAAGACAACAGTCGTAATATTCACAGCACTGGATCCACAATCCACTTAACCCTTTAACACTGGAGCTGCGCTTTTCCACTTACCATTAACTCTTCGACAGTTTGCATGAATACGGGAATTTCAATGAATTCAGAAACTGAATAAAGAAGCTTAGTGCTTTTATGCATCACTACTACTGTAACGTGTAAACTGAAATGTAACACCTGACTACTGTAAACTAGAGTGCAGCCTTTACTACTGAAAACTGTACAGTGATATGAAAAGCACTACTACTGTACACCTATGTGTACTTTACAGTAGTAAACCTTAGCTCACGGATGTAGTAGTACGGACGGACTTGTAGTAGTAGTATTGTAAAAATTTGCAATTGTAACACTTTACTCCTATTGTGTCACGTGATATGCAAAACTTTACAGTAGTAAAGTGTAATGTGATATGCAACACTTTACTACTATACAGAGAGAGGAAAGCTCCTGCTAACCTCTGAGAGTTTGTTGATGATGAAGAAAATGACAAAAAAACTCAATTGGAATTTAGTCCTTTTGATGAAAAGTTGGATCAGAGTTGACAGAGCGCTCTGGATTGTCACCATAACAGACAGCGCATAGGACGCACACCACAGATATATCCTCAGGGGTGTTCCCTATGACCCATTGTTTGACAGGAGAAGCCCTTCATGTGGCTTCATACCATAAATGGTCGTCTTCCCAAATTTTGGGTTTTAAATAGTCGGTGTCGATAAGATATTTATTTAAAATAATATCTTGTGTTTTCCCAGATATTCTACTGTAATAACTTAAAGCCAGAAGAACATCTGTAAAAAAAAAAAAAAAAAGACAGTAATGCATTTTAATGAGTTATACTTTGATGTGGAACTTGATCTGTATCATCACCCGAATGTTACTTTTTGACCTTACATGTATGCTTTGTGGGTTTATGATATATGGCTTTTTTTTTTTTAAATCCTTCCCAAACCAAAGAGTGCATACTCCAGCCAGCTGCAGTTCATAAAATTCAGCTATAATTAAAAATAGTTTTTACTGGACATGTTTAATTTTCACAGCAGGGGCAAACAAAGCAAAAATAAAAAAGGGAAAGGCAGTTATATGAGTGATAAGTGAAAAATAACCCGATGGCATAACACTGCAGGAATGCAGGGCTGGAGTAGAGAGTCAAATCTATATTTGTGTATTTTCGTAATTTATCAAATTGGATCCAAAAAGAATTTATGGGACTACAGTAACAGGATTGGCAGCCCTGCTCGTGCACCAGAATAATTCATATATTCATTCCTCTATTGTGTTTCCAGATCTGTGCCAGTAAGCAACAGGCTTCATTTACATCCGTTTGGCCCCCAGTGCACAGACGGTGCGCAGACTGCATGTGTCCTTCCAGAGATGAAGCATAATTTTTTTGCCTGTTGATGTCATCCCCCTGCAGAGAACAAACTCAGTGTTTCCTGCCCGTATTTTCCATGTCGGCTCTCGTCTGTTTGTACAATCCCGAGCACAAAGGACTTTCCCTGACCGTCCCACTATTGAAGTTATCCCACGAACACATGCTGGGATCCAGATAGAAATTTTGCAATTATTTCCCTTTTCGACATTCAATACAATAAGAGAATGTGTTTGAAAAAAATAAAATCCTGCATTCGTGTACTTTAATGCACTCAGACATGCTTACAATAATATATCTACACTCCTGGATTTATAGCCACACTGCAGCCATTACTGTTAGTTACTTCACGTTCCAGGAAAAGGTTGTATATTCAGCTTGAGAAGCATTCAAAGAGGATGAGGTTAGCGTGGTTATAAGAAGCAAGGAGAGATGGGAAAGAAGTGAAAACGTACAAGTCTTCAAAGTTTCAAGATGATCAATAAAAAACATTTGGGTTGATCGTGCTTATGTCTTCTGGGTAAAAATGACAGGAAATCTGGAAATGGAAAAAGATGAAAGAATATTACGAAGATCATTTCTTCTTCCTGCTTCTAAAAAATGTACATTTAGTAAAGGCCAAAAGCAAGAATAACCAATACTTGTTGTAGTTTTATGTTAGTGTCAGTTGACTACAAAAAAAAACAAACAAACATAGATATAAAGCAGTCCAATTCCCTGTAAAAAACAAAATAAATAAATAAAAAACCCTAGAGATTCCTTACTGTTTGGCCGACTACAGTTTCCACATGCGCGGCTCAACCCATCGGGCACCACGGTAGTTGAGCTCCATTCTGAGCTCTCGCTGGGGGCTTGGTGGTTAGGGGCGTGGCCTCTTTACACTCCAGTAAAGCACACACTATCACCTGAAAACACCTGCATGCTCACCTTTAAACAAATAGAGATGTCTTTGTGTGGATATATCCATAAGGCATTAAATATGTGGGTGTTGGTATACAGTTATTTGTGTCAATCTCTGAATATATATATATATATATATATATATAAATGTATATTTGTGTGCAGGTTGGTGCAGAAAATGGTTAGATTTTTGCTTAATTGCATTGTTTTGTCCAATCAATAAGTGTGCATAAACATGAAGCCTTTCTGTAAACAATCATTGATGACAATGAGTGCCACGCCTAATGCAACTTTTTTTGTCTAATTGGAAGTTTTCTCTCTTTATGATAAAAGTTTATGCTCTTCTGTAATCTCTATTTCTTCTATTACTGTATTCAATTAATAAAAATAATAATAATAAATTTTATTTAGAATGGGCTTTACATTTTAGATAAAATCTCAAAGCGCTACAATGGAGGCAGAAAAAAATATGGTTTACAATAAGAACAAAGTAAGGCAAAAATAGAAACAACAATGAAAGTACTAAAAATCATAGTTAAAAAGGTACGTTTTTAAGCCTTTTTTAAATGTGCCAAGGCTTTGTGGGCCTCTGAGGGATTGTGGAAGATTGTTCCAGAGTCGAGGGGCAGCAGCCTGAAAGGCTCTGTCTCCCATAGTGGTTAGCCTGGTCCTTGGCTGATGAAGGCAGTGTGTGAAATTGGAACGGAGGAGTGGTGAAGTGGCTTGCGGGGAAAGGAGCTCAATTGACAATCAAACACACACATTTTAAAAAGTACAAGGAAAAGAAAGAAAAAATGATTTCCCACAGAAGTTAAATCAACCTCTTTAGTGTACAACTTAAACACTGATTTTGTTTTATTCCATGACAAATACAACAAATTAAACCAGGAAAAGACAAAAAAACAGCAAGGTCAAAAAATTCTACAGACACTTGGGCTTATTATTAAGTCTTTGCGAAATACCTGTGTGCATCGATGCTCACTAAATTGGGGAATGTAGACCAGAATGCATTGCACTTAATTTTTCATCAACAAAAATATTTTAATTCACTTTTTATAAACCATCCAAGTTTTCATTAGATAGTCTTGGTAAAATGTTTATATTTATTACGTTTTTACTTTGACGTTAAAAAAAAAAAAAAAAAAAGTTAAGTAGTGCATGGTGATTGGTGAAATTGATTTTAAAATCCAGGGAACCAAATACCACACTAAATAGTTTTTTAGTAGTTAGAAGGTAGGGTGGGAATTCAGACCAAGCCAGAAACTTTATTGTGATTGCCACAATAGAACAAATTCCCCTGTGAGTTCATCATTCATACATTAAAACAAATAATTTACAGCTAATAAAATCATCAAGACAAAAATGAATAAAATTAAACCTAAGAAGCATCTCATTTTCATGCACAGATGATCAATACAGCAAAAAATAGTCCCACCACCTGAAGATTTAACTTCTTTACACAATTGTTTTTAAAGTAATTTATATATTTCTTTTTTTTTGTCTTTTTCCTATTATATAAGTTTTTTATATTTATTAAAGACATTAAAAATTGATACAGCCAAATGAATTGTGCTTTATTAAAAAAACAAAAAAACAAAACAAAAAAACAATCATTATGTCATTGAGAATCCAAATAAACCTTAGTTTACGGATGTGGCTGACTTGCAGCTCACATTTGTCTGTGTTTAGAAATGAAGGTCATGCATGCGGTTCTCTAATTTGTGCGCCTCACTGTGCGAGCGAGCTCAGCTTGACTCGGCTGTTGACTCTGGCTCGGCGACAGTCTGAACGCCGGGTTTGTGTTGGGCGAGACCCGCCCCGCCTGGCCCCTTTGTGGGGAATGAATATTAATAATTCAAAGTGATCTCTATCCGCCGGCCTCAGAGGCTGTTCCCCATTACCCCAGGATGAGCTGATATTACTGCTGCATGAAAGGCCAGCGAGCGGATGAAGGCGCAGGAGGAAAACCGTGAGGCTCGACTAAAAGGCACCCCGGAGGTTGCTGCTATCAGCACAGCTGGACGGATAAAATTATACTTCTCTGAAGAGATTAAAAAAAAAACAAAAAGATCAAAGTACGTTTTATCTGTGGAAAGAAAGCAGGTGTAAGATTAAATACTGGAAAATATTTTTCTCCTGTAAACTAATATGTCCCCAAAAAACAATCCAAACCTCCCCATCATTTAGTGCAATTTCCCTTAAATTGCTCTTATTTTCTGAGTTGCCAGATTTAGGTGAAAAACATAGCCCCCACGTGAAAATGGCTGCCCCCCCACCGGGAGAAGTGGAAGTGAAAGGGTTGGGTTGACCTGATGTTGTATTGCTGGGTTTTCACGCTCTGATCCCTGTAGTGAGGTGGGATGATGTCTAATCTAATTCCTGCTGCAAGCCTGATGCATCTGCTTTTTACCCTGCTGGCACAAGAGCTGCCGTAATCTTTCGGGGAGATGTCATTCGATAGAAGCTATGATGTGAGATCCTCACCAACCTCTGAAGTGAAACATTAAAAAAAAAAAAAAAAAAAATCACATCCATTTTTAAAAGAAAAAAACCTTTGCTTTTATCAGATTGACGGATTATTGTCTTTGACAGATGAGGCATTCTGTGAAAACAGATTAAAGAGAAATGTCTTTCTTTTTTTGTTTTTTTTGGTGAGATCTAAAGTCTAGAAACAACACGATCATGTGGAAAATGACAGACTAAGGTTGTCAACCTGAAAAATCTTCAAATAAAATTGTTTTTATCAAGCATATTACATCAAACTAATCAAAGCAATGAAAAAAAGGCACAAAGTAGTTTACATCTGTTCAAAAAAAAGGACACTGTGGCATGTTCATGGACATATATGTGTCAGGAATTTGGAGCTCTAGCTACCTAATCTTATAAAATAATTAGTCCTATGCTACGTTCCCAACGAATGCAAATTGCGCATCAAATTAGCATTTGTTGATGCTTGCCCAAAAAGCGTGTTCATAAACTCAATGCTCAGGACGGATGTGGGAGGAGCTACTGTCAAAAGTTATTAGCTTCATTGGTACATGAGATAATTGATTATATCAGTAGATCTCATGTTCAGATATCCAGTCAATGTATGGAGGACACGAATGATGCAAGATCAGGTTTGTTTGTTTTGAAGAGTTTTAGAGCTTCAGCTCTATGTCTGGGTTTGTGGGATCATTCAGAGACTTTCCCAGTGAGCTTCACCATCAGCTGAAGGAGCGGTGTCTAAATGATGACTGCTTTTAGCCCTTGTGCTATCCTAGGCACTTTAACACTGGGAGTTGGGTCATCTAGACCCACTAGACAGTGCGCTGAACGTTTTTTCTTCAATGATTTGTGATCTTCACTGGTGTCCATGGATTACATGAAATCCTCTCCACCTTTATCCACCTTTGTCATGGTAGGGAGAACACATCAATGTAAGGGGTTCCTAATGGTTCTTCTTTCTCTTTTCATAAAACTGTAACCCAGCTTTATGACTTGTGTCCCTCAATAGTCCGAGGAGAAAAATTAGAGTTCAGTGGGATTGTTAAACAGCAGGCAACAGTTCATATTATCCTCATGTCAGTTTTGAACTCCACCCGCTGATCACATCATCAACACGTCACGAGCCAAAACTAAATTCCTGATTGGTTCATATGATTATGCCATTTTCAAAAAAAGGTGTTTCGTTTCCCAGGACTTAGTTATTGCAGAGCAGCAGTAGTTTAAAGTAGAAATTGTGGGCGGGCTGTTGGTGCAGCCCGCCCACAATTCCCATCATAATTTTTACACATTGTCCCGCTAGCTAACAGCCCCTCATACCCCCAACCTAACATTACCTGTGCAGTAAAAATGCACAAGTGGAGTACAAAGAGTGTAGTTTTTGATATATTTTTTACGTTTCAACCCTTTTGTTCTCTTTTTAAGTAAAGAAAGAACGAATGGTTAGTTTAGTTGACGAATTTGGAAGGTGTGTCCGGTGATGCAGTTATGAACAGAGAGTTCAATCGGAGGGTAAAGCTCTCAATTTACCTGCCACATCTATGTTTCTACCCTCACCTACAGCCATGAGGCATGGGCTGAGAATAAGCAGATAAGATTAGGGACGGAAAAAAGTGGTGGAAATGAGTTTCCTTTGCAGGACAGGAGGGGTGTGTGTGTACAGATTTGGTGCAGTTGAGCTGTCACTTCCTTAACTTTAAGAGGACCCAGAGTAGATGGCTTGGACATCTGGCGATAATCCCGTCCAGACGATCTCCTGGTGAGGGGTTACTACCATGTCCAGCTAGAAGAAGGACCTGTGGCAGACCACAGACGAGTTGCAGAGATTGTGTCTCTTGGCTGGGCTGGAGTATCTTCAAGGTCACAGCAGAGAGGGAAGCTTGCTGCCTCCAATCCCGGATAAAGCAGCACATAGATAGATGTTTGCCCTTTTCAAGGGCTTTGTTAAAAGTCAAAGGCAAGTCTTTTGACTTCTTTACTGAGACAGAACTAATAAAATATGCTAATGTTTGCACAGCTCTGCTCAAGTCTGTTCCTTGCAAAAAAATAAAAAAAAAAGTCATAGATCTATGGCAAGTGTGATAAAAACTATGCAAATGACCAAAATTCACATTCAAAAAAGTCTCTAAACACATTTTTAACTTACTTAAGAATGTTTATCTAGGCCGCTAGTTGAATTATAAGCGATACAAGTCTGTAATTAAATATTTATTAAGAAAATTGTAATTCAATATTTATTGTTTGCTTGTCAAAAAACAGGAAACAACACAAACATTTGAATGTTATTGTCCTAAAATTTCATTTCAGTGTTGTTGCATGTTGTTATTTACTTGTGTTGTTGTATAACTACAGCCAAACAAACATTTACTGTGGAATGGGTTCTTACATTATTGTCTAATGCTATGTTCATACATTCAGGAACACACATTCTTAAATGCGTGTGTAGCCCATGGTGTTCACACTGGACGAGCAGGGAGGAGGTTATTTTTCTTTTTCTACTGTTTACTGGTGCATGTCGATCCACCTACAGTTGGAAGAGGAAAAGTGTGCAACGTCGAAGTGGTATAAATCTGTAAATCTTTGTCTTTCACAGCTCGATTCTGATATAAGAAAGATTTGGTGTCATAATTCCAACCGAGAACAAACCGCAATTACTATTTATTCTTCCCTGATCTACTTAAAAATGATTAGGACTTCCGAGAATTAGAAGGGACACCATCTAATTTACGGACTACAAATTCAAGTACCTCATTAGTCAAACTTCAATCGGGTTTAACAATTTGTACGTATAGCCGGAAAATGGTCATTGAATCTGGCATAGCGACAAGTGAACCCCAGAAATTTAAGTGTAGAAGCCTGAAATGCACATATATGCGTGTTTAGATTTAGACTTTGCTTTGGAAGTGATCGCTTGAAGACGTGTTGCCAAGAGTAGTGTGAACACAGCTCAAGAATCATATTTTAGGTGTATTTGGTCATTGCTGAATTGGTTTCTATGAGTGATTTGAGCCTCTAGATGTCACTAAATCCAGAAAATGTGGATATGACCAAGGAGACCCACTGGTACTAAGTGACATTCGATTAGTGCAACCATGCTGAAGGGTTTGGTCTTTACTGACACAGTACTGTACCAGAATCAAGAATGATGGCGTCCATTTTTGAACAGGAAGTTAAGCTTATTAGGAGGGCAGGTACTTTGGGAGTCCACAATAAACAAAGGAACACTGTACACCCCATTACGTAACATAACATAATGTGCATTTAACAGTTTTGATCAATACCCTTTCTTGTATTTTGTATCTAAGCAGCAATGTTTTTTTCTCATCCCTCAAATGGCTCTAGTTCCATGGTTCCACAGGCTTCCTACTGCAGATTATACTTTCCATTTTCACCCAAAATGGTAACCACAAGGACTTGAAAGTTTTTGCTAGTTGGGATTTAAAAACTTAAAGTTTTTCTTGACAGTATCGTCCATGAGCACATTTTAGCTTGAATGTGCCCTTGTGCTGTTTGTTCTGTTACGCCCTGTTTTTCTTTTGTTTAGAGGATTTTGTTGAGTCTCCCATAAAGTGGTCTTACCCAGACTAACAATCAATAACCAAAACAGACGTTGTTGAGTGTAACAACATAACTGTTGTTACTATTTTTTTATAGGCCAAAACACATCTATCTTAATCCACACCTAAATATGAATAAAAAGAGAAAAAATGACAAACACGAAACTTCCTGGACTAAAGATCAATAATGCGTGCTTAGCACATTCTAGAACACACGTCAGATGTCCGGTGTGAACGTAGCATAAGACTAGAAGCTGCAGAGCTCCATCCACAAGGACCGAAGGGTCACATGGAGATTTAAAGTTTGCCTCCATCAGCTCTGGTCCAATCAGTGGCCACACCTGGAAAAACAATCAACCCCTAAAAATATACAAAGTCGTACAAAAAAAAAAAATTTAAATAAAAACAACGAGGACCCACTTTCACTTAAAATGAAAGCACACACACTTAGCATACAATCGACATAATTATGTTCTATAAAGAACATGCAATAGGTAAAATTCACAAAGTAGTTTATTTTTCACAATTATTCTAGATGTGTTAAGGCAATATAACCCCTCACTTCCGACCTTATATACATTTCTTGGACAAACTTGAACATTTTCATACTTTTTCTCTTATGTTTAAACTCTCAAAGTTCAAACTGTCAAAGAAGTCCTGTATGGAAACCAATATCACGTTTGCAACAGAAGACATGACAGAGAGGAGATTGACTGACAGTGGTTTACAGCCAATCAACACAATGCATTATGATAAAAACAAAACAAAGAAACATGCAAAATTGCACCAAAAAAACTGCAAAACTGCCGTGAAAGTTGAACGAAGCTACAGCAAGAGACCACTGTTAAATGAAAAACAAACTCATGTAGCCACAGCGGTAACACGATCCTTTGGTAAATAATGAACTATAGGAGTCCACAAATATGTTGGAATGGGAGCTGACAAATGTCTCAGTGTTGGTCTCACAGTATGCTCTAAATTTGACACATCTCACAAGTGTTTCAAAAGAACTGAATGAGCAGGTTCTTTCCTGTGGTTAAGCTGCATTCCTGACTTGGCAAGGGTTGGGTTTGCAGGTCAATGGCGCTTGATTGTTGTTAAAGTTACTTCTCATCTAAAGAATCCGTGTGAACCGTTTAACCCTGCAGGAAAGGTCGGGATTGTTGGTGCACAGGTACATCCTGCTAAGTGGCGATTTTGAAAGACAAGCTGACCGGAGTAGAGGTAAAACTGTCAGATTTGTTGCCTAATGTGATTGCAGTGACATTTGCTTAATCATCGTTTCGCCCTTCTTAAGAGGCCAGCTGTCAGGCACTTGACCTCAAAACAAAAGAAACTCACACTTTTAGGAGTTAAAGATGACTGGAGGGGGTCAACACACTCCCATTTTTGTGTTGACAAAACTAATATCTGAGGATCTTTTCTGAGAACGAGACATGGTAGATGAGCTGAGCTTATTTTGGATTGATGGACCTTACACGCTTAAAACAACATAATTGCTTGAATTGCTGACCCTGAAGTCAGCAGATGTTCACTGCAAACCACTTTCTCAAACTCCCAGTGCCACCGTGATACTCGAGTTACTCCTGTTTGCACAGATCCACCTTGGGATGGCACAAGGTCCTTGGAGTTTGACAACTGTACACATCCAGGAGATAAGAGTTGACCAGGTGAATACAGTCACCCGGCTGGGGTGTGTGAGCCTCACTGGTCCCACCAGCATCCTGGAAGAGCACTCAACCTCTGGATCATTTAAAAGCATTTAAGGCTTATATCTGCACCGGACCAAGACCGCTCCAATGCACCTGAGGGAATTTGAGGGAAGGACTGCTGGGAGGGAGAGAAAGGATGGCGCTCCTCGCATGTGTGGAGAGATGAATGGGGCCGTGGTGTGCGCCTGGGCAAACACTCCCTTTCTGTTTTGCTTCTCTCCTGCCATTTTTCTCCCAAGGGCAAACAGAGAATGGCAGGAGCTGCAGCTGTGTTGTTGCGCTGGTGAAGTTGACCTGTGCGGCCTCTGCATAAGTAGCGGGGAATCACCACCAACAAACCTCCCTCTTGGGGCTTCTGGCCATTGGCCTCTATCATTACTTCCCCTAAGAACCCCTGGGAGTGCCACAGCCCCCCGATACCAGCTTCATATTAACTATAATGAGGTTGTGAGGAGGGAGTTGGATGATGTGTCAGTGCCAAAGGAGACACGATAAAGCTCTGAAAGTATTTTTTTGCCTTTATGCGAGCTGTGCTTAGTGACGTACAGCTTGTTAACAAAGCCTCTATCTGCCTTTAAATAATCTAAGCCTTATCATTTCTAATAGTAATAGTACCCACACCAAAATCAAAGATGAACCCCTGAATGGTAATAATGTGAAAATCACAATTTCAAATGGTCCAAATTTATTGAGATTCTTTTCAATACAATCAGTAGTTTCTCCACCTCAAATCCAGGCAGATTCATCTTTGTGTTTTCTGCACCTCCACATTAGGTCATCAAGGACACATGGATCCAGCCTTCCTACCACAGATTCTGTGGGTTTTCAGACTTGTTGGCAGCTCGTCCATAAAGCTAATCCCCCAGTCTGCCACTTCTCAAGGTTTCCTTCATTTTGTAGCAGTCTATTTGGGACCAACAAACAATTTGAAAATCCTTTGTTACTTTTTGTCTACACTGAAATGCTCAGTTCTGGACGTCATCTTCACCATGTCTGGATGTGGTTGCATCTTCATAGATGATAAGAAGGAGTATGATAAATGGGTCATATCTGTTTATCTTGGCTAATGCAACACTGCTATTGTAGATGGATCTTAAAAACGCTGAATTTGAAAGGAAATGTTTTTACTGGGGTTTGGTTAACCCTTTATCACCTGAGATGTCACCAGGGACACCTAAATAACACGCTCTTTAACCAAGCCATGTTAGCCATTATCGTAATTGCAATGGATTCTTACACAGAGGTGTAATAATTTTTGGTGACAAAAATCTGGTGGTGAAATTTGATGTATTTAACTCTTTTACAGCAGCTGGCGACACCTGAATAACACCCGCTTTTTGGTGTAGGGCAATTCTTCGACTGTTTATTCAATTGACGTGTAGCAGCTGATTCTGACACGGAGAAAGAGCAGCTTTTCATATCAGCTTTGCACCGATATGCAACACATTACCAACATAAAGGGTTGTGTATCAGCGCGAGGCTGCTTTTCTCCACTTCAGAATCTGTTATTGTCACGGTAGTCCAAGGAATATTAACGCTAAAGCTAAAAATGCAGTGTTAAGCGGTTAGACAATTTGGTCCAAACGAGGAAGAATAAACCTGTAAAAACTGGGTTGCTTTTTGAAAACTTCAAGCTCCAAATCAAAATTCAGACTGTAAGGGCTTGACCTCAAAGGGCCTTTTTAAGGAGCAAAACTGTCAATCAATGAACAATGACTTAACAATATTCTATGAATTAATTATAAGGTAATGACAGCCTGAAATAAAATCTGCAGCTCTAATTAAAGCTCACAAGACCATTGGAGGTGATACAAACAGTCTAGTTAAAAATTCTGTTCGGGTTATTTCAATTGTGTAAATCTTCTTGAAGCCTCAACAATATATACAAAAGAGAACCAAAAAGAATAAAAATACTGCAAAGGTCACCATCTTCATATCAGTGGTTATATCAAAGAAATGTTTTTTTTTCTTCTTTTGGTCACCAGCCCCAAAGAGCAACCTGCTAAAAAAGCAATGACCTTCCTCGATATTCCAAAATGGATTTCTTTTTGTTCAGATGTGACATTTTAAGATGTTGGGAGACGTTGATGGAGCGATATTAGGACCAGGTGTCCTTTTAAAGTAGCAATGTTTATTTCTTTTAAACTGAAAGGCTTCTTTAGTTGAAAAAAAAAAGCTCTCCCTGGTAAGTTGTCAAAATGAATCGGGGAAATTGGTGAAGGTCACAACTACTGAGAGGAAATGTATTAAAACAGTCTGGTGTGTGTGTGTGTGTGTGTGTGTGTGCAGGTGTATGTGTGTGTGTTAAGGGCTGCCTATGCCTAGAATAGCAGATGGGCATTCTGTATGACTGATGGCCTTGTGAAACATGAAGGTGTTGTGTCAATAAACCATGTTCCACGTCATCCATCAGCCACCGGTGACCGCAACATGTGCACATATTTATATTATATTTTACCCACGTGTGCGTGTACGGAGACACACCTCGCAGGAACCCGTGCCGTGCAAACACAGGAACACCCACGCAGGCGTTCAAGTTCATGCGAAGCCAGATGCAGCCCACTGACATCCGTCACCCACAAGCACACCTGCCGTCCTGAAACATTCCTTGAAAAGCACTACATCTTGTACAACAGAGCGTGAAGGTGCGGAATCTTTTTCCACATGTTTACCGCTTTAGCATAAGGGAAAAAAACAAAGACCACTATTCATCCCAACATTCAACAAGGCCCAGTTTAAAGAAGAGTTGAGAAAGTCATTTATCGTTACTTAGCTTGTGAAAATGAGGTAGTTTATAGGCAAAGCTCATTAAATAACATGTTCATGTTATTTTACCGGTGGTTAGCAAACTTACATTTAGCTTGGAAGAAAATGCAGTCAAATCTTACCCTTTTTTTGTTTTAGCATTTCTTACGCTGAATGAACTAAGGCATTAGCTTTTTGGGTGGATGCATTAGTTCTTAAGTGAGGTCTGACAAAAAAAGCCACTCCCACTGTGGCATATTTTTATTGATAAGCATCCAGTGACTGAATGTGAAAACTGTACTTACCTTTTTTTTTTTAACATGTTTTTGCTAATCCTAATTTTCTTAGTTAAAAGTAATTTAAATTGTAAGAAACTGACCAATCAAATGTCTCAGAAAAAGTATGTGGCCTCATGTTGAACACATGAAATAATAATAATAAAGACTATTTGTATTGCACCTTTTAAGATAAAAATCACAAAAGTGCTTCACAGTAAAACGTGGTAAAACAAGATAAAACATGGTTAAACACAGTAAAACACGGAATATAAATATAATTCTAAAAAAGCCATTTTAAAAAGCTTTTAGCTGCTTTTTAAAAGAAAACACTGATTCTGCAGATCTGAGGCTGAGAGGAAGGGAGTTCCAGAGGGATGGGGTCACTGCTGCAGTCTTTAACCGGGTTCTCTTGACACCCAGCAGACCCTGGTCACATAATCTCCTGGACCTGCTGGGAGTGTATGGCTGCAAAAAGTCTTTTATATAGACCAGTGCTTGGCTACTAAGAGCTGTGCATGTTAAAATCAGGATTTTAAAATGGACACGGAAACGGATGGGGAGCCAGTGCAGCTGGATTAAGAACGGGGTGATGTGTAAAAAAAACTTGGATGAATTAGTTAAAATCCTCGCAGCAGCATTCTGGACAACTGGAGCTTTCTAAAGATTTTTTGCTCAAACATGTAAAGATGGAGTTGCAGGTATCAAGACGAGAAGATATAAAAGCTTTGATTGGCATCTCTATCTCAGAACGCGACACAACTGGACTCAGTTTTGCAATGTTTTTAAGATGATAAAAACAAGAACGAACAAGTGACCCAACATGAGAGTTGAGGGATAAAACCGGTTTGATAGTCACCCCAAGGTTCCTGACAGAGGGCTTGATAGAGGAAGCAAGTGGATCAAGCCACTGTCAATGTTTCATTGACAGATTTTGTGTAAAACAGATACTTACTACTACTACGTAGACCAGATAAAGATAGCTGTGTTTATAAAGACGTAAAATCTTGATTTGTCACACGTGAACATGAGCGTTTTGAACATAGAAGCTAGTAATGCATATTTATGCACGTTAACATAGACTTCATTCAAGGGGTCGGTTGAGAACGTGCTGCAGGGGGCAGTGTGAAAGTAGCCTAACACAAAATAACAAACATCAGTTGAAGTCACCATATCAGAGATTTTTTTTTCATTTAAAGTTACAGTTTTTTTTACCCAAAGACAAAACTTCTTCAACCTACAGAGCTTTTTTTTAATGTCATAATACATTCTGGGTGACTTTGACATCAGAGGGTAAGAAAGTCTCAGTCCTCAGAGCTCTATAGAGGTAAATATGACTCCTGTTCTTTTTGAGTTTAAGTCTAAGTGCTGAAAGCAGCACTCAAGGCATCACTCCAATTGCTCACCAATGTGAGAAGTGGGGAGATGAAAGCAAAAGCAAAATCTATGGTGTGTGTGGGTACAACAGCTGCCCCTCAGTGATAGCTGAGGAGGCTGTTGAATGCAGAGACCTCTACTTCCTGTCATCAGCTGTTCAAGGTGCTTTAGTGAGTCATGGGGTGAGCTGAGCTTTGACAGAGACTCAAGACTATAGACTTGCAGACCATATTTTTTTTCTGTTCAGCCTTTACAGGATCTGTTACAATTTACAGGGTACGTCAGTTATATCAAACAATAAGAATTATTGTTCAAAGTTCAAGACAGAATAGCAGCCCTTTTTCTCCCCCTTCTACAAATCACCAGTGGCCTTCCTTCACGAGGAGGTCAGTCCTTGCTTCTGTCTAATGCTACAGGGGGCAGTTATAAGCACATTATGAATAAATTGAGGTAAATAGTATTTTTTCTTGAGTCAGCTCTCCTCATTATTGTGGTCCATGCCTTAGTCACAACAGCTCTTGCAGCTAGATTTAGGTTGATGAAGCATCTTGGTTTACATTTCACCATTCAGCATTCAAAATGTTGATGATGCATCTTGGCGGAATTCTGAAATGTAAATGCTGCATAAAGGCACCATACGTCATAAGTGGGAGCAACATACCTCGGCCTCACTTATACTTCACGAAACCCTTACCACACGTCCGGTAACCGTATGTTCCACTTTCTACGACTCTTGAGGCAACTGCTAGATACTCCTTAGAATGCGCCTTGAACTGACACATTTTTGTCGAATTTTCACGGGCCCAGACAACCCAAAAACTGGCAGCATTCGTATGAGCCAGCCGCTGTACAGAAGCATGTGACTTTATCTTAAGTCAGACAAACTGTACAACAGCACCAAAACCCAATGAATACAGCAAATAAAGCTGACATGAGTAGACGATGCATCAAAAAGTAAATTACGCCATTCCTAGACATGGATATGTATTTTCTTTTCATCCGTTTACAGATAAATGTAACTCCAGTGGATTCTGAAGCATAGAACAGCAGATTTGTGCCTATATTGAAGGCTTAAACTAAAACGCCTTGGATTTCCATAGGACTCTTAATTGTCTACTTGACCTTTGCTTTTTCCTGTACTGCTTTCTTTTTATTACAATCTGACAGTAAACTGCATTAAAGCAACAGCTTCTGAGGGTAAAGAAAGACTGCTGCAAGATAAAAATTGCAAAAAAGTTAAATAATCAGAAGTTCCACTATATGTCCCTACAATATTAAATATGACTGCTTATAAAAGCCTTTAATGTTTCAAAGCTGCACAGCAGTACATCCATAAACAGACCTGAAAATAGGGTTAATAGCCTTTGTAGAGAACCAAGCAAGAATTAATATATGAGGCTCAAGCCTTGAATAGTGTCTAGCCATTACAAAAATGTTATTGAGACTTCTTTTTTGTGGATTTCAGATTCATATGGAATCATTCAAATGAAAATGGTTTTGTCTTCAGATCAGAGGGTTTTTTCTCTCCTTTTTCAGCCTTTTGTCCTCGACCTTTACTGTAACACAGTCCTCTGCAGTTAAAGATAACAAATAGAATGATATTCTTTGCAGTTATTCCCTCTCTCAGTTGTCTGTCTGTGCAGATTAAATCATCCTGTACATTAGACCATCCCTTCCTAACTGCTGTTTCTGTGTTTTTCCCAAGACAAAAATACACCCACAGCCCCCGTGACATTATTACTCTATCTATAAAGTCTACTTTCAAATGTCAGGCGCATGCCCTGAGGAATGTCATACAACCTCGGGCCGAATCCTCGATGAGGAGCCGCACATGCAGCCTCTGCAAGCTACCCTCCGACTGTTAATCAAGACCAGACAATGCTGATGACTGTTGGGCTGAAGCGGAATGTTTTCAGCGCGCTGTCAGCGGAGATTACAGTCAGAGAGCGGTTCAACAAATCATGATGGCCCCTGGAAATCGCAAACAACTTCCATTCCTGTTTCCAATATGAAGCAACAGATCCATTCCTCTGTGACGGGCGTTGGTTGTGGTTTTGCGGCTTTGTCTCCTCATCAATTTGGTGGCACCTTACAGGACTGCCTTGGCTTTAAACTTACATTACAAGCTCTTTCGATCACACTGGATGTTTCGATGCTTTGCAGCGACCAGACCTTAGGGTTATGGTGGGTTCACCTCAGTGCACAGATATGACCGTGTGCACTTTAAAATAACTTACCATGACTGTAGAAATGGTAAGTACCCATCATGCATAAATGCAGCAACATGAAGGTTTTTTACACATTAACCTACTTTCACTGGCAAACTTGAAGAACTTCCTAGAAGCCTGAAAGTCTACTTAGTCTCATCCGAAAACCTTCTAGCTGAGCTTAGGTCAGCTTTTTTGTAGCGGCAAGATGATTTGATGCATCACTCCATTGGGGGGCTTCATGCTATTTTTTCCCTTAGAGCAGGGGTGTCAAATTCATTTTGGTTTGGGGGCCACATTCAACCTATCTGATCTCAAGTGGGCCGGGCCAGTAATATAAAAGCAAAATAACCTATGGTCAGCTTGTTATCTGTGGCTTTGTTTTTGTTTAGTTTTTCTCACTTGGAATAAAGGCCTAAACTAGCATAATAGTGTAATCACTTATTATTACACATTCATTTACAGAGGCCAATGGTTCTCATATAAAATTTTCACTCAAGGCTTTAAAGGCTGCTTTTGTCCAGTTCAAAATAACGTTAATTGCGTCAACGGTTTAAGAGTTACAGTAGATAAAAAAATGTACAGTCTAAAGCTTTATCCCATTTAGGATCAGGGGTTGCCAGAGCCTGTCCCGGCTGCTGTTGGGCAAAAGGCAGGTACAGCCTGGACAGTGTTGCAGTGCAAAATGAGTTTAAATATTCAAGATCGACAATACTGGTATCTCTAAATCATGGTTGCAATAGGTTCACAACAGATGGGTGGTTACCAAATCCTGGCTGAATCCTTTCTAAGTAGATTTTGATTGTTCCCCCCATGCATTTTTTCCTCCGGTCAACCCTTATGAGTCACGTGGTGATTTTAAATTGTCTCTTAGGTGTGACTGTGAGTGTGTGGTTGTTTGTCTCTGTGTGGCCCTACGATGGCTGTCCAGTATACCCCTCCTTCACCCAACAGTTGACTTATCAGGTTTCAAGATAGGTTGAGTGTCACGACCCTTGTCGTATTTGCATGTTTTTTTTATTAGTATTTGATGTTTAGTATATTGAGTGTTTGTTTAAGGGGGTGAAAGTTCTTTTGTATGTATGTAGGTTCCCTTTTCTTTTCAGGTGACCTGGATTGCTGCACTAAGGCCTTGTGGCTGCCCCGGATTGGAGGATGAGTGGCTGGTGCTGGCTCAGGATTGGAGGGAGGAAGATTGGTGGTAGCACGTGATTGGAGGATGGGACTTTAAAAACCTGGCATCTCCACGGCCCCATGGGTAAAGAAGTCTTTGGCTGTAGCTTCCAGCTCTCCTTCACCCCCATTTACAACACTTAAGTGTTTTTGTGAGGCCTTTTTCTTGGTGAAGCTTTTGTGTTAACTATTCCCCAAACATTGTGTAACTTTCATTAGGATATTTTTGTTGTTGTAGTAGAGCAGTAGGGGTGAACTGGCATTTTGTTTGTGACTGTTTTCTCCTGTTTTGGTTGATGTTCAGGGAGACAGGTCAGACTCTGTCATTTATTTTTACTTTGTTTTCTTGAAGGTCAGATAGAGCCTTTGACATTTGAGTTAGTTCTGTTTTATTTATTATTTTGGCCTGGGTTCCCCCTGAAGTTAGATGCTCCTTTTTCTTTCCTTTTGTTATATGTACATTTGGGACAATAAACCCTATTATTATTTGTACAGACATTGGTTTTGGCAGCTTTATTATATTTGGTAATTTTTGTGGGCTTATTTTCCGCATTTTGGGTCATTTTCTAATTCTTTATGTTATGCCCCACACCCCTAGACATAGGGTGCATAACATGAGACGGGATGCTGCTCCAACAAATCAAGAATTTCTGAACCGCTCTGATGCTACAAATTACAGCTTTTTCATTGTCAATCATGTTACAGACCTCATATTAATTAATATTGATGGCTGCTAGTTTTGTCTCCTGCATAATATTTGAAAAATTCTTGCTTTTTCTCAGCCATTTGCCAACTAAGATCTGTTCTGCTGTAAAAGTAAAATCTTAATCCATGTGGTTTAAAATAACCATTTGAATATTAGGAGGTGATTACTAAGACATTTAAGATCAAGAATTGTTTGAAGACAAAAAAAGTTCACAGAAGTTAAAACAGTTTAAGACTATATGATACAAAAAAAGATAGTTTGATTAAAAAAAAAATCATTTTAAATCATGTAACATTTGCAAGTCCATTTTTTTTTAAATATAATGTTTCCTATTTCTCTCAGGCTTTTACCGTTTTTAAAGTCAAATAGGGTTTCAGTAATTACAGTTCATGCAGTCCTCTTGAGATGTCTTGACCCGCTTGTTTTATTCATGATTGTCCAATTCATTGTTCAAAATTAGTTACACTTCCCCGAGTGGCCTCTGTTTCCTCCCGCTGTTACCTTCTTCACATCATGAGAGAGCAGACATATGGACAGCCAGCTTGTTTGGATGCCCCTCCTCATTAAGTCCTGATGCAGTTGACCCTGTGTGGCCAATGGGACTCCATTTTGGCAGAACGTAAAGCAAGACTAGGCTGCCATTTATCACCCATGGCAGGTTGAACCTTGAGCTCAATCTGTTTATATAGATAATTATAAAGCTGCATCCTTCCCACTGGCGGCAAGAGTTCAAGAACATATGCTAGAGTGCTTCAACAGGAGGTCAACTGCATCTGATGAGGTCATTGGGTTGTATATCTAGTGGTGATAAATCTACCATGATAGTCATATTAGGCGTGTTTGTGCGTGAGTGGACAGAGGGGTGGAGATGTCAACGGTCACAAATTGAGCTGTCCTGGAGAAAGAAAATTCTGCGACTCCCTTTTTCATCCAGGTTTTTGATGGTCTGTCTGGAAACTTGAGTGTCTCTAATATCTTCTTCATCTACGTGTTTCTGGGTATGATGCACTAGAATGACCTTTGTTCAATATAGTGCATTTACTCCCAAGGAAATTCTAAACGGCTATTGTTAGAAAATCGTGCATTGCAACAAACCACAGCAGCGCTGGCTGCCTCAGTATTAACCCGATGACATTTGTAAGTGTGTCCACTGTGCTGCTTGGAGGTAAAATATGTATATGTATTGTATCCGTTTGCCAAGAAGCTCTCCAAGAAGTTTCTTTTTGTCCCTAAATGAGATCAATAGTGTGGAACAATTGATGCACTTTTTTGTCCATGACAAATTAGGCTGTATTTTGTTTAAATTAGAGTAAAGCTTAAAGAACAAAACTAAGTGTAAAGCTAGATTTTCCATGATGCTGTTCCCTTCATCAAAGAGTACTTTGTCTTTCCATATGTTTTATGGCAAAGCAAAATAGATAAATAGTGAATCAAATCCATGTTTGTAATGGTTGTAAAGTGTATTATAATGTTCATTCCTCACTAAAAACAACCCCAAAGCAATATTTTGATCGGATCTAGCAGTCGTTGGCTAAACACTCTTATTTTAAATGCACAATATGCATATCCATCTTTGCTAAAACATACAACAGGTCATAGCAGACACTTCTAAGACACACAAAGGGGCATGTTGTACAGATTTGTAAAGATTTTTTGATCCACCCCCAAAACCTATGGACTGCACAAGGAGTCATTTTAGGTTTCCTTCTGCGTAAAACACAATCACAAACTCGAGTTTTTTAATCATCGATTGCTAACACCTTCAAAGCTCATCTCTGAAAACTACTGTCTGTTTTTTTTTTTTCAGGAATGTCATTTAGTCTTATTTTTCTGTTAGTGTGACAGAGGTTTCCATCATTCCTGACTTTATAAGTAATGTGCAAATTTGCAAAGGCAAGAGCACACAAAGGTAAAATGGAATGTGCAACTAAAAGGACTAGATTTTCTATATTCTAGGTCAAGCACAGTGAGGTAGACACATCCTAATAGCATTATGATATTAATGAGAGGCCATTTATCATGCAGACTCATCACTTTAGTTGATGAATTCCAGCCATTTAAAGGAGAGACTCAAGTGGAACATGCCTCATGCTGCTCCAGTGACTAACCTTTTTAGTCTATTATTCTATATGTCTCCAGAGACATAAAGGCTAAATGAAGAAACTCTGCGGCTGTTGAATATTTACCCTAATGTACAGGTAACAAAAAGATACAACGGCATTCCTTTGTTTTCAACTATAAACACAAATATTCTGACTTGAAGCCTGACAGTCACACCCATTGACTGAATATGAGAACTCGACTGAGTGACCCCCATCACCTGGCTTTCCAAACAGGAAGTATCTGCTGACTTCTTTAGAGAAATAAATAAAATAAGATAAAGATACGTTATTGATCCCAGCTTGCGAAATTGGGTTGTTGCAGCGACCGCATGCAGGCTCAGTACAAACAAACACACAAACAATGACTAACAATCAGGAAAACAATCCGTTTGGATAACAGCTCTAGAAAACAGACATCAAATGAGTTTCTCTATGGCCATTGGATGATGAGTTATAAAGTCCAATGGAGTGAAGTACTAATGATCTCCTGGTAGGTCTGATGTAGATAGGTCTGATGTCATACTCACTCGATCCAATTCCCATATTCAATCAAAGGTCACACCAACAAGAAGTCACATGATTGCCCTTTGGCCTCTGTTAGAAACTTAACCTGGTAAATTCTTTGCACATCATTGCACAATAAGACATGTGGCAGAAATATTATGGTATGGGCTCTTCTCATTCTAGTATGCAACACAGTTTAACAAGTTGAATAACATCTTAATAAACACGTTAAAGTGAAAGTGTCACACTAATTCATTAAAACAAACCTCAGTAACATAGGTGTTAATATATTTCAACAGAGAAATTGTAAATAGACGGAGTCTGAAAGTAAAACATGGCAGCCTTTGTTCATTTAGGGACTTAACAGTAGCAGCAGAAGCAGCAACTGAAGCCTCATCAAGAAACTTTTGTAGTGGAAAAGAAAAGTCAAAATCAAATTCAAATGAGACAGAAAAAAAGAGTTTATGAACCTTACTGTGCTTAAATTAGCCAAGCATGAATTATTCATGTGCAAAAAAGGTCACTGATTTCCAGCGAGCTGGAAGATTTAGTTGTTATTTTTCCATTCGCTCCCTCAAATCCACACACAATCAAACTGATGCCAAAAAAAGTACAATCAGTTGCAGATGTTTGCGTTAGATTGGATCATATCACCCCACCACCTCCACCTTTTTTTGGAATTTTAATAAAATAAGCTTTGACTGGATAAAATAAAAATATAATTACTATTTTAAAATCTAGACTTTTTTTCCGATACCTAAAAATAGTACGGCACTCTTTTTAAGAAGAGAGGAATAAATAAAGTGAATATAGAGTGTTCACCCATAAAAGAAATCTTTTGCTGTCTATGGGTGGAGGCAATGTTATCATCTTAAGGTCATGTCACACAGCAACTACGTGTACCTGCGCATGTTGCACAAATGAAAATTGGTCACACTTGAATATATGTTAAAAAAAAAGTGAGAAAAGTTTAATCCGAGGCTATGGTTCTTGACCAGAGACAGAAAGTTTCCCATCTCTCGGTGGGTGGAGTGTCCTTGCCCCAGGTGGAGGAGTTTAGATATCTTGGGGTCCTGTTCACGAGTGAGGGAAGACCGGAGTGTGAGATTGACAGGCAGATCGGAGCAGCGTTCGTAGTTATGAGCCAGAAAGCAAAGCTCTCAATTTACTGGTCGATCTTTGTTCTGATACTCAGCTATGGGTCATGACCTAAAGAACAAAGTCCCAAATACAAGCGGCTGAAATGAGCTTCCTCCACAGGGTGGCTGGGCGCTCCCTTAGAGATAGGGTGAGAAGCTCGGTCACCCGCGGAGAGCTCGGAGTAGAACCACTTCTCCTCCACATCGAAAGGAGCCTGTTGAGGTGGCTCAGGCATCTAGTCCAGACACCTCCTGGACGCCTCCCTGGGGGAGGTGTTCTAGGCACTTACCACTGGGCGGAGGCCCCGGGGAAGACCCAGGACACGTTGGAGAAACTACATCTCTCGGCTGGCCTGGGAATGCCTCAGGGTCCTCCGGGAGAAGCTGGAGGAAGTGGCTGGGGGCGAGGGAAGTCTGGGCGTCTTTGCTTAGACTGCTCCCCCTGCGACCCGCTCCCAGATATGTGAAGGAAGATGGATGCATGGATGGAAGTTATGGTCTTTTGGTGAAATTTTCACAGCTGTATCACAAATACAACATGTTAAAACCAAAACAAAGAACAAATACATCAATGTAGAACATGATCCATGCGTGATTATTGAGCTGTTCATATGCAATTTACATTTATATACAATTAACATATACAATTCATTAGAGATGCATCAATTGCATAATTGATGCAAGGCATATATAATAATAATATAAATGGTGGACTTGGTGGTACATGCGTAAAAAGTCTGTTAGACATTCGTGAAGCAGTCATGGAAAGCCACAAATTTGCGTATGTATCTTGCAAAAATCTCGCACATTTGCGTAATATTTAAGTAATAGTCTTTACCGAATTCATGTAAAGACCTGTCGGTGGAAACCCTCAGAAATCTGCGCACATTGACAAGTGCCAAACGCAAGACACACATATGAATTACGTGTATCACACAAGTGTCATGGAAGACCAAAAGTTTAAACGTTGAAAATGCACACAATGTACATAGCGGCTGTTTGACACGGCCTTAAAGCTTAATGGTCCACTTCGATCATCTTTTGATCTATTTCAAAGTGTTCCTGGTGTTCTTTTCATTTGGATTTCTATGACATAGTTTCTGCAGAGCGGCAGTGGTTCATCAGAAATTCACCTCTTAAGTTGTGGGTAGAACCATTGGTGCGTAAAAAGCCCTCCCCCTCTTCCCATTACCCAACACACTCTCTCGCTAGCTTACAGCCCCTCACAACCCCAACCTAACAATAGCGGTGCAACAAAAATGGTAAGCAATAGTAAAGCTTTGCAGCAGTAAAGTTTTGAGCCAGATTCCAAATGTGATGAGAAAAACTCCAAACATACATGGATCCAGTCGTCTACAAGATTCAGCAAAATGGAGTAGGGCGGGGAGCTTGTTGCCCACACAGGGAATTTTCTTTAATCATTTTCAAGCTGCAATTTTTCGTCAGCTCCTGATTTACAACGACTTGAATAAAGAAATACTCAGAAATGCAATGTAAAGCTTAATTTTCTTCATAGATGTCCTTCAGCATGAGAAAAATGTCTAAAATCACACACAAAAATAACAAGTGGGTCCTAAAGCACAACGCTGACTCCACCTTAACTGGAATCTAAAGCACTTTGTAGTAAAAATAAGTTCAGTTCCTCGTATTATTCTGCTTTTAGACTTCCAGCCTTAAACCTACATTATTGTTTTCCCTTTTCCTCATTTTGTGTGAATAAAGATGATTACCATTTCTCAAATTAGGGCAGCAAAAGACTAAACCAAATGATGGCTGTTCATGCAAATTTCCTCAGTAATGAGGGCATTTGGAGGAATGTCATTTCCCAGGATTTTGGTAAGTATCCCACATTTACATGTAGACAGATCAATCCATTTCTTTTCCCTTTTCCTTTGGTAGACGGACGTTTTTAAGGGTGGAGACCTCATAACGCAGCTCCTGTTTAATTGTCAAACTGCAGCAGTAATAACAGTGTGTTGGAAAGGATGTGCTGAAACCATCCCAGCTCAGAGGGTATACATTTTTGAACACCACGCTTCCAACAAACGAGTATTTTTCCTTTTGTGCACAACTGGTGAGACATTGTTTTTCCCCTCCCTGAGCCACTCCTCAGCCGCCTTTCATTTCGCCCAACAGCACTTACTTTGAGCTCCGACCAGAGCTCAAAGTAAAGAAAAAAAAAATATCACAATCAAAGCGGTCCTGATGTTTGGGTTCCTCGGCAGCCGCGCTGACAGCTGCGCTCGCAGGCTGACTACAGCAGGATGCACTTTTTCCTTCTGCTCCCGGTTTCTGTCAGTCCTCACATCTCTCAACTTGTCAATTTTCCTCACTCCTTCTCCTTCTCTTTCTCTCACCATTTTCCTTCTCACTCTTCCTTTTTTCTCTCCCGGTGATGCCTTGAATAGCAGTGGGCGGGCTGTTGGGCCTATTAGCCCGGTTTTCGCAGCGCTGAGAGGATGAGGAATGAATTGGCGGCGATGGGGGTTGCGTGGCCCAGTGTGAATCGTGGGCAGTGATGAATAGGATGAGTTTTATAAAAGGTGTGTGTGATGCAGACGCAGTACGAGAACAAAGAGTGAGATAACGAGTCTTAATGAAACTGCACTTGATAGGCATAAAGGATGAAAGTTGAGCCTCACAGAAAATCCCCCAAAAATCCCACAAATGTGATTTTTGCACAGTTACAGTTGTGGTTTTCCCCAAAACTTTTTCCTGGACGACTTTCTTGTCTAATTAGTGTCAGGTCTCCCAGCCTGAAAGGTATTTTTCCCGTTCCCTCCACGGATTCTCCAATGGGATTAGTGTCTGGGTTCTGGTGGAGCCAATCTAGTTTTAAGCGCCTCTTGACAACTTTGGCTGCATGTTTCCGACCATGTTAAAAAGTCAAGTAATGCCCAAGGCCTTGAGTTTCTACACTCAACCCAACAACTCATACAGGGTTTTATTTTCTTCTTTAAAGATTGGCTGTCTCGAATTCCAACAAGAAAATAAGTTTGGAAACAATACAAGACACATATGTGCTTCATTTGTGGATTCTTGATGCAAAAATCAAAATACTTATCTTGGAAAGTATCCCCTCCTGCCCTGGATACACCTTTCTGAGCATGGCTTCCTGATGATGAGAAGGTCATGATTCATTTAAGAAAAGTTAACACATCCAAATGAGGACATAGCTGGGAAAGTACTTTCCTGAACCACTATTTTACCATATTTGCAATATTCCTAAAGCCTTAGTCAGAATTGCCCTACAACTGGATACAGACTGTCATAAAATCAGCAGATCTTTACTGAGTACACAGGTGACCGGCATGAAATATCAAGTCAGTGAGTCCATAAAGCAAAAATGTTCATACAAGCCTTTTTCTACGGACATCCTGCAGGCGACAGGTCATAGCAAACATAAAATGGTAAGTAAGGGGGAAGTAGGTAAGGCGCAGGAACGCTGTATGGATCCTGCGAACTGTGCAGGGAAGCCACCGTTGCGGTTCGTGTGATAAGTGTGTTCCTTGGGTTAGAATTTCGGAAAAAAAAACAATCAGTGTAGCTTGTTTGGTCATTCTACAGGTGGCCTGCTGGTACTTGTCCAACTGCTCGTTTACGCAAATGTCTGGTCAGCTGATCACATGGCAGTACCTATGTGCATTTAAGCATGTAGATATGATGCAATTCAAACTGAGCATCAGGCCAGGGAAGAGAGGTAGTTTTAATGACATTGAACATGGCATGGTTATTGGTGCCAGACAAACTGGTCTGAGTATTTCAGAAACTGCTGATCTACTAGGATTTTTACCCAAAGCCAAATCTATGGTTTACAGAGAATGGTCAGAAGAAAAGAATATATCCAGTCAGCAGCAGTTCTGCGAGCAGAATTGCTTTGTTGATGCCAGAGGTCAGAGGAGAATGCCCAAACTGGTTCCAGCTGATAGAAAAGGAACTTTTCAAAATAAAAGCACCTATGTGTCCTTTTTTTGTCTCTTGACATCGGGTGACCTCTGACCCCCCACACACCTACCTGGAGGGTGAACCTGTCATCTTAGAAACACAGAATTTCCCTTTCCATAGAACTTGTTTACACTTGCAACACCCAAAATCCAAGACGATGGACTGTTTTACTCGTTTAAACAAACTGAGATTTTATCTGACTGCTTGTTATAATTTGCATAGCTTCAGCAGGAGCTCACTTCTCTAAATCCAAAAAAGGAAAAAAAGGTCAAAACAGTCTTCGATGAAGATGATAAAATATTAGTTTGTAAAATTGTGTTTATTTATCAACATTCAAAGGTATTTTTTGTTTTACACGTCCAACATTAGTTTTTAACTTAATTTATCTTTTAACCTTTTTTTTGTTGAGAACTATTTTAAAATTAGTCTTTTTTAACACCAAAGTAACAGAAACAGGCCTACTTGAATTATGAGTCACTCAAGGCTGCATTCCTGATTTCGCAATAAAAGACCTGCTGGCATCGTCATAGAAAGATACCTGCAGATAAAAATCCAGGTGTGGAGCTGAAATAACACTGTTCAGAGGCTGCTGTAAAACCAATTAAATTACATTTTCTTTTGTACATGTTCTTTCATGAGAGGATTAATATAGTCTTTTCATCCCGTTATACCGGCCAAAACAAGGATGTGTGGGCACACTTTCAGTGGCACATGAAGGCTTTTTTTAATTTGCAAAAAAATGTAATATTTGTAGTTGGTATCTAATTCTAACATCGTCAATGAGACTTTGGAGATTTTTTATTTCATAAATAAATCCGTATTTTCTGTTCTGTTTCAGAACACAGTGGACGTTCCAGTTTTTGGGCTGGGTTTATGAAAGAAAATGATTGGTTTTAATTGTGATAAATCCTCCTTGATGAATCAAAAAAGGATTTATCACAATCCTGGCCACTTTTGAAAAATGCAGTCGCATCAGATAAAATCCTTTCATTGATTTTCCCTGAATGATATTTCTTCCTTCTCATTGGTAAAAACCCCAGCTTGTATTGTAAAAACCAATCAACTGATTCCTTTGTTCTGCTGAAAAACATCAACTCTGGCGAAATGTTTAATTTATGCAAGAAAATTTTATTTTGAAATGTTAATTTTGACTGATTATACTGAATTGTGTTGGATTAAAATGTGAGATGGTCGCTAACAAGTTTGAGAATTGAAATTCTTCAAATTTTGAATAGGAGACTTCAAATGAAAAGTCTATATCAGTGGTCCCCAACCACTGGGCCGCGGACCGGTACCGGGCCGCGGGACACTTGGCACCGGGCCGCGGGAAGCTTTGGCACCGGGACGCACAGAAAGAAAAAATAATTTCCATTTTATTGTTTTTTTTTTTTTTCGAAAAAAAAAAAAAACGTTTTATTTTGAAAAGTGACCGGATTCTCTCTGTTACATCTGTCACACTTAACGCACGTCAAAGTCGCGACACCAAACATCACGTGATACACCCCGATAAAATTAAACCCAAACAACCAAAATGAGCAAAAAACAAAATTCTTTAGAAAGTTACTTTGACAAGGGGAAAATTATTATTGTTACTATTATTATTACTAAAGAGAAAATACCACCCCCGGTCCGCGGTAAACGTGTCTTGCGTTGTACTTCACTCGCCCCCCCCACCCCCCACCCCCACCGGTCCGCGGTAAACGTGTCTTGCGTTATACCGGTCCAAGGTGACAAAAAGGTTGGGGACCACTGGTCTATATAAACACACATAAATGCACATTTCGGGCTTCCATGTTTAAAACTCTCCTGTTCATGTGCAGCTATGCATGTTTCTACGATCGCTTTTAGGCTTGATGTACAAAACATGAGGCCAATGACTGTACTTTGAAACTGTACATCCTTGAACGCGATTCACATGCCTGCAATGTTTGTAGCTTGTCGATAAGACCTTTTCGTGACCCCAAAATGTTTTTTTTTCAGGTAACATTTTTGGCAGGTCCCTTGAGAAAGACGAGGCTTTTTTTCTCAAAAAGAAACTTTAAAGCGGCTCACATTTCCCATCATTCTCTTCTGAAGCTTGTAAAATCCATGATTCCTATGTTTTTTTCAGAACCTTCGATTCAGTTCCTATCGGGTAATTACAAAATCCTTATCCCGCCTACGGCACTAGACAATAAATTATTGGTGGTTCCCAGCAAAAAAGCATATATTTTCTAAATGATGAAATCTTAGTTTAACATGTCCCAGACTTGTCACGGCGAAGCGATGTTGTCTCTTTTATAAAAAAAAAAAAAAAAAAAAACGGTGCCTTTGCTGGATGCATGTATGGACTGGAAAAGCATGACACAGACTTGACAGCACTTATCTGCCTCGCTGTCTCTCCAGTTGGCAACTGTGGCATCTCTGTCAGGAGCGGGAAGCCAGTAGTCCCTCTCCCTCATTTATCACTCCTTACAGCGGTGGAATCTCCCCCTCTGTGTTCAGATGCATCCAGCAGCTCCATAACTCATTCCTCTAACTGCCTGACAGCTCTGTACAGACATACGCATCTCTCAGAATTTCCGCACGACTCTGCGCAGGCCGAAAAAACCCCATGTGGGCACATTGACGTGCCCGTGAGTTAGCCTCATGCCAAAAAAACAAAACCAAAAAAAAAACGCACAAAGGCCTCACTGTTCGGAACCGTGTTGGAGGACGTGACAGGACAGGTGTGAAGGTGGCGTCTGGCACAGGGCGGAACCTAATCCACCTAACAGCTCGAAGAAAAGAAAAAAAAAGAGAGAGGGGGTTAGGGGTTAGAGGTCACCCGATGCCCTGAAACAAAAGAAAGGAAACATAACACCCTGTGACAATCAAACTCTACTTAAGCTGTTCATTCAGCCAATTGCTGTTGTCTGTCAACTTCTGCGGAGAGCAACGGCTGCTTTTAGCCCCGGCAGTGATTTATGTAGATGGACTTTATTGCTATGCTAAGAATGACCGCATTATTGCAGGAGGGCTGCATAACTGCACAACGTTTAGGCTTTTAGATCCATTTAAAGATTATAATAAAACACATCCATTTAGCTAAATTGCTAAAAAACAAACAAACAAATAAAGCAGATGTTCATTTGTTTTTGTCAGGACAGTTGAGTTTTCAAAAGTTGGCATGCTCCTGCTCCTCCGCTTTAGAAGGGGAGAACATGTCTGTCACCTCAATGACAGAAACGCTTCATTTGTTTATGTTTCTTTAAATTTTGATGGATAATTAATGATTTTATTTGTTCTTTATTTTGTGGAACCACAAAATGACTTTATTCTGTTTCACTGCCAGCTTTATTTACAGGTACATTAAAGGGAGCCAGAGGGGTTAGTTTGTATTACTCAGGTCACACCGCACACTGAATGAATAAATGTTTCAATTCCTAAGATTAATGCTAATATTAATAAATAAATAATTATAGTTTAAACTAATATGAACTGTGGGAGAAGGCCGGAGATCCTGGACAAAACCCCACACGTGCTCGAGGGGAACATGCAAACTCCACACAGGGAAGGTCTCAGCTGGGACTGAAACCAAGGCGTTCTAGCTGTGAGGGGAGAGTGCTAACCACCAGTGTGAATGAATTATAAAAGAAAAAGAAAGCTTAGAAACTGCTAGCATAATGTAGAGGACATGATGGTTACAAAAAAACTCAAGAAAGCCATGTTTGTCAGAAAAAAAACGCCTGTAATTCTTTTGTAGAACATTTTCTGCAAAAAACAAACAGATTTTCAGAAAATTCTTTTCAAATTTGTTGCAGAAATTACCATAAAGGTGTGGCGCTTTTACTCTTTTCTTTTATTCCTCTCAATCTGGGTTGACATACAGGACTTTTAATGTTTGCTGAGCTCAACGTCTTGCTCTTTTCTTTTCTGCTCCAGCTTGGATTATGTCTGGCGTCTTTATCTTACAGGATGAACTCCTGACCAACCAGAGACATTCCAGAGAGTCCTGAGATTTGGATGATTGGATCAGGATCCTTCTTAGTCTGTTCAAGTTCTCAACCCTAGACACTCCAGAACCATAATGTTCATAGAGGATCTCATGCACACTATCTGACTCTTAATAGTTTTTAAAAAACCGAAGAGACACTTTCTGCCTTTCTTTGTTGTCAGTCTTTTGCAGAGCCAGTCCTTGAACAGAGTCCACAGACTCCAGCTTGATGAGCGTCCCTGACCTGATAGCTCATCTGTTTGAACTGACAGACTCAAAGGGCAGGGGGATTAGTCACTTATTAAGCCTGCTCTTTAATCACTGATGTTGTGTAGCAGACAGGAAAGAATTGGTCGACTCGGACTCCCGACAGATAAAACTGGGACAGAAGTCTTGAAATAACCAAAAAAGACACAAAGAAGTTAAAACTATTTGGTGTTTAGAGACTGCAGCATGACCTCCTTGAGATAGGGGTTCATTAAGTCCTTTACAGTACATCTTAGAAAGAATACATGTCTGGAAGTCCCACAGCTTGTTTTTTTTATATTTACTTGTTACTGCATTGTGTTAGTGGAAGTCCCTGCGATAGAATGATACTCTTGGTTTACATGGATATTTTCAGCGTCTAGCATTTCTATTATGGATGTATGCTGGAAAGTTTAAAAAAAACAAAACACTAATTACTGATAAAATGAAAAAAACACATCTTTTGGGCTTATGCATTAAAAACCCTCACATTAACACGTTGCTACGCAGGTTCTTAAGTGCGTTTATTTTAGACTCTGTGTACATAAATCATCTCGTTGGACGCCCCTTAAACATTATAACAGTTGAACTTTGACCAATTAGGCAGTTGGTAGTTATGTTTAGACAGCGTCCTTTTCAAAACACGGCAGTACCAACCGTTTCAAAAGTGATCATGAAGGAGAAATGAATCAATGCCGTTTTTGAATCAAGATTCTGGAGATTTGCACCGCTTCAACATTTCGAAACAATCTCCTTCCAACTGTATGTACATGTGATAGTTTCTGAAGTTGAAAGTCCAGTTTGAACATCGAATACTGAAAGCACATTTGGTACACTCTTGAAAGCACCATATGTGCTTGGTGTGTGTGTAGTATTAGACACAACTGTCCTTACTGATGGAAACTGGCTGTCTGCAGGCAAAAAATGTATGTATCCCTTGTGCTATCTTAGATGACCCCACCCTTATTTGACGTGTTCTCCCTACCATGACAAAGGTGGATAAAGGTGGAACATTTTCATGTAATCCATTAAACCAGTGAAGATCACAAATCATTGAAAAAAAAGGTTCAGCGCACTGTCTAGTGGGTCTAGATGACCCAACTCCCTACCGTAAAGTCCCTAGGATAGCACAAGGGGTATACAAACCTGTACAGGGCACCCAGGTGGCCTGCTCAAAAAAACACGGTTGTACACAGCTCGGTGAGCCTGTAGAGTGAAAATGTTAATGCTTGTGCAACACATAAGGGTAACTACGGGTGAGTAAGTAAGGGTGAGACATAAGGAAGTCATACTGATTGTTAACTATTTCAACCCTCCCAAATTCTAAAAAGTGCTTGCAGGCGCCTTACTTACAGCCTGGCGTTTATAAATTAGAAAAGTAGACAATCAAAGCGTAGTCTGCGTAGGCATCCTGCATATGTTATAAGCATGACTTACATTTGCCTTACAGATACTTCACGATACACTTAACCCACACTTAAGATCGTTTGGTCCATTTACATGACGCCCCTTAAGGTGTATGCAGCAGCCTATAGAGAACTGCAAGACACCTGTGCTTCCCTTAAGATGCTACCGCTCCTCTACAACCCTTCATAGACCCGGACAACCCACGTTCCCGCAGCACCTGTACAGGAACGTGTCACTAAGGCTTTAGACGGATGCAGCAGTTCAGATAATGTTACTCTTCAAATATATTTGGCTGAAACATCACCTGGTCTTATGGTTCTAAACATAAAAAGGCTACATTCTAGCACTGAACTAAAAGCATTTCCATCAACCTTCCTGCTCCACACCTAAAGGTCTATTTATGCTGCTGTCATAAGTCGCTTGACAAGTTGCCATATTTCTAAATGCTACTAAATTAATTTAATGTTCTCCACTCAATTACTTACTGACAGCCATCTGGTTGCAAATAAAAAGAGTGGATAGATCAGCAGGATGTTGAGGGGTCCTGCTGCAGCTCGAATATGGGAAAGTTTTAGCTCCACGGCGACTGCCACAACCTAATTCAAGAGGTAGAGAGACATCAACTGTAAGCTAATTTTAGTAATCTCCCCAATAATAAACTTAAAATATAATAGTATGAGTTGATGTGAGGATTAGACACGTTTTTGGTTTGTTTTTTTTTTTTTTAAATTGACATTGAAAAATGGAACGTACCATAGTCGTGCTTGTGGCAAGTGTATCAAATCTTGGTTGCACACATTTTTGGCCTATGGGGGATGCAGTCGTATGGTGCGCTACGCTGCACTCTAGTTGTGACTGAAGCATTAGTCATAACTGCCCTTATGAATAGATGGAGGCTGTCTGCAGGTGAAACGTATGCAAACCTGTGCAGGGCAAGGAGTACTTGCGCAGTGTGCAGAATTGGTGGGACCAAAACATGAAAAATCCACAGGACCTATTTCATCTTCTTTATCCTTGCTTGTTTCGTAAGTCTTCACTACAACTTGTCACTCGCAGCATGCCTTTAAAAAAATTTGACTGGACATTTTTGCTCTTTGGGTTTAAAACAATGCTAATTCTGTGTGGGGCACCATTGTGGCCCATATATATATTTGCCCATTAACCAGCACTTATTTAGTTGTAAGGGTGGTTGTGACAATACCATAAAAGCCTTTATAATTTAATACTAATTGTAGGATATATCAGCCACTCGTAAAATGGGCTTTGAAACCTGGTCTAATGTCAGCTCAGACCTGGTTTCCATAATCAGATTTGCACCAACCTTTACTGAACCCGGTTTAACCCAAGTAGATTTTTGCTGGAAGACACCCGGAAATGCTCTAACCAGACTTTCCAACAGCTTTATCTAAGGTTGAATTTATATTTCACAACTGATGTTTCAAAGAGAGTTCTATCTGTATTAAAGGTGAGTGGATTCTAGAAAATCCCCAGTCCATCGCTGAACTGTGATAGGTATAAAACTATATTTAAAAATAAAAACCCTGTTGAGTGACAGCATTAATGCAGTGGTACCAGGTAAAATAAATGAAGTGCTTACTGTTTACAAGATGTAGGGCAACGGTTGGAACAGGAATAGAATCTTAGTATACTAGAAGCAAAGTTCCAGATACAACATAAACATTTTTGACAGGATGTACCCTGTGTTTGCCCATCAGTGGGTGACATGGACTCCAGTAACCCCATGACCCTGTAAGGGACTAAATGGGTTCCAAAGGTGGATGGTTGGATGGATTTTATTTGGATGGAGGTTCTTCTTTTGATAGACATCTATCCATTACATCATAAAGCCACTTCGGGGCTTACAAGGCTTGTTTTTGCATAAACTATTTAACAGGTTTTGAATTTCAATTATGGGCAACACACTAAAAAATGGATCAACTCGTATATAGAGATGAGGGGAATTGTCAGGTGTTATTCTAAGGCCAGAGATGAACGCTTCACAAGTAAAACATGCCAGGCATTGTCAGGAAAGTAGCATGGGAAGATTTCCCATTTAAATGGATGCGATGAATAAGGAGAGATGTTGTTTGCTGATATGGTTAAGCTAGTTTTTGTTTCCTCATCTGTTACCATTGACAACATTTCACTGAACCTTGGCTTGAACCTATAAGTCAACATAATTTCTTCTCCTTGTCTTTCATTTGTCAAGTTCTCATGACTGCTTGAAAAATGGAAACCGAAATGCTGAAGACATGAGACTGAAAAATTGTGTCTTGGTTCATGTTGAGCCTTGCTATGGGGGTTTGGTTAGATACTAACAAATACGAGCAGCTCTCACAGCAGGAGCTGCTCCGAGGCTGGTTGTGATCTAGCCGGGCGCAGCAGACGCATTCTTTGACCCGACGAAGCGAATCAACATAACAGAGGAAGAGTGGAATCAGAAATGCCTTCTATCCAGAACATCCCTACCAGAAAGAATCCCATCCAAGTTTAAAAAAACAAAAACAACAACTAAAGTGCGTGAATAAAAAAAAATCTCTTCACTGTTTGCTGCTCTTTAATCACAAAGATCTTGAGAAGCATAAGACCTCGAGGAAAAAAAAAGGTCAGCAGCTGCAAACAGTGAAGGAATCTTGCAATGCAGTCTTGTTCAGTTCAGGATGAGGTAAAAAGTTGAAATTAATTGCGGCTGGCAGTGCTTCAGCAAGTTCCAACAGACCCGGAGCGTTGTGTTGGTTGAAACTGTAACATCTTTGCCTTCAGTTTGGACTGAATCTTAATCTGTTGGCACTTCAGGGTTTTCAAAACAATGACATCAGTGTGAAAATGAAACACGTTTGCAAGTTTCTGCTTGCTAAATATTTATTAGGGGAGCTCTTTCTTAAGTTACGTTCACACCGGGCAGGTGACATGGGTTCAAGAATGCGCTAAACCCACATTCTTGAATGCGGGTTTCCTACCCGATACTAGCACAGACTTGGAGTGAAATGTCGACGTGGTGCAAATCTTACTCCAGGCTTTATCCTTCACAGCTCTGTTCCGATATATAAAAGAATTGGGCCAAATCCAAATTGCCTCCCTATCCCTACGGCTTTTCCCTATCCCTATATTCACCCTTTTCAAGCGGAGAGAAATGGGAAAATAGCGTCTTCAAATTCGGATGTTACTACCGCTCAATGACATCATCAACAGTTCTTGGTCATCTACGTTAGGGTATAGCTGGTAGTGCTCAGAAAAACACAACATCAGTTTTAGAAGAAAAACTCAATATTTACATTTAAACGTAACCTTCTGTGCTTCAGAGCACACTCTCGCTGTAGCACCGATCCCCCCTCCGGTAGAGGGATAGCCAGCCCTAAGTCCCAAACACTTTGGGACATCACTGCAGCTTCAAATGCCCCTACAATGGGAGCAATAGGGAGTAGCCAGAAGGGTAGGAAACCAGTTCAGCTCTGGCCTTGGTGTCATATAATTCCAGTCGGGCACAAACCACAATTATTCATTTCTCCTCCATGACCAGTTTTCAAACAGTTGGCACTTCAATGAATTTGAGAACGATGCCTACCATACGTCATTACAAATCTGAGTATTTGATCGGTCAAAGTTCAACTTTAAATTTGCATTCAATGGCTGGGTCTTTTGTATGAAGAGCCCTACAATGGTTGTAGAAACTTGCGTAGCAACCCATGAACACTTAAATTTTGAACGAGGAAGCCTAAAACACCCATTTACATGCAATGACATACATTTTTCATTTAAAGTGGACGCTTGAACGCATGTTGCCAAAGGCTGTGTGAATGTAGCGTCAAATATTCTATCTAATATCTTCTATATACAAAATGTAGCTCCTGTTTTTTAAATGTAAAAAGTGGTTTTTTTTGTTTCTTCTTACTCTCAGGGCGATGACAGCCAACACATCCAGCAAGACGTAGGGGCCAGCACATCAAAGTGCAGGTGGAGCGTTAGTAATATAGGGGCTGAGCAGGATTACGGCATTATATCAACAAAGATAAGAGGACCGTCATTTCAGTCACACCAAAACAATACCACCACACCACCCAGGGGCCCATGACACTTCTCACCTGCTACATGTCAACATTCAAGAGGCTCTGTTTCATCTTTTGTTAACAAAGTAGCGGCCGGTTGGAGCGGGAAGAGACGCGTGTCGTCTGCAGGTGTGTGCTCAATCCCGAGTGTTGTGTGACCTTTAATGTGAGAAAACGCGAAAGCTGAGGAAGGAAAGCGACAAGAAAGCAGACGAGGCTTCAGAAAGCCTGACGATGTGCAGATGTTTGTCCTCTCCGCCTCTTACTCGAGGTGACTCCTGAGCCCCTTTGAGGCCAGATAAAAGCGCTCATAGCACAGACAGGATAAGGTTAGAGCTGCGTGGAACAAGATTTGATCCCCCAGGATTGTCATCGATGCTCAACTTTACACATCAAGCTAAGAAACGTTGCCACAAGAAGAGTTTTTTTTTTTTTTTTCCCTAAAAAGTGCAGAGGATTTTGACAACCTGGATTTTCCATAGATACAAACGTTTGTCATAAACCAAAGTGATGCTATAACCTCTTCTCAATCATTAATCACTCAGAATCTCGCCAGCCAAGATAACTCAATCTCAAGATATATCAGCGCCAAAGCCCAGTCTGGCAGGTTGATGAATAAATAATAATGAAGGTCTATTCAAAGTGGAGAGAGGAGCACTGAGAAGCAAAGGACTCTTTACCCCTAATTCCTCATCCTCATGGATCCACGGATAAAACATAAATCCAGAATATTTATTCTCGTGGTTTTATAATTCTAGGTTGTCATGTCAAACTAGTCGTATTTCATATATGGGTTTTAAAGAGTTTCATGGGATGTATTTTGATGAGGATGAGATCATTTTTGTATGGATTCCACTGGTTTGTATCAATGGATGCAACTGAATAGTTCTACATGTGGTTCCACATATTTTCTCTAAACTGTAAGTAATTAAAACCTTTGATGAACATAATAAACCTACAATTAAAGCAGCTATAAGTCAAATGCTGCAATTGTTAGATCCTAAATTTTTAATAAAAGCAGAATTTTTTCCCCCATAAAAATGGTAAACGTTGTATACTTAATTAGCCCTTTACTACCTTTTTAGTAAGCCAGAGAGGCTTTGTGGCTCCAATGCTGGTGTAGGTGCCATAACTATTTGGTCTGCAACAACCATTCGGGATCCTTCGACTGGTGCTGACGTCACATTATGTTATTGGCTGTCCGTTGGTCCGATGACGTGTCAGATAGTGATTGGTCTTAACAAATTACGATACTTTTTTTTTTTTGTCATTTGTCATTTCAAGTGATTTGTGATTTGTCATTTCAAGCTGTTGCTCCTCGTCTTTGGAACTCCCTCCCATTGTCGTTATGTCAGATCGATTCTGTTGAGTGTTTTAAATCTCAGGTCAAGACGTTTTTATTTAGGAGAGCTTTTAGTTGATTTGGTCCTAGTTTTACCACGTTTTACTGTGTTTTTTTTTACTACTATTATTATTATTATTGTATTTTATTACCTTTTTGTGTGTTGATATGATTTTATGCTCTTTGTAAAGCACTTTGTGACTTGCTCTGAGAAAAGTGCTATAGAAATAAAGATATTCTATTCTATTCTATTCTATTCTACCATAGAAGAAGATGTTATGCGGTCCGTTGTAAAGAAACAGAGCGAGATTATCTTCTAAACGTGCTTTTATTATTGTTATGATTATTATAAAGTGCATTGCAGCCGAACGGACTGTGGTCCGAACTCTTCTCCGGACCGCACACTATAACGAAGAACCTTCCCTGCCTGCGAACATGAAGCTACGAGACTCCAGCTGCTCTGATCGGAGACACGATTCGCTTGTGTGGAGCAGCAGGTTCATTCTAACAGCTACAGGTCTTTTTAAAAAGTTTTAAAGTTTCCAAAAGGAAACGTGAAATGAAAATATGTAGAGCCAAAGCATATCTCCACGCTACGTAGTTTGTCCAAGTGGGGCTACCGTAGTGTGACGTTATCCTCAGTCAAAAGTACCCTGAACGGTTATTGCAAACCGAATGGTTATGGTACCTACGCCATACATTGAAGCCAACCTGTAACCACCAGGAGCAATGTGGGGTTTGGTGTCTTACCCAAGGACACTTCGACACAGGGTGGGAACCAAACCTGAGATATTCTCATCAGAGGTCCACCGCTCTACCTTTGCACCACAGCTGCCCCACAGCCTCAAGAATAAAAAAAAAAAAAATTCCATTCACCTTTGAAACAGCATCTATTGAATAAATATTTACCACTTTATGTACAAATGATGCACAAAAGATCACATGACCTGTTTGTTTGCATTAGACATATTTAAACCATAGAATACATTTTTTTGTTTCCATTTTGACAGGATGTGACATCATTAAGCTATGTCCTTTTTCCCAAAAAACAAGCAAATTGGCAGAAAAATTACATTGTTAAGTTTTGAGTATCTTGGGGTTAAGGTTTTGATAGTTACCTGCAGTATAGAGACAACACCTCAATTTTCTGGTAACCTAGCAGTCAATTAGATATTAGAATGATTTCTAGAATAGTACACTCCATTATAAAGGTGAAGAAATGAGCTTACCCATATGTCTGTTTTAAGGGTGGACGAATTTATATTACATTATATAAGAATTAACTTGCTTGTGGATCAGCTTCCTAGTGGTTATGTGGTGAACTGCACCTGAATGCAAATACTACTCTTTTTATAATGGGCTTTAATCCGGAAGACCCTTGTTTTCTTTTAAAAAAATAATTCTGAAAACTGTGTTTTTCCCATAGTGTGTAGCATTTACATAACAGGCGGAGGCAGAGTGATGGGATGGGCTTGAATATCTTGCTTGCCAAAGCAGTTTATTAGTTATTAGTTGTATGGGATTTTTGCTAATAATTCTAATATTAATAGTTCAAAATTTGCTAATAATTCTAATAATTTGACATCCTGTCAAAATGGCAACAAAGAAATGTCTTCTAGGGTTTAAATAAGTCTAATGCAAACAAACAGATCATGTGACCTTGGGTGCATCATTTGTACATATTTTAATAATTCTTTTGCACTTTTATTCTAAAAATACCAAAAAATGCAGATAAAATGTAGATGTACAAATCCTTAGAACTATTCTTATAGTATGCAAAACTGGAAGTTTAAATTCTAAAAAGTGATTTAAGAGCTCTCTTTTTAGCTGTAAGAATGAGATTTTCAAAGTCTAAAAGCATAACTTTACTCAAGTGAAGAACATCAGCAAACTGTTGTCCTTCAACATTGTGTCCTTCACATTTCTTTACAAACTTGTGTCAGATATTGCAGTGACAATATCTCTCTACCCCCCGCATACTGGTCCTGTGACACAGAAAAGGAGGGATTGGCTGAGATACTTTATTCAACAGCAGGTACCAAACCACACAGGGTGTGTCTGCCAAACGGTGGGTGACTAGCTGTAATGATGCTGCTTTCTGTATTGCTCAGCGAGCAGTTCGTGGCCCCCAGCTGTTTCAGACGGTCTTAGCATTTTTTCTTTATCTGCGGGAGGTGCTGCAGCCTTCCAGGAAGGAGTGAGTTGGCTGAGAGGAGTCATGGTATAAGGTCAGTGGAAAACTGAGCAGAAGAAGTTTGTGGCAGAAGGTGTTAAATTTATATTGACTCCAATGCAAAATTTATGATTTTACCACTCCTAAAAAAAAAAAAAAATAAGGGTTTAGTAACTGTTAAAATTCTAATGGAACTCCTTTTTTGTAACATTCTTTAGGTGCAAACAAAGTGTCCAGTCCTCAGGCGGTGACAGAGCAACATTAAAATTCATTTGGAGCTGTGTCTCAAACGAACCCCTCCACACTTGTGGGCGTCCTGAAGGACGTTTCTACGCGCTGCATCATGTCCACCAGCTTGACACAAACAATTAACTTTGTCAGCTGTGTGTTGCAGTGCTGGGGATGAATTACAAATTGCTCAAAAGTTTTTAAAAGACACAAATTGTTGTTAAAGTTATTGGTCTAATGCTCAAAAGAATATGTTTTATGATGCTAAAAAAAAACAAGCAAACAAACAAAAAAAAAAGGTACGGTTATTAAGGAAGATTAATAGCGAAGGTCATTGTCCAATCTGTAATGACTACCCGATTGGTCCCACACATGAATTGTGAATCTTACGTCACTTCTTCTTGTTGCCAATATTGTGACAGTAAAGAGATTTGAATTAGATTAGCTCCCGTGATCTGTACATTTTGAATGTTTGTTGTTCCAAGAGTACAAGACTTGTACTTAATTTAAAATTTTAAAAAAGCACAAATAAGGTCCTCTTGTCTTTAGTTTAACTTTTTTTATTTTTGACCCCATAGGATAGCACAAGGGTTAAGACATAACCTTACTTCATTCACATTCAAACACGAGTGTAAAAAATAACACAAAAATGAATTACAACACTGCTGAAAGTGAGATGTGTCTTTTGAACACAAACTATTAAATGCCTTCAGTAGTTTGCTCTGCTCAAATGCAAAAAAGTCACTGACTGGACAGGGAACGGTGTTAGAGCCAGAGAAAATATAAACAGTAAATGGTAAAATCTTAAAAAAAAAAAAAAAAAAAACTATTCACAATTGAACTTTTTAATTTATAAATGTTTAGGGTTCAACTTTTAAACAAAATTACAGTGTAACAACACAAAACGCAGCAACCACAACACAAAATAGAAATTAAAATGTATAAAGCAAACATAAAAAACTAACAAACAGGTTAAAATGAATCATTAAAGGGGTTAAAAAATACCAGGTCTTTTAGGTTTGTGAAGCTGTCCTTTTGTCACAAGAACAAGCAGATGCCTGGATCCGAATGCAGCAGGTTTATTAGCCCAGCTAAAAGAGAAAGATCCAGATCCAGTGCTCGGTAATGCAGACAGAGTGGCGCAAACAATACTTTGCACTGAGTGAGGCTCAGTGCAGCGTTTAGGTATGCTGTGATTGATTGGGTGAAATGCGAGTCAGATGTAGTATAGTATGTGAGTATAGTAGTGAGATGTATTGAGGTTAGAACTCTGGAGATGGTTACCGCTGGTGACCAGCGGGGGAGACAGATTTCTGACTTCTGACAGGTTTCCTCAGTCAGTAATGATCCTGTTTTAAAGAAGATTCTCCCAGTACTCTGGTTGGTTCTGGAGCCAATTGTAGATTCAATTATTTCTTGCAGACACTAAATTCTGCCTTTGTGTTCTCCATGAAAGTGAAATGGTTCAGATGTTGCTTCTTTTCCTGCACTCTTTTTTTCCATGTTTGTGATAATGTTGGCAACATTAAAATAAATGTTATCATTACTGTAAAATATTTAAAAGGTTAATATTATTGTATATCAAGAGATACTCTGACCAGTAAGCGCGGTAAAAATGCTTTTAACAAAAGTAGACGCATTTTGAGCATGGGTGGTACCAATCGGGTAGCCATTACAAATTGGACAGCGACAGTCATAATAACTTATTAGCATTGGCTGTCTTTCTTATTTGTTATTTGACAGTTTTATTTTATTTTTACATCATACTTTACTGTCTATATGAATCTATATGTTATTTGTGCCTTAAATAAGTCCAGAAGAGAAATGAAACAAGGCACACGCACCTCTCACCACACACACCACACCTCAGCAGACTCCTGGTAGGTTAAACACTCCCTGATTTGGCGACGCAACTTTCTAGCAAATCGTGCCCTAAAATAAGTTTTGTTAAAGAATTTTTTTTGGTCATATTTCTGTAAAGAAAAACAAACTGCATCCACTGCTGTGTGGTATAAATATCCTTTAAGGCTGACCAATGGTTGCCATGTCCTTCAAAGTCTAAACGTGCCTTGTTGAGCTTCTTGATAAATCCAAGATATTGTAGTACAATGCTTTCAAAACTAAACAGGACAAACATATTTTTGATGAATATTACTTTCTATCCCTGATGATTACCTCTGTGCTTATGGCCTGTTAAGCTCATCAAGGATAAGGATTTTCTCACAATAGGGATTTAGAACCAGTGATCATTAAGTAATTTCCTAATCCCCTTTTGGGATCACAGGGTGGCTGGAGCCTATCCCTCAGGGTACATAGCTTACCTGTCTATAACAAGACCACAAAACCATACACTCGCATTCCCAGCAGTAAGCGTGTTTTTGGACTGTTGGAGGAAACAGGTTTACCTGGAGAAAACCAAAGCCCTACACAGAAAAGGGCCTAGAGAGTGCTAACCACTACTCCACCGAGCAACCCTTTGGATTCACAACATCCTCTGAAAAAGATTAAACAAACAATGTCATCTGAGGGGGTTGGAGGAAGACGTGGTCCAAAATCGTGTTTTAGAAATATACAAAACATGGAGCCTGTTGTAACTTGTAACATCTGTGAATTTATTTATTTTTTTAAATGCAAAATTTCCTCCTTTAACTTCGTAGTTCTTACAAATAAACTTTTCTCGCCTATACAGGTGCTCTCTAAATAGCCTTAGGCCATGAGTGCATCATGTTCAGATAAAACATGGGCCTTTTTCCTTCCCAAAGAAGAATAATGTAAATTTCAATCCTATGAAGTTCAATAACGCCACAGGCCTGAGCCAGAGCGAAGCTCTTTCTAGCTGCAATCGTCAATTATGCATGCGCTGCAGATGGAGGCAAAGGGAGATGCACTGTTGTTCTACAACCAAAATGACGGCTCTCAAAACTAGAGAACTTCTTGTTGGCAAGAACCCCCTGCCTTAAACGTGCACGGCTTAGCCGCAATTAAGGTCGTTGAAGCTTTAAGGATTGGGGATGCCTGTGGGAACCTACACCTCAAGCTAATAAAGGGGATTACTCCACATGCGATAATTAGCACTTTCAGTAAGGTGATCAAGACAATGAGTTTGTAATAAACGCTTGGTTAACATCTTTCTGTTTCTCTCACTGATTCACTCTTTCTATCTTTTCAGGGGTTTAACGGTGTGTATTGGTGAACTATGAGGAATTGCAAGGCCTTCACTTCTGGAAAACCCAGAAATATTCCCTGCAGTAATTTTAGATAAACAGACCCGGATCAAAATGTTGGTCTAATTTTGTTTACAATGTAAAAAGTGTACCATAATGGATGCCTTTGCAGACCCACCGTGTAATTTGCTTCAACGTGTGTGTATGTGTGTGCAGCACATAGGGGGGTTTGTAAATTGTTTATCTGAGTACAAGAGAGCAAAATGCTCGACACAACTTGGGACTGCGCTGGGAGTCAATGGAGCGCGATAATTATGCAAGAAAGTCGGCAGGAATAAGTCAGCGGAAAGATAAAAGCGGGGGCTTGAAAAGCAAAGCAAAAAAGGGCCGGGGAAAAAAAAACCAAAATAAGCAGCTTGCGGAGAGTCTAGCACACCCCTGCTATAAACAAAATTACAGATCAGTTTCGTTTCACTTTTCTGGAACCGCACACTCTGAGTTCCTGTTTATTTAGATGGGCAGATGAAAGAGAAGCCATATTTCACTCGACTTAAACAGGAGGTTTTGTCCTGGATCTGACATCTTTGCGGTGGCGGGCGCATGACCGTCACGTGACTCATTTGATTGTCACACTGGGAGATCGTGTTGTGCCGTGTGCTTACAGAGCACGTCCGCGGTTCCTTTGGCAGTACAACAGGCATGGGTTGGATGTGCTTAAGCTTTACAATCCCAAGGTTTGCAAGAACTTGAAGACAGGAAACCCTGGAGGGCATTTTCTCAAAAACTACTGTGAGAGGTTTTTCTGAGACAGAGATGAAGAAAAGTGAAAGGTTCTGTAAACAGATATAATACTGCATCTCATATTTCCAATCAAGATCAGGCGTTAGTTCTTCGAATTCCAAGTGTTGATGGCAAAAAAAAAAAAATCCTGGTTCAACCATTTGGCTCCATCCTCCCTGTTTCCAAATAAGGGTTGTGCCTGAAATGGTAAAGATCATGAGTTAACTCTTGTGCTATCCTATGACCCCACCCTTACATTGACGTGTTCTCCCTACCATGATAAAGGTGGATAAAGGTGGAGAGGAGTTCATGTAATCCATGGACACCAGTGAACACAAATCATTGAAGAAAAAAGATCTAGTGGATCCCAATGTTAAAGTGCCTAGGATAGCACAAGGGTTAAATGACGTAAGATACAACTATAGTTTAAAACTGTCAATTTGTTTTTTCATATTTTTTCGTGGGGAGGTCACAGGGTTGCTGGAGCCTATCTCAGCAACTCTCTGACAAAGGCAGGGTATACAACTTGGATGGTTTGCCAGTTTATCACGGGGAAACACACATGAACATTAATACCTGGGGACTATTTTGACAACACCAACTAATCAAGGATGATGTTGCACTGCCAGAGAAAACCAGACTAGAGAAAATCCACGGATAAGTCAGAAAAAACAAACAAACATGCAAACTCCACACAAAAAGTAAAGAAAAAAAATAAAGATGAGTTTTTTATTTTCTTAACGTCAAGATGTATGAAAGGTTGATTACTGTGTGTATATTATTGTGTAGGTCTGTTTGAACATGAGGTTTTTTTTCTCAGCTAAAGGTTGAATTAATCATTATGATTGTTTTAATACTGATTTTTAACATTTTTAAATATGAATTACACTTCCTGTGATGCCGAAAAGATTATGCAAATTTAGAAAAAAAATGGATGAAAATTAAGTTGATTTTTATCAAAAAAAATATGTTTTGTTACCTTACAAAATGTGTAAAAATGTAATGTTTATTAATTTAGCTGAATGTATTTGAATGTCCACAAACACCAAATGTAAAAAAAACAAAACTTTGTTTTGTTTATAAGGGTAATTTCCTTCCTTCTCAGTCATTTTTTGGACTTGTGTTTTGGTGTTTTCATTTATCTTGTGATTCAAATCCTTTGCCGTTTCACATCACATGCCATGTCCTTTCCTGTCATGTGAGGAATCACAGTTAAAGTCACAGTTTGAGGTGCTTGCAAACTATTGAGTTTCGAGCTACGTTCACAACGCCCTTGACAACATGCGTTCAAAGCGGCCTCTTTCAATTAAAAGTCTATCACATTATCGTAGATTTAAAACTGATGTTAAACATTAGAAATACTTAGTGAAACATATTAGTCCCAAGGTTATAAAATATTTAATGTGAAATTGAAAACTGGACAACAAACTAACAAAGCACTATTTATTTTATTTATACATTTTTTTACCAATTAATATTTTTTGTTGAAAAATTATAAAGTACTATAAAAACAAGTCTAAATGTAAAAAAAACAAAACAAAACCATCAGGTACCACCCATGCTCAAATATCAGATTTTCTCTAAATAATCACTCTTTAAAAGTGGTTAAGTTGGAACTTATCTTGAGTTTTTGCGAGAATTTGGACATTGGCATTGATTAAAAACAGTAGTATGGGAGGCATACACATTTATTTTAATAAGTAATCAATAATAAAATCCAAGGCACTTTTGAACTTTCTGTGTTACTTTCGATGTCAGACGCCTTCCATCAAAAAGACACAATGTGTACAGTTCTATACAAAACACTGACATGTGAATTAACACTCTTCAGCACATGCAGTTATTATTCCAGAAATTCCAACCTTAAGTTTACATTAAAAAAAAAAAAACCTGCTGAGGCAAAGTCAGGGGTAATTACAGAGCAGAGACTCACAATGCTTCTTTTGTTGTATGACAGAAATTTACGCAACAAGTGAGAAATACAACAGTGAGCTTCCCTCAGGCCAAGTCTGTGACAGCGAGTCTCGCAGCTATCAGAGTACGTCAGCTCTTTCCGGAGTGTGGGCCCGCAGCGAGAGAAAAGTTATCCCGGCTCTGGTGTGAAATGTTATACAATAGCCAATAAATTTTAGAACTAAAGCCTTTGACTTAAAACACTAACGCCTGAATGTAAAAGGACCGTATTTGCTAGGAAATACCCTTTTAGTACCTAGAGGGGTGGAAAAAGATGAGGTTTGCTGGAGTCAGTTAATACCCACAGGATCAGACCCTTTTTTGGGTATAAAGCAATTATTGGTAGGCAGGTGAGGAATATATTATTTTAGACTGTTGGTAAAACTAAGAACAAATGTTGAACTAATTTGTACTTTTCACTGGAACAAGGCTTAGTATCTATCAGTATCCACTAAGTACATTTTTATATATAGGTTTTAACAAACTGAAATGGAAAAATGTGTACCATCTTTTCCGCACTAATGGTGCACTAAGAAGCCTTAATTATTTTCTAAAAACGGCAGTGTGCCTTAAACTCAGTGTTGGAAACGCTACTTTAAAAAATGATTAGTTACAGTTAATCACTACTTGACCCAGTAGGTAGCTGGGTCAGTTACTGAATTACTTTATGGTTAAAGCATTACATACAAAAAAAAGTAACTATTTGAATTACTGTATGCACAGTCGCTGTGTCAAAACTGAGATTTTTCTCATTAAATCAATAACAAGTCAATTGAAATTAGTAAAATGTACACGCACTTTAATATAACCTTTAATAATTTATGACAAATGAATTTTTTGTTCATAGTTCATAGCTGGTTTTTGTGTAAAAACAGCCTCAGAATCTCTTATCCTGTTGTTAACCCACCCAGTTTCCCCTTTATGACAGAGGAAATTTCATAGGACAACGACGGCTGGTTTCATTTGCTTTGAACAGATCCTTGAAGCCACTCAATGCACCACATTTAATATTCAGTATCAGAATATTTTAAGATAAAAACAGAAAAAGGTTTCATTAAAGTGACCCTTCACTTTAACAGGGTTCACCTTTTTTAGCCTTGCAATTTTGTGGATTTTTTGGATGCAATTTTGCCATGTCTCCCGTTCAGTACAGAAAGCGTTCAGTTGGCATAGATGGTCATTGGTCTGATTTTACGATATTTGACTAATTTTTGAACTTTGAGAGTTTAAAACAAGAGATAAAAGTGTGAAAATGTTCACATCAGTCTGAGAGAAATCCATAAAGTGTGTAGTGAGGAGTTTTACAACCATAAAACAAAATAAACAGACTATTTAGCAAACCTCACCTCTTGGATGTTATATTTTGAACATAACTCTTGCTGACTACTGTACTGAAAACATAACAATGTCGCCGAATGCCATTACTTAAAACTGCATTTTTAAAAACACTGTCCCTAGGAAGGAGTGATAAAAACAATGTTTATTTTGGCGTCCACATGCATGGACCTCGTATTTTAGGTTATATTACATTAGCTCAAATATTAGCTCGGGTCGTAAGATGTTGAATAAAAAGTTATAGGCAGGCATTAAATAAAGCAGAACATAATCAGTGATATGTAAGAAGGGACACAAAAGTTCCAAATTGTGTTGATCAAACACTTTGTTCACACTTTTGGAGACATCGGACTGTAATACAGGTCAACCATTTGTGAGACTTTTGTCCTTGATTCAGTGGAACAACACAACTGTCTTTAAGGTAGTAATCTAAAGGATGTTGCATTTTTCACAAAAAAATATTTAGTCAAGTTGATAGATATTTAGTGCTGTGATTATAGATCACAGACAGCATGCTGTGTGTTTGGCCAAGAGGACTGGAGAAACACTTCAATGCCAGGATGTTCTGCTTTTTTTATTCAGTCATTAACACTCCATTTACAGAAAGTGGGATTTAACACACAAGATGACAAGAAAGCAACATCCCACAAGACCGTGCAGGACAGCAGACATGTCTAATTGTTTTGTGAAGTTAATCAGCCTGAAACAAAGGAGCATTTATGCTTTCTTTCTTTTAAGTTGTTTGCTAAGTCAATATCTTTTTCACACATTTCACACCACTGTTGTTATTCTGCAACTGAAGGGAAGAAGACCAAGTTTAAAAAACCCACTTTGTCAAGATTCATTTCAATTAGCAACATTTTTTTGTACTTTAGTTTTTTTCTTTTATTCTTATTTGGTTAAGCAAAGTAAAATAACAAAGTCGCTTGGAAAAAAATAAATTAAATGAAATAAATAAACGCAACACTGCAATAAAGTTAAGTTAAGTCTCAACTAAATGTGTGAAATGTGTTCTCTGCATTTCACCGCTGAGCTGCAGAAACAGCCACGCTTGGGAACCATTTGGTTTAAATGCATAAAAAAAATATAAACAACATAACAAAAACATCCTGCCATTGCGTGCAAATATGTGACTTGTTTAGACAGTGTTGACAGATTGGGCAACAAATTAGACGTGTTTTTGCTCAAATTGGGCATTTTTTTCCCAATCTGGCAACACTGCAGACTTCAGTGCACAGCGCTTACATGAACTCTGTAAGTAAATTCAAGCTAGTTACTGTACGTATTAAAGAACTGTGACGGAAGTATTAATCTCATCACACTAGCATCAATACTTTACCTTGATACCAATACTATCAATCTGCCTAAAGTAGCCCTGAGGTTTAGTGTGTTCTTGAACCCGCGTCACATGGTCATTGTGTCCAAATGGGAACAAAAAAAAACTATGAACAAAAACTTTTGGAGCATAACAATTTTTTTAGCATGAAAAAAGAAACATTCCTTAAAATGTTTGCCATCTAAAGCATAATATATATATATATATATATATATATATATATATATATATATATATCTAAATGAAATCAGTTGAACTGTTAAAAATGTCTTTACACTTTATCAATAATAAACTCTTATCAATTTGTGTTTTCTGATCAAATTTTGCTTTCATTTTTTTCTCTAATTAGTTTAACATGCAGCAGTTTAACCCCACAGGGAGCATGTACTTGTGCTTGTGAGTCATTAATCTACCCACCATCTGAACAAACTGAACCTGACTCGTAACTTCACCCTCTGGGAATACCGGTGAAGAGAAAATGACATCAAATCGCTCGGTGCCACATGTTCCGTGAACTCGACACCGCCGGCCGGTTTATTAGACACAGCCGTCCCTTTTTCAGACTTTATAATGGGAGCGATGCGGTGGTGCTGTAAACCGCCACAGGGCAAGCGATCGGCGCGCCTCAACAGGAACAGTAAATCAGCTGCGCCGTCTTTATCTCCGCTGAGCCTTTGCAGTTAACTGGATTGGAGGCTAATCAATTTCATGTGGTACAGTGATATCAGTCTGCTTACAAATAATGCTTAATCCTCTTATGAAAAAAGGGACTGCGTTGGGTTTGAGTGCATGCTATTGACAGTGATGTCTTTATAGTTGACAGAGGAGTTTAAAACGCTTCCTCGAAACGAGAGTCCAAACAATAGCAACGACAGCAGGGAGCTGGACTTATTTTGGGAGTGACCTTGTCTTCCTCTGAGTCCAGCAGCTGCTCAGCCTGTCTTGCTTTCTGTCTGCGTGTGCCACACGCAGCAGCTGAGGAGCCATTTTTAAGGCGTTTAACAGCTGGTGGTGCCAAGCCCCGGGGTGGGCGCAGAGAAGCAGTGGGAGCCCCGGGGTCACGTGTCTGCCGAGGCCTGAAACGCAGGACGCCGAGCGTGTTGGAGAGAGCAGGCGTCCAGCCCAACAGACAAACGGGAAGAAGAAGAAGAAGAAGTAGGTGATGAGCAGCACTCCACACCCTTTCTGTCCAAGTCCGGTGCTGCCTAGCAGGAAATGACATTTCAAAGACTTGTCTGAGAGTCCTCAAGTGGTCTGCACTCCAGCCTCCGCCCACGGTCCAAAAACATACTTCATAGTTTATTCATTAGTCACATGAACCCGTACGGGTTCTGTGGTGTGTCCGGGAACTTGAAGGGCCGTAGGGGGGTGCAGCTCTAAAAGGAAGCGCAGGGGTGTCTTGAAGTTCCCTTGAGACTTAAACGTCATGACAATAGAACGTTTACCATTGTTATGCGTGTAGTAAGTGTGTCATGAAGTATTTGTAGGGATAATGTTGTTTACATGTGTCTATGAAGTGGGATGCTGTCACATGGTGCCCTTGTGCCTCACTATTATCAATAGTTTGATGCGTGCAAGGGCTCCTTACTGCGCAACTTCTGCAGACAAGGGCTGGAAAGGTGAAACGCAGGTGCTTGTAGACAACCCATTAGATGCCCAAACAGATGAACATTTTCCCTCTACGGTTCAGCAGTCCATAATCTAACAGTTTAGTCTGGGCCACCTGCCTGCCCCCTACATCCCATTATTTGCCCGCAGACACCCGTTAGGGCAGTGACTGAGGCATTCGTTGTCTAAATTGTCCATAGGTGTGCATGCAAGTGTGTGTGGGGCCCTGCAACAGACTGGCAACCTGTTCAGGATGTACCCCACCTTCACCCAACAGGAGCTAGGTTGGCTCCAGCAACCCCGTGACCTGCAAAGGATTCAACGAGTTCTCAAGATGGAGGGATGGACACAGAACACCACTGGTGATATTTTGAAAAATTTTTGATTGCATTGTGAACTTTGAAAAAACAAGTGGACGGTATTTCCAGTTTTCATTCAATTTTAAGACACCTTTTGCACAAAATCAATCACGGTGTGAAAACTGTTGGGTTGCGAGACAGAAAAAATCTTTTGTCTTCAAACCACCAGATGTACTTTACTGCAGTTGTGACTTTCATGCAAAGATAGATGTTCAGACCATTTCTTCCTTTGTGCAATCTTCTTTTCTTTTTTTTTTTTTTTGTTCTTGGTGCTGTCTGGAGTGTTGTGGTCCAACCTGAGTGCCCCACCTGAATGTTTGTCTCGAGCCGTCTCTCAAATGCAAATCAGCCCGTATCACTGAACTGACACTCTTCACCTGACGAGCTGGCCCTGCCTCTGTGCTTCACTCAATCCCGCATCCTGCTGTGTGTGTGTGTGAAAATGACCCCCCTCTGTCCTCACACATCAAGCCCCCTCCCCTCATCTCCACGTGAAGCTTCTGTGTGTGAGTTTGAATCTTAAGAAGCGTCTGCGGTAATGACATGACAGCTGAACAAATGAAGAAAGAGACAAACATGGTTGGAGTTAGAAACACCAGATGGGTGGTGAGTGGAACCCAGAAGGCTCTGTGATGAATCAGCGTGTGATACAGTTTTTACATTTTTATGGCATGTTTTTAGTCTTTTCCTTTTGCTTAAAAAGTGTTAACGGAAAAAAATAATTGAGGGAAAACTATTTTAGGCTTTACGACCATCATCGGCTGTTAAACATCTGAAGAAACGTACAGACAGATTGGGCACGTGACATACAATCAAGAATGTGCTAAATGCAGGTTCTTGAACGCACATGGTGTTCCAACAGTCCCGCTCACAACTCCAGTGAATTTCCAACAAACTTCTACCGCTCTGCAGAAACTATTTCCTAGAAAACGACACAGGTTTTTGAATTTTGGCTAAAAAACGGCATACTCATAGTAAAGAGACAACTGGGAACGCTTGTAGAATAAGTAAAAAAATGACCGGAGTGAGTGTTGAAACTGTACCAGCTTTCAATTGCAATCATAAAAGCAAACTTTCACGCCTACAAAATAACCAGGACTAACCAGTAAGCTAACTCTGGTGCACACCAATCACGTGAAAGTCCCCTGAATATCAAGCTCCACGGTGACTCCACGATCACCCTGCATTCCTAAGGACTGCTGCATCCTTATCTAACATACAGTGCACTCCCTCTGGTGCATCTAAGATGATCTAATGAATATTTCAGCAAGTCAAAATGGATCCTCCTGAGTCAGACGTGCTGGCACTCACTGCAGCTCCACAGGTAGGGCATCAGTGCAAGGCATGTTGGGAGCACAGGGAGAATGTAGCAGGACATTTTGGGTTCTTTTTTTTTCACCCCCTCCTGGTTTGATAGAAAAAACATTTCATGTGACATTAAGATATTGAGAACTAAAAGGAGGAAGACTACTATAAATGATAAAGGTCAAATTAGAGTTCTTCACCTAACCCTACGCGTGTGCTGCACCAGCTTCACTGTGGATCACACTTTAAAGAATCATCTGTTCCATTTTAGCCTCATCCTGGGTGCTCATTATTCACGCTCTCAATCCCGACAGCGCTGTGAAAAAGTATTTTCCTAAATGAAGAAATCACTTTAAGACAAGCAGTGAAAGCGAAGCGCAATAAAGGATGTGGAAAAACAACAAACCCTTCCAGGATTTCAAGTGAAACAAAAGAAAAATGACAATGTCAATCAGTTTGAAAATGGTAACAAGGCCAATTCTGTGGCATTGAAGGCTCAAGAGAACTAAGGTGAGAGAAGAACCATAGACATGTGATGAACTCTCTAAGGAATGACCAGCTAAGTACATTTTATTCCAAGATCACAACAAATTACAACCAGAAGGTCATAATCCAGCAGAACCAGCCTCAGGTCACTGTGATTCAATTAGAATTCAGAGAATTTCCAGAAAAACAAAACATACCAATAGTTAAACAAGGGGGTGGTAGTGTAATTGTTTGAGGCTGTTTTGCAGTTGTGGAAACCTAGCAATCATTGGTGGATCCACATGTTCTTCCCCTTCCAAAATGTCTAAAGACATTTAGACAGATTATTGAGCGATGTGTATCCCAAAATAATCGGTTCCAGGTAAGTAGAAAGTAGACATAAATGTATCGTAGGTGATCTCTGTCAGAAAAATGCTGTACACTTTTTGTGATGAACACAGATTATACAATACTAGCTTGCTGTTATTTTTCAGCAGACTCCTGGTGCTGTGCGCCTTGTGGTCTAAAATATCCGCAAATGTTTTGTTTTGATTAAAAAAAATGTTTTAAGTATTTTTTTTAGCACAATTTGGCAGGCGCATACAGCATATTAGCTTTAACATGCTTTGACAGCTCCAGCTACGACAAAATGGCTTAATTTACTAAATAGCATTTGAAAGTAAGTTTATAAAGCTTGAAAGAACACAATACTGCATGTGCTCAGAATAGTGTAATTAGACTGGACTAAGCACCAAAAGTTGTGCTTGGCTTGTACCTTTGACTTCTGACAAATCTTGCAAACCCCAAAGATGTGCCCCCCATACAAAGTGTTTGTGTGGGGGCTTTCAGTTGACCTTCTTGGTTTGTGTTTGTTAGGTGAAGTCATGTTTTGCTGTGGTCAATTTATGCTCTGTATTCAGGTTTTCTGCCCCCTAGTCACAGTCACACTGGGTTAGTTTCAATTACCCTCAGCTGTTTCTGTTCAGGTAATTCCCCCTCTGTCTATTTAAGCCCATGGCTTTTAGTTACGCATTGTCAGGTCGTCTCTTTTGTTTGTCCTTCTTCCTGCTTTAAATTTCCCATGTTTAAGTTTATTTACTTCTTTCATTGTTAGGTTTAGCAAGTAAGTAGATTTTCTTTTGTTTTTGTCTGTCCTTCAACTAGTGATGGTCGAATCGACGCCTCACGAAGCACTGAAACAACTTTGACACAACTGGGCTGAAATCGACCCTCTGCTCGAATCATTTCAGTTAGACATAAAGATGTCTGCTGGTTGTCTGTTATAAATACATCTGAGCGCCCATGCAGTCAAAAGCTGAACCCTTACCAGCCTGTACAGACACCTGAGAGAATCTTCTCCAAAACCGGACAGATCAATACAGAAGAAACCAAACCAGCTCCTTAAAGCCAAGACATTTGGTATTTTTTAAATGCCAACCTTTAGGGTGAACAAAAGTCTTTTTTATTTATTTTTTTAGCTTGCACATTTTAACTTTTATTCCAGATTTGGGTTCCAGTGTTTTGTGTTAATTCACTCCAAATTTCATCAGTACTTAAAAGTTGAATTGTTAACAGCTGGTTTTGGTTTTATCCCTTATTTTGTATATTTTATCTGGAAGGAATAAATAACAACATACAAATTATACACTTATATGAACAAAGCAACTGTTTTTTGCATTAGTTTTTCATTTTGTGCATAATCTTATATTGTTGTTAATAAATTCAATAAAATAACAAAAAAAAAACCTAACGAGCCGAACAGCTTGACCATTGACAGAGTCTCAATATGCTCGACAAGGCAAGGCAAGGCAAGGCAAGTTTATTTGTATAGCACAATTCGTACACAAAGTAATTCAAGGTGCTTCACAAAACAGAAAAATGCATTAAAATCACAATACATCATAGAAATAATCAACATAAAATTTACTTTAAAAAAAAAAAAAAAGTGATGTAATTACAAGTGATGTAAGTCAACGAGGCCTTGTTTCCATCGGTCTCATGACTTTCAGTCTACTCGAATCAATACTGAGCAACACTTACGGTTTTAAAAAATGTATGCCTTGTCGAGAAGGAGATGTCAAGCTGGTCATCTCTACCTCCAACTCACAGTCTTTCTTTTGGAATTAAGTTCTTTGAATGTTCTTAGACATGTAGTGCTGCCTCTTTTTATTGTCAGAAAGCTGAGTAAAGGAATTGTTTCTGCGTACCCACTTAGATGTGAGCCATTACAGAAAGAACTCTTCATCTTCCTGCTGCAGCACCTAATGAAAGAAAGTCTGTAAAAAGCACAAAACACAACACTGTCTTTGTCTGTAAACCCTGAAGTCTCAACAAGTTTGGCAAGTGATTGCATTTGCACTCGTTAAAATGTGTAGCCATGATCTTATAAAGATGTGCAAAGCACCACAGCCATTATTTGGACATGAGAGCCACATTATCCTTGTCTGCTGGATGTGAATTTGCGAGGGGGGCTTTAAGTGCAGCTACAAAAGGAGCTGCGAGCCCTAGTCTGGGTCTCACTCAGTCTTATTCATGACAGTACATCTTATTGTCGAGTAGCCGTCTTCTTTCATGTCTATCCTCTGGGATTAAAGCGGAATCACAAGTGTCGGGTCATGACATAAGTGTGCTTCATCCAATTTATGCTCCATGAGAAAATATCTTTCAGCCGCAAAAAGTAATAAGCTTTGCTCAGCAGGTAAATACATTTGCAAAGTAAATAGGGTCTCCCTCCTGACACTGTGGATGTGCGTCTGGGAACGGCGTCGCCATGGCACCAGCTGTTAGCTTCTTTGCGTCCGCTATCGCCATAGCAGTGCGTGCGGATGTTGATTTTTTCAGAGAGTGACACTACGAGGGTGGTCAAAAATGGGAACGCTTAGTGTGAATGATATATTTTCTCCCAGGGCTGTGTGACTAAGGGTAATATGAAACCGACAAAGTCATGTCATTGGTCTAAAACAATGGTCCTCGTCTTAGATGAATTGGAATTTTCCATTCTGTGTCAAAATATCGGATGGTCAGATATTAAGCGAGTACCTTAACTCATGAGATATGAACTCCCTCATGGCCAAGCTCTGATTAATCTGATTGATCTTATGGTTTGTTTTCCAAATTCAGATTGTCCGATTGTGGTTTTACATCCATTTCTTGAACAAAAAGCTACAGTCTTCTTAAAACATCTTCCTTTCTGGATATAAAATTGTGACACAAGACTTAGTAAAAAACAATTGACGTGTTGGAGGCAGACGTCGTCAGTAAGCAGCAATTGGTCCGAGGTTTGTTTGAGTCACTGTTTCTATAGCAACCGCTCTCACCAATCAGGAGTGAGTTTGTTGAAAGTCCAAACCCCTACCACTTGAACGTGGGCTATACAAAATCTGCCAATCAGACATTTATACTATGGCTGTGGGGGCCAGTGGGCACCAGACACTTTTTTTTAAGTGACAGCCAATGACAGAGTAGTAATGTTTATTTCCCAATAGAAGTCTATGGGATTTTGTCTTCTTGGAACCAGTGGGTACTTCCTGCCTGGAATGCGAGGGGTCACTCTGTCCAGTTCTCATATATATATAGTCAATGTATAAAACCAGTTTATACTGTATCCATTACAGATTTTCTTTTGTGCACATCACATTTTTGACTGCTAGTGTAGCCTTACAGTTTCTTACTAATCTTGTAGTATCTGCACTTTTGATTGGCAAAGTTATTCATCAGGAAAAACTGTTGCCCAAAGTCACATAAGACTCTCAGAGAAAATCCTTACTTTGGATAAAAGTATTTATTGGTTTGTGCCACTAAAGAGAAAGCTTGTGAATCACTCAAATCGTTGGGATGAGATGGCCCATCTAGAGGTTTATTGTGACAAAAACAGTCCTAAATTTGAGCAAATAGAAAGAATGAACATCTGAAGAAATTTCTCCTTTATCGAACACTGTTGGCAGCTTTTCTGAGGCATCATGATACAAAAAAAAATATGACAATGATCCAATCATGAAGCATGAGTTTGCTTCTCTGCCTCACTTTGAGAGAGAGTGCTTCTTTTTTTTTTAGAAGTAGTAAGTGGTTGGAAGGAGGCAGATTTAATCCCTTGATTTATGTGACAGTCAAAAGATATGGCCACGTCTCACGTTACGCCAAGGTTTCTCATGGAACACCAAGGTATTGAAATACAGTGAAACAGAAGGCTCTTCTGAAGTAATCAAATCTAAAAGCTGTTGCTTTACTTTTAGCTGAAATTAGTAGAATAACACTTTGAAAAACAAAAAAATTTGGCTGCCAATGTCAAGCTGTCATGTTCCCCCTTTTTTTAGGTCTTTATTTAACCCTTTAAAACTGAAGATTTTGCCGGTGACACCTCAGTGACACACTCTTTGACTTAGCGTTTACGGGATAGACATAAAGTGTTGCACAACAGCGCAAAGCTGCTTTGTTCCATGTCAAAATCTGCTGATTTTCTTCTCATCAGACTGTGCTGATTTACAATGATTGTGTAAGCACTCCCCTACTGTAAAATCTTTCTCATGCATAAAACTGCTTTTCCCAACCTCAAAATTCGCTGGCATTACTTTATTGTGTATAAAGTTAAAGAGTAACCATAATTCATTGCACGTCAACGCTGGAACTGTAGCTACGATGTTAATGGATAAAAACTGTATTTTTATGTATATGAGAGATATTTAGCATTTAAATGCAATTAAGTGATCTAGAAGTTGAATTAAACATTCTAAACATTTTTACGCCAGATGCGCTTCCTGACTCAACCCTGTATTTTATCCGGGCAAGGCACTGGCACAGGGAGACCCAGACTTGGGCCTCCTAGTGGCTATATCTAGGCGTGAATGGTATTGCCTAAGGACCCACACTGGATGAAGCTCATCACACCCCCTGGGAATCAAGCCCTGGTTTCCCATGCACCAGCCCTACACACAGCCAACTGACAGTCGCTACATAATCAAACATATATATTTGTATATGTTTTGTATTATTCCTAATGAACAAACGGTTTTGCCTCCTTTACTTTAATGTTAAGAACAAGCTTAGTATTTTCTGTATATTTGGTTAAAATGTAGTCTTTGGAGAGAACCTGTTTAATGAAGACAGAGTCTTAAACTAATTCATCTGCAAAGGGGACGAAGTATTGCAGTGCAGGAGTCCCCTGTAGACCGATGAGTGTGGTCTGCTTGTGTATTGTAGGAGGATTAAAGACATTTTTCTTTTTTTCACGTCTCTGTTTTCTCACTTTGATTTGCTTCTCTTTCTCTCTCAGGGGAAACAAACCAGAGCTGCCTGGAAACACATCTGGGGCTCAACTGGCCAAACCACGAGTGTGTGTGTGTGTGTGTGTGATCTGGACGGGGGTGGACGCTGGTGAGCATCACCGGCGTTTCCCCTTTCGGCAGTGTGCAGGTTTATATAGTAGCTGTGCCACAGACCTTATAGGAAATTAGCTTTATTAGTCGGTTTAGGAGCACGTTGGGCTTTGGTGACATTATGGCTTATATGCGCCAATGTGAAGGTGCTTTGTCAGGAGCTTTTTCTGCAGAAGGGGGTCTGGCAGAAAGAAATGCACCCTCTCGGGACTTGTGTGGAACAGGGGACGGCTGGTTTCAGCCATCTCATGAGAGAGATGGTGCTGTTTCAGCGGAGCCTTTTGTGTTCCAGGTGTTGCTTTTTAATTGGTAATTCCTTGAGCAATAAAGCATTTCACTTACTTTCGCTTGTAAAGCGCTTTCATTCCATCGCCAAATGATGTAATTACCCTGCCGTCCCAGGCGAGCAGGCGGCAGGAGGGGTTTGCTGCTCTCCTCGCTCTCTCAGCAAGACGCCTAGCATAGGATTTCTAGAAGAATGTTTTCATTTAGGAGTCCAAACACCATAAAATGAGGTTGGTTGCTCGGTAAACACACTATTCAATTTCATTTAGAGTTTCTGTGTGGGTGTCTAATTAATTGAAGTAGAATATATGAATGTGTAAAGTTTGGGAGATCTATTTGATGTTTGGTGGGTAAACTTTTTTTGTTGCACACAGATGTTAGTCGAGTCTTTTATTGGTTTTAATAAAGCTGCATGAGCATTTTTACAGACGTCGTATTTTGACGATGAAGTCATAAGTCATTTTTTCCTTAACTCACAGTGTCAATTTCTTTGTTTCGGGAAACTGTAAAGCAGAGGTGTCCAATACATCGAAGGAAGTATGGGTAGATCGCAGGTTGTCAAAAATAAATAAACAAAAGAAAATAAATACAAAAAAAAAAAACTGCCATCAGCCAATCATCATCCATGAAATACGTCACTTGATTGACATGCAGAATGACCAATCAAACATCCTCTGGTACATGTCAGTGCACACGCATGTCCAATACAATGAAGGAAGTGTGGGTAGATTATATCCAAATTAAATGAACTATAGCAGTAACTTGATTGACATTCAATCAAACGTCCTCTGATGCATAAGCTGCTGTACATGCAGGTTCAACTATTGAGTGCCACACTTCGCCAACAGACATGGAGTTTTTCTTCCTACTAAACTCTGGAGAAGTGTAAGCATTCAGTGTCGGATGTAGCTCCTATTGTGTCTTACTTTTTCTTGAATAGCCTGAGGTTGGTCACTCATAAAGAACCTCAAACAGAAAACAATGCAGGACGTTCCTGTTGTCGGAACACTATAAAGAGAACAAGGTATTAACCCTTTAACACAAGAGATGTCACTGGCGATACCTACACATCACACGCTCTTCAACGTGTCATAACCATTTATGTGAATTAGCTGAATCTGATGCTGCTTTTCATATTCGGCTTTGCATGATGCCTTTTTGGAATAAGTTGATTTATGCTTCACTACCATAAAGTGTTGCATATCAGAGCAAAGCTGTTTTTCTCTTGCTTCAGAATCCGCTGGAATTATGTTATTTACAAATGGTTGAAGAGTAAATGAAATTTAGAGAACATGGATCTTTAGCTCCAGTGTTAAAGGGTTAACCCTTGAACTATACCTTCTTAACCAAAAGGTCGAGCACACTTAGAAAATGTATTACAAAAAGAATTTTTATTGAGTGTAATACTCCACTCAAGCCATATTAGCAGCAGAGCAAAGCTTTTAGAAAACCGATTTTGTCAATTTAATTCGAAATAATTGTCTGATTCACTCTAAAATCAGTTTTTCATATTAAGTGAGTAACTAGGAAACATAAATATAAAAATTACATTACAACCATAAGTAGGGTTCTGTATATATATATATATATATATATATACACCCCTGACCTAAAGCCTCAAATTGCTTGTATTCTAATGAGGTCAACTGGCTTGTGGAGTGATGTTTTTATTTAAAGTTTTATGAGAAGGGGAGATTATTTAAAAGCCTATTTTCCTGTTTAGCCAGTTCGGTGTTCCCCCTTGAGACATGGAAAGGTCGGAACAGAAACCACTGTGTCAGTGGGCCGAGCATGCGGAGACACGTAACACCAACCCTGAAGTCATTTGACTAAAACCGATCTCCTGTCCTCCTAAGGGACTGTGAACCCTCAAGAACAAGTTCAGCCTGTCAGCCCGTGGCACGGAGCACGCTCGGAAACATAAACTCCGCTTGATCAACGCGGGTGGAAAAAAAAAGCCGAATTCCACTGAAGCTCGTGTTACTGGGTCACTCGGAGAGGACATAAAAACACGACAAAAGTGAGAACATTCCTTTCACGCCGACTCTACCTGCCAGCGATTTCTGCATATCAGACCTCCCTTGTGTCTGTCAGAATTCCAATAGTGGCAACTCTGCCAAAAAACACAAAAAACAAGCTGTTCACTATCACTGCTGTTCCCATGGGAACGCACCAACGGAGGGTGTGCCCACTTCAACACTCATCTGCACAAACAGTGTGTGAGCCTATTCCCCTGCATGCCACACAAACTGGACTGGAAAGGAAGCAGAAGAGGGCGGGTGGGGGGTGGTGGCAGAGCCTCCCCCTTCAAGAACTAGGGCCCCTCACTGAATCTCACTATCAGTGCGAGCGATTAGCTGGCTTCACTTGTGAGAAGTGCCACAAGGGGAAAAAGGATCCAGGACCTCAAATGTTGTGCCTGCAGTGCTCACTTCCTCTTCATAATACAGACCACACACTCCCAGGAGCTGCAGCCGGGAGGGGCTGGGGCAACAAAAGTTACGAGGAAGGAGAAAAAAACACTGTGCCAGAAAATTTCTGTCAGTTGTTTGATTACGTTAGAAAGTTGTCTGCAAAAGTATCACTTTAGACATCCCAAGTATTGTTTTTCTTCTTTACTAACTGGCTTATGTTGTCAGGTTAGCAGTCAGTTTGAAATAGCTTCCCTCCCGACTCCTCTGCTGCTTCGCTGCAGGTGGCACAAACACCATGTAATTAGCACAGAGTGTACCTGCGTGGCTGCATGCAGGTGAATGGAAATGCAGCACAGAGCAGGTGTGCATAATTGCTAACACTTCTGCACTTGCATGTGCAATGAAGAAAAAGGCAAAAAGCTTAATAAATTTCACAGTTTAGTGATGCTTTTTGCTGTATAGCAAAAAGAGGAATACTGGTTAGCATATATAAAATTATTGGAATTAGTTTATTTGAAGCTATCAAAATCTATCTATCTATCTATCTATCTATCTATCTATCTATCTATCTATCTATCTATCTATCTATCTATCTATCTATCTATCTATCTATCTATCTATCTGTCTATCTGTCTGTCTGTCTGTCTGTCTGTCTGTCTGTCTGTCTGTCTGTCTACACACAAACATATAACAGAGTATAAAGATAAATTCATGCAAAAAAACAGGAATAAAGCAGTAAAATTATACCAAAAAAATTAAATGTTAAAATAATACATTTGTGCAATTATGAGGGAGAAGGTCAATTTTTCATAACATTACGACAAAAAAGTTGTAATTTTTGTAATTGTACGACTTTCACGTGTGTGTGCATTCAAATTTCATACTTTGATAGCATAAATGAGCAAATAGGCTAAAGGGAGACTGTCGACATCAGTTTTTTTGCTCTGTTTTAGGGTGTTTTCTGTTTTTTAGAAACAAAAAATATAACAAAGCCACAAGGATACATACATTTCTATTTGACTTTTTTTGACATTTGACATTTAATTCATAGAAAAATGCATGAAAACACAAGAAAAATAGTAAACACTGAATTTGTAGCCTTGCCAAACATTAGTTTTCCACTACCCAGTGTAAATATACACTTTGGCAAAAAAAATACTGACGCTCATCTTAAAATGTACAAGATTCCTAAACAAAAGCCAAGGATATTTTTACTGTTTAGTCATATTTCAGAAAACAAACAATTATTCGAGCACAACAACCAAGTTGCTTAAACTAATTCAGGCAGTCAGACAGTATCAGTTTTTTGCTCTGCTTAGATATATTTCTTGAAAAAAGGAAATAGTCTTTAGATAAATATATACATAAAAAAAGCTTGTTTAATTAAGTCACACAGCTGCTGTTCAGAAAGCTCTAGATACCCTCCATACCCTCCAGCTGTTGTAATAGACAGAGTGTGCATAAGTACCTTAGTCAACCCCACTTTAAAAAGACTTGACTTGTGTGTCTGGCCTGCCAACAATAGAGCATTTGGCAGACTTTACTTGTTGCTGGACATGTAAGACCTCGCAGAGACCGCATGGCAACACAATCCGTCGCACTCGCGTTGGCGACTAACCCAGGATGAGGTGTTCATTAGGGGGGACGGTGACGACTCTGTGGGAATTTCTCGGTTAACGACTATCGGTTATCCGATTTCCAACAAAGAAGCTCCTCATAAGCTGGTGAAAGCAGGAGGGTGTTTGAGTTGAACAGCGCTCAGTGGAAGTGACTTCAGGTTTCAACGCTTGATGGTTTCCACCTTCAGAAGTGTCAGCATGTATTTCCATGAAATGTTGCTTTTAGCTTGAACAGTCATTTGGTAAGTAATACGAATGACCTCAATGGTTCACATCCCTCAACCTAAGTTTGTACTCATTCCTGCCTAATATTCTGGAACAGACAAATAGGAGGAGGACTTTTCATTTGTATTGTCTAGAAAATCTCCAGTAAAATGTTTACACCTAAAGTCACAACTGCTCTTACAAGTGGATACAGGCAATCTGCAAACCAGTACAGGATACGCAGCTGACCCGCACAAAATAATAACATCGTAGACCAACCTGTAGAGCGAAAATGTTCGTACGCATTTTTCTATTGGCATGCTGCGAGCAGCAGGTTATAGTGAACACCCGAAACAACACATAAGGGTAACTAATTACCAATCACCAAGAGAGACATTGACTTACAATGTTTATAGTTTCATAAAACCCAGTAGGTACCACCTAAGTAGCAAATAGGTACAATGTAAGTGCATTGTAGATACCTACAAAAGGAATTGTAACCAGGTGAAGTCAGTGAGAGGCACACGTTTCATACAGATTTTTCACTTTTTCAATCCCCCAAACACTGTTAGTAGTCTTCAAAGTGATAAGAGTGTGTTCCTTGACTGTTAGAAATTAGGAAACTAAAAAATTTAGAGCATTGTTTGTGTGGGGCCCCCAACAGGTGTCCTACAGTCAGTAACAAATCACCTGCACATTTCATGGTGTTTGCAAGCAGTCAGTATGGAACTCAGTACACACCACCATATGACAGCATCACCCGTATGTTATACAGTAAGTGCGTGTAACTTACCTTATCCTTACAGCTACTTCACGATACACATACGACTATCCATTTACATGACGACCCTAAAGGTGGCCGCTCGCTCATCTATACGACTTTCCACAGGCCCAGACAACTCAAAAACTCGCAGCACCGGGTCAACACCCAATGTGTGTGTATGTGACAAAGACTTTAGACAAAATTTTGGTGTCCTTTTTTCATCTTAAGTGTTTCATGAGACCCTAGTTGAACTATCTTAATGTCATGCATGCTGATTAACTAATGAGGACAATGTCCTTGATTATATTGATGGTTAAACCAATTGAGTGTTGCTGTGATTGCAGCTAGCTGTGCCCTCGGGGGGAAGGTCAAATGGGGAGAGTAAATTTTGCACACTATGGCATGTGACATCCAGTGGGACTGTAACTTTAGTCTTTAGTTTTTTTAGTCCATTTGTAGGATTCATATTTCGTACCCGAGTCTGCTACAACTATGAAAAACATCCTAACAGACCAAAAAGGGAAAAAATTCAGTCCCTGAGGGAAACACCCTGCTCTTTGGGTGAGCGCTAAATCTGGCACTTAGGAGTCGTTGTCTGTTGTTTTTATGTGTACTTGAGCGTGCAAATATGCTTAGAGTCCTCAAGTCCATAACCTCTGAAGCTGTCAAACAGTGCCAACATCCGTAACTGGTGACCCCTGTAACTCCTGTTCTGTTCTCTGCGCTGCAGATATCCCTGCAGTGGACTCCCCCTGCAGACGATAGATACCCCACCGTCTCCTGAACCACCCCGGTAGCCTTTGACCTCCTCAGCACCTCTGCCTCTGTGAGCAGCCGCCCTTGCATTCCAGCTCAGGCACTGAAACCTGAGCCTGCAGTGAGCTCATCGGCCGGGCCACAGAATCAGGAGTTAAATGATACCAAAAAACCCGAGAAAATTGAGAGAGAAAGGGGGAGAGGCAGCTGTGGGAATTGTGCAGGTCTGGAACTGGTTCTGTGTGTCTACTTGCAGAGAGGCTTCTCGGGGGGGTTAAGTTACACCAAACAAAGCAGGGAGACGGAGGAGAAAGAAACTGTTGCCGTTTTTGCAATTCTCTCTGCTTTTTCACCTCTCCGGTTTTCTTCAAACTCGCCGTACTGCATCAGCGGGCTAACGAGCCCCGCTGGTCGCTCCTCCTGTCTGGGAGCAGGGCTGGGATTTGGGTGTAATGCCGTGAGGTCGCTCTCCTCACTCTGTTCCTCGCTGACCCCGCCATGACCACCAAGTGTCTGAAGACGGTAAGTTTCCCCCTTTTATTTTTAGAGCCCTCTGCCCGCTTTTCTCAGCTTGCTTGCGGCACATGTGGAAAGACGGACGTCAAAAAAGAAACGTTTGCTCTAAAAAAAATGCCTCAAAAACCATTAGGATTCATGTCCTGCACTGCCATGAGTACCATTAAGATTTGTAATCACAGCAAACATAATTACACCAATCAGTGTCTCTCTGCTGAGTGTGAAGGTTGGCTGGAAAAAAAAAAAAAACATACTTAGTGAGAACAGTTTTAGCCAAAAGACAAGCGTTTAAAAGTTTTCCCAGTTCCATATGGATGATTCATTTCCTTTTTATTCATGTACATGTTGCTCAACTACTGATTTCTAAACACCGACATATGTTTAAAAAAATGTATTAGGTTTATATGATTAGTATTTTGTTAAATAGTCAATACTCGTTATTTTGTCTTTTAAATCACAGTTCAGGAGCACATTTGCCAGCATCTATTCAGTGTTGGTTTGGATTGGTAACATAAAATCTGTAACTTGCGTCTTTATTCTTACAGATAACTTTTAAAAAAATAGTGTGTATTTTAATCAGCTGAAGTTTACTTCTGATCTCTTTCTGATTTCAATATTTAAAAATAGGTGCAAAGTCATTTAACGCAGGTAAACACACAGCGCTGCCTAGAAAATAATGACACCGCCATGATCAAAAGCTTTGTTGCGGGCAAAGTTGCCCCGAATGAACTCAATTTATAACAGTGTTTTACTTACGGGTTTCATTTAACACGCCTCCCGCATGCCAAATCCGAGACCACAGATGTGATTAATGAGAAAGCATCACAATGTACGGCGAATAGCTGCACGCCGCTCCGGAGGATCATTTAATATTCTGAATACATTCACTGTTGCTGTTCAGCAAAAGCCTGAACGGTGGAGACGGTAGTCCCCACAGATTTGGACTGTGGAATGATTTACTACAAGTACTACAAAGGCCGTCAGACAGCAAACAAGTCAAGGGTCAGATCCATAGTATGCTGAAAGGAAATACAGCACTCTCTGACATTTCTGTCAAATACACCCCTTCATCAGATAAGAAGGGTCATCTTCATTGACCCGCCCATCATGTGGGCAGCCTTGAAACGCCATCATTTCAGCTCGCTTTGAAATTGCACTCTTATCAAACCAGTAATCTTTTTTATAATATTTTAGCTTTTTTATTGCTTTTATTTTTAACCTTTACAACTGACAACCATCGTTTTGTTACAATGTTGCCTTTTTGGCTTACTATCTAAATACAAAAAGGCTAAAATATTACATTCATACATTAAAATTTCTTATTTTAAACTAATTTTTGCCCAATATTTTCCTTTTCCATCAAATGTGAATCCGCAAACTTTTCCATCAAATGTGTGTCTTCAATATCTTTTTTATCAGTATTAGCACTACATTATATCACAATACAAATCGAGGATGAAAGTGCAGACAAAGGGGTTAAAGGCACTGATTGCCAAGGAAATTTGCTCAGTTTTCTAAACAACACATCATAGCAGGTGACTTAAAGTAAACTTCTGACTTCACCCGTTCTCCACAGTGCTGTGTTTATTTAAAACTCACAGTTTGGAATAAAAGAAAAACTTGCTCTGCACATGCTTATAATATGTCTATAAGGTGCTTAGGTGCTATGTTGCCTAAACCAACGGTTAGCTGTTTATTTTTTTATTTTTTATACGGATGTTTGAGGTATTTTCTAACTTAAAGGTTTTTGGGGGGTTTTGTACAGGAAATTAAAACAATATCGACCTGGAAGTGCAAATCACATCAACAAATCACTCAATGCAAAAACAAATTAAAAATCACAATGCAAATTAAAAAGGAAAACAAATAAAAAAAAAAAAAAAACAATTGCAGCACAAAGGTAATTTCCAGAAATCTAAATTAAATGTAAAAAAATTTTTTAATTAAGTATGAAACCTGAAAAGGTCGGTATATGAGCCATCACTGACAGGAAAATGACAATAGAGTTTTGCCTAAACTGTGGTAAAGAGTCTATTAAGCAATCACCAAACATTTGCAGTGCTTTTGCCAGAAGCCTTAAAAATATTGTCTGTGGGAAAATGCCAAATGAAGAGATGAATGAACAACATCATCCAATCAGTGATGTCCCATAGTACCTACCTCTTTCTGCTTTCTTATTTTGTTTCTTTGAATTTCTGGAAATCACTTTTTTAATTGTTTCATTCTTTTTATTATGTTTTGTTTATTAGAACTGTTTTGGTATTTTTGGAAGTCTGTTTTGATTTCTGAAATGTAAGGCTTCACGTGTTTATATTGTTTTGCTTTTTTTTAATTGTTGTTGTGATTTTTATGATGTTTTTGAGTGACTTGTGTTTGTAATTTCAAGGCCACCATATGAATCTTACATTTTTAAGATATTTTAAAAATTAAAAATAGAAAAACCTAAAGTAATCAAATTTACCTAAATTTATTTCAGTAAATTCAAATTAAAACTGTTGATTTTCCATTGTTAAAATATAGCAGTGAGCAGTCCTTTTGGAAAAGATAATGTATTTCAACTAATGATTTTAACCGCTATCATGCAGTTAAATTAATTTGGTTAGTATAGTTTTGCTATATTTTTCATTCTTTTCTCCCTAAAACTTTATGTATAAACATAACATTTTTCTTTTCAAATATAGTCATGTAGCACATTAACTATGGTTATTTTGAATTTAAAACAGCTGAAAAACAATACAATTGTAAAAAATAGAGATTATAAAGATTTTCTAAAGAATATGAATAATGTGTTTACTGTAAATACACAGTCAAATTTCAAAATTTCTATTAGAAAAAAATAATTTACACAACTATATGTTTATATTGTCATTCAATTAAAAATGCTGTAAATTTCATCGGAAACATTGATACAAGATCAACTATAGATACTGTAACATATTGCAGTGACAGACAACTATCCTGAGGTGAAATCTTTCCTAATCTCCAAATTCCACGTCCGATCTTTCTTGTGTCAGCTCGGTAAAACATGTTACTCGCGTGTTGGAGTGGATGACAGCTGAACAGGCACCTTTAGGAGGCATGGGGATTTAAGTGCCTGAAGTGAGCTCTGTCACCTGTAATTGCTTTGGGGGACAAGCTGGGAGTCTGCAACTGTTTTATATGTCTTCACTTGTATGAGGCCATTTGATGGCTGGAATGTGTTTTTTGCAGGGAAATGGCGCAGAGTCAAGCCTGGGCTCCCACATTGACCAGTAAAAGACATTTATGCTCAGAAATGAACTCATTTCACTTTTTGTGTGTTTAGAGTTAAGTGTTGTGAAGGAAAAAAGGAAAAACAGAGTTGTGTTAGTTTGAATCCATTTACATCTTGTATACAGAAGTCCCTCCCATTTTGCTGTTCACCTTTTGCGGCCTCTAATTTTTTTGGTGCATTTTCACATAACACTATATATATATATATATATATGTCATTATGTCATTATGTCATAATGATGTTGAAGCGATTTTTTAGAGATACAACGCCATCTATCAAAATATTTGGTTGGGTGTCATTGTAAATATGCTAATGCAGCTAAAGTGTAGCGGTGTCGGAATACGTTTCTTTTAAATGTTACTTTAAAAGTTGGGATTTAGCGGTATCAGTCTGTTTTTTTACCAGTTGCAAACAAAGTTGGGAGGTACAGATATTGTAAATGTGCTAACAGGGCTAAAGCTTCTACCATGTAGCGTGTTACAAACAAGTTCTAAATACTGTGAATGCAGTAAAGAAAGTCTGACTGACTGAAGGACCTATCTCTGGATCACCCAGTGCACCCTATGATCCAGTGCGTCCTATAGTGTGGAAAATTCAGTAAATCTTCAATCACGATCTGTTTTGTCTGTTTTCATTCCATGATGGACTTGTTTTTCTTCAAGGTTTGAACTTTGAAAGTTTAAACAAAAGAGAAAAGTGTGAAAATGTTCATGTCTGTCTGAGAAAAGTGGATAAAGTCTGTAGTGAGGAGTTTTACAGCCTTAAAACGATTGTACTAATTGTAAAAAAAAAAACACAAGGATGACTATTTGGAAGTTTTCACCCGTTACTGTTTATTTTTGAACGTAAGGACTACAGTATTTGAAATATCTTTAGATTTGATGTAAACTTCCCCAAGCCCTAACCTGTTGTACTGTTGGGGTCAGGGAATGACAAAAAACCGACCGGGGGGGAATGAATCAACCGCTGTCTTGTGCTAAGCTGGCCTGCGGGTACGTCCACAGTGGGGCAAAAAGCTGAGACGAAAGCAAAGAGAACAATGAGTGTGGGTAAAGAGAAGCAGACAAAAGTTAATGTAGCATACTTTTAAAGACGCCGTACATCCAGCACAAGGACATCTTTGTTATTGCACTGTCGGGCTATTTTCTCTTTAAGACCGGTAGGACTTAAAGTTAGTGAAATGTTCTGGTTTAATGCGATTATTGGCAAATAAGAAAATGGAGGTTAATAGGAGTTAAGTGTCTGAAAAATCTGTCTGTATATACATCTGCAAATGAACCTACGCGCTGTCAGTTAGGCTCAAATTCCTCCTGCCTCTATCTAAATAAACAGAACTCAATAGTTCATAAAGACCGTTGTTGTTGTATATTTTTGGAAGATAATACAAGGATGGTTGGAGCATATTCATTAGGTTCAAGTCGGTTGCTGGAACGTTAGAACAACACATAGTTGGAGGTAAAAAGCTTCAACCGTGACCTCGCATGAGCCTGGAAGGTCACTCACAGGGGAAGCAACATTAGCCCGTGACAGGTCCAACCACCAGCTGGGTTCATCAAACGCTCATAATCACCGCCAACGCCCCATTTAATGGAGGATTCTGTCAGTCTGAGTGACAGATAAACATAGAAAATGTTTAAAAAAAAACTATTCCTTGACCTCTAAGAGATGACCAAAGCTAAGCAAGGGAAGGAAAACCATCTGCTTGCATTTCATTTTGCTAGATGTCAACTTTTAGCGGATTTTCTTTTATCAAACTCAAAGATATTTACCGAAAAACAGTTTCCATATCATTTAAAAAAATGTTGCATCACTAGGATAGCAGCAGTAACAAATACTAGATTTCGTCAATTTCATCCCCTAATGTACCAAAAAACCACTCGAAAAATATTTTTGTGAGCTTAATTGTATGTTTTTCAGGCTTAACGTTCCTAAAAATACAAACAAAAAGCATAGTGAAAGGATAAAAGTTTCCCATTCATAGTTAACCGAGTCTGAAAAGAAGTAAATATAACCACAGCTGAACTTAAGACCGTGACATATTACACCCTGTCATCACTTGTTGAATAAAAACCGAACCAAAATGCGGACGATCACGGGATAAGAACAGGGTAAACACGGGTCTGGAGATAAGTGTCATAAGCCACTCAGAGGCTACAAGTCTGGTTTCTGTTGTTTGTTCACAAGCTCTAGGTTTCTGTGTTTTAGCGCAACATAGTCTCCTCTTAAGCCTGCAAGTTACACCTAAATCTAGTCTTACGTAAAAGGCGTATCAACTTGCAGGGGTGGTTGGGGTTATTTTAATGATGCATTCATCATGCATCATTAGTTTTAGATTTGGTGTTGACTTAGCAGGTCTAACATGAAACAACTGTTTTCTTTGTTTTGTTTGTTGTTCAAGAAACCAGAGTCTGAGTAATACAAAAAAACAAAAAATCTAAATAAAAGATTTTTCAGCAAAAAGACTAATAATTTAAAAGGACGATGCTGATCCATTTGGTTATTTACACCAATTCAATTTGGTTATTTAACTCAGTCAATGCAATTTTTCTATTCTATTGGCAAATTAATTACTACATTTCATTTACAAAACTTAGTAAATAAAATTCCTTTTGTGAGTTTTTAGTCATTTTATAGCCAACATCTGCCTTCCTACTTCCTCTATAAAAGCCTTACAGTCTATGAAATTACTTTTCACATGGTGTTTTTTATGTTACTAATGATTGGTATTAAATGCAGATTCCACTTTATTTTTTGTAGCCTTGGTCAATATAAATCCGTTGAAAACAAACCAAATAAAAAAGTCAATTTGTGTGATGCTGTTGGTGGCATGCAACATGAATAAATGTAGCATTAAGCTTAAGATTCGGCATCAACTTAGCAGGTTTATTGTGAAACTAACGTTTGTGTTTTTTATAGGTTATTTGTTGCCAAAAAAAAAAATAAATAAAATAAAATAAAAAGGCTAAAATCCTCAATAAAAACTAAATATTTTCATTTATTTATATTTTTTAGCCTAGGTCAGCATAAACAAAAAAAACAAGTGAATTTGTGTGATGTAGGTGTAGCTGTAGGTTTCCAGTCTTACCAAAAGACATGATTGTAAAAACTATATAAAATAGATAGAAAGAAATTCCAAAAGAGCAGTAAAATCAGACACAAAACAGACAAAACAGCACCCTGATCCCTGCTTATCTGCTTTAACCACTCTGAAGTTTTAATAGATTTCAAGCAGCTGACACATTCCTGACTCAGCTGGCCTCCTTCACCCACATCTTTGCTCTTTATCTCAGATTCTGTGTTCACACCTGATAAAAAAAAAAAAAAAAAAACGTTTTTTTCATGTGTTTGAGCCTGTGCTCAGACATTTCCACCGGGTCTGGGTCTTGTGGCGGCAGAATCTGGTGTGTTTTCACAAAGATGACAAAATACCTGAAGATTAAATCCCTGATGGTAATGATTCTTCTCATACTTTCGCACTATAGATGTCCTGGTACTGTGGGCATCGCATCAGATGTAGACACATTAGAAAAAAACCAATATCTGAAAAAAAATTGCACATTCCTACATGTAATTTTAAAACAAAATGTAAAAACATGTTGTTGTTTGTTGTAAATTTATTATTATTTTAATCAAAGTGATCAAAAACTGCCTTAAATTGATTTTCCTATTAAAACCTAAACTCACATGGTTTGCTGGTGTTGTATGAGCGTGTTGTTATCATTTTTGCTTTGTTCATTATTTCCTTTTTATCCTGAGAATGTGACATCACCCCCCGGGTTTCGTTGCAAAACATCAACTCGTGACTGGATGATGCGGGCGGGAACAATGCTGGAGTTGTCACAATACAAAATGAAATCACATGTTACGCTACCTGCTTTTCCACTCGTCATGCTTTTTAATCTACTGTAAAAGTGGCTGCACAATAGGATGTAATGAAAAATGTCAGGGCTGCAGCCTCTACTGCTGCCGCTGTCTGTTGCTGCTAATTAGCTTTAACTCCTGCTACCTGTTCCACTTCCTATAAATCTCTGGCCCTGCCACTTCCTCCTGAAGTCAGAAGACCAACCCTGAGGTCTGAATCTTTATCCTGTTTTCTGTTGCCTTCTTGTGTTTGTTCCTTCTCTGTTGGGATAAAGAGTTGCCATTGATGTTTCCCTCAACAATTTTCCTGTGCTGCATACCTGAGTAACTTTCCAGATCTGAGTTCCTGAGATCAAATCCTGAGTTAACTTCTTGAGCCAAGGCTTTGAGTTACTTTCCTGAGCCAATTCCCTGAGTTACCTTCCTGAGCCGAGTCCCTGAGTTACCTTCCTGAGCCGAGTCCCCGAGTTACATTCTTGAGCCAAGGCTTTGAGTTACTTTCCTGAGTCAAGTCCCCAAATTACCTTCCTGAGCTGAGTGCAAAAGTTACCTTCCTGGGCTCAAATCCGGAGTTATCTTCGCGAGCCAAGTCCCTGAGTTACCTTCCTGAGCCTAGTCCCTGAGTCGACGTGCCTAGGTTGATTTTCCCTAACCTTGCTTGCCTTGCCTTACCTTCAAACGTGGCCTTGCTGTTTAAAATACATCACCAATATTTTTCTCATTCTCGCACCGTCAGCTGTCTGCTGAGTGATGCGTTTCCCAGCATTTTAAAAGCCTGACAGTAATTACTTGGTAATTAGAGATAAAGGTATGCAGCACGTAAGAGCCCAGCCTTTCATTATGTCACTGGGAACCTAGAATTCAGAGAAATGTGACACGCTTTGGAGTTCCCCGATTATTCAAATAGCCTGAATGTTACAGAAACAAAGAGATATAATCTCACTCAAGCAGCTAACAGTTTTCACCCCATTAGGAAAAAAAGCCTTTTTGACTGAAAACAGCTCCTGGCATTTGTCCAGCTCCACCACATTCCACTTTCACATGACCTTCTCAACAGACCTGGCCCGGAGCAGGAGCTGCCCCGTCCGTCCCTAACCCCTCTTCTCTCTACGTGGCCTAGATAATTCCAGGCCCGTTTGGCTCCATTTCTCCTCATCAGCATTAGAAGTCAACTCAATTACAGAGATTAAAAACTTGGCCGATTCAAAATTGTCATATTTTCCACACTGGGCAAACTGAATCGTCAATGATTGTTCATTTTTTTCGATGCTAACTTCTAACACGTAAAAAAGACACAGCCCAACACCGCTTCATGGTAACCATGTTACCACAGTACCTGTAACCCCCAACCTTACAGTAAAGAAACAAACTGATACCTCTGAAAAAAGAATATTACTGTGTCTGTGCTAACTCCTAAGCTCCTTAGTAAAAAAAACATAAAAACACACAGTCCAACACGTTGTGTTAACGTATTCACAGTAACAACTGCATACATAAGGTGCTCCGGATTATAAAACACACTGTTTTTTTGTTTTTGTTTTTAAATTAAGCCATTTAAGTCCGGCTCATAAAATCGAGAAAGTTTAAAAAATCTGCTTCATTTTAGATGATCTCACATAAACATGTCTGCAGAACAGACTTTTAGTCGCTAAAATGACCCAAAAATAATGCCCTTGTACAATAAAAAATTTCAAACTTTAAATATTGGTAGAAAAATTTCAAGTATAATTGTTTTTTCCTTCCAGTAACAACAATCAAAAACTATCACCAACTCACTTTTTGATTTAAAAAATGTGTGATAAGAAACCAAATGCTATCATTAAGAGTGTGTTATCTCTGCTGTAAACCTTTGACATTTCAGACATGCGGGTTATAGCTAAGCTCATAGCCAGCCTCAATGACAGGCTTTCTCCGTTATTCTATACAAAGACAGCACTGTGCAAAATACCTCGCATCGCTTCTGAATTTCCTTTCAAGGAGCTTGAGTAAAAAAAAAAGAAACCTCTTTTGCCACAGCTCACTGGGCTTTGTAAATGCTTTTCATAGTTGGGAGTTGGCTGCTTTCTTCACTGGTTTCAGTCAAGTCATTGTACCTGAATGTTTCAGATTCATAAGATGGGATGACTGTCAAAATGCTTGACGCCAGCCCATGAATCACCGGCGCTGAAAAAAACAACAATAAGGAAACAGGATTAATCTGGGATTTACATGTGTTTGATTTTTTTATAAGTCATAATGGACCTGAACCTACAAGTACAGGTGAGTTAAATTTAGCCTCAGTGAGAACACAGAAAGAAATGACTTTGCAAAGTATGCTGCTGTGTGCCACAAATTGATTTGGTTATTTTAAATTCCAAAGCAATCCTAGGCTGCTATTTGGAACATTAATAAAATGAATGAATTATTTTGTTTCTTTACCTTACTCACTTTTAACAAGTGATACAAATGTTACAGTTTAGCATCTACAGTTTAAAAATGTAATTGAAAAAAAGCTAACTATTCTAACTAGTCCAGCTAACAAATCCTTAACTAACCTTTTGACCCCAGAGCCGTCCCCAGCGACACCTAAATAACACACGCTCCTTGGACAACCATCAATTAATCGTCACACCCGTAATTAAAAAAGTAAAAAAAGTGTTCCTGGTGGTCTTTTAATTATGATTATGCCGTTTTTAGCCAAAATAATACAAAAAAAAAAACTGTGGAGTGTGGCGGGCCTGTTGGAGCGAAGCAACAAATCAGGAAGCGCAGAATGGATTTTCTACGCCACAAATAAGCTCTTTTTCAAACAGCATTTTTTATTTCTGCTCCTGATTCACGATTTGAATAAAGAAATACTCAGAAATACAATTTTGAGCTTAGCTTTTATGTCCCCCATCATCAGATAAATACAACAAGAACATGCTACCAAAAAAAGAACACATCAAGTTGCATCTTTAAAGATATAACTGGAAATCAATGAAATCAATATTGTATTGTTGACAAGATGCTACTTCAATAAAATCATTTGTCCGTCTAGAGTGGCTTATAGATTTAAACAATTTTAATAAAAAGTAAGCAAAGATAAACAACTGTTAATAAAAGGCATAATGATTGAGTTCTAATTGCAAAAATGAATAAAGATTTTGCCTCATCCAGATGGATTCAATTTAATTTTACCTAAAAAAATGACAATTTTTACACATAAAAAAATAGTCCCACTGTCAGTGGAGTAAAACTAGCGTAATATGTCATCAAACTTTTTTTTTTTTTTTTTTCGAAAAGCCAAAAAAGCAAAAAAGATGGTTTTAAAAGCTGTAGAAATGAATGGGTTTTGCAGGTTGTGGTGTGTGTTTGTGTGTGACAGAGCCAAACAACACTTTAATATTCCCAATAATGGTGGAGAGACGGGGCATCTGTTTGAGAACCCAACATCAAAGGAGACGGTGCGCCGGCGAAGGGTTATGCATACATTTCCGTTGTTCTTCCCATCCAGCAGGAAGAGGCAGGGGGCCTGACGACTGCAGGGCAACAGCGCTTTTCATCTAAACTGGAAAGTGAGGGTAGAAAAGGAAAAACAAAGCCAACGGATGAGCAGAACGTAACCGGCTCATCAATTACTGTCTCAAAACTCTGCTTTTGTTTTGGGGGTGGGGCATTTTCTTCGAGAGGGCATCTGGATGATATTAAGGGCCGATCTGACTCTGCAGCTGTTATGGATCATGAAGCATAGATTAATAAAAGCTTTTGGACTGCTGTCTGTCTACCCACACGGCAGTTTTCAATGCTTTATTTGTCTGTCACCCATTGGAACTCTTTCTGTTTTATCCAGGGGCTGAGCCACGGGGGAAAACAGGGGGCAGCTGTCCCCCAACAAAAAGCCCTGCCACTTTATACTTGAGTCAATATTAGAATGATTATTGACAAAGATAAAAAAAAAAAAAAAAATCATCAATACAAGCAGTAGTAATAGCACCTCAGCTTAAAGAACTACTGTTTTAATATTAAAATATGTCTACTTGATATTTTGGTTTAAAATGTTCTTCACTCTGCTGGTCTCATTTGTTACCATTCCCAATTCTTCTGCCCCCATATATAATGTTCTAGCTCCGCCACTGGCTTCATCTGATACCCACACGCCTGGTGTGAAAACAAAGCTCTGACTATCCTATTGTCTAGTCTTGGTGCTTTCAAGGCAAGTTATTTTTACTGTTGGGAAACAGATAGCATCGCTTTAAAAAGGGACATTGATGTGAAAGACTTTTTTCTTCACGCTAAAGTGACAAACTTGAGAGGAAAAAAAAACAGAGGTGCACAAATGTAGACAGAACTGATCCTCAATTACCAAAAAAAGAAAAAAAAAAAGACGTTTGCATTCCCCTGTTTTGATATGGTCTGCATGAGGCTCCCCTCACTCACAAGCCTTTATCCAGTTACGCTGGGGGCCCAGCAGCACTCCGGGGAACGCTTGCATTAGCTCCCGCATTATGGGGGCAGCTAATGTGTCCCCAATGCCACCTGCAGACAGAGCAAACAGAGCTGAACGCCACTCAGATGGACAAAAATGCGGCGGGAAAAAAAAGCCCCACACAAGGGCTACTGTGTCAAATGACCTAGGTCACATAGCTTGAAGATATACTGTATACATATGGATGTTTTAAATACTTTTGAGACCTGCTGTGGCTGTCTTCTTCAGCAGTTGCATTTTCATATCTCTGTTTAAAATCTATTTTGTTTCTAACTCCTGCCAGAGCCACAACTGCTTCCAACTGTTTTTTTTATTATTATTTTTAGCAAAGGAAAAAAAAAAAAAAAAAAGGTAATCTGAAGCTGGACATACAAATGTAAGGGGCGCACGCACGCTGCCCCGAGAGCTCACTCAAACAAACATCTTTCACGGCCGAGAGAATATTAGCCTCAGATTCACGGATTGTTTCCATTTCTTGAAGGAGCCGAAGCCGAGACTACACTGTTCCCTTTGAGAGCGCCGCCGCCGTCCCTGTATGTGTTTCAATTTCATCTCCCTCAGCACATCGGCGGCCTCCCGCTGCAATTTATTACACCCAAATTGAAAGATTCCAAGGTGTGAGTTAGTGTGTGTTGGCCCAAAATGGTGCAGGCTGGTTATGTACAAGCCTGCTCTTCATCTCGTCATGCGGCCGCAGCTCCTTCCTGTCCCCCATAAGATGTGTGAGACCTTCCGGAAGGAGATAGAAGGGAAGAAAATCCAAATAGTTTCTTCCACATCAATAAAAAAGAAAAAAACAAATAAGAAGGGTGTCTCATTAGGATAACCCCCCCAAGCACACTCCTTAGAAGCAAATAGATTTACGTGAATCAAAATATCATCAGTGACATTTTTCACAGTGATTCCCTCATTGGTTATTTACAACTAGCAAAACATGCTTAGTTTCTGTCACTGGAAATAGGGGGAAGCTGGATAAAGAGTAAAAAGAGAAAGACAAGTAAGGGGGGGTGGGAGAGAGCCACTGGAGAAATTGCACTACAGGGACTGCTCAAGTAAATGGAGCCAGACGTGTTAAAGTAACAGCGGTTTAGTGAGGCTTTTTTCTTCAAAAAAAAAAAAAAAAAAAGAATAAAACAAAAAAAAAATCTGGCTCCTACTGGGCCTTATGTCTTCTAAAAAGAAGCCTATAAACTCTAAAAAGCCACATCATTATTTGCAACAAAACGTTTCCCATTTTCAGCAATAATTAGCAGCTTTGCAAGTGAGAAAGCATTTTTCCTGCTTCTTCCTTTTATTTCTTTGCAGAGAACTTTTTCTTTAAACTCTAATTGCTTGGGACAGACTCTGACAAAAAAAAAAAAGCACTGTATTTCTGCAGTAAAAGGCGCACTTAAGAGTGTCTTATAATTCAGAGCGCCTTGTATAGAGATTCATTCTGGTTGTGCTTAATGATGTCGAAGCAATTTTAAGAGGTACATGGCGCTCTGTCAAAATGATTTCTTCAGTGTAATTGTGAATATGCTAAAGCAGCTAACGTGTTTGACTGTTTTGTATGTGTTATTAAGAAGGTAGGGGGTTATTGTAGTCACAGGAATGTCTGTTTTAGTTCAATTCAATTTTATTGATAAAGCCCAATATTACACCAATAGTATGGGCTTCATACCGGTAATTGTATAGGGAAAATAAAATCATAGGGAATATGAAGTGAATGTGCGTTATAGTTAAGTGTGCCATTATATATATATATATATATATATATATATATATATATATATATATATATATATATATAATTTTGTGGATAGACCATTCATTGACGGGGCTCCTCATACTCCGGTGTGCCAGAAGATTACAGTAACCATGAGTGAAAGCTGTTTTACTTTAGTTCAAAGAAAGAAGATATGTTGCCATAAGTGTGTCAGAGTGACCTGACGAGGTGGTGAAATGTGGCCAAGTGGAAGTAGGGGAGTGTGCGTCTTCGGTTCTTTCCGGACAGGATGAGGCGACGAGCCCACAGTGTGACGACATTGTGTCTTAGTGTGCGCCTTCGCATGCATTCATGAGGGAAGTGAAGCTCATGACTCTGACAGGGAAGTGTGGCCAAACCCAAAAACAATAGGGGTCAAGTGCCCTCCTTTGTCTCTTTTCACCGCGCTGTCCGGTCAGGGACACATGGATTATCGTAGGTTTGTTATTCCTAAGAGGCAACCGTCTCCCCTGCTCCTAACAGAGACAATCCCAAACCTTGAAAGTGCAACCAGGTTTCTAACTAGGGCAGTAACAAACTATCCAAATACTCTGATGTCCTTGATCTGTTCTAGAAAAAACGAGTATGAATCTTTAGGCCATCCGAGATTTTTGATTTGCAATATTTATATATTGAAAAATACAATGTAATTATTGCTACAAAATGCAGAATATTGTTGGGCTTTAAATATGTTAACTAAACAAACCGAATGTGCCATTGTCACCAAAGTTAATGTATAGAGAAAACAAACACGTTCTTAAGGTAGATGAATAAAATAAGACTGAAGTTCATACTACTAAAGTTAGTTCTGAAGAACTAATTCATACAAAAAAGATTTTAAATTAAAAGAAATATAATATATGTGAAATTGAAACTCTGATGATCAATTTTATGACATCATATGATTGTCTGGTATCGCAGGGAAACCATAATTGTTCATCTGAAGTGTGGAAATTCTTGGATTTTTTCCACAAAAGTTAAAAAAAAAAGGAAGTTTACAAAATCTAAACTACTGTCAGTTTAAATCAAAGGACTGTGAGTGTGTTTAAGTAAGTGTTGCTGTGTCCTAATTTTTGAATTTCTCTAAAGCTCTGATCCAAAAGCAACAGTGACGCTAAGGTTTGGTTTATGGCTGATATTATCCAGGAAGTTGATTGAATAACCTGAGTTTGGCATTTTTTGAAGTGACAAATTCCTCCTGTGTTTTTATCTCTCAGGTTTTGTTGATCTCCTGTTTTAAATAAAGGTATAAATGACGCCATTAAATCCATTTTACTTTCATCTTTATTCATCTAAAAAGACATACTTATAGCAACCATTTAAACATAAAATATTGAATAGTAAGAACTGTGATTTGTGAATTGAGTTGGATTGCCACCTTAGGAACGATCTATGCAACTTTTTTTTTACCTTTTCTGAAATCTCTCTCATTTTGTGGTTGCCTCATGCCCTTTAGTGCCACTCCTCTTTACACTGACTTAATTCTAATCCCCCTTTAAGCTAAGCATTCATTTAACCATAGCAGATTACCAGATAGTGTCATCTGTTACACAGACAAATACCATGTATTTTTTTGACCCATGAATAGCTGCAGTTGTTGGCTTACCATCTTTTGTTTTGACATGCTATCGCAAATCCAATGGGCACAGGGTGTGAAAATGAACGATAGCAATCAGATTTAGCGTTGTCAAATGTCTTAACTCGCATAAATTGTTATGGTTGTTTGTGCATGAATTGTGACAGGTTTCTGCTTTTGATTAAACTCAAGTAAATCATGTTCAGCAGATGTGTTTGTTTTTGCATTTCTAAAAGTCACTTGTAGAGCACGGCGAGCAGGTTTTTGACACTTCTGTTTGAACCGAAAGTAAATGTACACGAGAAGTCTGGAGAAAAATGTGCTGAAACTTTCCATCACTTTTGTTTGTGTAAGAAAAAAAAAGATTCTCACTCCATCCTCCAGTAAAGCTCAAATCATGTAGGAAACAGTTTTAAGTGTTTGAGGTGTTCATATTCAGTATAAAATTTTGACACTAAATACATTTTTTTTATAAATTATAAAAATTGTACTAAAATAAAAATTCCAGCCAATAACACCTCTTTATCATTTTTGAATAAGGTTCGTGAAAAAAAACATCTGATTGTGTTTATAGCAACACATTTTCCCCCAAAATCTGCAAACAAATATATTTCACCAATTTCTCTTGCATATATTTTTGGACATATATTTACACAAAAGAGCTAAAGATTTTTTAAAAACAATTTCTAACACTTTTTTGTCTGTCGGAAAAACATACTTTAAGCTCCTAAAAGTATAAAGATAATAAAATGTCAATTTTTGTAATTACTTTGTAGTAAATGTGTAACAACCATGTAACATAGTGTCATAATGCCTATGTAACATGGTAAGATATGCTCCTAAGTCACATATATGAGGACTATGTAACATAGTAACAATAATATAACATGTAACAACCATAGTATTACTTCAAAAGTCATTTGGAAAGAAATTGTTGGATCGCTTAAAACAAGTTTTTATGATCATCTACCATGTGTTTGAATAAAAAAATGTTTCCAAATGCCATTACAAAATGGTGTTAATATTAGTCAAAGAAAAGGATTTACTGTTTTTCTCTTCTTCTTGGAGAAACGCTTCAAGTTCTGAAGAGGGTTTCTGTGTGGATTTTCCAGCCTAATTACAACGGCTGCCTCCGTTTCCGTATTTGAAAAACAATTCCAAAAACACATACAAAGGTTTGAGGTGACTCAACGCCACAGGACACAATCAGCGCCGCTCAGTTTTATCAGATCATTAATATGTCGAGCATGGCTCCCATTATTCATGGATTCCATTTGCAGGAACAAGGTAAAAAGCTGTGAGATTGACAGGAAGCATGTTTCCCTTTGAAATTCCCTCTGAGGACATTGCAGTTGTTGTTTTAAAATATTTAACAAATATTAGAACATCATTAGAAGAATTAAAAAAAAAAAAAAGGTGGAGGGAGGGGGGAGGTCTTGGGAAGATGAAAAGACCGCCTCAGATCTGCACGACTCCATCTGCTAACGTTCGTTTTGGCCGAGTTTCCTGAACCTAAAGGGCCCCCCTCAGAGCGCCTCAGAAGTTGATGAGTTGTAATGTGGAGTGAGGAGGTCCTAGACTAGAAGCCTCGGGCTCTACCAGAAGTCTATCAGAGTCCAGAGTCATTAGAAATCCCTCATTCTCAGTGCAGCGTGAAAGCAGCCCCGCGGCCTCCATCCACACGAGCCCCGAGGACGGATCACCTCCTCTGGGCTGAAATTGGATCGTGCGCACAGGAGGGAGTGAAGGGGGGGGGGCACACAAATTATATGCTCCTATTTATCGACTCGGTTGTAGATAATCCTTAACTGTTTCAAGTTTGGGAAGTTTTTCCAACAAGCACAGCAGGCATTAGAGAAAGATTGACTGCCATCATAAAAACGGCTATTTGATGGTAAATTTAACTGGAAATGCAGTAAACTTACCTCAGGTTAGCAGTTAGTCTTCGGTTAATGTTTTTTCTGAAGTCTTTAAATTTACTGTGGTGCTGTCCCCTGACAACAACATTGTCCATGCAAATTAAAACATTTCAAATCACATGTAGCTTGAGCAAAAGGACGATTGGGTATCACTCCCTGAACTTACTGAAGCTGGGATTTTGTTGCAATGTCTTTTATTTACACTTTGACTGAAACAATCATTCATTTCTAAATTTTTTAGGCCTGTAATACATTTTCACAAGATGTTTCGGCAATCCATTTTTCTCAGTCTAAATGGATATTTCAGATGAAAAAACTCAACAGATATGACCACAGTTCACTATCTTTATATTGTTGATATGAATGTGTACCAAATAACTGCATATTTCTTTTTACAAGAAACATTTTCTAGAGATGCTTGCAAGTCCCTTTTTGCAAGTCAAGTTTGGAGTCTATGTACTCAATTTCAAGTCGGGCCTAAACTTTAGCGTGACTTCAAGTCAGGTTTTAAATCTTTACCTTTAACCCCAACTCAAGTCTTAAGTCATTGCCTGTTACCTCAAGTCAAGTTACATATCCTTAGCCTTAACTTTAAACCAAGTCTCAAGACTTTAAACCTTTAGTGAAAATTATTAATTCTGTTGTTACAAATGTCCTTAAATTACTTTTGTTAAACGAAACAGGAAGTTGGTGTTTCTACACTCCTAGTGCAAAGCTCTGCACACAGCTTTTAGTATAGACCTGACAACAACGCCATGGAGATCTAAAAAAAAAGGATTAAACACAAGATCACTGTTCACTAGTCCCAAACTACAAGTCTTTGAGGTGTTAAGTCAAGTCTCTCCATGTGAGACTTGAGTGGATCTCAAGTCCAAGTCCCCATCTCTGGAAATGTCAACAGTCTGCATCAGAATAAATCACTGATTTGACATGCTGAGTGCTTTTTGTGCTGCTGCAGCTTTGCTGCTTGTGCTGCATTTAGCTTTCACCTCCTTCCTCAGCTGCAAACAATGGAACAGAAACTGGAAGAAAAGAGAAATTGATTGTGATTTCTCTGATTTTACCTTTTCCATTACAGTGCTGAAGCGAACATAGACAGTTTGTAACCAAAAGAATTGTGAAATAAATGTAGTTTACTTTTTCTTGTTGAAAAAGTGAACTTTCAAAAGTTCCATAATCAGCGAGTGACTTGTTGATTTTTTTGTCAGAAGGAAGCAGCACGACAGTCAGAAAAAGCTTCTGAGGAGGGCAAACACACGCTGCGCACTCTCAAACTTTCCAGCAAAAAAATTGTGTTGAGGGAAAAAAGCATTAACATCTCTTCTGAACACAGACTTTTACTCTTTGTTCAATCAGCAGACCTGTAATGTGAGTAACGCAGCCCTTGGCCTTGACACAGTTTGAGAGTGGCCTTTTTTTTGCACTGGAGATGTGTTTGTGCTGCCCGTGGGCAGAAGTCTTAGATATGAAAATAAAAAGAACGGAAGAAGGTTTTTTGTTGGCGTGAGGAAAGATGCTGGTTTCAGTGGATGAGGACGTTTGGGAGGCCTTCAGACAGACACACTAAGAAAGAGAAAAAAGGAGCTCATGTTTGCTCAGCTCTAGAGTCAGTGTGCCATAACTCTATTTTTTTCCTGCTTTAACTACATCAACAGTTATCATCCATTTAATACTTTTTCTAAGCATTTTGTCATCACTTTTACCTAACTAGGTTGCGTCTTGCTGCTGATCTGGTGCACAAAGCCACCGCCACCCACAACATATGTAGGCAACTTTTTGTTAACATTAAAAGGCCAGAAAATAACTGATAAAGGATCAGGTTAGCTAGAAAACCTAAAAGCAAGCTATGTTTATGCAGGTGAGTGACAGTAAGGTGGAGGTTATTGTCAGAAGTCAGAGCTCTATCTCCCCCTTTGGTCATCAGCGTGAACCATCTCCAGAGTTCTAGACGCACTACAGCTCCCAGCATCCCCAGCACACAGTTTCTGGGTGCCGCACACCTGATTTCCATTTGCAATCACTCACAGTATACTTAAGCACTGCACTGCACTATGATATTGTTCGTCTCACTCTGCCTGCATTACTGAGTGTTATATCTGGTTTGTTTCCGACTCAGTCTGCCTGCCCCAAATCTCGCCTGGATTCTACCTACCCTAGTCTCTTCTCTGATGCTCCCATGCTTGTTTATTAGTTGAGCTAATACATCTGATGCAATTGGAACCAGCCATCTGCCTGTTTTGTGACATTTATATTGTAATTAAAAAATTAAAAAAAAGTACATCCATTTTCTCCTTTATTATTCCACAAAAGACTAACATAAAAAACGTCATTTTTGATTAGTTTAGCTGGAAAAAAGTGTTTGGGAGTAGATATTAGCTTGGCTATTTTAATAGCAGATATTCCAGCATACGCTAAATGTTTGAATAACACAAACAGAAGGTAACTAACTTATCGCCCCGTGACTTTACATGTAAGTGACATTTAAAATAAAAGAAACTGGGGCCAGGTCAGTTCATTAGGTCCCCACTTGGAGGCGTGTCACAAGTCGGTCCCCAACACAATGAACACATCTCCTTCCCAAAAAAGTATATTGTTGCTTTTGTGGTTAGGCTTAATCTCCAAGACAACTGTGCTGAGTGTCAAGTTTTATGAAGCTCGGTATTACTTTTTAAGCTTAAGATCAAATTTGCAGAAAAATGAGGGCGTGGCCTCTTCCCTCGTTAATCCTTAGGTCAACGTTGGCGTTATTGGATCTGCTCCAACAGCTGTTGGGCTTGTTTTCTGCACATTAGCCCCATTTTTGGAAAGGTCTACTGGCAGGATGACATTATCTCCATCCAATATGGTGTCAAAACAAACAAACAAACAATCAAGGCTTTTAATCAACTCAATTTAAACAGTTTGCATGATGTCATGTTATATGGGGGCACAGGCACTCTGTGGGGGTCTCATAAAAATATCAGTTGAAAAAAATATCATCTCTTGATTGACTTTGATCATTTATCCAAAGTAAGTTTTTTTTAAACTTCAAATGAATTGTGGGAATATTTGTAATATTAAGTTCCAGGGAAGTGACTGTTGGGAAAAGCTATATTTACATATTTTTTTTATCTCATTGTAACAGCTGTCAATGGGATGTTAAAAAATGTGACCTGCTCCACCACCTGAGCGTGTATTAGTCAGATTAGGCGTAAAGACAAATGAATGGAGCCATTTTTGTTTTTCATGTAATTTAAAAGAATGGAGTGGACCTCCTTTTTCTATTGGGTCGGACAACGGCGCAGACAATCAAAAGAAATGCGAAACCTACGAGACTGCAGCTGCTTCACACAGACGCTATTTGTTTTCTTGTGCAGGAAAAGCAAAGGCTAGCCACCTGGAAAAGCCATTCCGCTAATTGCATTACAGATCTCCATCCAGGATTCCTCCCTCCACTTCCCCCCTGACCTAATCACCCTCATATTCATCCACACATGCCTATTTGTTTACTTTCAGCCATTTTTAATCAATTGGCAGAAGCTCCCTGCAGCTTTCTAACAAAGCACTTCAGCTACCAGTTGGAAACAAACTGCAATTATCTTGTTGGAATTGGCCAGATATGGCAACTGGTTGACTTTGCAATTCTTTCAACTTCTAGCTGCATCTCTCAGCTGGTTGTACTGTTTTTGACCCTTTCAAATTCACTTTGAAGAGCTCCCAATCCGGCTTCTGTTCCCAGCAGGTGTTCAAAATTCAGTTTTTTTCTTTAACAAGCACACTGGTCCATCCTGAATCTTAAAGGTGAGGGGTAGAGGAATTAATAATACAGTAGGTTCTTCGGTATGACCACAGACTGAAATGAACCTAAGGTTTGTCTGCTAATCAAGCTCCCACTAGTCCTCTATCTCTTTTTGTACCACTTCCCCCTTTATCAGGCCAAAAGAAAAAAAAATATTGAGACAATATCTTTAGGAGAGTCTCCACTGAAGACACGAAGGGACATTCCTGATCCCTCCATGCCAGCAGGCTTTGTGTGCACGTGTCTTCCCGTCCATCTGGGCGCTTTTTAATTGTCTCAGGGAGCGGCTCATGTGCCCGTTTGTCTGTTTGTCTTCGAGTCCAACGGTCAATTGTCTGTGTTTGTTGTGGGCAGATGTGTGTGTTTATTGGATTGCTCAGTATTTGCATTTCTGCGTCTGTTGATCACTGTGTGTGTGTGTGTGTGCGCACATACGTGTGTGTGCGCGAAAGCAAGAGAGTGTGTACAGCAGGAATAAAGCAGCCCATTGATAGGAACAAGTTCTTCTTGTTAACATATCAGGAGAGTTGGACCTGAGCCAGAGCTCAAGTCTCAGGGGGTTTACTTCTGCTCAGACCCCCACTATGACATGGCAGTTACTGTTCTATGGACACAAACACACACTGGGCAACCCAGGAAACCAAACATGTGTTAACGCTCTCTTTCCAAGAGATACATTGAAGAGGACATTGAGCAATGTTTCTTCTTACATGTCTGCAGCAGACGCCTGCCTGGCTCTCATCTAAAATGCTTCCATGTGCACCGTCTGCATTCCTGCCTCCTCGGCCTAAAGATACCAGACACCCAAAGAGATACTCCTGAGAAATACCTGCTCGCTCGTAGCAGTTTTGAGTAGCAGAGTGGGGAATTTTTGCCATTGCGTTGCTTATTTTGTTTTCGCGCGCGTGCCAGCTATTGTTTCCCTCACTCAAAAGATGGAGCCAAGGCTAGTTTTTTATGAAGGCTGTAATCACAGCCCCGGGCGGCTGGGAACACGGATACCAACTCCAATAGGCCGTGGCGCGGCCGACTCGCAAATAAAAGTGTCTGGATGAAGGTCACGTCAGAACAAAGACGTTCAGTGTACCATGTAAGCGCCTGCAAACCCCACCGCCGCAGAGGATCTTGCATCTCGTCCCGGCCGGCGGTGATGCCACGGAGGCGAATTCTTTGACAGCAGGGGCCTTTTGCTGCTGATTAATCCCAACGAGTGGCAATCGCACGCGGACAGCGCACGCCGGGGGCCTGAAAACACGACATTTAGAGCGGCAATTACATATATCGACTCATGGTTTAATAAAAAACAGCCAGTTTCTGCTAAACATTAAAATGCACTCAAAGAACTGCGCTGCTGACATCTGTTTTGGTGTATAGATCAGGGAAAGCGAGGCGTCTGGGGACGAATCCGACCGCAATGACAGGCAAACGTTTCGGGGTGCTGCATCCAAACTCAACATATCATCATCATCATTACAAAATTGCACCGTGTACATGATTTACTCACTTGCCCCCTCAACTCCGGATGTGGAAATTTAAGAAAGGATACTCAAACATCGTCTTAAGGACGTCTACTTTCCAGATGGCTTTGATATGAATCCATGTCACCACCAGAGTACTTAAAAAAAAAAAAACTTTATCTCCTAAAAAAAAGCGAAGTGACAAATTCAGACCGGCTTTAACAAAAGGAGCAGGGCAGGTCTTGTGCATGGAATTGCCCCCAGGGGCAATCCACAAGACATTCATATCAAACCTGATCCATCTACCACTAACCATGTAATCAGAGTCTGTGCCAAGATAGTGAAAGCACTAAGATGACTCGACCGATACAGAGTCAACTCATTAGCTATCTGACATTTTGAGGCATTGAAAAATGTTAGTCTGAACATTTTTGGGGGGATTTTTTTTTTTTTTTTTATCCCTGGGCTCTTTGCTTTATGTAATCAACTTGGACAGGAGCAAACCAACCCAACAAGTGGTACCCATACTTCTGTTTCTTTAAGGGGTTTCTTATGAAGGAAGAAAATAACCCTTTTTTCTGAGAAATGACCTGTAGAAAAACTGCATTCGTTCTTCTGCTGCTCTTGTTAAAGTTTCACGGCAATCAGCAAAGAGTTATGCAGTGGAGCCTTATCTTATATAATGACATACATTTAGGAGGAAGTCATAACTACTAAAAAATGCACACCAGCCTCAAGGGGCAGGAATTTTAACCATCTTTACCAAATGGAAGATGATCTATTTATGATTCGTAAGAATTAAAACTTGGAATTTAAGCTCTTTTCCTTTTTTTTCTTTGCTGTAGATTTATTAATATCTTAAGTGGCCAGTGGTTAACCATGCCCATATCCCTAATATAATCATATCGTATGTTTTTCCCCAAGTAGCTTCCCACTGATTACTTAGGAGTTAATAGCAGTTTGTAGCTGGTACTAAATGGGATTTATTTTTTTGTCCAGATGGCAGCTTTTACCTAAGGTTAAAGGACAATGAGACTCAGGTGGTGGGTAGAGATTTAAACTGGTGGCATGTGTGTGAGAATTTGTGAGATCACTCGAACAAACATTTGCCCATATTGTGAGAAAAACACCACATTTCACAGTTTGCCACAAAATGGCCAAAAAGCCAAAAGTCCTATGGCGATTCAATATTAACTAAAAAAAATTCCTTTGGATATCCCAGACACATGTGATTTTTTTTTTAGTGGATTTTAAAATATTTTTTGAGCCACAAGTGATTTTTGGCCCCATTCCTTTTTTTTTTTTTTTTTGATCGTTTTGATAGTTTTGGGAGGTGTCGTTAACTATACGCAAAATTTGTGTTCAATGAGAACTAGGTACGTGTAAATTTTGAGGATGTAGCAGGGGTACATTTTTTGCTCAAAGGAGGAATACGAAATAATTGTGACAAAAAATAAACATAGAAATAATGATGATTTAAGAAAATAAAAATATGTGGTGAAATCATTTTTCTGTTTTCCCTGACATTATTTTACATGAACTAATACAAACAAATTATCCCACAGCGCTCTGTCTGTGCTTGATGCTGTTGACATGACAACCGGATCGGACCCAGCGGCAGGTTCCTGTTCTCTGTGCTGCTGTGGTCACCACTTCCCCATTACTTCCCTGTTGCTGACTTCCCCCCTGCCGTCTGAACCATTTACTCCTTCTCTGTCTTTTAGTAATGTTATTCTGGGCAGTGGGTCTTTATAAATAACTAATACAGACTGAAGCTGGCATGTGTTCGTCTTAATGCGCGGTGCCGTCAAGGACAGGTGCTCCAGCTGATTTCTACCTTTTAGACGGTCGAGGAATTAATCTGCTTCTCAGCCGGTTAAGAGCAGAAGGTGGACTTTGGGGGAGATAAATGGAAAACCAAAAACAGAAAGTCATGAATTTTGCCGTGAACTCAATAACCTTGGTCATGGCCACCCTCACCCCCTCAATATGAATCATTTGAAGGAGGGGAAAAAAAGAGAGAACACATTCATGCAAAAAAGGGTAAGGTTAGAATATGTCAGCCATATGCAATTCATTTAAGATGGTACGCTCCAGTTATTACGGAAAGGTGGTAGGTGCCAGTGTTGGACCCTGTGCCAGGAAAGGTGGAGAGAAGGGGGTGAGCGCCTGTGAGAGCTTAGCGGCGAAAGTCCGAATTATTCTCAGGGGACTTGAAGGCGAGGCTGAACAGCTCCTATGAGCGTGGGGACATCCATACACCCAAAGAGGCCCCTGGGAGATTTTTGCGATATTGTCCTCTAACAGCAATAAGTGAAAACAAATATTGGAGGGCTGCGACCCTGCAAGCGGGTAATAACCAGATGGAAGCACAGATTATTTTAAAGAGGATGTCGCCTCTTAAAAAATCTGGCTATGTGTCGTAAAATGCTCCTCATTACACATGGGGGTGCTTGTGAAGAAGAAGATGAAGATCGGTGCTGTAAAAGAGGGAGTTTCATCCTAAATAGTAAAAGAAAACATCAAAAAAAACCAACTGGGATTAAAAACCACAACACATCGTATTACCATTAAGTGTGCCAAAACCAAAACTGCCATCGTTACCACAATAAATATGCTAAAAAAAATGGTACCAAACTAACTAAAGGGAAAGAAATGCATACGGAGTTGTGGCATACAAATATCAGATTACAGCTGTTGATGTGAAAAGACAAGCAATGCTGCTGGATTACAGGCTGCAGTTTAGCAGCATCTGACAGCATAATTACATTTTTAGCTGGTTTCCCTGAGCCGCTTCACCTGCCCTCTGATGTAATATGGATTTATCCAAACTCCTGCCTCACCCACTGGGGAGTGGGCTCATATAGAAAGACGCCGGGAGGGTTTCTGGGAAAAAAAAATAACTGCAAAAAACAAGGACCTGCCAAACATCCTCTTCAGTGGTCGCTTATGGCCATGCAGGGGGGTAAATGTGTTTCTACAAGAAATACAGAGCTGCAGTTTTTCATCTAAGAGTGTCACAAAGGACGGATACTTATTTTCCACACTGAAAAGCACTTAAAAGACTTAATTTTTTTCAAAAAAATGATTGCGTTTTATAATCCAGGGCGCCTTGTATATGGTAAAATTCTGGTTGTGCTTTGGATCTAAGAGCCTTTGCGAGGAACATGGCGCTCCTTTCACAAGTTTGGGTATAATTATAAATACGCATACGCGGCGAATGTGTAGTGGTGTCGGACTGTTATTTTTACATGCTACTAACAAGGTGGGGAGTTAGCCTGGACACAGTAACTTTTTTTTGATCAGCCTGCTTTCTTACCATTTTTTTTGGTGCTCCCAACAAGGTTTTGAGTGTAGGCATTGTGAATATGCCAACACAGGAAATACTTCTAACATGTTATGCTGCATTCACACCAGGCTAGGAAACGTGTGTTCAAATGTCCACTTTCAATTAACGTTCAATGTAAACATGCGTTTCTGGCTTACGCGTTCAAAACTCTGGTGTTTGCGCATCACTACACAAGCTTAAGTCCGTTTTCAGGCTCTTTGAACAAAAATTGAACATGCATTAAAAGTTAAGCCGGTTGAACTTTGACCAACCAGGGACTCAGATTTGGTAGTGACGTATCAGTAGCGTCTTTTTAAAAACAGAGAAGTTCCAACCGTTGATCATGAAGAACAAAATAACGTTTCGTGTCCAGCTGAAATCATATAACACCAAGTCTTTTACTTTCGGGGTGCTGCATCCAAACTCAACATATCATCATCATCATCATCGGTGAGCTGTGATACAAAAAACCTGGAGAAATATTCATGAGATTTTATCTGCTTCAACATTTCCTACCAAGCCGATTTCAACTGTGAGTGCATGCGCTGGTATCGGGGAGAGACGGTCCTGTACCAACACCGTAAGATAAAAGAGCGTTCAAGAAAGCCCATTTCGCGTGTTCTTGAATGCGCATCACATCCCTTGTTTGTATGTTGCTGTACAAACAAGTTCTAGAGGTACTGTGAACGCAGTTATGAAGGTCTGACTGATGTACCGACTTTTCTCTGACTCTTTTGTCTCACTTAATGCACCTTACAGTTGCGCCTTATATATGACATAAATTCAAAAATACATTCATATGTGGTGCGCCTTATAATTCAATGTGCCATTTAGTTTAGTAACTGTGCATTGGTTTTGGTAAAGTGCCACTAAAAAAATGAAGAATAGTAATAAAAGCGTCATGATACAGCCAAAAAACGTCAACCAAAATGCAAAGAGCAAACTTTGACGATTAAACCATGTTGCAGCATTAGATATAGTAATTATCTTTAATTAAAATACCTCAATTAATAAAGTCCCGGGCCGCTCGAGTGTAAATTGTTGAGAGACTTCCTCGACTCTGCTCTCATTTGATGTGGTGCCATAAAGCATCAGCTGTCAGAGCAGGGAAAGTTTCAGGGGAATTCGTGTTATGCCATTCCGGGGTTTAGTTCATTAGCTGGAGAGGGGGAAAAAAAAGAAGATAAACACGAATTGTCGTTGGAGATTTGGAGCCACTAGAACGACCTGAGCAAATTAAGGTGGTGGTCAGAACAAGACAGGCTTGAGTAGGATTCTCTCTAGTCTTTTTCTTTTCATAATGCCAAGGTAAAGTCCCATTATCTGTTACAGTCATAGGTTAGGGAAGTTTGTCCCGTGTTTTATTGTTGATGGGTTAGATGTTGATGTTGCTAGATGACTGCAGTTAGCTAGTTAGCAAGTTTATTCCTGGAAAAAAAAAAAAAGGAAGACGAACAGTAAAAAAAAAATAAACACACCCTTTGTGAAGAATCCCTTTTTTTTCTTTTTGTCTTTTTAGGTTTAAAAAAACCCCATTCACATTAATACAAAATCTCACATTGTGAAGCCGATTTTGCGACAACATTACGCATGGTTAAGTGGCACTTTTATTGTGGCGGGGTTTGCTCCAACTGCTGGGGGAGTTGACTGTCACACTCATCACTGCTTTAGGGTGGGCGGAGCCTCATGTGTGCTACAAATACCAGACAAGCCTTAAGCTGCTTTAGGGAAAATATGTCAAAATGATAATATGGGGCCCAAGTAGTTACGAAATTTAGAGTGAAAGTCTTCAATATGACCACACTGGTAGGCTAATGTGGCTAACTCTATTTCAATATCAGGCTAACAGCTTTCCGAGCTGTGATGTCAACAGAGATAGGGAGTAACACGGAAGCTGAAGTGTAATTTTCATAGTTGCACTTAGAAAATTGTTTTTTATTCAGAAATTTTTAAATATAGTTAAACAGTTTTCAGTCTACTTTTTAGTCTCTCCTGTGGTGTGTCAAATACAAAAAAAGAAAAACACCAAACCCACAAAGTAGACATATGTACTTTTTACACTATCAATCAATGTTTAAGGCTGTAAAGCCCCTCACTACATTCTTTTCACACTTTTCTTGAATAAACATGAACATTTTCAGTCTTTTTTTTTCTTGTTCAAACTCTCAAAGTTCAAACCTTAGCAGAAAAATGAGACCAGTATTATCAAATGAAACCAATAATCTGCTAGAGATCACATTTTAATATGAATTTGGAAACTGAACGCATTCTGTACAGTAGGCACGGCATGGAGGAGATTAATTGACAGCCAATCAGGATGCACACAAAAAAAAAACCATGAAAATTAGCACAAAAAGAAATCTACAAAGCACGAAAGGTGAACAGCGTTGTAACAAGGGACCCCTGTATACCAGAAACGCTTCATGCAAATAGTTTACAAATTGGATGTCGATATCATCAAGCGACTTCTAGGTCAACCAATAGCTACTTTTCTAACTTAGGAGTTGGAAACATTGTCTTCAGTTCCCCCAACAGAATTCTGCAACTATTAAAGAGCACATTGTGTTTTATGTAGAGCAAGCTTGGATGTCAATGACATCATGATGACCCAAAGCACTGCTTTTGTCAACATCTTTTTGACTTACAAGAACAAAAAGCAAAACAATGTAACCTCTGACCATCGGAACTATAGCTCCAGTGTTGACATTCTTTTCAACTACCATAACTCTTTAACCCTTTACGGAATTAACGTAATTCCAGGGAATTCTGGATTGAAGAAAGCAGCTCTGCGCTGATATGCAACACTTAACGTAGGTCAGAATCAGCTAATTCACATTGGTCGTGTAAATGGTCAAAGAGTTATAGTACATCAAAGAGTATGTGTGATATAGGTGTTGTGGTGACCCTCTTTGGTATTAAAGGGTTAAAGGGCTAAAATATGACCACCTTGTTAGTAATTTGATGATCAAATTAATCTTTTTTGCATTTTTTGCGATAAAACTTACAAAAAAATTGTTTTTATTCTGTTAAGGAACTGGAAAAGAGATAACTCAACACACTGTTGTTGCTGAAACGTGAACTTTTTTGTGTTTTTATTTAGAAAAAACATCTATTAGAATGCTAGAATGTTTCAATTCATCTAAATCTTAAATATGGTTTATTCTAAACAAGAGGTCAATCTCACAAATATGAAAGTATTTGGGTTAAAATAGAACAACTGGTGAACATTGTCTTTGTCTTTGCTCACCTCGTTCCCTTTAATGGGTCTGGAGTCAATACATTTCATTGTTTATTCGGCCAAACTTTTATTTACAAGAATGACTTTTACATCACTACAAACAAGCTTTTGTATTTTTACTTTTATTGCGAAACATTTTACAGAAATCATGTGATCCCAATAACAGATTTTATTGCCCTTGACCAGATGGCGTCCAAAGGATTACTGCACCAGTCGACCGTTACTCTTGGGCTAATAGATGCACACAAATGGCGGCAGAAACCCTTTAGGGTGTGGTAAACACTTTTCTGTCAGATAACAACATGAAAGAGAGATAAGGAATCAGCATAAAAATTAAAAAAGAAAACTTTTAGTTAGTTGTGTGATCTTGTATATTGTCAATATATTGCATTCTTTTCCTAACTGAGCAAAACTTTGACCCAATGCTAGAATGGAACAAAGGGAAAAGGAACAGACTGATATGTTTTTCTCTTCTGCCTGTTTGATCATCTCGTGATACAGCGTGGGCGTCCTGCTGATCCGAAATGAAGTCAGGAGTGAGTAAATATTTTTTGCCTTTAGGTCAGCAGATTATTGTGTGCTTAGGCCCTCCCGTCACAGTGTGCAAGGCTGCCGTGACCCCCATAGTGAAACAAGGCCTTTGTTTAAGTCGGTGCTGCAATAACTGCAGCTATCTGCACCTTATCTGAAGCCGCTAAATAGATTATCTACCTGCGGAGTCAAAACATCACGTGTGTCAGAGACTGCTCTGCAACTGTGCATCAGTTCGATGACTCCTGACTCGGGTCTGCGTTTCTTCGGAGCCCTTCTGTAGTGACTCACGGATCTGGAGCGTTTAGAACAGTTTAGCCTGGCAGGCAGGAGCGGCCCCGAGACCCCTTCCTCCCACCAAGAGGACTTCCTCTTTGCTCAAGTCGGTGCGGGGAAATTTAGCCCAGATGTGGCTTCAAACAAAAGAAAAGCTGCAGGGATTGCAGGGTGGATCAGGCCCATCTCTTTTGCCTGACCCCGGGACCCGCTCGTTCCTGGCATCCGTCTGTTTTTCTCCTCCGCCTGTTCTTTTTCTGCTGATCTCTGGGATGTTGCTTTTTTTCACGGATCCTTTTACATCCCCCCCACCTTCTAAACAATACGGCCGCGTCCAAACACGTCTCAGCTCAGAGGACCGACAGCCGAGCAATGAGAAATACGTTTGATTCCGCACAGATTTTAAAAGTTTCATTTGGTCTTCCCGAAATTCCTAATTTTAAAGAATCTAAAAATACAAAGATATTTCCTAGTAGACTGTCATAAAGCCATAAATGGGAAACCCTTAAATGGAAAAGCGTGGTATGCAAAAAACAAGCAGTTGGCAAATTTACCTAAAAACAATGTTGAAAGCAGCTCTAAAGCTGTATTTGACATAAAAGAATAAATATTTAAAGTCAAAATGAGTCAGAAACATTTCTAAGTTGCATTTTATTTATCACATTTTCCGCGTCTATTTTTCAAAATTAAGTCATGTGAATGACTGTGTTCACAGTAATTCTTGTTTGTAACACGCTACACGTTCGTCACATGAGCGTACAACACCTGCTACACCCAACCATGTTTGCAACACAAAAAGACAGAGCAATACAGCTAAAACAAATATTACTGTGACTACGCCAACTCCCAACCTACACGCCGTTAGCGTATTCACAATAACACCTGGCAGAATATTTTGACAGCGTGCTGTGTACCTCTCAAAACTGCTTCATCATCAGTAGGTCATTTTTTTTTTAAGTTAAATAAATAAATAACATTAATAGTAGTAAGGCTTTAAGCGCACCTTATAGTGCAGAAAATATGTCGTTATGTATTTTAATTTTCATTTTTAAGACAGTTTTTTTTTAACTATTTTATTTTTTTAGGAATTACAAGTACATTTTTGTTCCCTTTAACCCCGTTCACACTGAGGATGTCGTCAGTGACACCCAAACAACACACACACCTCTAACTACCTTAACTCTTTCACCGTTTACTGCCATTTCAATGGATTCTGACATGGAGAAAAGGAGCATTATGCCAATTCCTTTAGCACCAAGCTACTTTTGTCTGAAATCTGCTGGGATTGAGTTAATTGTGAAAACGGTTGAAGAATGTCCATATTCCTAAAGTCACCATTGCAATAGCATTGGATAAAACTGTTGTTAGGATATGACTAGCCTCATTTAACCAATTTGGGGTTCCCTATTAGTGGATGGGACATCCAAGTCTGACTTCTGTTTTAATATTAGAGCATCAAAGGGTCAAAAGAGGGACTTCCCCCAGGAAAGAGTTTTCTCATCGCTACCAAAATCTCTGAAAATATTAGCACAGTTTCCAATGTCCTGTGTCACCAGAACATTTACACAGCACATCTCTCAAAATAGAAGTAGTGTAGATTTCATGTCTGTTTAATGAAACTTTGGGGGTGGCAAATTAAGAACCTCTTTGCTCAAGAATCCTGTTGATGCTGACCGTGCTCATAGGTTGGAACCCTTTTTGATTCTGTGGCTCAAAAACATGCTTAAAATAAGAAATTTGTTAGAAAAAAAAAATCACAACCTGAACACATACAGTCTCTATGAGCCTAATGAAGCCTTCTTGGATTACAAATACAAACAAATAAAACATAAAACAATACAAGAGTTATTCTCTCTATAAACTTTTGAAAATTTTTAAAACTTCCCACCAAAAGTGTGACATTTGACAGGCAAAAATGTTTCAGCGTTTTTTTTTTAATACTAAGAAGACAAAGATGCCATGGCGAGATCGTTTTTTTTTTTTTTTTTTTACAATTTCAGGCCCCTAACTTTCCCCCCACCACCACCATCCCTCTCCGAGCGAAGGCCACAGGGGCTCGCTTGTTGTCAAGTCAGTGTTTTTACTGCCAGGCGTTAGCACAGGGCAGCTTTCAGTCAGGATCCCACCCCCTCCCACTATAACTCACATGCTCATCTGAGAGCGTGCTTGCTGCCTCCGCTGCCCATTAAACCAGCCTGATTGAGTGTTGCCAGGCTTTTGACAGCTCCACCAAGCATTTTACTCATCTTATTAAAGCAACCCCAGGCCCGGCTGATAAATCTTTTCACATTTGAAATGCCACAAGGATCGTCCCACATGACATTATGGAGGCGGATGGAGCTTTTGTTGTTGTTTTATTTTTGTTTGAAACAGTAGCGGCTGTTGGTCTGAGCTTCTTGAGTAATTAGGAGGCTTTGGTGAGACATTTGTCTCTTTTACTGTGAAATATCATGAACGCTGGTGATAGATTAACATGTATTTATTGTTTTCAAAGTGGGAAATGTTTTTTTTTTTTTTTTGCTATTACCAACATTTCATGACCTCTGGTGATATAAGAGTTGCTGTTTTTCAGTCTACAGTTTGAAATTTGTATATATTGTTTTGTTAAAAAGAACACAAAACATCTTTATGCCCTTCTCTTGTTTTTTTCTGCTTATTTTTAAACTTTATTGATCACTTTACCAGACCTGCATCTGGGCAGAATCTGTCCATCTGATGGTCTGATTATCTGATGGTTTGATCATAAAATGTTATTCACTTTTTGTCTTCATCTTGACTTGTTGACATAGAGTGTGTTTAGTTTTTAAATTGTCATGACAGTCAGAGTAAAAGGGGTTTTAAAGCATTTTCGTGGGCTTTCTTTTGGCTGCAAAGACATGGCAAGGCTTTTTTTTTTTTTTTTGCTCTTTGATGAAAGTGTTTTTCAGCTAAACTTTAAGATTTTCTAAAATTTCAAGTCCTACTTCGATCATCTTTTGATTAATTTTTTTAGAGGTGTTCCTATTTGTCTTTTAATTTTTATTCTGCCACTTTTAGCCAAAATCAAAAAAACTTGTGTGGTTTTCCAGAACATATTTTAGGCAGAGGAGCATTAGTTCATTAGTTGTTGGCACTGAGCAACCCCACCTCCCCTTCCCCTCCCCATTGCTGAAAGCTGTCTGTTTACACTCTCTCCCACTAGCTTACAGCCCCTCATGCCCCCAACCTAACATGACTGGTGCAACAAAAATGGTGAACATTTTTAAGGCTATCTAGCTGTACAATCTACAAGTGGATACATAAAAATGCGGCAGAGCAGGAAGTCTGTGGCCTACCCGTCACAAATACGATGTTTTTATTTTGCTTTTTTTCATCTGCTCCTGATTCACCAAGATTTGAAGAAAGAAATCCTCAGAGATTCAATTTTAATCTTAATTTTCTTAATATATGCCCTCCATCATGAGAAAAAAAACACACAAGAACATGTTAACCCTTGTGCTATCTTATGGGGCCAAGATGAACATTGACGTGTTCTCCCTACCATGGCAAAGGTGGATAAAGGTGGAGAGGATTTCATGTAATCCATGGACACCAGTGAAGATCACAAATCACTGAAGTTTAGTGCACTGTCTTGTGGGTCTAGATGACCCCACTCCCAATTTTAAAATGCCTAGAATAGCACAAGGGTTAAAAATACATTTCTTATCAGAGTGGGTCTTAAACAACAAAGATTTGTTCTACAATTTGTACTCAAATTGCCCCCAAAAAACTTTTAAATACCAAAATGAAGAAAAAAATGAAGCCATATTTTTTTTTCTTTTTTTGGGATAAAAGTTTAAGTTTAAAAACAGTACCAATGTGTGATGTTGTATTTATTATACATGTATATTTTTCCCATAAAAGAGTCAGGGCTTGTTGCTAATTTTTCTGACCATAACTCCATCCATCCACTGTTCAGAATGTAAAAACAAATTCATTTTCCGTATTTTATTTATATACAAAACATGTCTATTATAATTATTTATTCTATGATAGCTTTTATAATAATAGAGAAAATTGTTCACCAAAAAAAGTAGGGAAGGAACAATTACAAAGCACTTATATGAGCATACATGCATTATTATAAATGTTTCTAACTCAGTTTTCCAAAAATTCTTTCTTTTTCTTCAATCCAGTAAAAAAAAAAACTTTACTATGACTGCATTACACATTAAAATAGTGATTTCCCACACTTGATTTTTGCAAAAACCTTGCCAATACTTGCAAGGAGGATGTTAAACACTCGTGTTCTTGGCACCTTTGAAGTGCCTCTCAGTGTCCAGATGTAAATTCATGCAGGGAGGAATGTGATAAGCTAATGATGTCCCAGGGGGGGACTGGAGTGAATACAGCCAGGGGAAAAACATATCTGCATTTCTAAGTGAACTTCTTTAGCCGGTCTGGTCTCCTTTAGCCGTGTTTGGAGCAGATGGACGGAGCGGGCTTTGATGTTCTCCGAGGTCACGGCGTATCTGCAGTTTCATCGCGGTACACAAGCGTGCAGAGTAAATACGCCACACCAGACCTCTGGGAAAGGGAAGGGGGGGTTTCCACTTTGAGATTCAGGAAAGGGTGCAAACCGTTATAATCCTCTGCATTTGTGCAATGTATGCTTTACAGACAAAACGTATCCATTTAATTTAAATATTTGTTTTCTGCTTGGTTATTTTACATAAGGAACACAATCAAATAAACTAACTGGTAAATGCCTATTTATGATCACACACTATATCACTGCTTGGTGCAAGAACAAAGTGCACCGCTACACAACCTGTCCATCCAAGGCAAAAATAAAAATACTGCTGTTTTCTGTAAATTCACGCGCTCAATAATTCAGGTTGCGCTGAGAAGCTGATTTACGATGGAATTAAATGCCAGAGACTGTGCCGCACAAAAGCCGTCTGTCTCAGGAAGGAAGCAGACAAATTAAACATGAAAAGCCAACGCCGAGAACAATCAAATCATCTCCTGACAGCGCTGACGCATTAGAGGGCTCTGAGTGGCACCTGAGCTGGACGGGCCTTATTGGACACAATGACAAGCATGATTTAAGCGTCATAATTTGTTGGCAAATGGCTTAGGACTCGTGGACAGGGAAGTGGGTCAGCAGAAGTCAAACATTAATACCATTTGGGAGCTGGAGGCAGAGATCAAATGTGCACCTGCTGACCTGTGGGGTCCTGTGACTCCCGTTTGAAGCACACAGAACTTGACAGTTCAGAGGTTTAAGCAAAAAAATATCATTTAAGTTTTTTCTCTGATGATTTTTTTTTTCAGTTAGACTCCAGCAGAAGAGTGCATCGTAAAAACTGCTCACTATACTTTTAGAATGCAATACTTACACAAAATCAGACACTTTTTGTTGACATTCTTAATATATTTTTATCAAATATGTTTAGCATAATCCTATAAAGACTACTATTAGTTCTAATTTAAAGAACCTGCTGTTAAAGTGTGTTTTTTCCCCAAACCAACTTCCGGATTGAAGCCAAAACGAAGTACACCGAGATGCAGTTCATCAAGTAGCCACTGGGGACAATTTGCAAAAACAAGTCTGCAATAATATCTGACCAAAAGTTTAAAAAAAGACATTTAATTTGTAAGTCAATTATCTAATATTACAAAAAATAAATACAGGGCTCTCAGAATAGATATAAATTGTAGATTTTATGAACAAACTAAACGAACTAATGCATTATCTGTGAAGTGACAGTGGACATATCAGCCTCAGCCTTACGACAGCCTGATGCTCAAGCAAATGTCAGACTACTGAGGGTTTTTTAACATAAGGGTAGGATTAGGTGATATCATTTCCTAAATGAGCAATGACCAAAGCCCCCCAAAAGCTTTTTGACCCAGTTTGGGGGGGGGGGGTCACAAACTACACTTTAGCGGCCAAGTGGCAGAGTCATGCATGGCCAGGTCATACCAAGGTCTCTAAAATGGGACCCAAATTCCCTGCCTGCTACAGTTCGTTGTGGTGAAGAGGCAGAGCGGTCGACCACTGATTGGAAGAACACAAGTTTAGATTCCACCTTACTTGGTTGAAGTGTCCTTAGGCAAAAAACACTGAATTCCACATTGCTCCTGGTGGTTAAAAGCTGTTGCCATTGTACCATCAGAGTGTGACGAGGTGTGTGCACGGGGGAATGGGACTGTGACTGCAAATTGGTTTGGGCCTTAATGGAAGGTTAGAGAAGTGCTGTAAAGTCTACACCATTTAACATTTATCGTTACTCAGCATTAAGGGGTTGGAGTGTGTGTGTGTGTGTGTGTGTGTGTGGGGGGGGGGGGGGGTTAACCATCATATGTTTCACAAGCTGGGCTGTTTCTGCAGGGGATGGGTCAAATGCAGGGAATGAATTTCATCACTTTAACAGTTGAAGGAGGAAAAATGTCTCACGTTTGAACTGCTTGTGACGCCTTGAAAGAGATTCCTTGATTTCTATCAAAATGATAGCTCTTTGGTCAACATCAAGATTCAAAGACCAGAAGTATTTAGTCTACTTGTCCCATGTTTCCTGGTTTTTTGTAATATTCTGCGCTGTCATCTGTGTTCCACGGCTGATTGAACTAAGTTCCTATTTTTGGAACTATATGTATGATACCTATGTCTAATATCAAAGTGCAGAAAAAACCATGGTCCAACCTTCTAAAGTTCATGGTTTTCAAGGGGGATATTATGCAGATGTTGTCATTATCACTCGGCTCTGCAACACCAATCAATCCATCAGAGATCTACTTAAGCTGGATGTATGTTTTCTGGTTGTGCCAGAGCAGTCGCTACAGTTCAATTCAATTCAATTTTATTTGTAGAGCCCAAAATCACAACAACAGTCGTCTCAATGGGCTTTGTAACAGTAATTGAAAAAGTAAAACATAAAATCAAAAGGATCATGAATACATAGAGTTCAAAAGGAAAATACTAACATGAACTAACAAACTGACTAAACTAAACTGGACATCCCTGCCCTTAGACCCCCCTTCGCGGTAAGAAAAAACTCCTTAAAAAAAAACAGATTTCAGAAAAAACGAAGAAACCTCAGGGGTGCCCACATGAAGGAGGGATCCTCCCCCAAGACGGACAGGCGATTTACCAGAAATCATTGAGAAGAACTAACTTATCTAACTTCTACAACTACATATTTAAAGTCCAGCAGACGAGTTTCATTCAGCAACAACAGTCGCTATTATTGGGATAAAATGTCTCTTTGTTGTAAATGCTGTGGAATTATACAACCAAACCCTATTATTTTGCTCCATTTAGCAGCCACTGGCCACAATTTATGTGAATTAATCCTATACACGCATCAGAAATGGCAGTGAATATCTAAGGTACAATGCGATATAAAAGCCTAATTTAGCTTACTATAAAAATACTCTTATTTACCAATTGCAAACCAGTTGTTCAAATTCTGATGAAAACGGATTTACGCTTAAGGCTTAAATTAACACTGGTTTTTAGTCTTCCTAGAATGCATCATTTGAACTTCCCACACCTAGTCCTGTATGTTTTTGTTAGGTTTCCAGACAGTGGTTCCTTTAATTCAGTTCAGATTTTAAAGGTCATCTGGTGTTCAGCTGTGAGATCAAGAGAAGAAGACAGAGAAGCACCAGCACATCTCTGCTGCATCCCGAAAGTGCGAGCTTGTATTTAAAATAGTTCAAAGGAATGTGTGCATGTTAAATAATTTACTGAGAGTAACCGCTGCATAAAAAGGCACAAATAGAGGTGCGCCCATGTGGGGCATATTATAGAAACACTTTGTGCCAAAAGGGCATGTTTTTTTCTGTAAAATTAAAGGTGACCTCAAAGTTTGTTTGTTTAGTTGATGTCAATGACATATAGTTACTGTAAATATTTAAGTTAGCGTATTTCTGAGTAAGAAGCTGCTTCCCCCTGAAACCTCTTTTTAGTCTGGTGCAATTTTCTGAGGAAATTTCTGAGCTTATGATGTCAAAAAATCTTGGTTAGTGATTGGCCAAACGGTCCACGCGTCGGTTAGGCTCGCATAATCCGGTGAAATGCATAAGTGTGTCTGTGTGTGTTTATTCGCAGTGAAGGGTGGCAGATTGTTTTTTGTTTTCCTTCTCAAAGAATGTTTTTCAGCAGGCAGCAGTGGATGCAGTTTGTTAATTAATTAAGACGTAAAGTAAAATGAGCTTGGTGTAAATGTTTTTCTATATTTACTTTAGAACATAAACACACATTCCACCGTAGTGATTTTGTTGACGAAAATTTGCATTTCTAGCCCAAAAAATACTTTCTTGTGCAAAATGCTAATTTGTGCACAGAAAATATGGATTTTTACACACAAAATGCTAATTTGTGCATAGCAAATGCTAATTTGTGTGTATTTAAAATGCTAATTTGTTCACACAATGTAGTCATTTAAATCACTAAATACTAATTACTGGCCAGAATAATTAAAGATAGAATTTTTCTTTCTGAATTTCATATTCAGTGCTATGTGAAGTTGGCAGCCAGGTTTTGGTTAAAAAAAGTGTCTGTGTTTTATGAATAAGGTAAAACTCTGTAAACTCAGACATGGCTGAGGTTGAGCGGACGGGAAAAGTCTGCTGAGAGACGAACTATTTCTGCAGTGTGAGGGCAAGCGGGGAGGATCTGTGGCTTCCAGCCATCACGGAGCTGCTGGAGGAGATGCATTCTTTATTCCGAGGAAGGGAGGAGGGGTTAGAGGAGAGCGAGAGAGGGAGAGGTGAGCGGAGCAACGCGCCTCGCACTATCAAGTGAATCCATCTTGGACAAGAACTCGCACGGAGTCGGGGCTGTGGGCTGCGCGCAGGCATTTACAGGCAACTTCAGCTCCCCCTCTTCTCCTCCTCCTCCTCCTCAACACCTCCAGCTTCCCAGCAGATCGTTGGCCGTCATGGCCCGCGAAGGAGCAGGCGGCAGACACTTGGGCGAGCGGGGAGAAGAAGTGTCGCCTCCTATGCGCCTTTTTGCGCCGCAAACTGCGCCGAGTCCACGCGGAGGAGCTCCCATGTGAAGAAGAAAGTGCGGATCACAACCTGAAGGTGTGTGCGCGCGCTTGTACGTATGTGTGTGGGTTGGAGGGGAGAGCAGATCCGCTGCTCCAAAGCCTCTCCGGGCGGCGGATGGGACCCGAGCCGCGCCGGAGTAGAGCTTTTACGCACGGGCTTCTAGGGGGGACCGCGTGAAGGACAGACACAGGCGCGGCAGCAGGGGGAAGTTAAGCGCGGAATCTGGGTTTGTGATGGACATAGTCGCCGAAGGTACCTTGGACGACTTGTTTTGTGGCAGCAGAAGCGGATAAACTTGGATTTTTTTCCCCCATCAAAACCTTAACATCATCCAAACAACCTGAATCTTCATCGGAGTGACTTGTATCCACTAATTTATTATATGTAGTCTGAGACACTTGCACTCTGCTGTTCTGGATGAACTATCTAGTCGTTTTTCTTCCTTTTTTTCCTCCTTTGTGGGGCTTTTCCTGCACGGTTTTCAATTCTCCTTTGAAATAATTCATTCAAATGAACAGCGCTCACAGAGCAGCCCCTTTGAAGTCTACCTGATCCTCCTCTTTAAACACCCTATCCATTTAAAACTTTTAATTGCGTTTCTGGCGCTAAATCCACTGCTAATCGGATTGTCTTGGCCACATATCACAGCTTTCATCTGCTGGTGTGAAACTGTGCTCCTTCAACTGGAAATGAAGTTATAGTGAGGGAAGGGGGGGGGGCATCACATATACCCCTGGATCCCCCTCTTTTGTAGTTTTGTTTGATTTTCCATCTATCTTGTGAAAAAGTTGTGCTCCCTGTCATAATCTTGATGCTGCTGCCTTCTGCTGTTGACTCATGTGGCTGCGGCTCCACACACATTTTATCGCCTTGTGTAGTTGCTTATCCAGCCCCCACCCTGCCGCTTCCTCCACCACCACCACCCCTGGAAGCTTATTTGATTAAATTTAGCTCTTTCAATTTAGAAAAGTAGATCACAGATGTGTGTCAACGGATTGTCTCCCGTGCAGTTTTTCTTTTTTTTTTTTTTTTCCCCTTGCCCGAACAAGCAATGCCGAGAATTTCAAGGAGGAAGAGGAAAATCCATGGAAACATTTTTTTGTCCTCTGAGGCCTAAGAAGCCCCCCCACACACACACATACACACTTTAGAAAATGGCTACCCGAGATTTGGGAGTGCTCTGAGGGTTCTAGACCCACTGGGAACCCTGCGGTGGATGCACTCGCATCCTTTCGATGTCACCAAACGCTGACTCAGGGTGGAGCTCAGCTGCCCGTGACGACGAGCATCTTTCAATCATGTGGAAGAGAAGGAAGGGGGCAGGTTGACTGGCTGTAAAAATTGGAATAATAGATCTACGGGGAGTGAAGTCTGCTGTAATCCAGCGACCTTGTGCTTTGCTACAAAGTGAAAAATAGCCTGTATTGATCATTTATTGCAGGGCTTTGTGTACATATATGTGTGTAAATTCTTTTCCAATCCCATCTCAGTTGGCAGACTCGTCTATTTCTCGACGGCTCATAATCTTCCATGGCTTTAATCCTAGCGATGGCAAGTTTAGGCCCTAATAACAAGCTGCTCCTCGAGCCACCAGCAAAAACAGTTGCTTCTGTTTACTGTAAACAGTTGTGTGTTTACTCGTGCACCTCTGCCCACACCGTCTGCTCAAGCAGCTGAAAACAAAAAAGACAGCTATGGCATTCTCTGCTCTGGAAATGGATCCTGATGGTTTTGTTTCGGCATTTCATTGGCATGTTTTCCATTGAGCTGCACGCGTGTTGGTGAGAACCTCTGTGAATCCATGAGTGTGTGTCCTTGCAGTGCTCTATTACCTCCTTTGATAGAGCATGGAGGGGGAATAAAAGCCTTCTTTATGTCTGTGAAACCGGATGTGAAAGAGCTGTTCTGAATATTTATCAGACTGATTTGTTCTTTTTTAAACCTAGTCAGTGGATGGTTCAGAGTAAGAAGAGAATGGTATGTTTTGGGGTTTTTTTTCTACTAAAAGATAGAAAGATCTAGTTTCAAAGGCTAAATATTGGAAGAAAATGACTTTTTTGTCTCCAAACTCAAGGACAAGCCAGTCCAAAGCACTCACCGAGCTTTTTTATTTGCTTTCCCACAGGTCCCTGGATCCAAATGTCAGCCCTCCTGGACTATGCCGAGGTCGGGGACCAGTGTTGTGTGACAGACAGGCGAGTGGAGCCTGTGGTGCCTCTCTGCTGCGTGGGTTCAAACAGTGTCTGGCTGATCTCTGCATGGAACAGCGAATGTAGAGCGCTGCTGTGGTTCGATGTCTCGGCATGGATGGATTCAGTCGGAGGACTGCCCGCCTTTAAAGAACACCATCGCTCTTCAACCGAGGACTGAGGATTACTCTTCCACCCCATTTTGTCGCTCATGAATATATGACTGAGTGGACTTTTTCTGGGTCTGATTTTCAGTGGATACGTACAAAGTTGCCTTTTTTTTAATCCGTTTTCATTGTTACTGGTTCATTGTTTCCTAATTTCTTTTTTTTTTCCATTATGGAGTTTCTGGCTGGACCTTGGATTAAAGATTGCGCTTCGTTTTTGCAGTTTTGGTTGACTATAATCTTAAGCCTCCAGATGCAATTCTGCACGGGTGCCTCTTGCCCAGATGTGTGTCGTTGTGACAAAGGATACGTGTACTGCAACGAACGCAGCCTAACATCAGTGCCTCTGGGGATAGGGGAGGGCCACAAGGTCTTGTACTTACACAACAACCAGATCAACAATGCTGGCTTCCCCGTGGAACTTCACAACCTGGCGTCGGTGGAGACGGTAGTTCTATACGGCAACCAGCTTGATGAATTCCCCATAAATGTGCCCAAAAACACTAGAGTGCTGCATCTACAGGAGAACAACATCCAAACCATCTCCAGAGCAGCCCTGGCCCAGCTGACCAAACTAGAGGAGCTCCACCTGGACGACAACTCCATCTCCACCGTGGGAGTAGAGGAAGGCGCCTTTAGGGAGGCCACAAGCCTCAAACTCCTCTTCCTCACCAAGAACCACTTAAGCAGTGTGCCCATTGGCCTTCCCGAGGACCTAAAGGAGCTGCGGTTAGACGAAAACCGCATTGCCGTCATCGCAGAGGAGGCCTTTCAGAATGTGACGCGCCTGCAGCGCCTCCTGCTGGACGGGAACCTACTGACAGACGAGGGCATTGCGCCAGGGACATTCCAGGACCTGGCAACCCTAAGGGAGCTGACCCTGGCACGCAATTCCCTAACCTTCCCTCCTCCCCTGTTACCCAGCCAGTCACTGGTCAAACTCAGCTTGCAGGAGAACCAGATAAACCAGATCCCCGTGGCAGCCTTTGCTGAATTGAATAGGCTTGAAAAACTGGATATCTCCAGCAATCAGCTTAAGAGCCTTACGCAGGGTGTGTTTGATGGCCTGTCGAGCCTAAAGTTTCTCATGGTGCGGAACAATCCCTGGCACTGTGACTGTGGCGTGAAGTGGGTGGTGGTGTGGCTCAAGTCTTTACCTTCATCTATTAACGCCCGCGGGTTTATGTGCTCCAGCCCAGAGAAGGTGCGTGGCATGACAATCAAGGAGCTCACACTGGATATTATCGAGTGCCCCATCCTACCGGGCAAGCCACCCTGGCCCACGCTCCGCTCCACTCCTCCACCACCGCCAACAATCCCGGCCACCACCATGATGTCCACCCTCATCACTACATCTGGCCCATACTACTTTGACTCTCCCTCCCCTCCGTTACCTCCAATCTATAACAACGCTGGCCCCCTTCCCCCATATGAGGACCCCCTCCAGATCTCCTTTCACGTGGTCAACTCCACTAGCATCGAGGTGAGCTGGGCGTCGTACTTTACTGTCACGGCCTACAAAGTCACCTGGGTCAAAAGAGGCCAAAGCCAAATAACCGAAGGGATTCGCGAGAGGACGGTGAGCGGTGACCAACGGCATATCAGCCTTACCAACCTGGAGGCCCGGTCCGTCTATCGGATCTGTGTTCATGTTTTGGACACCATCAATTACTACAGGCCAGGAGAGGATACGATATGCTCAGAAGCCAGGACCAAGCACCCTTCATCCGCCAACCCACCTGACAGAGGCCAAGCGCCTCAGGACAGCATGTACTCCACGCTGCTAATGGCTGGGATCATAGGTGGAGCAGTTCTTATCATCCTGGTAACGCTGCTTGGTGTGTTCTGCTGGCACTTGCACAGGAAGAGCCGGTCGTCTTCTACCAAGTGGAAATACAATCGCGGCAGGAGAAAAGACGACTACTGTGAAGCTGGAACTAAAAAGGATAACTCCATACTGGAAATGACTGAGACCAGCTTCCAGATAGTGGCTCTGAACAATGAGCAGCTGCTCAAAGGAGATTTCCGCATTCAGCCCATCTACGCGCCCAATGGGGGCATTGGATTTAGAGACTGTCACCTTAGTAACAACAGCATAGCCTACTGCAAGAGCAGCAATGTGCCCAGTACAGAGTTTTGCCACACATGATGCAACCCACCACAAACAATGGCATTCGTACATCATTTGTGTAGAGGACGAAAATATACAAATTCTAGTGAAATATAACTGTACTATATATTTCCAAGTTCTGTCTATGATGTAATTTATACAGTGGATAATAATGTGGGATTCTCTGCTATCTTTTTTATTCTTAGAGAAAAAAAAATCTTTTCTTTTTTCTTATAACCAGCAGGGTTTTGAAAGTTCTTTTAAAAGGTCAGTACTGTACATGACCATGGGTTTGTACAATCACAACACCCTGGGTGTAGCCTCTGCCGACTGGAAATGATAGTGACGCTTCAGAAGGACCGGCATCCTTTTTATTTTTATTTTGAAATTCTCCAAACAACACCATTCCTTTCCCCTCTACTCCTATTGTAGGCCAGAGCAGCAACACAGTACAGAGGAAATGCAAGCTGATTAAAGCCCCGTTGACATATAGAAGTGGTTGTTGTAAAAAATAAAAAGAATCAAAGTGCACTTTCTCATGAATAGTAGCCGGGCAGGAAATGAGCAGGGGTGGTGATCATATGGAAGCCAACAGCTGTGCTGAGGGAATGTCATCAGTGCTGGTGAAAAGCCCGGCCAGAGATTTCCCAAAAGGGTCATAAACTTTGAAAGCATCTTTGTTCTAATAGTTTACAAAGACAAAAAGGTGGTTTCAGTCAAGCAACTCTTTAGGAAATCAAAGGAAAGGGGATATGTCTTTTATTGTTTTTAATTTGTGTGGGCTTTTAAATAACGAAAGAAAATGATTTCTTGGAGGTAAACTGGAATGCTGAGGCATGCAGTCTCCGGATTTTGTGCTGTTCTGTTCTTGCTCTGGCCACAAGAGGGCAGTTTTTCCCTCACTGAAAGGGCAGAGGGATCCCTTTACACTGCTCGTCCTTAATGACGTGGAAGTGTTTAAAAACTAATAGTACTTTTAGTCTTGGAAGGCTAAAATGATGAGTCATTTTTTTTTCGTCTGCTGTGGGAGGATTTCTGTCTGTGGTGAGTTTCGGAGTCGACTCACACATAATGCTAATTACACACCCACATATCTGTGCCGTTTGCCTGGCATCCATTACACTTAATGATAAATTAGGGAAATTACAGTGAGTTCACACCCAACCCATGATCATACACAGTGCTGTGAGTGAGCTCATCCAAATCCTTGTCATTATGCGCACGAGACCCCCCACCCTGGCCATTTCATTGAGGTTTTGCTCATCTTGAACAATGCACCTGCCTGTGTCCTCTCAGCGAAAGCAAAAAGATTTGGTTCTCCCCTCTTTTCTGTGCGGCTGCACATTCTGATCCCCGCATGGCCTCAATTAAAGCGGTCTCCCCACCGCTTTCACGTGGAAGAGGTCTTCATTTATGCACTCCTTTGGGTTTTTCTTTTTGTTTTTCTGATTCTACAAGATTTTTTTCTGAAGCGGCTCAACTTATAAAGGTCCCACCCATCGTCCTCAACCAAAAAAAAAAATAATAATAATGCTGAAAAACATGTAGACTTTATTTTCACTTGGCTGCATGAAGCTCACACTGGAAGAGAGTTGTTAACTCTGAAGCACACAGATTCAACGGTTGGAACATACTGTACAAAACCAGGCGTAGCAGTCAAAGTAACGTTTAAGGGCTTGTACTCCAGTTTTCTTTTTTTTTTTTTTCCCCCAGAGACTATTATCGAGAGAATTTATCCTCAAAAGTAGCTGCATTCACTGAAAATCCAGCAATAGTTTAGATCCCACAACATTTGAAAGTTCCCAATCCTAGTGTTTGAAATGATTAAGTGACAAAAATGGGTCAAATTTTCTGTCTCAACATGTTTTCATTACATTAAATCAGAAATTGTTCGCTTTGATTTGGTATTTTTTTGGCGTTTGTGAAAAAAAAATCAATATATTTTGAATTCAAAGTAATGGATGGTAGTGAAATACTTAAAAGGAGGGAGTTTCTTTAAGTCAAAGTGATAGATGTCTCTTTAGAGTCACTAAACACAAAGTTAGCTTTGTAAGATTTAAGTTACCCTAGCACAACTTTAAGGCTTTAAGCATTCAAATTTATCATCATACCATTGACTTTAAAATATTTACTAGATTTGGTAATAAGATTATGCTAGCATAATCTGACAGATACACATCTGCTGTTATCTTGCTTATTTTTTAAGGTGAGCTTTAAATGTCAGTGGTGCGACATGAGATTGGCATTCCTTTTCTCTTTTTTGGAAAAACGTGTATTTTATTAGGTTTCCATGAAAGTAAAACAGTATATGGTTTAAAGTCTGACGGCAAATACCGAAAACTTGTGAAATTTGTATTTTTGCGTTGGTTATTTCCCTTTGATAGCTGTCACTAAAAACAAAGTTAGCTTTGTAAAATGTAAGTTAGCCTTTTAATACAGTCAACATTCAAATTTAAGCTATGTCCGAATTCCTTTACTACATAGTGCACTATATAGCGCGCCTTTGTAGTGCTTTCCATATCTACAATTCCAAAATTTAAGTGCGGTAGAAATTTCCCAGAAGTCCCTGCAGAAAACCAATGTGCATCGATGCTCAGTAGATTGCCAAATGTTGTCCACAATGCATTGTGTTTGGACCATTTTTCACAAAAAAATGTTTTTATATTTATTTTTTAATAAACCATCAACTTTTATCTTCAAAACACAGTGGGTTTGTTAATAGTTTTTGTAAAATGCTCGTACTAATTAGATTTTCACTTTGTAAAATTTGTGATGTCATATTTGCCATTTGAAAAAAAGAAAGAAAAAGTAGGGGGCATGGCGTCCAAATTGCTTTTAAAATCCAGAGCACTAGATTGTCCCCGATTGGTAGTTCGGGTGTAGCCAGGGAGTTTGGACATATCCTCCACGTCATTCTGTTGACTTAAATATTTATTTGATTTGGGAATATCATTGTGCTATATGACAGAAATACACCCGCTGTTACCATGGTAATTTTTAAGGCGAGCTAACTAGCTTATAATGTTACCAGTGCAACACAAGATTGGAATTAATTTTGTCTTTTCTGGGAAAAACATGTATTTTCTTAGGTAAAATAAAACAGTATGTGGTTTCAAGCATGATGACAAATACCGAAAACTTGTGATATTATTTTTTTTTAACAGATATTTAAATTTGTATTTTTTTTTGTTGCTAAAATGATCTTCCCCAAAATTACACAACTGACTGTTTTGATCTTTTAAGACCTTTAATTCACAACAGTTAAATTAACCCCTGTTAAATTAACCCCAAACAGACTATGGTGTTGTTTCATCTTGAGATACAAAAGCCCAAAAGTTTAGCGCCGTCACGTCAAACCACTGCAACAAGTAGTATCTGTGAATGTGTACCAGAGACAGATACTTGCCTTATCTTCATGCAGGTTCGAATGATTAACCAGAGAGGGCTAAGTGGGCAGAATAAAAAGAGAATAAACAAAAATAAAACAAAAAAGCTGAATGAAAGCACATTTTATTGAACCGTCTGCACCAACAGCAGCCAAAAAACATGAAGCATGACTCAGCAGCCAGCAAGACCCCCCCTAAAGCATCAAAGACTAAGCAGTGCATGGACGGCTATCGTTGCTTTACAGTGCATTCGTTTTGATTTAAAAAGAACGTGACTGGAGTTCTGTGAACACTAAAGAGGCTGCATGATTCAGTTCACATGTTTTAAGGTGCAGGAAGGACAACTTGTTTTTCTAAAGTCCCTTTAATTTCTGAAATATGTGTGTTTTTTTCCATTCAAAATTGTTTTTTTTATTTTCCGCATTCTGATTTTCTTGGATTATAGACATGCCAAGTTTTGGATTTTTTTTGTGTGTGTATGTGTTTTTGTTTCGCGACATTACACAACACATGCACAACTTTTGAAGAAGTTTATTAGAAATTTACAGATCATGTGACGCAGTCAGGTTAGTAATACTGGCTTCTCACTTTATGGACTCTGCAGTATTACATGGGTCATTCAAAATCGACACCTTTTCTTAGGAACCAAAGTTACCATTTCTGTTTTCATAATGAAATATTGATGTTTCATGTATGTGCCTTGAGGTTGAACTTACAATGTAAAGTCTTTGAAACCTTTAAATGTTTTTGCACAAACTGTAAATACTTAAATGAAGCTTTTTTCAAAATAAAAGCCATTGGTTTGAGTGATCACTCTTTTTTCATTGTAGACGCAGGAAGTGAGTCCGATGGGAGTGATCCAGTAATTTCTGTCTATGTGAACTTCATGAGGTTTCAGTCATTTTGCATTTCTGGGTCTAAAGTTGTTCCTTTTACTTCAACACTAGTTTGTGACATGTTAGTAAGGCAACAGTTTGGCCTTTGGCTGGAGAAAACACAAAGTTCTGATTCAGCTGGTAAGGCTTAATGGAATCCCAAAATGGACAATTCGACTAATGACTAATAACTCCTGCAATAAACAAAGTACCACTGTAGGAGCTTTTCTGTTGTGCACAGGTGAGATTAACCAATGCACCATGGGAATGGGTGGATTGTTCTTCATGGTTTTGCACAAAGATCCCATCCTGCAGGAAGTGCATGTCATTAAAGCTGCCATAATCAAAGTGTTATTTAGCTGACCAAAGGGCACCCATACAACAGATACCCCTTGTCTTTTCATGTTTCCTAATGAATTAATCCCATCCAAGTGTTTACAGTACAGAGGAAGAGGAATTTACCTTTTTTTAAGCTGTTTTGTCTGGTCTGTACTATACACCTCCATCCTAATCTTGTCCCATTGAAGAGTGTCTTGAAGAGATTCGTCTAAATATTTCCTAATTGTCAGTAAAGATAGTCATAGAGGATCAAAACGCAGAAGATAAGAGTAGGCAGAAGAACCTAGATAAAAAGAGAAACATCAATAAAAACAAAAGCACAGAGCAGACACCATGGTATGACAAAGGTGTGAAAACCATGGGGGGAAGACTAAAGGGCAGGAGAACGGAGAACCTGAAAATAAACAAAATGGCAAACTGTAGATTTGGATGAAAATGTGACAAAACCTGAATGCAACAAAAACAAACACAGAACTGTCAACTTTTTTGTAAATATAAAAAAGTATTGCTAGAACTACCTTAAGATATTATATTGTTTGGGAATAAAAACGTTCTATTCTTGATCAGAAAAGTTTTAACGATTGTTGAACATCGTGAGCAGATTGGTTAAAGTTGAACTCATTTGCAAAAGTCAGGGAGGAAGTAATTGGTATTTCAAGCACAGTTGCTAACTACTGTTTCTTCAAAGCGTATTGATTTATTTTGGTTGCAAGATCATACTTAAAACTTTATCAAAGGGTGTTAGAGCGTAGGTGGTATTTACAGTTTCCATGATTCACAAGCTAAAATAGCTCACAGAGAACAACTTTGGGTGTACACATCTTTCTGAAATCTTTATTAAAAGTTGTTCTTTAGTTAAATAAACAAAACATTATATTAGTTTGAATGAATAGATGAGTTAGGAACAACATTTTTGTGATTGTAGGGAATTTAAAAATAATTATTGAAACAAATGATTGTATCATTTTAAAATGTTTGTGCGGAAAAGTGTGTTGCATGATCAAAAGATTTATGTTTCAAGGCTTTAAACTCCATAAGTACCAATCATTTCTGAAAAACTGCACAGGAAAATTGCAGTGCTTTTGAAAATTGTCACATTTTGAAACTTCAAATCTGGACGTCAAAGCTTGGCACATAAAGAGCTGAAAGCGGGACCAAGTGAATGTGATGTCACTCTTAGAAAATGGCTCATTCTAATGGCTTGATCCAACAAAACTAAGCCATTTCAGAGCCAGACGACAATAAGAATTAGTAATTAGTAATTGATCCAGGTCAAGGTTTCTGTGGCAACCACTCTAGCCAATCAGGGGTGAGCTTGTTGAAAGTCCACACCCCTACTACTTAAAACCAGGCTCAGGAGAATATGTTAATCAAACGTTTTGAACATTAAACGTGGGGGCCATTAGCACACATTGACTGTATCGGAGAACTGGTCAGAGTATTCTCTATTTAAATTACAAACTGGCCAATCAGATGCCTCAAAAAAAGTATGTGATCTCACATAGAACGGTCAAAATGTTTGACAGATGATGTATATTCCGCTTTCAAGTGGGAGAGGTGTGGCCTTCCAACAAGCTCACTCCTGACTGGCTAGAGTTTTAGACATTCTGTAGAAGTGTTGACTCAGAAGAATCTGTACCAATCAGTGCTCACTGGTGTTATCTGGCTCCAACATGGTCGACGTCCGAATCGTGAAAAAAATAGCGACTGAACTAACTTAATTTTGTTGGAGCCAGTAAACCCTCTTTTATGGATGACATCACACTTACTCAGTCCAGTTTTCCTATATAGTCAGTGGCTGTACCACATACTTGTGTTCATGCGTTTGGCCAGTTTGTAACTTGAATTACTTGAACAACACAAAAACTAATCATGAAAAATATGAGGATTATCAAGAACTTGTTAAAAAATAGATATCAGAGCAAGAATTCTGATACTGACAAATATAATGACTGAATAGTAGCTGTATATTTCTCTTTAGAAGTCTATGTGGTTTTGGCTTTTTGGATCCAGCGAGTACTTCCCGTTTGGAACTCAAGGATGGGAGCGGTCACTCAGTCCAGTTCTCATCCCAAATACTCGTAATTTATTTGATTTTCACTTTGTAAAATGAGTATTTTGCACAAATTACAGAACAAACTTTGGTACATCTTCTTCGAGGGCCTTTTTTTTTTTATTGAGTTCCGTCCTTTCTGGCTGCTTTTGATTCATTTAAAAAAGCAGCTTGTCACATTCCATATGGCAAAGCCTAATGAAATGTGAATTTCTTCCTTCGAATCCTTTGTGAACAGGTGTTGCAGTTTTTGTTTTTTTATGCCAAAAGAACATTTCGTTTCCAGCTCAGCACAGACTCAGTTTCTAACAGCTTTGTGATCCTCATTTAAACATCTTCTAATCAACCTCAACATGGATGGAACGTCATTTAAAGATTCAATTTAAAGTAGTCTCTATCCAGGTATTACAAACATCGACATCTGGTGGAATTCGTTTTGACATTGGACTGACTCATTTAAAGCTGCGCTCCTCGTCTCTCATTGGTCTCTGTAATCTTTAATTAAAGACTGACAGCAGGTGGGATCTGGTCTCTGTTTATTTGAGTGGCAACATTTCTGTTTGTTTGCCAGCTGTGAAGATAAACTGAAAAAAAAAAGAGACTTGAATCAATGTGAGATCCATTTACATCGTGCTGAACCTTTTGTACTTGCAGCATTGCCCTGGGTGAAAGTGGAAGAGAGGATGCCCCTGCAGGAGCTCCTTTTACTGAGCCCTCTTGTCTTCTGAGGATGTTTTCTCCACCAATCATTAAACTTTAACCAAAAAAAGAAGCCAATAACACCAAACTGACTGCAGATTTAGAGCTTAAACCCTACCTGCTGTCCATTCCAGCTCCTTCACAAGAAGCCCAGTAGTTTTAGCCATCACAATATAAAAAAATGTATCTGTTGGGTTTAGTAAAAATATGCCGAAATCAATCTTTAGGTCTAAATGTTCTCCATTGGAAAAGTGATAGACCCACAGTGACCATTGCAGTTTTTTAAATGTTTTATGTTTATTTTTTTTCTTGGTTTCCAACCTAAACATCCCAACAATTTGGTCATGTTACACAACCACTGACTATATGAGAACTGGACAAACTACATGTGTGTTCAAATGCCCATGTGTATGTAACTTTAGAGAGCTGGACTTAGTGACCCCGTCGCCAAACCAAAAGTCCATAGACTTTTATTAAGACATATACAGCTATTACTTAGTAATTCTATTTGTCAGAATAATCCTTCTTGCTCTGATAACTTTTTAAAACATGTTCTTGCTAATCCTAATTTTTTTCACAATAATTTTTCTGTAGTGGAAACTATTCAATTTAACAACTGGCCAATCAGATGCCTCAATTAAAGCAAGTGGTCTCGCGATGAACTTTTGATTGACAGATTCTCCTGAGCCGGCTTTAAAATGGTAGGGGTGTGGACTTCCAACAAGCTCATTAATGACTGTTGAGAGTGGTTGACTTGGAAACGACGACTCAGACCGACTTGGACCAATCAATGCTTACTGACTTCGTCTGGCTCTAACAGCGGAAAAATGGTAACTAGATCGACTTCATTTGACTGGAGCCAGAAGTATGCCATTTTTCTATTGATGAATCACACTCACTCCAGCGCTCATATACAGTCATGTACACAATGTGCTAGCTGTTCAAAAAGACTTCCCATGGAAATAATTCATCCATGTCTTTGGGTTCACATTAGTTACACTTGCAAGTCTTTTGCTCAAATTTTGATGTGTAAATAAAGCATGAAAACGCAAAACATGTTCTTGAGCTCAGCTAACACATCGTCATGGCTCTTTGTACCTGTATGCTGTCCTTTCGGTGGCTCTTAACTAACACAACAGAGCAGCAGATGTTGCTAAAGTGAGCCGTACAAAGTGCTATAAGACATCAGAATTCCTTGACTTACTACTAAATAATGCAGTGACATCTTAAACTTTCTTTCTGCTCTTGAAACAGTAAGTTGGATTCGCTGTCGTGTCACGTTGGCCGTTTGTTCATCAACCATTTCTCTTTCACTAAATTATGAACTACCTACAACTTGAAAGTGGGCTCTGGAAAATCTATCAAAAAAATCTAACTTTCAGTGTGAGGCCACATACTTTAATTGAGGCTCATGACTGGTCAGTTTATAACTTGGAATAAACTCAAAATATAATATATATATATAGATATATATATATATCTATATCTATATCTATATCTATATATATATATATATATCTATATCTATATCTATATCTATATATATATATATATATATATATATATATATATATATATATATCAGGAAGGTGTTTAAAAAGGTATCAGAGCAGAAATGATTGTTCTGATGTAATGACTGAGTAATAGTTGTTTATTTCTCAAATAGGGGATTTTGGCTTCTTGGAGTCAGGGGATAATGTTTGAGATGCGAGGGGGGAGGAGTCACTTAGTCTAGTTCTTATATTGAGTCAAAGGAAGCCACCTGATTTTTGTCCTGCATAAATGAACCTTGATGTGGGGCTACCCAATGAGGCTGAGGGGGCAGGACAACAAAGAGAGAAATGTGGAGTCCACCCGCTTGCCAATCGAAAACAGTTAATTTTGCAGGTTATTTATGAGCCAAACCTCCCCTCACCCCCCCAAAAAATCCAAACAACTATAAGAAAACTGTACATATGTGTAAAACTGATGCGTATCTGATCTCTCTTGCTACCAGCCACAGGCCTTGCCTCATTCAGTTAATCAACAGTGACTGAAGCTTGGTTAGCTGGAAAACAGGCAGGGCGGGAGCTCTCCAGGAGCGGCGTTGGAGACCTCTGATCTCGGCTGTATCATTACAGGGTTTATGTTCTTTCGAGCACATGGTTTTTTAAAGGTTCCCCAAGACGGCATTTTGCTGCTCGTTAGAACAGCTCCTAGAATAACCTTTAAAGTCAAACTGCTCTGAAAAATGGAAATCCTGTTGAGGTAAAAAAAATATATCAAATAAATACGGTCAAATAAACAGGCAAACTGTTAAATGCCATTAAAAGTTACGACATCCTCTGCAGCCCTCAAGTTTTTTGGCAAGATGTCTTAGAGGCATGAAGCAAAATAGTGAAAAGATGCCTCACTGGGTTTTGGATTCAACTCTGGGTTTGACTGAAAGGCTACTCAGGTTGTCCACCCAGGTTGATTGGTAAGAGCAGCTTATATGGTTAATGGTGTATATAGTGCTTTACTGCCTTCCTAGAAGGCTCAAAGTACTTTACAGTCAGTCTCATTCACACACAAACTCACGCACTGATGGCGGAACTCAATGTGTAGGGAACCAGTCAAATGTCAGTAAATAAAATGTTCAATAAGCCACATTGGACTAAAAAAACAAATGTTTCAAAGCTTTTATGTATAGGCAACACATGCTGTAAGGGCATGATATAGTGACTGGCAATACCACACTTTTATGGTAACACTTTTTTTTGCATAAAATGTTAAATACCAGTTACTGATACCGATTACTGGTTATTTTTTATTAATTTTTTTTTTTCACATTTTATTTGTCATCCTAAAACAAATGCCATTAAAAATCGGCCAGGTAAGAACTTTAATGTGCAAGATTAAAAATACAAAATTGTTGTCATGCCATGCTAAAGGTAACATGCACAACTCACATCTATTCTGGTCATGTGACAGTGGAGCAGTTCAATGTAAAGTGGACAGGAGGAATGTTTTAGCAGAAACTCATCCAATTTCTGAAACAAATCAAGAAATGACACACACTTTTATTTTCTCATTTATGAATCAGTAATCTATACTTCAATAGTCAAGACTATAATTGGTGTTGTAGGTATAGATACTTTGATACCTTAACATTGATACTCCTATCACTTGTGTATTTGCTACACTAGCCAAGGCAATCCTTTTTGTTCTGTCAATTGATTTGGTCCATTCTTCCTTGATTTCTCTGTTCTCATCAGCCATCTTTCTCTTTTTGCCTTTGGGATCCATGACAAATGACACACCCTAAAGGTTTGTTTGAAACATCCTCTTGCCTGGCTTTACACCATCCTAAAACGTGCGTCGCAGACTATTATGTAAATCTTCTTTGACAGAAATGTTGAAATTTCATATCACTTTTGTACATTTTTAAAGCATTTACAGCAGGTTAAGAAATTAGCTACAGAAACCATTTTAAATATGTCCCCCCATTTCCATGTTTTACATGGTTTTTAAAAGGGTGTTTATAAAGGAGCCACCTTGCTGACCCCTATTTGAGAACTTATTTAATTGTTTTGTTTAAAAAAGACTGAGATAAAACATATCTGTTTCAAAAAAAGTTTAAGCGACTTAACATTTAGGGAAGCATAAAATTTTGAAAATAAGTAAAACTTTTCCCGCCAAAAGTGTTCTTGAGATTTCATGGAAGCAGCCATTTTGAAATGAGCAGGTTCTACTGCCCCTAGTCGAATGAACGTTTGTATCACGACATTAAGATATGGGTCCCAGAAATGCATGTATCACATATAGTGTAAAGGGTTTCATAAGGTTATATGTTTTACATTTTGGTGAATGCAAAGAAGAATCAACATGTTTTTCTTTAATGCATTTCCAATTTTAAAAATAGAGTTTTTTAACCTTTTTTTTTATGAAGTTTTTTTTTTTTTTCTTGTCTGCTCAGACTATAATACATTTAGGGCAAAATGATCACAAGATCAGTCTGCAGCTGAAAGATTAAAAAAAAAAAGCACAAAGGCATTTGGGCACAATCTAGAGATCTGATCAGATTTATTCTCTGAATGTTTATTTGCAGATGAAATCTGAGAGAACATCACAAAGTATATCTCCTAAGAGTAATGCAAACTGCGTGTGTGTTTTCTGTTGTTGCAGCTGTCTTCCACCCCCTCAGGAGATGCTTCACATCTTGAAAATGTCTGATCTTTTTTAGTGTCGGCTTGAGCATAATACAACAAAAACAATCAGGATTTAGCAGCACAGTGGTGGGGTTTGTACGCCATCTACCCCATGCTTAGCAATGCCGTCTAGAATTTCCAATGAAAATAGTTTGCAAAAAGTATTTAAGATGCCATACTGTGCAGCTTTCTTTTTGGTTATGTAATTTTTATTATTGATCATTTTATTTGACAACTTTTGTGATGGTTCAGCTGATTGTTTTTACTTCTCTCATTTTTCAACATCAAACAAAAGCAATATTGTGTGTAGCCACTTTACGTGCTGTGGCTGAATTCTGATTGGCCTTGTTTTGACATTAGCAAAGTAAGGTTGATTCAACAAAAACAAAAAAGCACTTAACATATTTTTATTACCATAATGGACATATAAGTTAAAGGTGTATTAGGAGAAACAAACAGTTAGACAATGTGGTCTGACTACACTACCCAGAATGCATAGATGAGCCAAAAGAAAGGGGATTGGTCGGAGGTGTTGATGGGAAGTTTTTCGAGTTAACTGTGTTGTTCATGTTCATGTTTCCCCGTTTTTCTACAATCATCAGCCTTTGCAGAGAGTTCAACATAACAGATAAAACTTTATTCATAATAACTCAACATAGTTCAATTGTAACACATAAAATACTAAACAATGCTCACTTTATGTTGAAGCACAGTACGAATCAACCGGCCAGGCTACTCACAACAGTACCCATAATGCTCTAACTATCCATCAAGTGGTTTGGGTTTGTATTTGCCAAAGTCCTACTGAAACTTTTTGACAGAGTTTTGAGTGCACCACACCATAGAAGCAAACCAGAATCCATATAAAATGTGCACTGTTGAGTTTTGAGAAAAGGATTGTAAGTGTTCTTTACAGTCTAAATAGGTTACTTCACACACATTTCTTTTTAACATAAACACTATAGATGGATTTTGCTTTTTCAGCAGACTCCTGGCCAATATAAACAACACCTAATTTAAAATCAATTAGTTTTGAGCTAAGTTTAGCTACATTTTAATAGTTTTTTTTTGCAAAGATGTCCTTTGCAAAGGAACAGACATACTTGTAAATTCTGATCCATCCATCCATCCATCCATCCATCCATCCATCCATCCATCCATCCATCCATCCATCCATCCATCCAACCAACCAACCTCTGCTTTATGCTCACACTCTTCCCACCCCCACACTTGTGACCTGTTTGTTGCATTCTCTCTTTCTAACATCTGGGTTTTGGAATGTTGTCGGAAAGAACAACCATATCGGGCAGGAGCATTCATTCATTCATTTTCTATACCATTTTGTCCCTTTCGCGGTCACGGGGCTGCCGGAGCCTATCCCGGCCACTTGGGTGAAGGCAGGGGATGCCCTGGACAGGTCGCCAGTCTGTCGCAGGGTAGAATGTCCTCAATCACACACATCGGGCAGGAGGAGCTGTTAAAAAGTTAAACACAAAATTTCTACATACTTTGACATTCGGACCATATCGAAAGTATTTACAAGTAAAGACTATGTTCACATTATGCTTCATCGGGGACATGTAGATCTGAAGTCTGGTGTAGCAACGTCCCTCATCTGCTCCATACCTTGGCGTTAATTATCTGGTTGGAAGCTGTCCTCCTATACATCTTGTTTTGCTGTGAACACAGCATAGGTCTTCATATATATTTCTCTTATAATCAAAATCAAAAAACTTTTCTTTCGCTCTTTTTACAGGAATGGAACTTGCGCTCTAATTGGTGATTTTTCCATCCAGTACACATAGCTGCACCAGGTGCATCAGACAGCCTTTTATCATAAGAAAAGGTGATGTCTCCGGAGGCAAGAATACAGAGGAATAATTGGCTCAGAAGTAAACAACGCTTTATCTTCATCTGGTTTTGTCTGTCTGAAAGGAAATTGTGACTTTACAAACCATAACATGATGCAAATAATACAATACCTTCTTAACATTTCCGAAGGGTTAGCTGGGAAACGACAAACTCTCTTTGACTGAGAATGGGTCTGTTGCTCCTAGATGCAAAGAAAATGTTCCAAACGTCTTCAATAAAGCAGTATGCTCCTGGCCCAAGCTGCAAGTCAGTGATGAAAAAGCTACTGGTGGCTAAACTAAGCGCGAACCCAGTACATTTAATTATTAAAACGCCACCTGTCAAGACAACTTTGAGCAAATTCCTTGAGCAGCAGACCGGATTAAAGTTTAACTTCCTCTCCTGGAGCGTGCGGGGCGTGATGGAGCCTCCATATGTTGGGCCGGCGGGTCATTGGAGCCCTGTTGTAGGTGGGAGCTAGCAGCTGTAACCTTGAGCCACTCTCGGCGTCTGGTCCGGCCCATAATGAATGAAGATGCTGATGAACAGTGAAGGCGAAAGACTCTCTACTCTCTGAAGGTGTCCGGGAGCGCAAACGAAACCTCGAGCTTCCCTTTATTCTTTATCTGCTCAGAGATGAGGCCATCTGCGATGTATTTATGACCACAGCAGACAATTGCTCACAGAAGGTCACGTTATCCAAACAGGAGTTATGAGAAAACCTTGATGACAGAAAACGGATTTGGCTCATTTTAAGGCTATCAAGGCCTGACACATAAAGTGTTTACACTTCACACCACAGAGGACAAAACAAAGAGTGGAGCTCCTTTTGTTTTACCCTTAGAGTCGATAATCTGTATGTTGTGGTTAAAATGTGCAGCTGTAACTGGAAATTAAAAAAAGTCAAAAAATGAGATGCAAACAGAACAGGGTTCAATGTCACCAGAAGTGTTGACAAGGACAGAAACATCTGGAGAAATCTTGCCTTTATCCTGAGTAAAAAAAGATAAATAAGCTTAAAAGGGCTTAATAAAAACAACTGATTTCAATCATTTCTTTAATTTTATTTATTTGCTTGAACGTCATACTAGAATCTGTTTTGGTATCAGTTTCAGACAAGAGAAGCTATGAAGCTGATATGTAACCGCACATCCAAGCCAGTCCTGAGTCATCAAATTTCACAGAGTTGTGAACTGCTGGTTTACAGTTCTCAGGCCTAAAAAATCATAAATAGTCTCCTCTGAGAGGGAAAAGCTTGTAGTGCTGCAGGACTGCCGGGTCAACGCTGGAGCTTTGATGAGTAAAACATTTTCTCGTTCGTGTTGGAGAGACAGCCGCATGTTTGCAGCCTCGCATTCATCAGCTTCTAATGCAAGCCTGGAAAGATGCTTTTGATGTGCTCTCATTTACAGTCCAAATGGAGGCTGAATCCCCTCTTTGCAAATGATTCAGTGCACAACAACTTGAAAACAGTGTTGACCTAATTGGCTTGGTCCAATTTGGACCAAAAGAGGCGATTATACTTAATATTTTGGAGAAATTGTATCAGGCTGCTCTTAGCACTGGGAGGCTCAGATACTAAGATAAGTGCTAACTTTAATAAGTTCTTTACAAAATGGAGAAACTGGGTCAGAATACTGATGAACGACTCAACTAGTATTGACCTAAAAAATTACATATCTTAGCTACAACCTATGGAGATGATTAGCCTGCTGCTCTGCTGAGGTGGTATGAAGACCAGGAAGGGCCTACTGGAGCTCAGGTTTAGGTCAGATTAGTTCCTGTCTAGTTGATGATGTGGATACAATGGTCTCTGAACCAAAACTTGGGTTTTAACATTGTAGGCAGGTGGTCAAATGGGAAGAATTGGACCAGAATTGACTGTATTTTCGATTAGGGATATAAAAATGAATCAGATTTGTCCTTTAACTTCTGACTGCTGCATCCCGTCAGAGTATCCACTCATCCAACATCTTCCCCCTCATTTGGTATCCGATAGCAGGATTAGTGGTCAAAGCAAAGACACTTGGAGTTTACTCTCCTTGGCCTCTCCTCCAATCTCTTTAAGGAAGGCATATGCTGCCCATAGGCCATGGTCGGACCCAACTCGAAGACCTAAGGATCAGTCGACAGTAGGCCCACCACCCCCAGGGCAGCACAAAAGGGGCCAGTGCTGAAGGTGCCTTGGTAGCCCAAACCCTGGTCATGGCGCCAGATCTACCTCACTTCCAGGTAGGTTGCAATGTCACCTTTGTATTGACATTCCTAAGATCCCTCCTTATTGAAAAAAGATTACAAAAATATGACCACACAGGAAAAAAAATGTAAAAAAGAACTGGAAAAAAAAAACACACGACTGAACAATAATGAAATTTAAATTTGATGAAAAAAACAAAAAACATACAGAAGAGGTGGTTAAATCGAATAGCAAATACAGTAAAACCAAAATTCACACTCCGGTTAATGAAATGAAAGGGATTAAAACTAGTCCTCTGTAAGTTTTGACTGTTGCATCCCCCCCAAAAAAAGTAATACAATTACTTGAAAATAAATTTTTGAAAACAAAAACCCTTGAAAACCTATGACTCCTATGCACTCCAACACTAATTAGGCCAAAAATGAGGCAGCAAAAACCAATTAATCAGTTAATACAAGACAAAACAAATCTCAACTTCACACACTCATAACAAACATCCCCAGATGCATGTTGTAGGAGCAAAAATGTCAGAGTTTCAGGGCAAAGCTGTGCCGCATTCTTAACCTATTATTTACCCTAGTATTTCAAGCTGCATAGTGAGGAAAGATGGAGGCAGCAAGGCAAAAATACATTCCTAAATGAATAGGAAGACATAAGCATAAACACAAACAGAGTTAGCTCTGGCAGACTTGATGATAAATGATAATACCACAAACAATTATTTTAATTGGAAAACAAATCACATAATAACTTCATTAATTTACCAAAACATGAATAAGTGTTTCTATAAAAGCTGCATTTTCACTTGCTACACCAAGTCCTGCTGAAAAGTTGAATGTGCATTTTCATTAAGCTTTTCAGCAGAGGACAACATTACGTTCCTTTTAACTGTTTTTGTAAACAGAACATTATGTGCCGGACCTGATGGAGCACAATGGACCCCATCGACTCCACCAACCCCGACTGACGTGGGAAACTTTACATTGGACTATAAGTAACTCGGACACTGTTTTTTTCTGCCTTCATCTGTTACGCCATGTTCACCCCTAGCATGTAACGTGTGTTTAAGATCAACGGTTCCTGAATGAACTTTTAATATTGAAAATCTTTGCTTTTTTTTTTCAAAGCTCTATTCCAATATATAAAGGACTTGGTGTCATAGAACTGCAGCTGGACACAAGTTATTAATTTCTCCACCCTGATCAATTTTGAAACGGTTGGCACTTCTGTGAATGAAACGGGATTCCATCCATAGAACACTACCAAATCCAAGTCCCTGACTGGTCAAAGTTTGACCTGGTTTAACATTTTATGCACGTTCAATGGACATACGTTTAGCATGTAGAGTTCCAGTCGTAAAAATTTGCATAACGACACGTGAACGTGAGAGTTTTGACCGCAGAAAAGGCAGCTTGAAAGCGTGTTGCTAATGGCGGTGCTGACATAGTTTTAGAAGGTCTTTGAATAACTGAACGTCAAGACGGTTCCGATGTTTCTGATTTGAGAGTTTTGGTACAAAGAGGTGACAGACGTTGCCCATGTCATCAATATGAGTGTGAGCCTCCAGAATCCAATTTCTTGATGCAAACCTCAGAAAAAGCCTGTTTTATAATTTTCTAAAAGCTGCTGTTACTTCTTGTTACATGTGGAGCTTTTATCTAGAACATTCTTCCTTTCACTTTCAGTGCTTGAAAACAGCAGAACTAGGTTATGTTTATACCCGCAATCCGTGACACATTTGGTGCATGGACGCACACCGTCATAAAAACAAACATAGCTTCATGCTGACATGCTCCTCTGCTAAGCACACCTTACCCTCATGTCTTCAAGTATTACCACGGCAAAGATCTTGTTTAAGAGTAACGTCTTCATGCATTCAGCTGCTTCTTAATGTGCTGCAGATTTTTCTGCAGCTTGGCAACATTTATTTTCCTCTTTCTTGTAACATATATGTCTGTTCTCCAAATGTGCCTGCTCAGAGAGATAATGAACCAGAAATCACCATAGCAACAGAGTTTTTGTTGTGGTTTAGGGATGGGAGGGACCGCAGGACAGACAAAAGGAACATTTGCAAAAAAAGTTTTTGTTTCTTTTTTTTATTGAGCAAAAAGTAGAACATTTACAAAAAATGCTTCCAGTGTCAGATCAAACCATTTTACAAACATTAGGGCGGAGCTCAAACCTAAAACAGATGCCTACAGATGAGACCAAACATAATTATTAATTTTCTTTTGGTGGAAAGGAAAGAATTAAACCAAACAGAATTACCGTGACTATTAAGCAACTGAATTGCAGTAAAATAAATCATTTTCTTTAAAACAAAGTCCACTTTTTCCCCCCTTAGAAAACTGGAAAGATGGTGCATCCCAATTGGCTGGTTGGTTCATATATTGGCTCTGCTTCCTGTCTTAATTCTTGACATTGTGACTCCAGAAGCAGAACCAGCCAAACCTGTGAAAACCAGCAGCTTTTCTAGCACAGGTAACCTAAAAAATGTATTAATTTAATAATAAATGTAAACAATCTGTACAACAGTTCTTACATAAGTTTTCCTTTAGGGGAAAATACAAAGGAATATCTGTATACCAAGAAGATGTAAGTCATGTGTGATTAATGACAAAAAGTGAAACAAATTTTTAAATGTTAACTTAACTCTTTAGATACCCTCTCATTGAAAGGAGAGTTTTTAATATGTTCTTGTGGCAATTTTCTGATGATGGAAGATATATCTAAAGAAATGAAGCTAAAATAGCATTTCTCTATTCAAATCGTGATGAATAAAGAGCAGACGAAAAAATGCTGCATGAAAAAGATCCTGTTTGTGACTTAGAGCCACGAGTTCCCGCTCTGCTAAATTCTGATGCACCTGCTTAAAAGCCACTAGATTCATCAACGTCTTTGTTTTCCTCGTCTGAGCTGGATTCTGGCTTTAAACTTTCTGACCGGATAGCTCTGATATTGCTCGCCATTTATGTCGCTCCGCAAGAGAGTGTAAGCAGTCGGTGATGGGAAGTGGGGCGTCAGATGCAGCGAATTCAGTGCAAAGCTGCTTTTCTCCACTTTAATTGTGTAATTGTAGCTGAAGGGTCCCAGTAGTCAAAAGAATATTAAAAACCGACGATGAGGATCAGTTTGAAGCAAGAGGAGAGCAGACCAACACAGGAGAAATGTAATAACCAGAGACAAACTGGAGACCCCTGTTAGGTCTTTTCAAAGCTAGAGAAATCCTAAACGGAGCTTATTAGAGTCCACTTACTTTTACATTCTGAATTGTTTTCGTCTGTAGAACATAAAAGTCAAACAAATTAGCGTTGGAGATGATGGATGGTGCATATGAGACCAGCTGCAGTGTGACGGTGGCGCTGCATTAAGCAGACATGTTCAACAAGCTGTTAACAAGTCTCTCTATCCCGCTCTGTCTTTGCTTCGACTCCCCTTTCCAGCTCCAAGGAGCACAGACAAAACGCCCTCCTGATGGCAGTCCTGTGAGAGGTCCATGAAATGTGTTGACACTTCCCAACTGCACTGCAGACAAATCTCTCAAACAAAACAAAAAAAGACAGCTGTGAAACTGTACAAAATCGGTTCCTATAGGCTTAAAGTCCGGTTTCCACATCATGGGGTAATGACTCGGAACGCCGACAGCAGAACAAAAGCTCAAACTAGCAGTTATGCACATGCTTCATGTGTTCACACACAAAGCAGCTGACAGAGTTCAGGCTTGGCCTGTAGATCTGGAGGTCTCCATGTCTTTGCTCCAGCAGTCGTTAGACATAAATGCTCAAAAAGCTGAGCTGTAAACAGGAAGACAGCTGCAGACTCATATTTGGTCTCTTCTTCTCATTGTCCAGTCTTAAATGAAGTGAAGATGATGCTGCATGAAAACAATTAAACCATTTCTGCATCAATCACTATTGGGTTATCCTTGGCTAACGAAAGGTAACGTCTGAAGATTCAAGATTAAAAATTTTTTTTAAACATTTTTTTATGCCCTTTAAGTTTTTTTTTTAGGTAATATTTCTTGTTTTAATATCCAGCTCTACTCCAGTTTAATTCTCTCTAACCACCATAGCTCTTTTCCTTTTAGTTTATTAGCTTCCTCAAGCTACCGTAGGTGTCGCTGGTGACATCCCTGGTTAAATCAAACCCTAAAGAACAGGAAGGAGACATGTTTGGTTAAAATAAAGACTTGTACTAACTGGACCGATCATTTATTACATTACCCATGAGACTCGAAATGGTAAAAGTCAAAGTGGGACCAGTAAACCAACTGTACTGTGAACATGTGCGGGCAGAACAGAACTTAGTCCACCCACCTGCCAATCAATTAAAACATGCCCCTAAAGTGCTCTAATCAAAGCAATAAATATAACAGGTTTGAAAGCTACGTAAGTTAGCTTTTAGTGTGTGGTTAGACATTTTATTTTAAGAGTCAATGAAAAATTGCTCCCTTCTGAAACCAGCCTCCAGTGGTCATTTGAGAAACTGCAATAATTGGTACTTCCTGGCTGACTTTGAATTCAGGATGATAATATGAAGGAATAAAATTGACCAAAAATAAAGTAATATTTTTTTGTTGAAAAAAGCAAAAAAAAAACAGAAAAAAATTCCCTTCTTGTTGACCCCATGGAAATGTATGGAGGGTGCAGGTGATACGTAAGTTCCTGTTGGACATCTGTAGGATGTCCGCCCAAACCATGCTCTGATTGTCTAATTTCTAAATGTCAGTCTTACGTGTTGTGCAAGTGTTCGTTACGACCTGTTGCCTGCAGCACGCCCGTCCTAAAATTAGCCCACACATTTTCACTCTAAGGGCTCACTGATCAGTTTATGACCATAAGATTTTGTCTGGGACACCTCCATGTACCATACAGATTTGTCAATTTTTCACCCCAAGACAGCCCATAACCACCTATACGGGCAGTTGTGACAACAATTTAAGTCGTTAGACCTACATAACGAGTTTCTAACGACCACAAATGCATGCTGTTTTTGTGCCAAAGACAAAATGAAAGGATTGAGGATTTTCATGAGGTTGTGGTGAGGAAGATCTAATTATTTGCATGTCTAACCATTGATGAAACACTTGGTGACCTGGTGCAACCAACATATAGAAGCTTTTGTGCAGAACTTTTAATCAGAGGAAGGATGCCTTGGAAAATAGTTTTTTCTGCTGCTTGACATATTACTAATGGGGCGAGTGTAAATCTTTATTAATCCCCAACTGGGATTCCATTCTGAGATCTTCTATCAGTTCACCTCAAATATTTGTAATCCGAGGCACAGGCTCAGAATCTCATATTGCATCTGCGTTGAAAGTTCATTTTCCTTTTGATATGCAAGACGCAAAATCAACAGTGACAATTCAATTTTCGATGTTCCATGACTGTTCCAGCCACTCCCGGGCCCAAACCAGACACATCTGCTGATAAGCGTCTCCACGCGCCGAAGGAGAGCCGGTGCCAAAAGCAGTTTGCGCAGCATCTCTTTGACCTTGCCATGATTGCCTGCGCGGCACTTTAATTTAATCAGCTCCCCCGTGCTTGAAGCTGTGCTCATTGTTAAGGAGAGCAGGACCGGTGAGCAACATCCACACACATGTGTACACACACACACACACGCATGCAGAGGCACGGGCTTATCTTTGTGCTGAGGAGGGGTTAGCAAAAGACCAATGCTCCAGAGACATGGAGCTTCACTTTCACACAAAGGCCACCAGACAGAATGGTTTGCCAGGCATCTCCATCAAACAGGCCCGTCTCTAATTATGTCATCAATCAGAGGCGGGATGACGGGCAGGTACTCAATTAATAGCCATTGGAATGCAGTGCTTGGTCTTTGGGCTCTGTGCCACCTCTGTCGTCTTAGACAAGCTACAGGACATCCACATCAATGCACCCGGAGAATGTACCAAGCAGGGTCAGCGAAAAATATGCGGCGCCACCATTTGCGACCTGAAGAATGCTAAATCTTTGCTGCCCGATTGTTGAATGGGTCCTATGTCCTAAATCATGTTGTAAAACCAGCGCTCTGTTGGAGTCTTTGCTGCTTAAATGCATGTTCTGTGTAGGAGGCAACAGCTAAATTTTGACATTTAATTGAATACTCCAAAGTTTTAAGCACATGCTGTTAAGAAATGAACCAAAAGAAGACAATTAAAGCTATTCTCAACATGAACAAGAATGTTCATGCACATTTTATTGTACGGGCATGCTATGACTAATAGGTCATACCAAAGTCTTAAGCTACATACATATACAAGGAATTGAGGCACGTTCAACAAGGTGCTAAACACAGGGAGGGGTCTCTTCTTCTTCTACTGTGTCCTAGCCCATGTCCAGCACCCACATTTGGAAGACGGTTGGTGCAAAATGTTGAAGTGGTGGAAAGGCTTTGTCTTTGACAGCTCTGTTCCAATATATGAAAGACTTGGTGTCATAGAATTCCATCTGGCAACAAACCACTCCTCCATGATCATTTTGACACTTCTGTGTTTTGAAAGGGACGCTTTCAACATGTCACTACCAAATCTGAGTCCCTGATTGGTCCCTGGAGGTGGCTGTACAAGCCTCAAGGGAACTGCAAGACATCCACCTGAGCTTTCCCTAAGAGGCGGCTGCTCCTCTCACAGAAAATCATAGTGTTATTTGGTCATTGTTTTATTTCATAAATAATGTTATTTATTTTATTAAAAAGATCATTAATGAATGAAACTTTATTCATATAGCACTTTACAACTCCTTGAAGGTACCAAAGGGCTTCACAATAAAAAAGAGATCTAAAACGGGAACAAAAGTTTTAAATAAAAACTCTAGAATATTCTGTTTTAGAGTATAATTTTCAATCCAAATGTTTTCATCTACATTCCATGTTATATCATTCTCACTCCACGCATCTGCTCGTGGTCCGGCCCTTCTACCCAATTTTAGAACCCAATGTGGCCCGCGAGTTAAAGTAATTCCCCACCCCTGAGTAACAGGGATGGCAACTCCAGACCTCGAGAGCCAGTGTGTCTTGATGATTTTTATATATCTAAGCCTTACTCATGACTGATCAGGTGTGTCCTGCCAATTAGAACATGCCAGAGCAGGGTATGTTTTTAAAACATAATGTGGCCCTCGAGGCCTGGAGTTGCCCATCCCTGCTTCCCTCTTCTGCTGTTGCCGCCAGCTGCAAGGTCTGCCACTTAAAGTTTTCTCGTAGACACCTAATTTTAGAGGTGTTATTAACAAAACTAATAAACATGTTACAAGCTAAATACTTTTCAAATCCTGCCCAACATGTCTCTTCCCACACCCCCTCTGAGTGGTTTCATCTTGGTTCCCTTCAGGCTCTGGTACTGATCTGAGATTTAATGGGCCCGTTAAATTATTTCTCTTTGCCAGTCATACTGGGCCAGTCTAATACAGAACCACTAAACATTTATGTTTAGACATCTGGCAGACGCTTTCATCCAAAGCAATTTATAACCCAGACGGTTCATGTACGCCTGACCGACATCGGCCGAATAGCTAATAAAATAATCGTCACTACGACTCAGAGAGAGCTCAATGGCAAGATGTTACCCAGATGTTGGCTCGTGGTCAATTGCCAACTCGCCTTTAAAAAATACATATGTAAGAAGAAACGTACCGATTGGACCTGATTTTCCTAATTGATCTCCCAATCAGATTGGTCCCTGCTGAGCTTTAGAGATCAGATAGAATCAGGCACAGTCAGCAAGGTTTGATCGCAAATTTGATCATTTTGTCGTCTAACCCAGTGGTCCCCAACCTTTTTCATGCCACGGACCGGTATGGTGTCACACAAACTTTCACGGACCAGTCTTTCAAATATGGTCGGGTGGTTATTGTAGCAATACTAGGATGATGGAGGATCAAATACGTGACAAGACGAACCCTGTGCTTTTACTTTGACACGCTAAACTTTTGACATGGTACAGGTGTCATCATCCTCCCCCCTTCCCACCCTCATGGTGCAAAAAAGAAGTACTGTCTATTAAATGTAGCTTTCTTTTTTTTGGAATTTGAATGCTCCTCTTCTGTCTCCTGGCTGGGCCTTTTCCCCTCGGCAAAGAAACTTTCCAAAGATGTTTTGGTTTTTACTGATTTTGCTAGTTCCTGGGTTTTATTTTAGCAGTAACTTATCACGTGACCGAGAAGAGCACCTTGGAATGCGTCAAAAATGACATACCAGGGGTGCTTACACTTTCTTGCCATTTGAGCTACTTTTGAGTCGAGAATGTCTTGAAGATCAACTTGTGGGTATATATATATATATATATATATATATATATATATATATATATATATATATATATATATATATATATATATATATGGTGTGATGGTGTGGGGGTGCTTTGCTGGTGACACTGTTGGGGATTTATTCAAAATTGAAGGCATACTGAATCAGCATGGCTACCACAGGACAGTTTCAACAGGACAATGACCCCAAACACACCTCCAGGCTGTGTAAGGGCTATTTGACCAAGAAAGAGAGGGATGGGGGGCTGCGCCAGATGACCTGGCCTCCACAGTCACTGGACCTGAACCCAATCGAGATGGTTTGGGGTGAGCTGGACTGCAGAGTGAAGGCAAAAGGGCCAACAAGTGCAAAGCATCTCTGGGAACTCCTTCAAGACTGTTGGAAGACCATTTTAAGTGACTACCTCTTGAAACTCATCAAGAGAATGTCAAGAGTGTGCAAAGCAATAATCAAAGCAAAAGGTGGCTAATATGAAGAACCTACAATGTAACATATTTTCAGTTGTTTCACATTTTTTTGTTATATATTTCCACAGGTTTTAATTCACAGTTTTGATGCCTTCAGTGGGAATCTACATTTTTCATAGTCATGAATATAAAGAAAACTCTTTGAAGGAGAATGTGTGTCCAAACGTTTGGTCTGGACATATAGTAATTATGAGTAACTGCCAGAAAAATAATCCTCATACTTGAAGTAAAAGATATACCCATATATATATATTATTTTCAATTGTAGGTTCCCATCGATAGTTTTATGAATATTTTAGTGCTAAAGAACAATATTATTTTTTTTGGTCTATTTAGTTTGTGGATCTGCATGAGAAAAATTGATTAATCATGAAAAACAAATCCTGACATTCAACGATGAAAGATAATATTGAATTTAGTGTAAAATCATTTAATTTAATCAAGGGTGCAGAGACTCATGGGATACGAATAATTAGTTTATCAATATGCATAAGTCTTCCATCAGGACATCTATTTATTTTTTTTCCATTACAGCTATTAGAGTGAGCTGAAATGGACTTTGATCGGTAATTTGATTACAAAATGAATCGCGCTGGAATTAATGTTGTTCGATTGCTCTGCGAGCCCACTTGTGAGATGCTAACTGCACTCATTAGCCCCTGAACTGGGCAGGCGTGAAGCGCTCGCCCAGGGTGCGCGTCAATGCCAGACTGCTTGGACGCACGCTGCACGGCGTTATCAGACAGAGCCAGCATATAAATAAGAGGACAGGAATGGGTTTAAACAGATCCCATTGATTGGTATTGGAGTGGTTTCTCTTTTTCTCTTCTTTTCTTGGTGAGGTAAGCTGCATCCATCCTTTAAGGGGTTTGCTGATCATGTGTGCTGCCTGACAGATGTCTTTTCAGTCAAACCATGAATACACCTTCTCAACAAGCACATTTAGGCGAAGCCAGCAGCATAAGCAAAAAACCAACAGCTCCTTAAAGTAACCTGCATTGCCAAAAAATATCAGAGGAGCGCTTTCCTGTTCAGATTTTAGCAAACTCATATCCTTATATGCATATGAACACAAATTTGAACACAAATTAGGAATGATAATGGCGGTCCTAACAAGAATTCATTTCACGCTTTACCAGCCTTTAATGGCACTTGCTCTCTAATGTATTCACTAAAGCAAAACTATTTAAATTCAACAAATCTGCATACATAATAAAATGCAGGATTCACTTTAAAAACAAAAAAATGAGCAGAAAGAAAAAAAGACTTTAATGTGTAGATATAGACTCAGTGGAGGTTCTGAAAATTTATTTTAAATTCTAATCCATGTTTGCATTATTCATATTATTTTGCAAATGCATTGCTCCTTTGTGATTATAGTTTAGTCCACTGGTAAAACCTTTTAATTATATTCAAGAAAAAATATTTTTTTACTAAAAAGTATGAAGGCTTTCGTTTACTTTCACTTTGATCAGAAATTAAAATATTCAGGGTTTTTTCTAACCTCCTATAAAGCAGTTTTGCTCTTTATAATATACTGTTTTAATCAGAAGTATCAAGAAGTGGAGATGAGGTAACTAAACTCAAAAATGAATTCCACTGATCCATCTGCGTTGCATTTACACACACACACAAAAAATAGAAGATTCATTACTCATCTGGAATGTTTACATCGCCTCTGTCATGTCTGCGTCGTTCATGCGTCAGTGTTGCGGCAAAAAGGCCAGAGAAACAGGAAACGGGGCTAGGTTTCAAAACAAAAAAGTTATCAAATCTTATTTTATATTTAAGGTGAAGTGCCCATGTGATAACGCATGTTACGACCTTGGATAGCATTGGCGTCCATTTCCTTCATGGACGACAAAAGTTTAATTTTGGAAGGACGTATTTTGGAGGCCTACTACACTCAAAGAAATGAAACATTAGATTTAAATAAAAAAGTATCGTCAACCGGTCCCACAAAACAATTTTGTTTAAATCTGAGACAGACTGAATGACTAAAATTCAACATACTATCTTGAATAAGCGCTACATTACACAGTTATTGTAAGTTTACATAGTGCTATTATGTAAAATGTACTCAACATTGTTGCGTTGGATTTATTAATCATTATATTGAATTTACTCAACATTGTTGCGTTGGATTTATTAATCATTATATTAAATTTACTCAACATTCTTGCGTTGGATTTATTAATAATTATATTGAATTTACTCAACATTGTTGCGTTGGATTTATTAATCATTATATTAAATTTACTCAACATTGTTGCGTTGGATTTATTAATCATTATATTGAATTTACTCAACATTGTTGCGTTGGATTTATTAATCATATTAAATTTACTCAACATTGTTGCGTTGGATTTATTAATCATTATATTAAATTTACTCAACATTGTTGCGTTGGATTTATTAATCATTATATTGAATTTACTCAACATTCTTGCGTTGGATTTATTAATCATTATATTGAATTTACTCAACATTGTTGCGTTGGATTTATTAATCATTATATTAAATTTACTCAACATTGTTGCGTTGGATTTATTAATCATTATATTGAATTTACTCAACATTGTTGCGTTGGATTTATTAATCATATTAAATTTACTCAACATTCTTGCGTTGGATTTATTAATCATTATATTGAATTTACTCAACATTGTTGCATTGAATTAAGCAATCAGATTGAATTTACTTGACATTATTAAGTAAAAGTTGTTAATTTTTATATTGGATTTACTCAAAATTCTTCCATTCCATTTATTAACAGTTATGTTGACTTTACTAATTTATTGTTTTATTCATAATCAAGAGTCGATTTTTAGTTATGTTAAATTTATGAATCATGTTTAGTTTTTTTGTTCCATTTACTAAAATCCCTCACGTTAACAATACTAAATTTAATTGTAATCATGTTGTAGGACTTCAATAACCACAACTTTAATCATTTGACATTCACATTTTTTATTTATAACAAATAAACAAACAAGGGCAAACACAAGTCAACTCTCAAACGGACTTAACAAAGTGCCTTTTTGAGTTTGTGTCTTCTTAAGTGCGTGTCCGTCTTTGTTGCCTTTTCCCGTTATTTCCCTTTATGTGTAGACACATGTAAACAAAAAAATAATACAAAATACCAAAGTGCATTGGTGAGGTGATAAAACGATTAACAATCAGAAACGGTAACACGTTAACTGAACTCCAACTGTGAGAAATCCAAAGAATTATGCTTTAGGAACTTTGTGAACTTTCCTTTAATCATATAGTTTACCTTTAGGGCCTGTAACTTGGGTGACAGTTTTTGTCCATCCATGTCCATCAATACTTTCTGAATGAATTCAAACGTGTATTTCAGCTTACTGGGGAACTCCAAATTAAGGCAGTAGATGAGCCCCAGGAGGAGAGTGCAACCATACGCCACGTCCTTTACATCCTGCAGCACTTCCACCCCCTCTATGAAAATGTTCACCTCTGCGGGGGTCATCTGTGGGCTCAGCTCCTTCATGTTGAATGACGTGGATCACCATGTCAAGTTGCTCATTCGTTGCCTGCTCCGCTTCAAGATCAGCATCCTAAAGCAGGGATTTAAAATAAATTACTTATGAAGATGTGTTTTAGGTGTGTTTCAGATAGTCTGTCACGTTATATGTATTAAAAAAAATTGATTAAAGTTCAAATTTTTATGGCATTTACCAACAACCCAAATACAAAATCAACTACAATAATAAAGAACAACAACTAGAAAATACTTATATATAAAAAGCTTTACCTACATCATGACTTTTTTCAGCCTAGATAAAAATAATACTCCTGATATTTACCCAAGATCTGGACTAAAAACCTGTAAGAAATATTGTAAATTGCTGGATGATTGACCACCAAACCTTGTAAGCACGCTTTAAATTCTGAGCTTTCTAGGAAAAATTGAGTTTTATTTGTTTATGGAGCTAAATACAAAACCTGTATGAAGATAGTCTTAACATTTCTAAGTGAAGAAATGTTACACCCAAGGATTCATGTCATACAAATTTGACACTTACCAGGGACTCCTTTATCAGGTCATCAGGACTTTCATTGAGGTAAAGACAAACCGCTTTCAGGATGCATTCTCTTCGTTTTTCAACAGATGTGGTCTGTGAAAACACACACAAAAAAAGAAACTTTCACAAACTACCGTAATTTCCGGACTATAAGCTGCTACTTTTTTCCTGCGCTTGCAGCCCTGCGGCTTATTCAGTGACGCGGCTAATTTATGGATTTAATTGACGGCCGCCATGAACATACTTGCGAACTCGGAGCATGGGTTGAATATTCTATCCAACTCCAAGCAATGAGCCATTTATTTTTCAACACACCTTAGAGTGAAGTGTCTTAGACACTTCAGTCATGGTTCAACAAAACACGCATGCCCGGCCGCATCCCAGAGTCCTTTGGTGCCATTAGACCCAACGTGCACGTGATCGCCACTACAATATGATGCAGCTTTCAAGTTCAAAGCAATCGTTAAAAGCAGCGTGAAAAAATCCGCCATCACCAACGGGTTTGGAAAAGCCGCTCTGCTGCGCAACGGAGAGAACAGCGCATGCTCAGGAGTGAATTTACATCAGTCATAGTGACAATAGTCCATCTATTAGCAGCTCCGTAGTATACGAGATGATCTTTTAAACGTACGTTTATTATGAAGCTCCTGTTCGCTCATTTTATTTCTAATCTGTGTGGTCAGTGCTTTTTTCTGCCAGAACGAAGCCGAAAGTATGGTTAGGTGAAGGCTAACATGCACTAACAACATTTAGCCTGGATGAACATGAATCGATGCGGGAAAAGCTGCAATCTGCAGCTTGGCTGAACGTGAATATGGGGGAATAACATCAGCCTTTATTTAGTCGGGACACGACTGGGAAAACAAATTGACGTGATCGTTTGGACTGAGCGGAATTTTGCATTGGAAAGCTCACAGCCTCCGTGTGAGCTGGAGACATGTTCTCCTGCTGCTCGTTTACATAGAGCTGCGGGGCCGATGACAGTCTGAAGGCTCCCACACGTAACAACGCATCCGCCCCTCATCCACAAAACGTTCAGTATTAAGTCCGATTGCTCTGCACAGACACGATTCGCTCGGTCCACCGGCGCAGTGGGGACGAAGCGCTCCTCCTTGGAGCCGCCCTGGCAAGGGGTGTCGGAGAAGATAGGAAGGGGAGACACAAAACATTTGCGTTAACGCGGTAATGACGCGTAAAAGGCAAAACTCTTAAAACTTACGGTGAACTCAGCAGCACACGCTGAAAGAGCTACACTCACTTGCACTGCTACGCTCTGGTCTCCTCCCCTTCCTAAACTGGCACGAGCGCAGACATGAGCGTCTCGGCGGGAACTTGGACTTAACATTAGTTCCGCCTCGGCACAAAGTTTATGCATTGGGGGACGAGGGGATAAACAAAATAACCTCCAAAACGAAGCGGTACAAAAGTGATCCAAACAGAATTTGCCCTACCGAAACGGTTCGATCAACTACGTGTACCGTTAGTATTTAGCTAACGTTTCAAAATGTTCCCGCCCTCTTTTTTTTCAGAAATCAACAGTGCTTGTCACTATCTTGATTATCAATCCCCAATGTAAAAAAATTATACATCGTTTTCATTTGTATGTTTGTTACACTTAAAGTACTTACCAGAAAGTCGATGAAAATTCTTCAGCAAACTACTAGATGAGGAGTCGTCGAGAAATGGCGGCCGCTGTCTTCTTGCTGAATTTCATTGCGTAATGCGCATGCGTCAGATGAAAGGAAAGCTTGTTGGGACAACTGTCCTTTTAAAAATTGATTGTGTTAAATAAATTTGATTAAACATTTTTAAATATTACCCAAATTGCTATTGTTATTTAAATGCAATTGTTTATATCACTGAAAGTGAACTGATTTAATATTTTCAACATAAATACTTTACATAAATAATACTACAGCACTTTTTCATTTCTTTGAGTGTAGTGTAAATCCTGTTCCAAACACAAAACTCGACAACAGATCATGATATATATATACATATATATATATATATATATATATATATATATATATATATATATATATATATATATATATATATATATATATATATATATATATACATACATACATACATGTATAAATGGATATATATATATATATATATATATATATATATATATATATATATATATATATATATATATATGTGTGTGTGTGTATGTATGTATGTATGTATATATATATCATATCATATATATCATCTTAAAACATCAAAAACAGTATTTTCATCAGTCTGTCTTTATAGGAAAGAAATTCTATACCTCATGGAACAAACTTAACTAAAGTGGTTTGAACATTTATATGCAATATTGAATTTGAGACCTAAAATAAGAGGTAAGTCCTTTGGTGTGTTTCTCTCATTAAAGTCATATCGCTCTTTTTTACCCAAAACATAGAGACAGTAGATCACTGTCATTATTCTCAACCATGTCATTCAACATAAAAGCGTCAGAGTTCATCCTTTGCAGATGAAGGCTCGGCTTTGGCTAACCTTTAATTACCTCCTCATAGTACGACGTGTTGAAAGGCAGCCATTCATGGACTTTAATAACTTATGCATTAAAGCATAGCGGGGCATTCAAAACCCGCTCACAGCAGCATCGTTGGAGACATTACGTGACATGACCTGATTCTTTCCATAAAGAACGTCTTGCAGTGCCGATGACTCCAGGCAATTGCAACTCCAAATCACCCTCCCACACACACCTGAGGCCCATCTGGTAGCAATTTGCATCAGCTCGTCTTCAATGCGGGTTAAATTCAAATTCCAAGGGCCCTCTTCCATCAATAAGACTGATCACCTGATCCTTTGCTGAAGTAGCACAAGCTACTGATGAGTGAAATTGATCAGTATTGATAGAAGCATCTCACCTCAATGAGAGTATCCTTAAAGAATGATAATTAAAAGGGCTGCCTCCAATCTAGACCATTTCCTTGCTTCGATAACCCCAAATTTGCAAACATTATAGATTTTAAATGTACATTTAATAGATTAAGATGCATTTAAAAAATAAATATTCGGTTAGAATTCTAAACGTTTCGTCTTGCTCCATTTTCATCTTCTCAGGCAGGCTGTTCGTGACAGAATAACTGAAAATATTCCAGCTCCTGTTTTCCAAAACATGGCAGGTTTAGGAGACTTTTTTTTCTCAATATTAAAAAGAATTGTGGTGGTGAAAATATGCAGCTGGGACCTTCTTTTATTGTCTACCAATAAGCTTTTATTATGATGTCGTTACCAAAGCAACCATTTTGGAACCAGCTGCACGACAGTAAAACCCTTCATAAAGCAATTATTTTCTTGCAATTAATTGGTCATGATGCTGTTGGTCTCTTGGTTGAACTCCAGTCTGTCTGACCACTCTCAGTTATTCCTGTCGAGATACCTTAAATCACATTCAAGTCCAGTATGGCACTGGTGTGCCCCAAGGCTCTGTTTTAGAGACTTTGCCATTTATCATCTACAGCCTCCAGCTTTGGTTTGATTTGTCATAAATTCACTTTTGCTGCTAAACAGATGACCCTCAAGTCTCCATCTCCTCATTCTTATCTTACTAAATTCCATCTTGAAATTTAATTCTCAGCTCTGACCTCTCGAAACTTAACTGCAAAAAATGTTAGATTTCGTACAAATCTAGTTAAATCTAAAGCTTTACCTTAAGCTTTAGTCACATGAATTCATGATAGGGTTGACCGACCTGTGTGCGTGCAGCGGTTTTTAGGTTGTCCAGGCCCGTGGGAGCAACTCCATGTTAAGAGCACATGTGTCTCTTAATACCCTTGAGGCTCGTACAGGCAATTCAAGAGAGTTATACAAATAGAATGTACAATTGTTGTGGTAACTGTATTGTGAAGTATTTCTAAGGCTAAAAAAGACAATTTCGTTTTTCACTATAACATATATTAATGCACAAACGTTTCTTACCTTCCTTTGATTGTTTTGACCTTTGTTCTGTATATCATCCTATTGGCTTTATCAATGTTTTTAGTTCACTTTAATGGAATTATCAGTTTAAAAGTGCCAGAACCCAAAATAATTAGGAACTTTCTTTCTTTTTTTTCTTTCATGAAGCATCAGAAACACAAAATCATCACAATCATCACAACACAGTCCTACTTCCTGAATGAAAGAGAGCAGTCAGAAGAACAATGTTCTTATTTTATGCCTACCCCTGCTAAATCAGGAAACTTGTATAAAAACTGTGTTTAAATATACATAATTTGGATGGCCCCGCTGTTTGCCACTCAGTCATTACGACGATACAAAAAAAACAGAAGCATAGTGAAATTAACTACCTTTAACATAACTTTCCATCTTGAATCTCACATCTGAGTTGTGTTTGAGAATTTAAAGCTTATTTTTTAGAAATAACTTATCCTTAATGTCAAATTTGATGAGTTCTGCATATTTAACTTGTGAGAGGCACTACACTTACATAACAAAATACACAATACGAGTGTTTAATATTTAACAGAAAACAATTACATAAATCAGGTATTAATAATTCATGAGCTAGATAGTTCCCTGAAGTTAAGTTTTTATTATTTACCAGCAGTAATTGGCTAATTACTGCTTTCCTCCTTTGTGTACAGTTAAAAAGAATCCTCAAAGTTCAATTTACAGCTTTTTGCTGCGGTCCAACTTCTGAGTAAGTCAAGAGGAACAGTGAAGTGGAGGCTAATGAAGGTCAACTGGATGAAGGGGGAGAATGGCACCATGGGGCTGGACTCACCTGAACCCTTTTTTGGAATTTTATGGGAGACAAAAAAAAAAAAAAAACACAGAAAAAGGCACATGCTTATTAAACCTGGGCTATGATGCATGAACCTCTTCTAGGAGTCATTTAACCTTAATGACCAGTGATTAATGACCTTATTGTTAGAGGAATATAAAGTACCATTTACATCTTATTGTAATGCATTTGCCTAATTGGAACTATTAGGAAAAAAGTAATTTAAATTGTTAGGACAACGTACTACCTCGATTTAAAGGGCCCCTTGTGCCCCCCTAGGTGGAACATGCTCAAATTTTAAAGAGATAGAAGAGAAAAAAAATGTTTTCCTGTTGCAACACTTTGACTTCCTGCTTAATGCTAGTTTGTAAATAAAAGTGGAACCAAGGCATTTTACCATGTGACCACTAGGTGGATTGTTCCAAATCAGAATCATCTCAGTCTAAAATGACCCCCTTTATGACTTCATTCAGTAGATTCTTCAACCAAGACGGTTGTTTTGGATATACATTGTTGTGGACTACAATATTTATTTTTCAATTTGCATCTAAGATTTTAAGTTTTAATTGACTTGCTTATTTGTGTGCTTTGAAACTGACTTGCTGTTTCACCACAACCATATTTTGTAAAGGAAAAGAACCAAAAACCAGCCTAGAATAAGTTATTTTATTTTTTTATTGGGAACCCTTTCACGAATGGAAAACTTACAAAGCCTATAAACTGTTTGCACATGAACTCTTTTTTTTATAAGTGGGGGATTTGTCTTTTGTGTCTCGTCCTTCAGTGATGAAATTCTTCATCCTGCCCATTGAATTCTCCCAACAATATAAGTTTTGTTCCGTAACACAACTTCCTAGCTGCTCATGATAGGTGTACAATTTATTATAAAATTTTCTATACCCTGTGAACCCAAAACATTTTTTTATTATTCATTTTGATCAGAAACTGTGGTTCAAGTAAGGCTCAGCATCATTTTTATCAAGGTTTGCTAAGCTCACTAAGCTATGGCCACTCTACACCTTATACCATCCAGCAAAAACATATCTTTAGTGTTTTGGTCCAAAAGAAAAATCACACATCATCATTAGACCTCAGGCTGATTAACCCTTGTGCTCTCTTAGATGACCCCACCCTTACTTTGACGTGTTCTCCTACCATGACAAAGGTGGATAAAGGTGGAAAAATTTCATGTAATCCATGGACACCAGTGAAGATCACAAAAAATTGAAAAAAAAAAGGTTCAGAGCTCTGTCTAGTGGGTCTAGATGACCCAACTCCCAACGGTAAAGAGCCTAGGATAGCACAAGGGTTACGAGGAGCCTGCAGGGTTACTGTTAGAAGGACTCTGAAGAGAGAGCAATCACATACTGATTGGAAAGTAAAAAAATTGAATTGTTTGGGTAGTTGATAGCTGAACTATCGAATGTGTGTTCATGTGTTTTGAGGTTTGAGTGATAATTCAATTCAATTCAATTCAATTTTATTTGTATAGCCCAAAATCACAACAACAGTCGTCTCGATGGGCTTTGAAGTGAAACATGAACTCAAAAGGATCATGAATACAAAGAGTCAATAGGAAAATACTAAAATAAACTAACAAACTGACTAAGCTATACTGGCATCCCTGCCCTTAGACCCCCCTTCAATAATTACTAATGAAAGACCATATCTATTGGGTTCATTGGAAAATTTGAAGAGGAGTGGTCCCAAAGACTCTCCTCAGAGACAGGGAATACGAAGAGAAGAGGCCTTGGTGCCCCAACTCAGGGACAAGACACATGAAGAAGAGCAACAGTCCTCAGGGACACTACACATTAAGACGAGTAGTCTTATGGGCCCTTGGCAACGGCGGCCGTGTCCCTGTGGGGTGGATCCTGGTCCTTGCCCCTGGGCGCTGGGCCCTACCCAATTTCCAACTGTGGCCGAGCCTGGTCGGGCCATGTTTACAACACCCCTCGTGGGCCCCCCTTTTCCCCGGGGTGCCCCCCTCCTGGGTGGGGACAGCTGGCCCCTGCCTTGCTCCTTCCTGGACCAACCGTGGGCTGGGTTGGGTGGCTGCCTGGAGTGCAGAGTGGGTCTCCCTTGGGGGATCCTGGCTTGTACCTGGGGTTGGGGCGGCACTCTCTTTCCCCCCATGCCTCCCTGCTCTCTGGCTGGTTTGTCTGAAGATTAATAACCCCTGTTGTTAAAGTTTTTAAAATATGTCCAACACAAGAGGCCCTCAGTTGTCATCTGTCTGCCCAGCTGTTGGACAGGACAAGTTTTTAAAAAAAAAAAAAAAAGACGAGTAGTCTCAGTGACCGTCCTCAGGAACAAGAGGAGTGGTCCTGGTGACTCTTCTAAGAGACGGTAAACATGAAGAGGAGTGGGCCCAGTGACTGCCCCTCCATAGAAGGGAGACACATGTAGAGAAGCAGCCCCCCCCCCATCCCCCCCTCAGGAACAGGAGACATGAAATGTTTGCCAGGCTTATCGCAAAAATTTAAACATTTTATTAAAACTGTAAACATGACCAAAAAAAAGCAAATGGCGTATACTTATATAGCGCTTTCTACTCTCTTTCAAAGGCCCAAAGCGCTTTACAGTCACAGTCCCATTCACACACATTCACACATTGATGGCGGCTCCAATGCCGAACACTGGCGCCAACCTCCCACCAGAGGCAAGGTAGGGTTCAGTGTCTTGCCCAAGGTCACTTCGACACATGGGCATGCAAGGCGAGAATCAAACCTGAAATCTTATGATCATGGGCCGACCACCTTACTGCTGCACCACGGCCGCCCCGGCAAATAAGAACTAAAGGAGCAACAAAAAAGTGACAAAGCAGAAACCTGACAAGCAAAACAGAACTGAAAGAAATAAATCACAACATAAATCAACCAAATTAAAGCGCACAATCCTCACATGAAGTGTAGAGCTTGTCGGTTCTAAAATATCACAAATTAGAAAAGTTTCAGTATCAATTTACATTTTTTGGAATCAAAAACAAAAATTTTGTTTTATCTTCAAGTCTTTATGATAGCCAAACATCAAAACTTTTCCCTTTATCATTTACAGTTTACTCACTCGAGAAGTTTAGAAATAACGCAGTCGTAGCTGTGATTCAAAACTTGATGGACTCCAAAGGCAGACATGTCCTACACTGCAGCGAAATGGCAGAAACCTCTCTTGATGAGGTTCTTATTGATTAAGGTTGGCTATCACCCTTCTGGGCTCCATCTTAAACCAGACCCCTGCAGATTTATGTGCCTTTCACAGAGAGCTTTATCTTGGCTCTAATGCCTCTTTGTTCAGCAGTGTATTGGTGTTTCTGTCACGTTGTTAAAATCTATGGTGCAATATCACTTGCTTGGAATGGGCTCACAGAAGTGTCAAGCCTTGTAGATCTATGGCACAATGTGTCACAGAGGAAACAGGTAAAAAAAAAAAAAAGCTTCAAACTCATAAATCTCTCAATGATGTTCACTGTCACTTTCCACAGATAACACAACAAAGAGCCGCTGCTTTACAGAGCCATCTGACAGCTGTTTGATGTTTATGATGAGCGCTTTCTCTTTACTTTGACAATTTGCTCTGGTGTCTTGGTTGGTCCACAGCTCCCAATCATGTGCTTTGATATCTCCCCAAAGTGATTGATATGCAGAGAGGTACTGACTCTGTTTTTGTCTTCTCTGTGGAAATACGTTCAGAGGAGGGCTGATCCATTGGCTGAGGGGTAAGCCTCTGAGTCAGCTCCTCCTGTTGATTTAAATAAGTCCTCTTGGGTCATAAAGGTTCTGTTACCCCTGTAGATTCTCTGACTGAAGCTATATTCACACCAATTTCAATGTCAAGTTAGTGCACAGACAAGTCCAGCGGTCTAGAGGCAACATGTATCAGTGGCACAAAATTTCCAAGATTCATATATCCTTATTTCAAAGTGAAAACAGGATGTCTTATTAAGTCAGCATCACATTTTAATTTAGTTTAGAATAATTCAGTTTTATCTACTTGTAAAGAATCAATTCACAACTGAGCTTACCTTATGTTATAGGTACACATGGGCTTGCGTGTGTTTTTAATGTGCTTTTAGCATATGCTGTTCACACGGTTCTGTCACCACCGTGTAAATTGTCAAAGAAGTGCAAATCTTCAGAATCTCCAGACTATTTATTTCACAGCTATGTTCCTATAAATGAAAGAATTGGTGTCACGTAATAGTCACAGTTAATTATTTCTTCTACATGATCAATTTTCAAACAGTTGGCACTTTCGTGCTTTGACAAGGACGCCATCCATCACTACTAAATCAGGAATTCGGAGTTGTCAGAGTTAGACTGGTTTAACTTTTGACAAGCGGTCATTTTAAGTAGAGCCCCATAATAATCCTAAAACGAGGGTAGTGGCGTGTGAATGCAAGAGTTTTGAACGCCAAAGCCCGAACCTGCATACAAGTGTTTACATATCACTCTTTATTAGAAGTGGCTGCTTGAAAGGGCATTTCCAATCCCAGTGTGAACAGAAAGAAACACCAGATTAAGCGAGTGTTACAATCCAGTTTGGTCCAATTTTCAGGAAAATCAGATTGTTTTACCAATGGATACATATGCAATAAACAAACTATCTTGAAGTATTTGGGCCGTAATTGTCATATGGAGCGAACAAACGTTGACGATGAAGAGCAAAACTCTTTAATTAAAATAAAAAGAAGAAGCTTCCTACAGAACACGACTCAGTAATGGGGAATTTCTGTTTTAAGATGAAAAAAGACAGGTTAGAAGAGACAACTTGGGGACATTTTTAACACATCAAACACAGCAGAGTTAACAAGCCCTTTTCTTGACCGAAAGAATCCAGCGTTAAGCTGCCCTTTAATTCCATTTTTAAATAAAAAGAATCAAACTAAAAATATTTTTAAATATATTGGAATATCTTTCCCATTTTTTCAGCCTTTCTTTAAAAATGAACATTTCTCTTTCTGCAAAATATGCATTTTATTCAGACAACTAAAAATCAGTTTTATTTGTTAGCAAACCGCTACAAATTGTTTGTTAAAACTCCTCAAATTAGAATCTAAACAAGTGGCTGAAATAATTGGATTTTGGAAGAGAACCCAGCTATAATTAATAAAAAAAAATCAATGATGAATAAAAAAAAAATGATTGAAAGTGTAAATATCTTTCTTTTCTCTGGGATTATTGTCTGTTTTATCATGGCAGTATGTAGATGGTGCAGAAACATAGCATTTACAAGAAACTACTATTAATTTACTTTTTTGGAATTATGTCTGTGTGTACAACTACAAGTATGTAATGTTTTGTTATGAATATTTTTTAAATAGAGATGATATAATTGCAGTTTAAGTGTTTAAATTATCTCAGGGGTCAGATGGGTTCTATTTTAAAGCCTTTTTGTGTGAAACACTGATCCAAAAAAACAACAAAAACACTTCCAACTCTTAAAAAATGATTGTATATTTAGTAAAAAAAAAATCCTCAGACAAATATCAAAATGCTCTTGGGAATTGGGATCCAAATGGGAGAGGAAGTGGCTGATATTTATGGCAGCACTGAAACAAGTAGAAAATCGACTCAAAACTGACGGTGTGTAATTATCAGTGTGAAAATATCACCCATCTGTGCTTTAATGTGGCTCTCCGGTCCTTTTTCCCCCTCACTAAAGGGTAACATTTCTAAAAAGACGGTAATTACTTTCTACTCAGCTGAAAATATGGATGCCATTAATTTTGTCTTTGGCACAAATACTGCATCTTACACCCTCTCAGTACTGCAGCTGAGATTTATTAAAGTTCAGCCAGTGCTGTTCTACGGTGATTTCAATAATTGGCTGCAGATTGTCAGTGACTGCTTTTACGTGGACAGCAATGTTCTGACATTTTGACCTCACTCTGAATTGTGTAAACAGCTTTTTATGATCACCTAAACCCTCGTGGGAGGCTCTAATCTTAAACAGATTTTTGTACTTAAAAACATTATGTTGCAGTTATGTTCCACACAATGAGATACCAGTAGGAATGTTGATGCTGTGTTCAACCTAATGCGCATTTGGTGAATATTGATGATGCATGCCAGGATTTAGTGCAAACCATTAATGCTGGTTAAGTATACATTCCAAACTGGATCAATCCAGACCTATTTTGATGTTTTATAATAGGGATAAATCAGAACAAATGGTGTGTTTCCTTTCGTACTTTAATTTCTTAATGGGTTTTGCAGATGGACAACTCAAAAGAATGATGACCTAAGAGGCTAGTTGTGGTTCTATCGAAGTCAGTAACTCGTCTCCTGGGTAGTCATTCAGGAAGGAAGTCATGGTCATTAACCCTTTGACACTGGACCTGCAACACCTAAGCAACACACACTCTTTGACCGTTCATGGGATCAATGTGAATCAGCTGTTTCTGATGTGGAGAAAAGCATTTACACTAGTTAAGTCTTGCATAATGCCCTAAAGCCACCTTTCTACACGTCAGAATCAGCTGATTTATCAGGAGAGTTATGGTAGTCCCATGAATGTTAGCAAATCCTTAGTGTTAAAGGGTTAAAGCCAGGACGCGATCTTAATCCTGGCAGTCCAGGCCTGATCACAGATCCACTGACAGACAGGTCTCTAATATTGAGTGTGGTTAGAGGCAGAAAGACGGTTAGTATTGGAAGATTAAACTAACAAAGGCTGGAGCATAAACTATGAACCGACCTTGAGGACAATGAAAACAACAGGACAGAAAGGCTTGAGGACAGGTGAAGAATAGAAGAATACAGGGAACGGAAGATCCTCTGAATTATAGTGGAATCTTGTTTTGGTTGCTTAATGTTACAATTTCAACATCTTTATGTGAACCAGCCACAAAACTGAACGTGTAATGTTACTCAAGAGGCAAAACGTCAAAGACCTGCTTCTTTTCCAAACATCCCTGACCTTTACCATTCTTTTTCTCTGCTGTGGTACAGAGGTGGCGTAGTTGACCTCTGATCAGTAGATCGCAGGTTCTGTTCCCACCTTGCACACCCATGTGTCAAAGTGTCCTTGGGCAAGACCCAGAACTCTACATTGCACCTGGGGCTTACAGGTTGGCTCCAGTGTTCAGCAGCGAAGCCACCATCAGTGTGTGCAGCAAATGTGTGTGCATGGATGAATGGGACTGTGACTGTATAGCATATATTTGTAAATATGCAAATATATGCTAGTATACACACACACACAGTATATGCTGTTTAACATATAGCTAAACACAACTGATCCACACAGTCAGTGAAAGGTGGGATCGGGATAAGTAGCTCATGAGAACTGGAGCTGTACATTGGTTATCTACCATTACCGTTAGGTAGTTTTCAACATCATTTAATAACATTTTGAAACTGCATGTTTGATTGGTTTGGGTTTTGAAATCCGTAAAAATGGAAAGAACAAAACCCCACCTGTTACCACGGTTATGTTTTTTTTTTTTTGCAGTAAACAAAATAAAGTTAATTTAGCTGATGAATGCACACCTCTGCCAGTGGATTCTGGCTGTGTGGAAGCATAGACATTTTGTTTCATAGATAATAGCAGATGCATGCGCTCGGTTGTTATACCAGCTTGATTAATGCATCCTTCAGCTCATGACATAAAAAAACTTGCAATGTAAATTTTGTCAGTTTCCTGTCACTGTAGCAAATATATTTTAGCAAGGGCCTTATGCCAGATGCTAGAAACCTGGGCATGTGCCAGTGACTATCCAAAAATATACAGTGTCTACCCATTGGTTTGAAGTGGGTTAGAACTATGGAGTCACTTCAGTTCAACCCCCAACAGGGAGGTAACTCGACACATGGGCATGTCAGTTACCCTTTCTTTCAATGTAAAAAGTGTATCAAATTCTAAACTGGTATCAAAATATTTTTTTTACTTCTGTGATTACAATTCAAGTCAAAATGTTCATATTTTCAGTTCTAAATCAACTTTGCAACCACTTAAAAAACACATATATCTTCCTTTTAGCTCAATACAAACAAACACAAAGGGTAATGTCAGACGTACTGCTCTTCTTCACACAGCCAAGGTTTGAAACCAGTTCTTCAGTAATTTTGGCCCAATGCGACATCACTGAAACTGAAGAGAGAAGAAGCTTGGGGCAGCCGTGGTGCAGCAGTAGGGCGGTCAACCCATGATCGTAAGATTGCAGGTTCATTTCCCGCCTTGCACGGCCATGAGTCAATGGGCAAGACATTGAACCCCACCTTGCCTCTGGTGGTAGGCGGGCGCCTGTGTTTGGCAGTGTGTGAATGTGTGTGACTGGGTGAATGGGACTGTGACTGTAAAGCGCCTTGGGCCTTGTAGGTAGAAAAGCACTATACAAGTATTTACCATTTAAAAATGTCAAGCTGTTATGGAGACGACAGATGAACATATAAATGGCAAATATTTTTTTAGATGAAATGTAATCACAAAAGTAAACCAACTTGTAAAAATGTTTACTTTTTGATTTAGAAGTATCATAGTTAAATTAAAGAAAACTGATGGAGCTTCAATTCCTTCTGTTTGAGAACATTTCAACAAGCAATTGAACTTTGACCAGTCATGGACACTAATTTGGGATTGACGTTTAGGTAGCAACCCTTTTCACTCACTGAAGTGCTAACCGTTTGAAAATTGATCATGGAAGAGTAAATGATAATAATGGTGGCTTGTACCCGACCGAAAATATTTGACAGTCTTTCTTATTTTGGAATAGAGCTGTGAAAGAAAAAACCTGGAGCAAGATTCGCGAGATTTTTATCACTTTGACATTTTGCAACCAGCTTCTTCCAGTTGTAGGTACATGCGCTAGAATGCGCCAAATGCACATTTGTAAAGGCAGGTGTGAACAAAGCTTTAGACGCAGAGAGATCTTTCTCTAATGTTCAATAACTACCTATAACTCTGCTGGGACATTGCCGTCGACTAGAGGAAGCTATGATTACTTTTCGTGCCTCTTGTGTTTCTGCACTCCTATGAGCTTTTGTGACAAGTGAGTCAAATGAAGAACACACGGTCATTTCTGACTGTCAGGCATGACCTATTTTAGGTTCAATAAATCACTCAATGACGCACAACATAATAGGCCGTGTGATTCAATGAAGAATTCCTCAGTATCTGATAGCTGGAAGGCGAGTTGGTAAGATGGCTCTCAGAGCATATCGTAATTACTCTGTTTCCCTACTGGCTTCCAATCCATCTTCGGAGTGATCCATCTTTCAGCGAAGGTTCATCCAAGAAGGTATGTACTCACACACCCATACATATACACACACATGCATGCAAACTCTTCCAAAAAATCCCCAATTAATCTGTGTGGCGAATCTCTCCCATTCATTTGTTCCTCATGTTTGCATTCACACTTCGGTAAATGAGCATCAACATCCTGCTCCGCTCATGTAAATGAACGATGCCAGACAGGAAGACTATTTGGAATGGGATTCTTTTTGAACATTTTCTTTCCTCTTGAATATCAGGCTCCAGGTAAGGTTGAATCGTCCAAGATACCTCCAGGCTACCGGATGCTTAATGCATAATGCAACACAGGGTATATGTCCAGGTCCCGGCAATCACATTCGATCCAATCACCACTTGGCATATTTTGAATATTCAAGAGACAGAAACCGTGTAATAATAACCTCATGAATTCAATCGTGCAGCCAGTACGACCTTATAAAGACTGTAATTTACATTTCACAGCCAGATGACTTTAATATAGCCCAGGGACGAGCTTAGTATCCATTGTCATCATTTTTCGAAGACTGTACTGAGTTTTAAGGGAAACTTTTTGGAGCAATTTTCATCATCGTCTCTGTTCAAATTCTTCCTCTGGGCTTTTCTCATGCTTTCATGGTCATGGGTTTTGGGATCCAGAGTCTTTTATAATAGGTCATTTAGACGTGGTCTCCCGAGGGTGTAGATGTTGAGAAGTCTAGCAGCTACTTCAGTGCCACTGTGCAATATTACCAACATTTCAGTGGCACATAAAAGACTGTTGGCACGAGAAGATGTGGGAATTAAAATAAAAAAGATATATATATTTATATACTTATGTACAGATTTATTTTAAATTTTGCTTTAAACTGTTGGAATCAAATCGGATGAAAAACGATTCTTTTATCTTCAGCTTGTCACCCGCAGCCAGTAAACAGAACTGGTCTTTGATGTAATAACGAAAAAGAAAAAATCCTAAAAGTGAAAAATTAAAAGTTACTAACCGTGGAAGTCTGTTCCACCTAATAATGTCAAAATTTTCTTCAAAATGGAACGAAGAGAAGAACAAAAAAAAAGATTTAAAAGTATGGTAGACCAGTTTGGAGCTAAAAGCAATTTCATACACTTCTATTTCAAGTTTGGCTCAAGTTTTCTGGGTTAAGGAGGCATATCATTTAATTTACAGGATATCTGATCAAATCCCAGACTGCATGAAAATACTGAAATGATGCAAATTCAATGCAAGTATTATTTTTGTTTTATTTTCCTGTTCCTCCTTTTGTCTTCACAGCTCCTAAACCCTTATAGTCCCAAAAAGATTGAAATAGAGGCCTGAAAAAAGAGGAGCATGTGTGGCTTTTGGCAAACATCAACACGTTTACTCTTGTGGGGCCTTTGAGATGTGACAGTTTGACAATGGAAATCTCAGCAGGCCTGCTTCCCATCACCCAACGAGTAATGAAAACCAGGTTGTCAGGAGGCGTCCATGAAGGACACCGCAGACCAAGACACTCCTTGGCGGTAATGTGTGTCTATGTGGGAGCATGCACTCAGACATTAGCTGCACGATGCCATCCTGTAATGAATCCCTAATCAGTTGTTTTCATGCATCTGTGCAGTGAAACCATCTTTTCTGTCTGTCAAGCCTATTTACTCACAGACTCACTTCTGCAAGGCCCTGTTGAATACTCATAAGCCTCTGGCAGTTGGCAAAGGGACAGCTCAGCTTATGAGAGGATGTCGAGGCAGGACTTGTGTTGTTTGGAACATGTTTGACACCTGTTTTTTTTTTTTTTTTTTTTTATTGTGAAACTTTATTTTACATCCATGTCTGCAGCATCCTTCTAAAGGCAGTGATATTTGCACCAACTCAAAGTAGATTTTTACAACACAGAATTCAGAGGAATGGTGTATCCAAATTTAAAACCACTGGAATTAAATTAATTGCATACATAATTGAAGATAGAAAGCTCTGGTGGTAACGGGTTTATCAGGGCATGCATAGGGCTGGCTTTGGATTTACCACTGCCAAACTGGTACTTTTGAAAAGTTTTCAGTGCTGAAACAGTGCTCGAGCAGGTACTCCAAAGAAAAAACACGCCATTCTTTTCCAAAATCATTTAAAAGTGATGAAGCTGTGTATCGGGGCAAAGCGTGTCTGGGATGCATCATTTCATTTTTTCTGTCTGCTTCTCACACGCTGAAGTAAACATGTATTTCACCGCTCATCACCACGGCTTTGGTCATTTTGTGGAGCATCCATCAGGATGCTGATATAAAGTCTTGCTGTGAAGTTAAGTCAAACTTGGGCTCACTTCACCTTCCGCATTTTGATTGAAGCTCCGCCCACCCTCACGGTTTCACCCATTTTTTTGTGAATCCACCCACAGAAAGGTACAATGATTGGCTGGAATGGCACAACAAAACTGAATTGAATACAAGTAATTGACATGTATGAAACGAAACACTGAAACGAAGACCAAATCTGCATTTTTATGTTGTACCAGTACTGCTACTTGTATTGGTTCCGGGACCAACTTTCGTAGTTCCGGTACCCATTCCTTTGATGAAGGAACTTCCTGGACCTGTCTGTGTGTGTTTGGTTTAAGACACTGTACTATAAATCCATTTGAACATTGAAGTTTTTTACATTAAGGTGAGCCAAAGTCTAGAGACAGGAACAGCCACAAGTAAAGAGTATTTGCTCTGGCTCACATTTCTGACTGTTAGGAAGCAGCTCCCACTTGTACCTGAAGTGATAGGGCCAGGAAAGCACAACCCTTATCATAGTTCCCGAAATAAATCATGATTTCAGCAGCGAATCATCCAGCACTCCACTTTAATTACTGGAGTCAGGATGTCAAATGAAGCTACGTTTATTGAAATGATGCCTTCTATTCAAGCAGGACCTTAACCAGCACGTCTTTCAACTTGCCTGAGAACCCCCACTTACCCAGTCGAGTGCTTTTGTTGCAACCCCACAAAATCGTGTTTTAGCACCATGTAAAAGAATGCATATTAAAGATGAAAGCAATTAAGAACAAATCTGAGTGAACACACTCAGATTTGTTCTTAATTCTGAGTGAACACACTCTCTAAAAGCAGTTTTGCTTTGCCATCATAAGGCTTTTATTCTTAGAAATAATGGATGGACGTTACCCAAACGTTATTGCCAAAGCTGCAATGGAGGGAATTCGACTTTTAGGCTGATGTTGGTGAGTTATTTAAGAAGGAAATAAAGGAAAGCAATTGGACATCCAGGTAGGAATAAGTAGCATCACAAGCAGATTCCTGAACATCAAAGCTAAATGGTCAAAAAAGAAACAATTTTGGTAATAACCAATATGTAAAGATATGAACGCTTAATTTCATGTAATGCAGTTCTCTGCATTAAGTGCAACAACAGAATCTTTGAGGGGTCTGTTTAGTCCACATCTGTCTTTTTCTTTGCATATGCTTGTTGTTAAAGTAGGAGTAACAGGTCATTTATGGACCAAACAGCAGAACACAGGTTCTACTTGCTGCGTGTAAACTCCGGTGATGTTTACTCAAATCATGTTCACACCAAACATGATTCACGTGGCAGGGGCATCCAGTTTCAGACGCGATCAGTGGTTCTCTGGTGCAGTGGTTTCAGGCATCGGAACATGATGTTTACAGAGTTCAAAGATCTGAACTACAGAGAAACATATGCTTTGCACCAACCAATCAGGATCTCCGCCTTGATCTGTGATGTTTTGATGGGTATTTAGAGGCAGCTCCTCCAGTAGCTGGTGAACCTCACTGTACGGAAAGAGTCTCTGATCTCATGAGCCAAGACATAGACGTGTTAACCAATGCTTTTGGTAAACTCTTCAAAATAGATTAACATGATTTCTCAACATCATCCAAGTCTTCCATGCATTGGCTGTATGTAAAATTTACAGATATACAGTCAATGCTTCCATATAGCAATGAAGCCTAAAACTTTTGAGAGTACCTCCTCTCTCACATATAGTGTCAAGTTTATTAATACATTTTTGGACAATCGTCGAGCAGGCAGGCATCAAAAGACAGGTGCCCTAAACAAATTCAACATGCAAATCATGTTTGGTGAGTAATCAAAGACTTTGCAGGAAACCAAAAAATGGAAGCAACCAAGAAAGGTTGGTTGCTTTTGGTACTTTACCAGTGCTTGTTTAGGGCAATGGTGCCTCACTGGGACGGAGAGTTTATTTCCTTTATCGCCCACTTCATTTGATAGAATGGAAAACATCCAAACTTAACTAGCAAACCCTGGTCAGCTTGAAAACATGGATCTGGATTTATTTGCAAGTGAACTCTAGTGTGATTTACTACAGTGAGAATGGAGATTAGCTACCCAACGGAGCAAAGGATGAAAGAGTAACTGTCACAAATGAACAGGCATTGTATGTTGCATGAATGTTGAACTACATCCGGCAGATTATCCTGGTCGGAGGGCCGCTCAGGCCACTTTCTGAACTTTTATTCCCAAACCCTTTTTAGGCTTTCTGTGGGAGTCACAGAGTCAAATAAATATGTGCTGTGATTGCTATGCATACAAGCAGCTTCCTAATTCAACACCCCAAAATGAAAGCTCACCTCCAGACCCCTCCGTCTTTTCACCCAGGACTGAACAACGCAGCCTCCTAACCCTGCAGATGAAACAGAATATTAAGCAAGTGCGCGCTCCGTCTTCCTCCGTCCTTACCGCGCGGTTCCCTTTCGTCACAGTGCATCTGAAGGCACACAGGGACAGATCCAGGCAAGAAACGGGAATGAATGCTGAGTGCCGTGCAGCATTTAGTCAGATAAGTGACATTTGTGTATCCTCCCATAGCTAATTATGCTATTTATACCTGTGCGATGGAGGAGACGCTCCGAGCTGGTACAGCAAGATTAGTATTCTCTCTTAAATTGCTTGGCATTCTAACATCGATAACAACGCACCGTGCACGTTTTGGGGCTGATAGCTGTTTGTGGATATATTTGAGTACATGTGCACATTATTTTTTAGCTAAATTCTCAAAAAAACAGGTGAGCATTCAGGTGGCACATCTTTTTTTATATATATATATATCCAGAAGGAATGTGATTAGCATAATCAGTCAGTTAACTTAGTTGTACCAACGTGCATTAACTAACTCCACTGAAAGCACAAACAACTGCAGGGAAAATGGGTCATAACGCAACATGTCCCTGCAGAGCCCGTGATCCGCAGCAGGAACAAGTTGCAGAAAATTTACTGTGAAAAAAAACAAAAAAAACACAGGATGGAGTGAGAAGGGAAATGGCTGCAGGCCGTTCAGCAGAAATGCTGCATTCTTTGCAGTATCTTAAGGACATCTGTGTTCAGACTGGTGCTGCAGTTGATATGAATTTCATCATCCATGTTTTATTTAGCAAGCATACTATGTTCTAATCGTAGAATTTAAAATGAACATTCTCATGGGGGATGTTTTTGTTTTTTTTTTGGAACCAGATACGAAACAAACATAGCACTTTTACTTTTGCAGACAAACTATTTTGAGTGTAATATGGACACCTGGTGATGATTTTTTTTATAAAAATATACATTTTCATGAGCACCAAGGTGACATACGGGACTGAACATCTATTACACTCACACACAGGTTGAGTTTTTATTTTTTAGAGTAAAAACCACTTTAAACACAATATTTCAGTTGTTACGCTGTTTTAGTGCTTTTCTGATCTTATTTTTCACTCTGCGATGTTAATCTGCTTTTTACAACATGCCAGCATGGATGTGAGGCATGGAGAGGTGTCAGGTGCTTAAGTCGTGCAGTCGTGAGTGGCTGGATGGCTCAGTTAGCTGGGTGTCCTGGGTGTAGGACGCTTTCCAGGGCGTACCCTGAGCTAATGTCCACTTTTGAGTCCTTAGGCAAGACACTTTGGGCTGCTGTCTATTTGGGTCTCTCTTGGGCATCTGGCATAAAAACTGTCTGCTAAACCACCTGTGCAAATCAGTGAATGCTGATTTTCTGTTGTGATCCCTGACGGGATAAGATGAAAAGTAAACCTTTAGGAGACGTTTGTGACCCAGAAAGCAAATATAGTTGAGGGAAGACACCAGAAGTTGAGACTTCTCAGGTTAGACACCAAGAAGTCAAACTCATCAGATAAGACACCGGGTAATCAAACTACTCAGGTAAGACACCATAAAGTCTAACTCCTCAGGTAAGACACCAGGAAATCAAACTCCACAGGTAAGACACCAGGAAGTCAAACTACACAGGTAAGACACAAGGAAGTCAAACTCATCAAATAAGACACTGGAAAGTCAAACTACATAGATAAGATACCAGGAAGTCAATCTTCTTCGGTAAGACACCTGGAAGTCAATCTTCTCAGGTAAGACACCAGGAAGTCAAACTACACAGGTAAGACACCGGGAAGTCAAACTACACAGGTAAGACACCGGGAAGTCAATCTTCTCAGGTAAGACACCAAGAAGTCAAACTCCACAGGTAAGACACCAGGAAGTCAAATTCCTCAGGTAAGACACCAGGAAGTCAAACTCCTCAGGTAAGACACCATAAAGTCAAACTCCTCAGGTAAGACACCAGGAAATCAAACTCCACAGGTAAGACACCAGGAAATCAAACTTCACAGGTAAGACACCAGGAAGTCAAACTCCACAGGTAAGACACCAGAAAATCAAACTCCACAGGTAAGACACCAGGAAGTCAAACTCCTCAGGTAAGACACCAGGAAATCAAACTCCACAGGTATGACACCAGGAAGTCAATCTTCTCAGGTAAGACACCAAGAAGTCAAACTCCTCAGGTAAGACACCAGGAAGTCAAACTCCTCAGGTAAAACACCGGAAAGTCAAGCTCCTCAGGTAAGACACCAGAAAGTCAATCTTCTCAGGTAAGACACCGGAAAGTCAAACTCCACAGGTAAGACACCAGGAAGTCAAACTACACAGGTAAGACACCAGGAAGTCAAACTCCACAGGTAAGACACCGGAAAGTCAAACTACACAGGTAAGACACCAGAAAGTCAAACTCCACAGGTAAGACACCAGGAAGTCAAACTCCAAAGGTAAGACACCAGAAAGTCAAACTCCACAGGTAAGACACCATAAAGTCAAACTCCTCAGGTAAGACACCAGGAAATCAAACTCCACAGGTAAGACACCAGGAAATCAAACTTCACAGGTAAGACACCAGGAAGTCAAACTCCACAGGTAAGACACCAGAAAATCAAACTCCACAGGTAAGACACCAGGAAGTCAAACTCCTCAGGTAAGACACCAGGAAATCAAACTCCACAGGTATGACACCAGGAAGTCAATCTTCTCAGGTAAGACACCAGGAAGTCAAACTTCTCAGGTAAGACACCAAGAAGTCAAACTCCTCAGGTAAGACACCAGGAAGTCAAACTCCTCAGGTAAAACACCGGAAAGTCAAGCTCCTCAGGTAAGACACCAGAAAGTCAATCTTCTCAGGTAAGACACCGGAAAGTCAAACTCCACAGGTAAGACACCAGGAAGTCAAACTACACAGGTAAGACACCAGGAAGTCAAACTCCACAGGTAAGACACCGGAAAGTCAAACTACACAGGTAAGACACCAGAAAGTCAAACTCCACAGGTAAGACACCAGGAAGTCAAACTCCAAAGGTAAGACACCAGAAAGTCAAACTCCACAGGTAAGACACCAGAAAGTCAAACTCCACAGGTAAGACACCGGAAAGTCAAACTCCACAGGTAAGACACCAGGAAGTCAAACTCCACAGGTAAGACACCAGGAAATCAAACTCCACAGGTATGACACCAGGAAGTCAATCTTCTCAGGTAAGACACCAGGAAGTCGAAGTCCTCAGGTAAGACACCAAGAAGTCAAACTCCTCAGGTAAGACACCAGGAAGTCAAACTCCTCAGGTAAGACACCAGAAAGTCAAGCTCCTCAGCTAAGACACCAGAAAGTCAATCTTCTCTGGTAAGACACCGGAAAGTCAAACTCCACAGGTAAGACACCAGGAAGTCAAACTACACAGGTAAGACACCAGAAAGTCAAACTCCACAGGTAAGACACCAGAAAGTCAAACTACACAGGTAAGACACCGGAAAGTCAAACTACACAGGTAAGACACCGGAAAGTCAAACTACACAGGTAAGACACCGGAAAGTCAAACTACACAGGTAAGACACCGGAAAGTCAAACTACACAGGTAAGACACCAGAAAGTCAAACTACACAGGTAAGACACGAGAAAGTCAAACTCCACAGGTAAGACACCAGGAAGTCAAACTCCACAGGTAAGCCACCGGAAAGTCAAACTACACAGGTAAGACACCAGAAAGTCAAACTCCACAGGTAAGACACCAGGAAGTCAAACTCCACAGGTAAGACACCGGAAAGTCAAACTACACAGGTAAGACACCAGAACGTCAAACTACACAGGTAAGACACCGGAAAGTCAAACTACACAGGTAAGACACCAGAAAGTCAAACTCCACAGGTAAGACACCAGGAAGTCAAACTCCACAGGTAAGACACCGGAAAGTCAAACTACACAGGTAAGACACCAGGAAGTCAAACTCCACAGGTAAGACACCAGAAAGTCAAACTACACAGGTAAGACACCGGAAAGTCAAACTACACAGGTAAGACACCAGAAAGTCAAACTACACAGGTAAGACACCAAGAAGTCAAACTCCTCAGGTAAGACACCAGGAAGTCAAACTCCACAGGTAAGACACCGGAAAGTCAAACTACACAGGTAAGACACCGGAAAGTCAAACTACACAGGTAAGACACCAGGAAGTCAAACTCCACAGGTAAGACACCAGAAAGTCAAACTACACAGGTAAGACACCGGAAAGTCAAACTACACAGGTAAGACACCAGAAAGTCAAACTACACAGGTAAGACACCAAGAAGTCAAACTCCTCAGGTAAGACACCAGGAAGTCAAACTCCACAGGTAAGACACCGGAAAGTCAAACTACACAGGTAAGACACCGGAAAGTCAAACTACACAGGTAAGACACCGGAAAGTCAAACTACACAGGTAAGACACCGGAAAGTCAAACTACACAGGTAAGACACCAGAAAGTCAAACTACACAGGTAAGACACGAGAAAGTCAAACTCCACAGGTAAGACACCAGGAAGTCAAACTCCACAGGTAAGACACCGGAAAGTCAAACTACACAGGTAAGACACCAGAAAGTCAAACTACACAGGTAAGACACCAGAACGTCAAACTACACAGGTAAGACACCGGAAAGTCAAACTACACAGGTAAGACACCAGAAAGTCAAACTCCACAGGTAAGACACCAGGAAGTCAAACTCCACAGGTAAGACACCGGAAAGTCAAACTACACAGGTAAGACACCAGGAAGTCAAACTCCACAGGTAAGACACCAGAAAGTCAAACTACACAGGTAAGACACCGGAAAGTCAAACTACACAGGTAAGACACCAGAAAGTCAAACTACACAGGTAAGACACGAGAAAGTCAAACTCCACAGGTAAGACACCAGGAAGTCAAACTCCACAGGTAAGACACCGGAAAGTCAAACTACACAGGTAAGACACCGGAAAGTCAAACTACACAGGTAAGACACCAGAACGTCAAACTACACAGGTAAGACACCGGAAAGTCAAACTACACAGGTAAGACACCGGAAAGTCAAACTACACAGGTAAGACACCAGAAAGTCAAACTCCACAGGTAAGACACCAGGAAGTCAAACTCCACAGGTAAGACACCGGAAAGTCAAACTACACAGGTAAGACACCAGGAAGTCAAACTCCACAGGTAAGACACCAGAAAGTCAAACTACACAGGTAAGACACCAGGAAATGAAACTACACAGGTAAGACACCAGGAAGTCAAACTCCTCAGGTAAGACACCGGAAAGTCAAACTACACAGGTAAGACACCGGAAAGTCAAACTACACAGGTAAGACACCAGGAAGTACACCACTACAGGTTAAGACATCAATTAATAAGGTCAAACTCCTCAGCTCCTAAGAAATCATGTCACAACCACCTCACTTTGAGATCAGATTTGCCTATTTCGCAACAGTTGTCAGTTTTAAGCTTGCAAATGGTTTAATCTCTATTTGACATTGGTTGTGCAACCGAGCTTCAACAGAAGGCAGATGTTTTTTATTCAGTCTTTATCATTTACTTTACTTACAAAATGAACCATTTAGAAAAGCTTGATTAGGTTCGATTTGGCTGTGATTAGATTAGCCTAATGACCGCCCGTTAAGATCAGTGTGCAGATATGACTGAATAAAGTGCAATGTCCTAAATCAAAGTGCAACAATAACAGCCTTAACATGTCATTTAGTTGTGTGTGTTGGACATTAGTGGCACAGACCTGCAGCCATGGCTCCTTTAATCTAAATCAATCCTCCATTCCAGAGTCTTATTTGTTTTTCAGGGTTTCTTATTCTGCCAAAGAAAATGTGTCAGAGGAGCTCAATAATGGATTTGGCTGCAGCTGATAAAAAGGCAACACAGCTGAGTCATACGGTCTCATCGGCTCGATGTGCCGGTCAGATCAGTAACAAGGAAACCCTATTGTCTCCTTACCCCCTTCCTTTGAAAATGAGTCCTGATCTGCAATTCCACAAGACAAAAAAAAAGGAAAAACCCTGAGGACAAAAACCTAATTTTCTTCCCATTTATAACACAAACGAATCACATCATTGTTTTTATTGGTTCATTCAGATTCCTTCCTGTCGTTTTCTTGGAAGTCTTTTGGAAGAAATGAGCTCCTGAATCCCTCAAAGGAAACCGATATCAGTTCTGGCTCAGGATGGAAAACCACAGCAAATGGGTCGTAAAATACAACTTTAAGATTGTAGGAAACAAAATCTAAATTTTAAGTAAGACCATAAACTCTAAAAACAGCTAGTTTGTTTTTAATCAACCCTCGTAGAAAAGAAAATAAAGAACCACGACTGAAAGAGAAACACAAAATGGATTTTCCATTTGCGCTCACAATGAGGAGTAAAACTTCTGTATCTTTGATAGTTTTCTGTTCATCTGTCTTCCTATTGTATATACAGTCCACTTGAGGAAGCGTCGCTTGAGTCAAATGCTGCAGCCAACAAAGCTGCTAAATCTGCACCAGGATCGAAAAAGTGTAAATGTTTGTAAACAAGGTAACACAATCAGTACTACTGAAATAGCACTCATTTATCAAAGGACATCTTCTGTAAAAACCACAGTAATTACTCAAAAAGACCAACAAAAAAAATCATAATTCGACTTTTTTTTTTTTTTTTTTTAACAATGAACATTTATTCAACCATCTTCTAAACCTCTGCATAATACTTTTTGGGGTCACAGGGTTGCTGGAGCCTATCCCCACCACTGTTGGGTGAAGGTGGGGTAACCCTGGATAGGTTGCCAATCCATCACAGGGAAAAAGATGTAAAGATATAGATTTAAAAAAATTCTTCATCATATAAATAAATATTAACAAATTGAAAATTATCGGCTTATTCTCATTAACAAAAACACGTGTTTCTTTGTTTAGCATTTTTTAAGTGCAATTGTGTTTTTTAAGTGTTTTCTGTGAGTGTCCTGGAAGTTGCATACCAGCAACAACGTAAAAGTAGGCGCATATTTTTATGGAGTGAGCTGGTTAACTGTTGAAGAACTTATATTTTGGTTGTGAAGAAATCAAGCTTAACATTTTTTCTCTTTTATTCTCAAAAGTTCCGATTTTTTGGGCATCTATGGCCTCATGGTAATTCAATCGACTCATTTGTGGTTACGTTTTCTCCACTTTCTTTTTTTTTGATATCTTCATAAAGTTTTGTGTGTTTTGCCTCTTTCAGAACTCAAATGAGTGTGAGATTATTGAATCTTTAGGAGATTCCTCTGGGCAATCAAGCTCCGTATGGCGATTAGAGAAATGAAGCAATTAGAGAGTAGAGGGCAAATAGAGCATTTAAGCCTCACATCCACACGTGTTGGAAAGTCTTTGACAGCTTTGGATTTTCCCTCCCTCACACACACACACACACACACATTAACAACCCCACTGCTGTCACTCCACACACTCTCACACACACTGCTTTTTTGTGTCCAATTGTGATAAGGATCAGTTGAAGGTCGTGAGAGGGATCTCATTCCTTGCAGAGATGAACCTACAGATAGTGTCAGTCCTGCAGGCAGATTAGCCGCCGTCTGATTCCACCACTGCCCCAGTCGTCCCAGCGGTGTCATGGCTGCAGGACCGATCTTATCGAGCCACTGATGACCCTTCAAGCCCATTAAAGATTCCTTTTTTTTTTCTTTAAGTCAACACATGCACTACTGCAAAGCGAGGTCTGTGTGTGTGTTTGCAGAAGGGAAAAATGGGAACTTTGTTTCAGCCAATGACTGGAATCAGAGAGGAGGAAAGGTGCACCTCAGATGCTGAGTTGGACTAAAGGAAAACCCACTGACCACAATAAGGATTTTAAACCATTAGCTTACTTATAGAAGGACAAGAAAAATAAAATACCTCCAAATGACTATATGAACATGAAAAGTGAAGACCGAAAACCAAAATAAAAATCGTTCACCATTCAACTTTGTTTTTTGTAAGTACAAACAGTGAGTCTGGTCAAAATGTACCTTGTTTTTTTTGTTAAATCAACCTTTTTTATATTACTTTTACAAGTACAGTTTAGTTATATTTAAATTTCTCAATTTGACAATTCTTTAAACATGTAACGTTTGGTTCACGATATGCATTAAACTAAATATACAATTCTCCTAATTAAAAGAATATTTTAACCAAAATACAAACAGAGAGTCAGTTCCATCCTTAGACTGCTCTTTAGGAAGATCCTGGTGACTCAGCACCTGTGGAAAAGTAAACTGTCCTACCACAATTTAACGCAATGTCCAGTTTGCTCTCTGTAGCAACCAAGGTCCCGAGGTTGTTGCTCGTGTTCAGACTCCAGTCGGGTGGCTCGCCATCAATGTATTTCTGTAGATTAAGGCTATATCTTATAGTTATTTACAATAAATGTCGTATACTTGTATAGCACTTTAATACCTTCTGAGAAGTCCTAAAGCACTCACAGTTCCATTCACCCATTCACCTGCCTATAACTACCAGGAGTAAAGTGGGTTTCAGTGTCTTGCCCATGAACACTTCGGCACATGGGTGGGCATAGCAGGAACCAAACCTGCGGACTTCCAATCAGAGGTCGACCGCTCTACCAGAGGTAAACGTCTCAGGTTTAGTTTGGGTCAATCAGAACTAAAAGTTTAGCATTTTGCATTTAATAGCAATATGAAAAAAAAAACCTTGCAAAAGGAGTTTTTTCTTTTTTTAGTTGGAATGTAAGAAACTGGTTTCTTAAAGTTTAACCAACTTTTCATCATGGAGCCTACACATTAAGATGTGTACATTTTTCATTCATACCTTTGACAAATCTCATTCAAATTATGAACTAGAATAGAATGGAATATTCACTTAAAATGACTGCTGATTTGATTTATTTTCACAACCGTAGATCCGCCTTAGATATTGCAGATTTTCCTTTCCACTTTCAAGGATTGAGGTCTATACGCAGCTGTTTAAAGGAAAGGTCACTTCGCACACATGTGAAATACTGCCTTCTTCCTTCTCAATGGCACTTATTCACTTCCAACTGAAAGACTGGCGCGTCTCCGCTTCAAGGATGTCCGCCTTCACAGTGTCGAATCCATCAAACTTCACCCTTTCCACGCAGAGTCCAGCCTTCGCCGAGGAAACACTTCTAATTAGGCACTCTGGTACAAAAGGCAGTCCCTTCACCACCCTCTTTACTGTTCAGATCACTCAATGTCATTTCTGAAGGTTGGAAATAAGAAATAAAGCAGCAGTTCACTTTACATCGCTGACTTGGTTATGTTGCTATAAAAATTGTCTGTTTTTGGATAGAGCTATTGTTTTTCTGATGGCTGTCGGAGTAAATGAGAAAATTGGACGCGCTATATTTATTTGGATTTGCAACTAATTAGTTTCAAGGACTAAAGAAGTCGACAGTCTAACAATGCCTACTGAGCATTATTAACAGGTAATCTCTGAGTGTGCCAAAACTTTCCAACATGTCACTTAACAAAGAAATCTCACAAACAGGACTTTTGCTATTTTAATATATGTCACTGTCTTGAGTTTTTATATTGTAAACTGTAAGGTTTAATGGTTATTCCACTTAATCCATGATATTTTTATTCCTACGTTCCAATCAATCTGTCTGAGGTAAATTGTTAATAGAATCAAACTATACCATTATTAAATCATTTAAAAATGAAATGAATTGATTGTATACAGTAAATATTGAAAAACACCATTTGGTTTAAGGCCCGGAGGTTTATTTTACTATAATGTAAAAAGACCAAGTGTCATCACTACGTGATGGCAACCAATAATAATAACTATAGTGATGGATTGGATTTGTCCGCGCTTTTTCATTTACTCCTCAACACTCACCTGGGGCAGACTGACAGAGGCGTGACTGCCAGCACACACCTACCATTAACGGGACATTCACACATCAGTGGAGCCACACTGGAGAGGGAAGTGTCTTGCCCAAGGACACAACAACAGTTGACTGGGGGAGTGGGAATTGGGCCGCCGACCCTTCGATCATTGGCTGACCTGCTCAATGTGGTAGAATATTCTAACAATGTTTCATTTGTTTTGTTTTGATGTGGAAAAACAACAGTGGGCTAAACGTTAGGAAACTAAAATGTAAATGGATTTGCCATGAATTCTTGGTTACTAGTTGAATTTACACTTGCAAAAAATACAAGGCATCTGGAAAACTTCACCTGCACTGTTCAGTACCCAGGTGTTTATTTCTGAGTCACTCTGAGTTGAGGTGAAGATGTCCTGGATTGATTATAGGTCAGTAAATCAGATTATTTCAAATTAACCAATACTGACAATGAATTATACCGTTAAACCACAAATTGTGATATAAATCAAACTATTTGTTATGTGGTGTGACGCATTGTCATGGTAACTGCTGCCAAGCCTGCACAGACCTCGATCTACAGCAGTGGAAAGAAATTGTTTATATATGTCATATGAAGTCATCCAGAGCATAATTTCACAGGTAAGGTTCACTTCTTATGTCTTGTTTTTGACTGGAAGATGAAGCAAAAGTTTGTTTCTAAGTAACAAAGTGTCAGAAGTCAGAACTCTGTCTCCCCCTCTGGTAAACAGCGGTAACCATCTCCAGAGTTTTAGCCACACCTTCTGGATGCCGCACACCTGACGCTCATTCCCTCAATCAACCACATCATACTTAAACACTGCACAGAGCTGAGCTCAGAGCGACGTATTGTTTGTGCCACTCTGCCCTCATTACTGAGCGTTATATCTGGACGTTGTCTTCTGTCCCTGTTTGCCTCCACGCGCCACGCTGCCTGGATTCAGACCATCCTTTCTGTTCCCTGATGAATTTATGCCTGTTATTGGCTCCTGCCTGCCTGAACCGGATTTAGCTTTGTGGACTTTTAGCAAAGTTAATAAACCTGCTGCTTTTGGATCCAGCCGTCTGCCTTTTCTTGTGACACTAAGTTTACAGGTTTTACAAGAATTAATGTTGATTAATACATCCCTGTCAAGAAGTAAACAATGCCTGCCATTGATGGTAGGTATACAGTATCAATCTTAGACTAGATAGAGCCAAATTCTTAGGACTGGAGGCAAACAAGCAAAAATGTTGAAAAAAAAATCCGGTAACGCTTTCTTTTACAGTACAGTACTTACGGTGTACTTAAGTGGTATTTACATGGTATTTATTGTGTAACTACTGGGTACTTTCAGGGTACTTACATGGTACTTTTTATGGAATTTACTGGGTACTTACATGGTAGTTTTTTGTGTCTTATCTGTACTTACATGGTACTTACTGTGTATTTATATGGTACTATTTGGTTCATACCTATGTGGTACATACTGGGTATTTATAATATACTTACTGGGTATTTACATGTTGTGCAAAGGTGTCTTTTATGGTACTTACCACATATATGAACAAGGTAAGTACAAATAAAGTACCTTGAATGTAAGTCTGCACTCGCTGAATGTTTCATGGTATTTACTATGAATTTACCACAGAAACTACCCCTTAAGTACACTGGAACTGGACTGTAAGGAGTTTGATAAATCTCTGTGAATTCCTTATTGCTTTGACTGCAATGCTTGAAATTAATAAATTATCCTCATTTATAAATAATAATAAATTATTCAAAACTTGACTTTTTTTAAATATTGTTCTAAACATGGACTTTTTTCAATATATAATGTCAGGAAAATATGTAAAACAACAAGGTAAATATTTACTTTTAATACTAAAAACACCCAGAGTGTGGGTTTTTGTTAAGTAGGTCGAGGCGAGCAAAGGTGCAAATTCCCAGCACACTTGAATGCAGCATGATAACGTGAACGTGCATTAATCCGGAGAGCCTCGAGGCGCGTGCAACAGTTTTGAATTTCTCTTCATTTGGCAGGTAAGCCAGTGTTTTTGTAAATATTGGATAAATTATATGTAAATATTTAAACGGATCAAACTTTATAGAGAAGCTAACCTCGTGATTTCAAGCCGCTCTTTCAGTGTTTGAAACGTGACGTCAGAGCATGCCTGCTACTTTACTGCAATAATTTCAAAATGTATAACTTTTCAAAGTTTGTAATGAAAATCTACAAACATTGTTGTTACTCACCAGGAGAGGAGCGCCTGTAAAACTAGCCCGTAGCCTAAATGATGAAGTCTGTTGTTCAGTGCACGTTTGAGCGCATGTCTTTCTGGGAAAATCAAAGAAAGGCTTTTATTTTGAAAACAATGATGACGTACTTCCGTCTTTTTACCGCTTTAGGATCCGCTATGGTGAAGAAGACATCCATGACAGAATCCTGTGAAGCCACAGGAGTGTAAGCTAAAGTAAGCTAAATCCACCAAAATAATAGAGACAAAAATACCACCCAACAGTGAATGTAACTGTTTGAAAATATAAAACATATTTTGAGTAACTGTGTTGACTTTGAAATTGCCTATTCATTTCTTTTTTTCCTTTTCGTTTACACTGCCATGTGTTTGATGCTAATGCAAATTGTAGGTGTGAATAATATTTAGAAAGAAGAAATACACACAGCAATTGCCAATTAAAACATTACTTTGACATTCTTTGTCTAAACAAATTAGATTTTTTATGGCAATTTTGAACTTTTTTTCTTTGATTTCTTTTTTGTTATTTTTGTTTATGTAACTAAAATATAAAGTTGTGAATAATCTATCATGTTTATAAATGAGGATAATTTATTAATTTCAAGCATTGCAGTCAAAGCAATAAAGAATTCACAGAGATTTATCAAACTCCTTACAGAAATGATTAAATAAGTAAAACGTATTTTGTACTTTATAAAAGTCTTTATGCTTTTTATGTTCATTTGAGCTTTTATTGTGAATTTTCTTGCAGTTACAAACCCTGAAGAAGTCCTGCACCGTTACCAAACTCTGCTGATGGAAATTTGACGGACAAAAATACGACCCTCAGGCCAATAATGTGTTTTCTGGAATGCTCCTTTGTACTGTTTTGTACTTAAAACAAATTTCATTGTGATGACACTTTGTATGCTGCAGAAGTGTTTCATATTAAAGATAGTTGTTTTCAGTGCTGTATTGTTTCTCTTTACATTTGCCTCATGTTTCAGAAGTAGGAATATGTTTTTACAATGCAGTTATTTGACCTTTACCAACAAGTTAGCATTGTCTCATTTGGTGAGGTCAGAAGACCAAGTGTGTATGTATACTGTACGGGAAGGTATTCCATGAACATACCCAGTATTTACTACTGAAAGTACCATGTAATAGAGTGGAAATAGGGCTGACTTTCTTTTACAGTCCAGTTTTAGTGTACTTAAGGGGTAAGTACCAAGTAATATTCAAGTGAACATACCCAGTATTTAGTAATGAAAGTACCATGTAGTTGAGTGGAAATAGGGCTGACTTTCTTTTACAGTACAGTTTCAGTGTACTTAAGGGGTAGTTTCTGTGGTAAATTCATAGTAAATACCATGAAACATTCAGCGAGTGCAGACTTACATTCAAGGTACTTTATTTGTACTTACCTTGTTCATATATGTGGTAAGTACCATAAAAGACACCTTTGCACAACATGTAAATACCCAGTAAGTATATTATAAATACCCAGTATGTACCACATAGGTATGAACCAAATAGTACCATATAAATACACAGTAAGTACCATGTAAGTACAGATAAGACACAAAAAAACTACCATGTAAGTACCCAGTGAATTCCATAGAAAGTACCATGTAAGTACCCAGTGAATTCCATAGAAAGTACCATGTAAGTACCCAGTAAATTCCATAAAAAGTTCCATGTACGTACCCAGTAGTTACACAATAAATACCATGTAAATACCACTTAAGTACACTGTAAGTACTGTACTGTAAAAGAAAGCGTTACCAAAAATCCTTACAGGTGATGAATAAAACACTATAAAACAGACAATTACATTGTTTTTTAACCCTTGTGCTATCCTAGGCACTTTAATATTGGGAGTTGGGTCATCTAGACCCACTAGACAGTGCACTGAACTTTTTTCTTCAATGATCTGTGATCTTCACTGGTGTCCATGGATTACATGAAATCCTCTCCATCTTTATCCACCTTTGTCATGGTAGGGAGAACACGTCAATGTAATGGTGAGGTCATAGGATAGCACAAGGGTTGAATAGAAAAGTAAGGTTAATATCATTTGTGATCAGTGCCTTTAAATAAATGTAAGGTTTCTCCTATGCATAATCTGACCAAACAGACCAAAAAGAGTTAATCCCAATCCTAACATTATCTTCAACAATTTCAGTGGAACATTTTTTCCCCGAAAATACCATAATTTTTACTATTTTTACTATTGTGTTATACTATTCTGGATGTAAATTCATGAAAAAGTTACTGTTTGTAAAACACTTTTCAAATTAAAAGGTTTGGTTTGCCTTCTTTTTTTTTTTTTTTTTTTACTTGTATGATTATCTTTTCACCAAAAGCTTGTGACATTATACAAGTTCTGCCGTTTGCACTTATTTTAGGATGTTTTATTGAGTTTTGTTAGACAACAGTGTGGCGGCATCCTGAGGAGCCACACTTATTCATTCTCCTTTTCATTCTCAAAACTTTACAGTGAGCTCAGAATCGATATTTCCTTCAGCTGCATTTTTTTTCTTGCCCAACTTATAAACCAGACCAGAGTAAAAAATACAATGTTTGGAAAGAAACGAGCTTTCCAGTTTATTCTGGATGGTTCTCATGGTGGGAAGATATAAGGGAACGCTGACTCTTTAAACAACATGCATTGATTCAGTGATTCTGCTCAGATTGACCTCAGCCGGACCATATGAGTGTAAACAGAACCTGCTTAAATTACTCTAAAAATGTGACTTCTGTTCAATTCTGTGATTTTATTTGCTAATTTGGTTTGTTCGCTCATCCTATTTTTTTCAGGACTGGGGTCATATTTTCTCTCTGTTTCTCTCACCCACACTAGTTTGGACTTTGTGAAAAAACAGACTGATATTGTGACAGAGTGCTGTGTACCTCTCAAAATCAGTAAACAAATTGAATCCATATAGTTGGTGTCTTATAAAATGATTAAGTGTTCTGAACAAATTTAAAGCTTTTAAGTATTCCTTTTATCACAGAAAATACAGTAGTTCTCAAGTTAATTAAAAATGAGCTAGTAATTTATTGTGTATTTCTGAGTATTGTAAAGAATTAAAAGAAATCAGAGATGCTGGATTAGGAAAACATAGTTTTACTTTTTTAAAATCTTTTTTTCATTTGATCATAAATTACAAATACAGTTTGCATTTCCTTTTTTTCTATTTTTTTCAAAGATAACTAAGGTTTTGTGGAACTGTGCTTTCCTGTTATGGACACCTTAAAGTAGCCTGTGTCTACGCATCCATTACTGTAGCGTGACTCCGTTATGAGAGAACAAAGCGTCATGTTTAGAGGGTTCTGAAAAGTTTTCCCTCTTTAGCCTTAACAACCGCCTGCCCCTAACAGCATCTTCCTTTCAGATGTTGCACATGCGAGGAATATTTCCTGGGGACTCTTTAAAAGTTAAAAAGCACTGACATCAGAAAACGCGTGTTCAAGGACAAAGTGGATGTGGCTTCCAGCCAAGCACACTGCACAGCAGACTTGCTCTAACTTCCACAGACAAGGAGGGAGCAAACAGAGGTGGCTGGGCGTGAATAGTAATCAGCAGCAATCCCTTTCAGAAGGCCAGTGGCCTGGTAGGAAAAGTAACTGAAGTGGGAAGGTAAGTCACTGTGTTTTTATTTTTTTTTGGGGGGGGGGTTCATCACTTGTGGACAGAAAGAAAAACATAGCATACACAAAACCTTTCATGCACGAAACATCCTCAGAATCAGCCTCACATTAATCATTCTGTCTATGCTAACGTCAAGTGCATTAATCATTAATAAATTAGTGATGGGGTGATGAGAGCATGACTCAACCCAAGTGAGGAGTTTTTTTTTTTTTTTACTTAAGTTGTTAAACATCTATTTTGGATTTTTATTATCAATTCAACTCACAGGACGTTTGGTTAACTTCTGCAGAGCAAACACGCTGGGTTGTGGATCTGTCCTACAAAGAGGTTTCTTTAGGGACAAATCGTGAGAGGAGGTAAGGGTTGAAAAACTTTAATTACCCACTCACAAGTTTTATCTTACTCGCCCATGGCCAAAGTCCATATCCAGTTCGCACTATTGGCAGAAAATCCCGTGCAGGAAAAATGCAATTTTCCCTAATTTAGTGTTTGTGCTGGCTTTGTGAAATTTAAGGAGACCAGTTTTTAGGTTCTGGCAGGAGAAAAGAGCAAAATCAGTTTTAGTTTTGAATCCAGTTTGTGACAAAATGAAGGCCTTGATGTTCATCTGATGACATTGGTGGTACAGCAGGAGAAACGGAAGAAGTAATTAAAAAATGCTGATGTATTGAAGGGTTAATATCCTTCTTTTTAAGATCCACTCTGATGTTTTTAACAACATGTTCTCGTGGCTTTTCTCATGATAGAGGACGTATATTAAGAAAACTAAACTTAAAATTGCATTTCTAAGTATTTCTTTGTTCTACTTATTGTGAATCAGGAGCATACACAAATTTGTGATGCAGAAAATGCAATGGGTGGGCCCTAAGCTCCGTGCTTCGCTCCATTCGGATGTATCCACTTGTAGATGACTGGAACCATTTACATCTTTGTTTTCCTGTCTGAGCTGGCTCAAAATTCAACGGCTGGATAGCTCCGATTTTGTTGCACCGCTAATGTTCTAATGTTAGGTTGGAGGTGTGAGGGGCTGTAGTGGGAGAGTATGAAAACTGAGAGCTCAGCAACGGAAAGGGGAAGGCAGGCCTTGGTTGCTCTGAGCCATCGGTCCCCCTACAACTCAGAGGTGGATTTCTGATGAACTACTGCTGCTCTACCTAAACTAGTCCTAGAAAACAACAGCATTTTTTGATTTGGGCAAAAAACTTCATAATCACAATTAAAAGACAATTGTGAACACCTTTAAAATAGATCAAAAGATGATCGGAGTGGGTCATTCTGGAGAGAAAAAAACTGCAGAAGTCAAAGTTTATGTTTGCTTAGGAACCTCAGCTTTGGCGACATGTTCCTAAAATGCAATAAATGTACCTTTTGCCCTGTTGCAATTTAAAAATAGCTATTAGATTCCCTATTTCTAATAAACTTTGCCTTCCTCTTCAGTTAGAAGAAATGCTTTTGTCAAACAAAAGTAGCATGATATCTGCAGGGAGCATAGTTGGGAGTGCAAAATTCTTAGAATTGAACCTCCTCTCACCTGCATGGTGCTAATACATTTGGTGCACAAAGATTTTGAACAGAAAAGGTGTCAAAGGGAAAATCTGCCAGTCTTACCAAAAAATGTTGTCTCTCCAGCAATGTGACCCAAGCTTTAGCTCAGGTAGTTAGACATTTTTAGGATCATAAACCTTAAACGTGAAAAGTATACACATATGTACATATATATATATAGACTGAACTTTAGCTCCAAAGGCTAAACTAAAGTTCCTCAATTCTGGGAAATGGGGCTGCATAGTAACGTTGCTCAACAAAATCAACTTTAATAACTGTTATCAGGCCTCTGTGGGTCTCCATGGTGGCCTGAGTCATTTTTGCCTGTTCATAGAAATCATGCAGAACCGTGGACCGGGGGATCCATGAGTGGGGCACTTTGGCCCTAACAGTTTGCATGTTGGGGGCTCTAATGTAGCTCACCTGTGGTGTTTGGTTATGCATCAAAGGATTAGCAACTGTTTGTGTATTCGGATGGTGTTTGAAAACCATTAGCAAATGCCTGCCCAATTAATTACTGCATCTACCACTGAGACTACTTTTGTTTAATTAATGCTATCTAGGGAGTAATAGCTACAGGTTGGACGGTAAAAGTTCACCTTTTAAATCCACATTGTCTTTTTTCTTACACTGAAAGATTTCTGGAGAGGTGATCTTGTGCAGAAGACATAAACTGCAGATCGCCTTGCATGACCTGCAGTGGCAAGTAAACCACTGCAGTACAAGTTAATCAGGGCATTCTGTAGGGAATACCTTGGTGATGTAGGACCCAAAATGCAGGAGATCAGGCTTTTGTCAGAAATAAACATAAAAAACAAGAAAATATGACGGGAAAAGAAACTAGAGTACATATCTCAAAGTACCTTTTCCCAAAATGGCAGATCTCAGATGCTTTAACCCATTACGGTACATCATTTATAAGAGGACCAGTGGGGGGAGTCAGAACAAAAGCAAACCAAAGCACTGTCCAGGGGGGTATTCCAGGAAGCATGTTTAAACTAGCCTGACTTTAAGCCTGAACTCTGGCTGAAATCCGCCTGAACTTGCTTACTCTGGGTATGTTGGTTCCAGAAGATCGGATATGAGTTAGCGTAATTACGCTCGACTTGATAACCCTGGGTTAACGCATGTGCACGTCATGAGACGGAGTCTGAGATTTTAATGACGGCGTATGAAGATTATACGTCCAACAAAAAAGTAACACGGCTGCATCATTTAAAAAAAAAAGAATTTCTGCTTGGAGAAAATCAACAGACAAAGTAAACCCGCGAGTTTCTGATCTTGTTTCCATTTTCCTTGTGACGCATACATATATATATATATATTGAACTCTCATATGCCTAAGTTTGAGCCGGTGAATATGCTAATTTTTATAACAATAAAAAGAACGGTAAAAAATGCACGGAGTGCAAAAATTTATTAAAGAATTTCCCATCATTGTACTTGCAGAGTAAGAGTGTAGGGGTGCTATAACAACTCTCCTCTCCTCTCCTTCGCTCTCACTCGTGGTGCTGAGACGTAAGCATAGTAGGACAAAACAACTCGGCAAAACTCGGCAACACACAGTAAAACAGCTAAACAACTAAACATATTTAGTCAAAAAGCCGCACTTCAACCCAAATCCCTCCAGACAGGCAAAGAGAATGATATCCCACAATCCCTTGCGGTGCCGATCTAACAGCAGCACCAAAGTTACACCTACTGAATTGAATTAATTTGAATGAAAGGAAAATAATTGTCTGAAAACTATGTGTTATTTTTAAGGTGACTTAACAAAAAAATGATTTCTCTTAACTCAAGCAAATAATTAAGTTAGATCAAAGTAAACAAGTTTAATTTTCCAACATCCATATGTGGTCTTATCACCCTCTCACGGTGGAAAAAGTATTATCTGAGCTTCTTCATCCACTAAATCATCTTCAAATGGACACGCCATGCTGCTTCACCCTTCTCAAAACAAACTAAGCTTCAACTAAACCTGCTCCGGACCAGGTTATGTTCAGAGCATGAGTTGCCATGGCAACTTGACCTACCCTGAGACATACCTCCATTTCTGGAACCGAAAGCTGAGGTTATCAACTTCCTTAGCCTCAAACTTACCGTGGGAGCTAGCATAACCTGCTTTCTGGAATACCCCCCAGGTCCTTGCACCTAAACAAAGATGCACCATTACAATCTCAGGAAAAGGACATGAAAATAAGCTGCCCCCTTGACCCTTCCCAGTGACAAGAAACAAAAAGAGGAACAGTCCCCACGCACCTTCCTAGTGACAGAAAACATGAAGAGGAGCAACTCTTCTCTGGGATTAAAAACATGAATAAAAAGGCGAACTGGCAATCATCAGCAGGGACAGCGGCCCCAGCAACCCTCCTCAGCCACAGAAAAAAGCAGAGCTGTGGCCCTGGAAATCCCCCAAAGGATGGATGTGACATGGCATGACTTGAACAGGGGGGCAGGAAAACCTTGTTCTGGTGTGATGTGACATGACATGGACTGCAGTGGCGTGAAAACTGCCACTGCAGGAAAGAATCTCCTTCGGGGCCCAGGTTGGTCAGGTCATTCTTCAGTAACAGGTCCCAGGTTTGGGCTGAAACTGGCATTTTACAAATGTGATAAAAACCATAAAGCAAATTGATAAATAGAAAGTGTGACATAAGACATGACCTAAAATATGAAAGCTGTAGATGCTTATGAACATGAATCATGTGACTGACAGAGGGATGACACAGGACACGACAAAAGCCAAGGAAATAGAAGCGAAGAGTACCCGAAAGTATGAGGTCCCATGTAGGACATAATTTATTCAGACCCTCATAAACTCTTAGTTCATTCTGACATACATACAGGTATATAATCCTCACACACATACATCATCATTACAAAATGGAAGTAGGTATTGGTGGGAATGGGTGTAAATATGAAAATGGAAAAAAAAAGATGTCTTACATACAAAACCGGCAAGATGAGCCAAAAATAAACCCATTTGTTTATACTACAAATCCTTTAGTTTCACATTCTGTACGACATGAACACACCTTAACAGCTTAGAAAGTTTTTTTTTTGTTTTTTTTTTCCCCCACATTAACAGTGACAGCAGCTATTTGCCAATAGACCAGAAAAAAAAAAGAAAAAAACTCGTGGGAGGAGGAGAGCTCGAGAGCTGCCAACGACAGCATTTTGACAGAGGATGCTCACTGCATTCCAGGGGGATTCATTATTTATGCATTAGCGACGTGAAACTAATTGCATTCATCACCAGCTCACAGGAGCCCACAGAGCTGACATGCAATTTCAGTTTAACACAGTGCCATTTGCACACAAAGTAATAAATGCTGCAAAAAAAAGCTTCATATGCTGATGGTATGGAGTCAAACGATTCTAAAATCGAACTCATGTACCTCAATGTTGTCTGCAACTGCCCCAAAGCGTGCACATCCACGTTTCTCATTATTATTCTGCAGTTCAAACATTTCAAGGTGGAAGACGTTGCCCTTGTTTGCTCAAATAACAAAAATCCAGCAAAAACAAAAATTATACTTTGGCAGTTTTGGCAACATCAGCATCGCAAGCTTGGCCAATGAGTGAAAGTCGTACCCTTATATCTTTTCCAAACTAGTGGCCCAAAGCTTCATCTGAGCAGAGCAGCAGACTGTGTCTGGCAAAGCACATTGAAAAACTGAGGAAAAAAAGAAAAGGACAATAGGATGAAATGTGCTGGCTCCAGATGGGAGCAAGTTTGGCTCTGTGTTTTCTCCCCTCTGTTCTGCACTCTGTGCCAGCTTCCCCACCATCCTACCCAAGTTTCCCTCCTTGTCTCGTCTTCCCCCTAGTTGTCATTCCACCGCTTTCAGCTCTCCCCTTCCTTGCTGCACAATCTAATCGGGGCAGCTTCTGTCCACTTTGAACCGCGGGGCCCTTGATCCGCTGCACTTAGGACCACTCCGCTCGACTGGAGTTTGACTTTGATCTCTTAGAGGTTCGAGCAAAACGATGGGTGGCAGCACAATGGCCGGTCTTCTCCCTCATCGGACTCTAGCAGGCAGATTCGCTCTGCTCACAAGGGTAGGTCAGACCCCAGGCCAGATGAGCAGATTTCTTCAACTTCCACTCTCCAAGTCACATATATAAATGAATGAATATAAGGGAAATGAATATAAGTAAAAAAAATAATAATTCGAAAAGCAAAGAATGTAGCAGTTGTGTGAGTCAGAATCCCTTAATAGAAGTTCAAATTGAAATTGGAGAAACTTTTTGGCAGATTCAAGTATTTTCAAAGCCAACGAATGGCAATTTACCCTTTTATACCAGATCTCTAGCTCTGGCGAAGTTGACATTGTTTTGACAACTGTCTGTGCAAAAAGCGTAAATAATCAATGTGGAGTGCTTATGCAACCAATCAGCTGATTCTGTCATGGAGACAAGCAACTGTGCACAGTTAATGTGTTGCGTATTGGTAAATCAGCTGATTTACGCTGATCGTATGAACGGTCGAAGACTTACACTTGTCAAAACAATGCCAACACTGGAGTTAAAGCTCTGATGTTAAAGGGGTGATACATTTTTAAAAGCAACCTTCTTTATGTCTGTTTTTTCTTGTTGTTGTCCTAGCTAACCGGTGCCAAAACCATGCACAATGGGGTTTTTTTTTCTGAAAATGATTCTATAATGATGATTGATTCATTTTTTTCAAGCAAAAAACAAGTTTTTCACTTTATTTTGAGTTTTTATTTCAGGTGACCATCATTGACAAAAAGTCAATTAGATGTAATTGCACAGTGTTGAAGCATCAAAATGTTGAAGCATCATTTAAATGGTGGACAATAGAGTGTAAAAACTTTCTGTCAATACATTGGCAAGCTGTCGAAGAAACTTCCCTGAATATTTGTGCAAACAAAAAAAACCATGAGGTTTCCTGCTTAAAGGCTGCTTTGTAATGAGACCACCCTGAGATTGGAGAAACTGTCACCACCTCTGTGAGATCAGCATGTACACCACGCACTGGAAGAGTCTGAATTAAACATGGGGGGGTGGGACCCTCACGATACATGAGCTGTGTTTGTCACCAGATATTCTGCTCTTCTAAAGCTGCCCTCACACCAGGCAATAAAAAGTCTATGTAAATGCGCACATATGCGCGTTTTGGGCTTCTACGTTCACGCGTCACTACTCACATTTTAAATCTGTTTTGGTCTCTATGTACAAATTGTGCAACAATTAAATGCGTGCTGAAAGTTAAACCAGTTGAACTTTGACCCAGGGCTCGACATTGCCATTTGTCCGCTGGCCCGGTCCTGTTTCTCGAGCAGTGCGGACCACAAGATTTTATTTTTCACTTGTCCGCTCGGGCCACTAAAATATCTAACGGTTAATATATTTTTTACCTTTTTCAATAAAGTATATTTTGCGAAAACGTGTAGATTTACCTCGTCTTCATAATTTACTTTATTTACCTCGTCTTCATAATTTACTTTCTCTGCTAGTCATGTGTTCAGACTTAAAGGGTTTCTATGGGAAACCTTTGATCACTCTTCTCCTTCTCTCCTGCCTGTTACGGTTTCTGTTTCTTTTCCCTTGTGGTTTGTTTCCTTTTTGTTGTGTGATGTTTTGAGTTTAACTTCCTGTTTTATTTTGTAGTGTTTCCTGTTTTGTTGTAGTTTTGAGTTTTACTTTGGTCCCCATCCTTCCTGATTGTGTTCACCTGTGTCTCGTTTGTCTGTATGTATTTAAGTCTTGTCATTCCCTTCCTCCTGTGCTCGTCCATAGTTTGTAGTTTTGCTGTTTATGGAGATTCTAGTGTTTCGAGTTTCGAGTTTTGGTTTTCCTGCATTGCAGTGGTTTTTGGTTTCTGGTTTAAGTTATTAAAATCCTTCTCCACCTGGAACTCCTGCCTCATCCTCTCTGCGCCTGGGTACTCCCCCAACCACCCGCCGTAACATTATGGACGAGCCATTCCAGTACCCAGCAGAGGGGACCTGTCTTTGGTGGACCCCTGACTCCTCCCAGGTCTACTCGGACTTCAAGGGGAGTCGCCTGGCCGTGAGAGGGGGTCGTCGTCATCACCGCCGCCCTAATTGTAAATCCTCCCCTGTTTCCTGGATGGAGCATGACGTTCTCCGGCATAGGTCCTTCCTGGACCCTCTAGACCAGGACCTATGGCTGTGGGAGGACTTATTTCTGGAGGAGGAGGGGGCCGTGATCCAGTGGGCCTTGGACTGTCCCCAGCTCCCTGCCTCCATCTTCAACGGGAGTCGACTGGCTGTGAGAGGGGGACGCCATCGCCACCGCCGTCCTAATCGACATCCCATCTTGGCTCCGGAGGTGGTCTCCGATAAACCCCAACCCGTCACTGCTCCCAGGAGGGTCCCGGACGCACCACCACCCGTTCCTATTCCGAGGAGGGTGCCGGACGCACCTCATCCCGTCCCTGCTCCGAGGAAGGAGCCAGACGCACCTCGACCCATCCCTGCTGCCTGGAGGGTGCCGGATGAACCCAGACCTGTCCCTGCTCCCAGGAAGGTCCTGGACAGGGGGGTGGCGGACAGGAAGGTGCTGCAAGCACTCCAATCCTTCCCTGCACCAGTCGTCTGGCCCGAGCCCCCTGCACCAGTCGTCTGGCCCGAGCCCCCTGCACCAGTCGTCTGGCCCGAGCCCCCAGCACCAGTCGTCTGGCCCGAGCCCCCAGCACCAGTCGTCTGGCCCGAGCCCCCAGCACCAGTCGTCTGGCCCGAGCCCCCAGCACCAGTCGTCTGGCCCGAGCCCCCAGCACCAGTCGTCTGGCCCGAGCCACCTGCCGCGGACCCAGAGCCCTCCGCTGCTGAGTCCGAGCCACCAGCACCGGACGTCTGGCCCGAGCCCGAGCCGCCTGCACCGGACCCAGAGCCCAAGCCGCCTGCACCGGACCCAGAACCCAAGCCGCCTGCACCGGACGTCTGGCCCGAGCCGCCTGCACCGGACGTCTGGCCCGAGCCGCCTGCACCGGACGTCTGGCCCGAGCCGCCCGCCGCGGACCCAGAGCCCGAGCCGCCCGCCGCGGACCCAGAGCCCGAGCCGCCCGCCGCGGACCCAGAGCCCGAGCCGCCCGCCGCGGACCCAGAGCCCGAGCCGCCCGCCGCGGACCCAGAGCCAGAGCCACCAGCCGTTTGCTGGCCGGACCCGCCTCGCCGGACTGAACGGCCTCCCGGCCGCCCCCCGGACCCGCCTCGCCGGACTGAACGGCCTCCCGGCCGCCCCCCGGACCCACTTCGCCAGACTGAACGGCCTCCCGGCCGCCCCCCGGACCCGCCTCGCCGGACTGAACGCCCTCCCGGCCGTCCTCCGGACTCTGCTGCATGTGGCAGTTTGTTCTCTGGACCCCATCCTCATGGGCTTAGTTGAGGAACCTCGGTGCGGTTCCTTGAGGGGGGGGGTTATGTTACGGTTTCTGTTTCTTTTCCCTTGTGGTTTGTTTCCTTTTTGTTGTGTGATGTTTTGAGTTTAACTTCCTGTTTTATTTTGTAGTGTTTCCTGTTTTGTTGTAGTTTTGAGTTTTACTTTGGTCCCCATCCTTCCTGATTGTGTCCACCTGTGTCTCGTTTGTCTGTATGTATTTAAGTCTTGTCATTCCCTTCCTCCTGTGCTCGTCCATAGTTTGTAGTTTTGCTGTTTATGGAGATTCTAGTGTTTCGAGTTTTGGTTTTCCTGCATTGCAGTGGTTTTTGGTTTCTGGTTTAAGTTATTAAAATCCTTCTCCACCTGGAACTCCTGCCTCATCCTCTCTGCGCCTGGGTACTCCCCCAACCACCCGCCGTAACACTGCCTGCCCACGCAGCTGTCACTGCCGAGCACCACGCGGCACACGCTCACTCTACTTTTTTTTTTCAAACTTTATTGAATGTAACAATTCAATACAAAACAATGTTAAACAGCAACAACGAAGGAACAAGCCAGTGAGTTGTTATTACATTTTACGCAGATAAATTGAAACTGACACACACATCAGCGCGCCCCCCAGTAGTTTTTCCCTGTGATGATCAAAAATCCGACACTGTCACTGAAGAGAGACTGAAGCATGTCAGAGATGTGGAAGACATGGCAGGAATAGATAGGAATATGTTAGATGGAGTAATGGGTGGAATCAGTAGTATGGACAGCAAGATATTTAATGAATGCATTGATGAAACTGTATGCACTATGCTTTAAGCTGAATGTCAAAGAATCAAAGGCAACTCCAAATACCTGAATCTCAGACTCAAATGCAGTATAATGTCAAAGTACTTTTGTTTTTCTTTACAACACTGTAAGCAGTAAGTATTTCTAGTCAAAAGCTGAATGATCTCAGTAATTTTATTTTATTTTTCAATTATTTAATTTAATTAAGTAACTAAAGTAAATAAAAAGTAAATGTAACTTTGCAACAGTAACATAAAGCAGAACCTCAAGGCAGTCAGAGCAAAAAAGTAAATAAAACTTCTTAACTATTGATTATGAACAAATGTGAAATAGCAGTGAGTAGAAGCAGCATGAAAACTTCTTAGCTATTGTTACCTACTACACTGCAGTGCTCTCTTCAAAAAATCTGAAACAGACTAGAGCAGATTTAAGTTTGATATGCTCTATTTTCAGTCATTGAAAAGTGTATAAATAGGTGCTAGATGTCACCAGAATGCACCAAATTGCACCATATTAAAATTTTAGGGGGGCAACTTTAGGGGGGTCCGGGGGCCCTAAAGTTACAAGTACCTGCGAAGCGGCGGGTCGCGCTGTGCGTGGTGTCGGGCCAGTAACTTTCAAGCAGGGCCAGTAACTTTCAAAAACTACTGGCCCTGTGGGCCAGTGCAAAATTCTGGGCTATGTCAACCCCTGAAAGATTACGATAGGGGTAACGACAACCAGTTGAAAATTGATCAAGAAAGAGAAATTAATAATTACAGTTTGTGCCCGGCTGGAATTCTATGACAACGAGACTGTCATATATCGGAATAGAGCTGTGAAAGAAAAAGCCTGGAGCAAGATTCACGAGATCTGTACGGCTATGACATTTCATACAAAGCCTCTTGCAGCTGTGATTTTATGCGCTAGTAATGCAATTTTATCAGATAGCGACAGTCTAGTGTGAACAACATATGCTAAAATTGCGTAGAAAAACCCACGCTCAGTGCATTCTTGAACCACATGACTGGTTTTAGCATTGAGGTATTGAAAGTGTTTTTATGCTAACATTTTATTATTGGAGTCCTGATAAAATCAAAACATGATGATGACGATCAGTCACATGGATCGTCCCACCTCCCTGAATGTAGGTCAGCAATCACTGTAGTTCAAAAATCCTCCCTATTTTGCTCACCTTTTCCCTTCCCGACAATAATTATTTTGGCAAATTGTTGTGTTGTTGTTGAGTTTTAAGAATAAATCTCGGGACTGAAGCTTAAAAAGATGTGGTAGAAGACGCTGTGCAAAAAAAAAGCCCTTTTGCTAAATTCATACTTTGCATTGTTTATCTCTTCAACAAAATCCTGCTAATTGTAAATAATTGGCTTCACAAAACATCTGAACCAGGGGAGATGAATTGAAGCCACATTAGCTATTCTTTTTGATTTTGGCATACGGAATGTCCTGATCCAAGATGTTTGGTGCAGCTGGACTAATGACTAATGGATGAGCGATGTTTTGACCTCTAGAGTTCATTCACCTCGTCCAAAGTGTTTATCATTTGTAAAATCGAAAGTAAAAGAAGAGCCAACAATACAATGAATATATGCAAATAAACAAATGATTTTTTATTTTTGTTGATGGAAACAGTTTAGTAGAAAAGTAGGACAAAACAAATTTGTTCATTGGGATTTAATCATGTTTTTGACCTCTGTAAAAAGTGAGGTTTTTATGTAACATCCAGGCTGGAGCCACACTATGATGTGATTATACAAATCCAGATCTTTAGAGAGGAAACCTACATGCCTCAAGCATGGTACATTTGATCCACATTTAAGAATGTGTGTTTAGCTTTTGGTGTTCACACTGGACAAGCAGGGAGCGGCTTCTTTTTCTTTTTCTACTTACTTTTTTATTCACAACTCTATCAGGTCTCCACTGCACTTCTCCATCCTGTTCTGCCCTGGAACCAAAACCACTGAGAGGAAGAACACAACTGTCTGAAAGCTGCTTTAAGTTGTCATTTGGAGCTGATGCATTTTTATTTTGTGCTCCTTTTTTTGTGTAACCAAAAAATGTTATTTTAAGAAAAGCCCTGTTACCTACTGCTCTCCTGTGATAAGAACAACTTAGTCAATATAGTTTTAACCCTGGGAGGACATTAAGAAAGTAGATTACATTTTCCATTTAATGCATGAAAAGTTTTTTTTTATGGATTTTACGCCTTATGTATACAGCATTTTGAAACTATTTAGAATCAAAATGTAAAGATCTTTATTTGTAAAAGCCTTGCTGCTTATAAGCACAATGACAAGAACAAACACTATATATAGTATTAAAAATTGTTCTTAGTATGTTTTACACCTTGGCTTTATTTCAAGCCCTTGTGTCATTCATATTAAGAAACTGCATGCACCCAAAGAAAATGAACCTCGGCCATAATGAAAAACACCCCAACCCCAAAATAATGACATCACAGCTGGTGAAACAGTCAAAAAATTGAATGGGGCAAGAACATTTTATGGGGCTCAAAAAAATATATTTCAAAATGTACTATGAAACTTTGGATATCAGGGATATCCAAAGGAAGTTTGGAAATTATTATGGGATGGCCACAGGACCTTCAGCCGCCATTTTCTAACAAAGTGTGAAATTTGGAGATTTTCACTTTTTCCCTCAATATGGCTGAAGAAAACTATTGTTGCAAAATTTCACACACATGCCGCCAGCTGAAGTCTACAACCACGACTAAAGTTTTGTTTACTTTTGACCTCAGGAAGAGAACGCAGTCTTGAATAATAATTGAAAAAGTTCCAGCTACAAATTTAAACGCCTCCAAGAGTTTTGGATCTAACTCCTCAAGCATCATTAGAAGGATATTTGGAAATACAAACTAGAAGCTGTAGATGTTGAACTGCATTAATGTGGCAAGCTCGCAAAAGTGCTGTTCCCCTGTTGCTCGCACTTTTTTTACCAGAATAATGTGACAATTGAATACATTAATTTGTGGCTCAAGCTGATCAAAAGGATGCAAAAGATAATATGAATGTGGGCGTGGTTAAGAAAAAAATCTCAGTTGCCATGCAAGTAAAAAAATTGACCTTTGCAGAGTTTTCTAAAAATTCCATATACCTGTCTGTCACACCCGGCAACCAGAAAATAAAAAAAATTGTTGCTCTGGAGATAAAATCAGCCAGTGAGGGTGGGTCAGGAGGGGGTGATGAGGGTGGGGTGGACAGCGCTCAGTCATGCCTTTGACTTTTTTCATTTTACTGTATTTAATTCTACTTTCACTAAGGAGCCATGGATGTTTTTGATGGGGCAGAGAAATCTAGAGAAATTATTGATCATTTAGTCATACATTAGACTGGAGGAAAAAAGCTCAAGTTCACTGCATAAAAAAAAAGAAAAGTGTCCGAGAAGAGTGTGTGCTCTTGTTTCTTGTGTGTCAGTCTGCGGTTCGTGGGGTGTCTCAGCGGCGACTGGAAGAGGTCTGGATCCTTATCTGTTAAGGAGAAGAGAAGCGTCGGGTTTCCCCCTTGTCAGCATGTTTTTTTTTTTGCAGCAGACGGTAAGTGAGGCAGCTGTCACTGGCTCTAAGCCTGATGGGCCGGCCTCTCGTCATAATGTGTAATAAATAGTTAACGTTGCTCCAGCTACACCCTGATCCAACTCCGACAGAGGCTGGGGTTCAGTCGACCCCATGAATAAAACATGCTCTGCGTTATTTGCCCAAGGAGGTATGTTATCCAAATTGCAGACACATACATGGTGAGGAATGTCTGCTTAATGATGTCTCAAAGCGTTTTAAACCACCGCGTGGGTTTGGAATTGAGTTTTCTTTTTTTGTCCTTTGTGAGGTTTTAGTGATACATTTCAGGTCACAAAATACTAAAAGTCACAGAGCCAGATGCAAATAGCTGCATGTGCGGTTGGTAGTCAGTGGGTCTCTTTAAAGTTGCACGCGCCCAGCAGCAAGGTAAATGAATTGAGTGATGTAGGTTTATTGATCTATTGATTTCAAAGCCCTGTGGTGATGGAAATTCTCCTCACTCTTTAAATTGTGTGGAGCAAAGACTAATCTTCCAATTGAATCTGGAAGAGGGCGCTGTGAATGGATTTAGCCGAGAAAGAAATTCCTAATGACTTTGCTGTGAGTATTGCATTATGAGATATGTATGAGTACACTGTGTGCTCACAGGGATAGTATCAAAAGCACACTGCATTTATTTAATTCCTACTTTGTGTGTGTGTGTGTGTGTGTGAACCCTGTTTGTTTCTCTGTGTTGCCAGAAAACGAAAAAGCTTTTGATATTGGTTCAACTTCGCATTTGCATAAGATCACCACATGTAAAAACTAATTGGAAAAGAAAAATATAAAGAACTTGACACTGATTTTACTGTTTCCATTTTCTATGTTAATTTCATGTGAAATTTTTTCATTTTGCTATTTCTGCCAGCTCTTTGCTCAGATAGAAATACTCTGGTTGTGCACAAAACTGTTGGATTGTTTGAAACTTTCAAGTAAATTATGTGGACTTTGTGGACTGTATTATTTATAACAAAGAAAGCTTGGTTCACCTTCTCAGATGTGAAAGTCACAATTTTAGGTTTTCAATATAGGGCTTTTTCCAGACATACCAGTACCTTTGTTCAGTTTGAGCTAAAAAAAATCCTAATGTTATTTTTTTGTAGGTAACATGAGCAATAAAAGGTGGAATCTTGTAAACTCACTCAGCTGGCAGAGTTAAAGTCCAGTGGTTGCTCTTTATATTGACCACCACCTGTATTTACTTCCTGTTGAAATGTCAAGTTTCTGACCATCGGCTGTCACAGACTTTGAGATACACCTCAAGGATCCTCTACTTCTAGTCTACGGGTATTAAGGTGCTCCTTCCTGATAAATCATATCAGGACTATAAGTCCCTTCTCACCATCTGAAAGTCTTGAGGTCTCACCTACATTGACCTTTTCTCCTACAAATGAGCAACCCGGTATTCTGCTTTTCTCATCTACTGAATTAAAGACTCTATCTCCTATGGTTGCCATTCTGTCCTGTCCATCTGGCTCGCACAAAGGACATCATGAACCAAAGAGGAATTTTGCCACAGAGCTGCTTTTTTGACCAGGGAGTTTTTAACCCTTGTGCTATCCTATGACCCCACCCTTACATTGACGTGTTATCCCTAAAGGTGGATAAAGGTGAAGAGGATTTCATGTAATCCATGGACACCAGTGAAGCTGATAAATCATTTAAGAAAAAAGATTCAGCGCACTGTCTAGTGGGGTCTAGATGATCCAACTCCCAATGTTAGCACAAGGGTTAAAATGGCCAGGAGTCTGCTGAAAAACCACTCAGACAGATTCATTGTAGTTTAATATTGCTTTAAAACAAAAAAAAGAAAAACTGAAGGAAATCATAGTAACAATTACTGGGATGTGCGATTAACAGCATAAAATATCCATCCATCCACTTTCCAAATAATCTGTATGATAATTTCGAGGGTTGCTGGAGCCTATCCTGTCAACTGGTGGGCAAAGGTGGGGTACATCCTGGAGAGTTCTGGATGGATATTGCACGAAATAGAAATATCAATGATTTTGTTTAAGTAAAACCATACAAATTAACCAAAACAAATAAACAAATGAATAAATCCTCCTAGATTTTGACATACAATCTAAAAAAAAGACATTTAAAAGCAATGCCTAATGCACGGTCATATTCACACGAACGCTCCTATTGTTTTTCTTTCCCATGCATTACAATTCCTCCCAGGAACATCGCATTACACACATGTCATGCAGCATCATTATGTTCAGAACATGTAACCACTAATTGCTGGCAAACATTTCAAAATCAAAGCACGAGTACCTTTCCACCTGTCACAGGTCGAGTGAAATTCAAACTGACAAGCCGCCGTGACGTTCCAAGGATTAATGTGCAGAGACAGAGGCAACAGAAATAACTCTGAGGGACAAAACAAATATGAATATGTTTGAGATGCAGCTGCTCAATATTGGCTGTCTTGGCTTGAGCAAAAAAGGAACCAAATAAAAAGCTTAAAAAGACGTTGAAATCTACACAAGTGTGAGGATATAAGCAAATATAAACACTTTGAGTGTTTGTCAGTTTGTTTCAGAAAAACTGCAGCCGGAAGCAGCAACATCACATTCTTGGATGGGTAAAGGTGGATTAAAAAGAGCTTCTGTCTGTCTTAGTCCTTAGATTGTGTTTTCAAGTGTGAAAATGGGTCAATTTAGATTCCAAAATATAGATAAATAATGGAATAAAACTCAGTGAGTGCAGGAAAACCTCACTTTTCCTGCATTTATGAACCAAACAAGGCTTTGATAATCAAACATTTAGAGTCTGAAGGCCATGTTACACAGCCACAGCTTACATTTTGCGCATTGTCCACATATGAAATTTCGGTCTTTCGTAAAACATGCGTGATACGTAATTCGGAAGTGTTTCTTGCTTTCGTCATACGTCAATGTGCTCAGATGTCTATTGAGGGTTTCGGCCAACAGGGCTATACGTGAATTTGAATGTTTTGAGCTGTTCAAAATCTTTTGTCCGATGAGAATTAGACATTTGTGTCGACATTTTACATAGTTTACACGCAATTATTGTGTAAATCTTATGCAAATATGTGGCTTTCTACAACTGTTTCACCTATTTCCAACAAACTTTTCAAGCATTTTCCACCGATGTGTAATTTTTACACATATCACGTTCAAATGACATAACTGACGCATGAATCGGCAATGATTTGCATATAAACAGCACATTAATCACACTACGTTGATTTACATGTTCTTTGCGTGGTTTATTCATATTTATTCCATAGTTTTAACTGGGTTCATTTGTGATACATCTGTGAAAATTTCACCTGAAGACCACAACTTTTCTCACTTTTCCCACCTATATTTACGTATGACCAATTTTCCTCCATGCAATATGTGAAATAGTGACTGTGTGACGTGACCTTGAGGAGGACAGACAAGAGAAATAAAGAAGTGTACAACAGAAAAAGGGGTAATTGCACATGAAATAGTAGCCATCTGCACACCTCTCAGTTACTGTGTTTTCTTTAAGCCCCCCCCCCCTTTGGGCTGGCATTTGATGGTTCGCCAGCTCCATCTGAGCGCTCAGGACAAATCCAGAAACAACCAGATGTGACCTCGACCCCCTCAGAGTACGGATGTCATCACCGCAAAACACGCCAAGGCAGCCAGACCTGCACCTCTTGAAGATGCGAGGATGGGACTGGGAACTCTCACTTATTATTTTAGGTGTTTTTTGAAGCTAAAGGAGGTAACTAGCGAATAGAAGAGGAGGTTCATGAGTGTAGAAAAGGAAAGGATGCATCCTGTCTCTTTCATGGTGCCTTCTGGACATCCCTCATCCTATCTGCTAGTTCGAAGAAGTTTGAGCGTTCACCTGACTGGAGTGTTGTCTTGTCTTTAGGTTTTCTTACCTAATCACAATTGGTTTAGGTTAGTTGACTAAACAGTTACCCACCCTGACTAGACTTAGATCCACAATTTGCATTATTTACATATTTATTTTTTCCAGTAGATTCATATAATTTGTTCAGCTAGGCACAGAGTACTAATTATTTTTAAGTTATCGTGATGGTGTTCACTTATATGCAGCTTTTCTACTTTACTTGAAAGCCCAAAGTGTTACAGTCCCAGTCCCACTCACGCAGGCACACAACACATTCACACACTGACGGCGGCTCTGCTGCCCAACACTAGCGCCAAACTGTAACCACCAGGAGCAATGTGGGGTTCAGTGTCTTGCCCAAGGACACATTGACACATGGCAAAGTAGGAACTTGGGTCAATGTGCAGTTTTACCTTTGTATGTTGCAGTTTTCCTTTTACGTTTTTTTTTTTCATTGAATTTAATACACCATTTACGTTTCTGTCATCTTGTTTTCAGTTTTTCCCTTTTTTTAAAATAAAAAAACTTTCAAGAATTCTAATCACAATATTGTGAAAAATCGATCAGGATTTTGAGTCAACGGATTCAAATGTTGAAGTTAAATCTAGGAAAATGAAATATAACCTGGCCTGAGTAAACAGCTATTAAAAAAATTAATTATCATCCAAAAAACATGGTCAGTGAATTTTGGTCAAAACCACATAAATGTGCAAAATGTAGTGTTTCTGTGAAATGAAATTATTAGTTTTTTCAAAAATTTTGTAAAATAAACGAGTTTTAGATATGGACCTGTGGGTTTTCTGTAGGATTTGAGATAACATGTTGACATCAGCTTATTTAAATAAGGGGCAGAAACCATGCCAGCAAAAAAAAAAAAAAAAGAAAAAAAGAAAAAAAAAGAAAAGAAATTGCTAAAAAGTTTGAGTCTAAACATGTCTTTTGCAAACAGACTGTTGGCCTTTAACCTTCTAAAATTCTGACCTTTAATAGAGCCCCCTCTGAAGAACATCTGTCTAATGTTTCAATATTGGTGCAATCAGTGCATCAGGGCTTCGGGGTCTTTTGGAATTGGCCTTCTGGTGTCTGAAATATTACCTGACACGTCTCTTCTACACATCAGCCTCTGAATTGAGAGGGAAAAAAAAAAAACAACGTAAATTTCTGTTTCACTTCTGGCTTTTCCCACATCGACAGTAATTATGCTGCTTACTCTCAAGTTCATTGACTCATGAATTTGCATCGGAACATCTGTCGGAGTCATGAATATGCAGAGTGCCTGCATATTTTAATGAGAAGGTGACAGTGTTTTGATGATTTTACCATTGCAAATTAACTGGCTTTTTTTTTTCTTTTTAAATTTTGCACGAACAAAACTGATGGTTATTACTTTTTCAAGTTGCTAAGATGTCCTAAATGTACAATTCCAGGCATTAATCTAAAAAGTTGATGTTTCAGTTACTAAATGTGGAAAATTCCAAAGGGTTATCCCAGGACAATGCATCATGTTTGTAAGATTTGAAAGTTGATTTCCACTTTTGTTTTGTGGAAACTTTTTGACTTGCAGAGAATCGAGGGGCTGCGTACTCCAGCTTCTATAGCTCCCTGCCTCCTAAAAACAAACTGAGCTTTTGTATTAATGCCAGGGGCATTAAAATTAATTAGAACATTTTTTTTGCACTCAATTGGGGGTGTGGTCATTTTCACTTGTCACATGACCATGTGGTTCTTTTTTTTCTTAAATTTGAAAGTAGAAGATATGAGAGTTATCCAAAGATTTTTTTTTTCAATGTAAAAAAGGAACTATATTACATTAAATGACCCCTACAACATTTTATGTTGATTCCATTTTTTTCTATGTTTTAATAATAGAAATGGGTTATTTTTTTTACTGTATGTTAATCCAACCTTCAGTAGGCTCTGTTGAGATAATAATTAACCCATTTTCCTTCAATCTTCAGTGTGGGCTTTGACTGTCCATGTATTTCTTCTTTCAACAAAGCACTTCACTCATTTCTCTTCCTGCTTTCTGTGAGCATCCCTTCATCCCTCCATCCCTCCATGTAAGGCATCTGTCCAGTAACTGCTATCAGCAGAAAGCATGGCCTCAATTTTGAAAGTGGATAATCACTACAACTTTGTTAACAATTCCACAGTGACTTAATATGGGATTCTGTCATTAAGTCATTGTTCTTGGAAAAGTTTCCGTCTGAAAAAAAAAAAAGTAATTAAACTTCTGAAGCAGTCCATTAGCCTGTCAGCAATGGCCAAAAGTCTAAATTTAAAAACACTTTTTTTTGGTACTCACACTCTAATCTCGTGGATTCCCCAGCGCCTCGTACGAGGAGGTTAGGAGGCTGTTGAGCGCCATATGCTGTGTGTCATCACCCTAACCAGAGGCATGTGTCTAATGGTGTGTGGATAAATCTGCACGAGGCGGGAGCACAGATGTGCCTGTACCTGCTGCGGGGTCTCAGTTGCTTTGTGGATACTATTCTTCAAGGCTGAGACGGAGATGAAGAACAGGTGATCTTTTATCATCTTCTCATGGCTTACTCGCTCTATTTCCTTCTGTAATGGGTGAAAGAGTCTGCCCTCTTTGTTTCTCTCTCTGTTCAGGTTTTCGGAAACTTGATGGGGTGCGTGTGAGTACTTAAGTGCTGAGAGCGACCTCTCTGCAAACCAGCAGGTTCAATTACCATGTAGATTTCTTTGACATGCTGCTATAAGAGCACTGGAAGTTGAAGCCAGCCAAAGCGCCAAAGCTCAGACCTTGCTGGATGGGGTCGAGCCCAACCTGAGAAGGTAAAGTGATTTTTTTAGTTTTTTTTTTTTACAGCTTCTGGGTCACTTGATGTCAGTGCTGTTGAGTTGTGTCAACGTCTAAGAATACTGTATTCAAAAAAATTACAGAGGATGTTCATTTTGATGTCTATTTTGAAGAAGCATTGTCATCTCAAAGTGGTGCACAAAGAATCACATCGAAGCAAGAAAAAAGCAATGTTTTAGCCCTTGTGCTATCCTATGACCCCACCCATACATTGACGTGTTCTCCCTACCATGACAAAGGTGGATAAAGGTGGAGAGGATTTCATGAAATCCATGGACACCAGTGAAGATCAGAAATCATTGAAGATAAAAAGGTTCAGTGCACTGTCTTGTGGGGTCTAGATGACCCAACTCTCAATGTTAAAGTGCCTAGAATAGCACAAGGGTTAAGTAGCCAAATTTGGTCCAGATTGTGCCTAAATTGTCTTAAGCCTTAGTCACAGGTGCTCTTATGGGTGGTCTTATGGATACGGGCCAAAAATAGACAAACCTGTATGGGCCGCAGGGGACCCGCACGAAATGTCAAGGTCAGTCGGTGAGCCCGTGGACTAAAAATGTTCATTCATATTTTTTTACAGGCATGCTGTGGGTGACAGGTTGTAGATAACACTTACATGCAAGTGTAAGTATAGTAAGGGTGGAGTAGGTGGGACACATGTCATACTAATCTTTCATTTTTTTTAGACCCCCCTCTAATTTCTACACCCTGTGCAAGTGACCTTCACGTGGGGTCAGTAAGGGGCCATAACTTGCTCTTTAATGACTAGAGTGTGGTGTATGGGCACCATTCGACAGCATCACCTGTACTTTATATGTGCATGCAACTTGCAGTAGCCTTAAGAATACTTCATGATCCACTTACCACAAGCACAACAATACGTTCCATTTTCAATGATTTCCCTTGAAGCCTCAAATTTAAGACACACCTGCACTCCTCTTAAGATGTGGCTACTCTACTCTATGACCCTCCATGGTCCGACAGCCCAAAAACCTGCAGCACCCGTACGACTCAACCCCTGTGTGGAGTGTGAAAGAGAAGAGTCCCTCCAAATGGATGAGAATGAATGAGTGAAGGGAGGGTACACCCTGGACAGTTCACCATACCATTGCAGAGCTGGAATATAATCAGAAAAAAGTACTATGAGAAATTGCATCTAATAGTTTCATTTTTGTTTGCTTTATTATATCTTCTTTATCCAAGTTATACTCTGTTTTGTTGTTTTCCTGTGTCACACACCTTTCCTGGTTTTGTGTGCTAATCATCCACACGTGTTTTCTGTTAGTTAATTGTCCCACAGGATATTTATAGTACAACTTTTTTGTCATGCAGTAAGTCCAATCATGAGACTTATTCAATTCCAATATTCATCCCTGATTGACCCATGTTTTTTGTAATAAAGGTTGACATAGAGACAATTTTGTTATTTCATTCTAGCTGATAATATGAGTAAAACAAAATTAAACAATACGGTAAGTACTCCTAAGCCTCTGCAAATACTTCTTACATACATTTATGAATGAGAAATAAGGCATTTTGAGGTTAACCACTGTAATGGCTTATTCACCACAAATTTTATTACTTACATTAGGAGTAAAATCGCAGGTTATTACAGTAGTTAGTAGCCTTTTAAACAAGTCTAACAATAAAATTTAGTTTAAAATTGTTCACAGAAAAAAATAAATTTTGATTACAAAAGTATGGGTACCAAAATGGAACCCTGTGGTGCTCTGAGGTTTTGAAGTTCTATAAGGGCAAAAAATAAATAAATAAATTACAGATAAAACCATAGAGTCCCTGTGTTCTTATCACTTAAAGGCTTTTAGTCTCTCAGTAAGCACCAGCAGTGACCAGCAGGAATCTTGTCTTTAGGGGGCGGGGCCTCGGACAGAGTGGTTGTGACTCAGGATGTGAAAAAGCTGCCTGCCAAGCAGCTTTGGCAGGCAGCTTTTGACCGTGACAGTGGATGTGTCCTTGGGCAAAGCATTTACCCCCATTCTGCTCCTGAGTCATTCTTGGGTTTTGGAATAACTGTGACAGACTTTGTTTGCTTTAAAGTTTCAGCCTGATGGCAAAATTGTTAAATCTTGACTAAAACTTAAAAAACCTTCAAACTTAAAAAAAAGGAGATAATATTAGTTGAAATGTTGATCCTATTAGAGAATATGCTTCCATGAGTAAGAAAAAATAAAGTGGAGGAAAAAAATCATTTATACATATTAAAAACTGAAAAAAAGCCAGTTTCTTTAATGTAAATTGGCATATCACAAATACATATGGACTAAACTTGTAGGGAACCCTGTGACTTTAGAAAAAATATGCCTGAATGTGTCATAAAAAGAGCATACAACCGGACTATTACATACTAAACACAAATAAAACATTTAATATCACGAGGGGGGTTTCTCAACCAAGCTTGGGTCCTCTACCAGAGGCCTGGGAGCTTGAGGATCCTGCACAGCATATTTGCTGTTCCAAAAAATGTGTTTTACTGGATTGAAATGTCTTAGGTTGGTCTTTGCTATAATCACTTCTGCAGTTTGGGTATTACTGTCCCAAGTGCTTCAATCACCACTAACTGAGCGGTCTACAACCTTGATATTTCTTGTGGGCCACCTATGTATCCACCAATAAGAGCAGTTTTTACTAAGGCTTATGACTGATGGGCGGTAAAAAAAACTATAAATTTAAATCAGTTTTCACTACTTGTGCATTAGCGTCTCACTGCAACATCCTGACTCTAGTCTAACCAAAACTATAGGCTAAGTGTTAAGCTGTGCTGAGGCATAAATGCACAAGAACCCCATTTTTAAACTGTTATCTGAAGGTTGAAGTTGCACAGTGACACTAAAACATTGCAAATTTCTGAAAAAAGAAAAAGTCAAAATTATTTTTTTATTGTACATCCCTAAAAGGTATATTCTGGTCTAAAATCATTACTGTAGTGCACGTGCAGTTTGTATGGAGGAGTTGTAAAGTAAAACCTCTTCCTTTTACGTAAACCACAGGTGCTGGCCCGAAGCTTTCAAACTATTAAACCTTTAAAAAATTACTTTGGATAGTGCTTTCAAAGTACAGACATTTAGCCTCAAGCGTAATATAAAAAATGTCAAAAACACCGCTTTTTACAAAAATAAAAACACGTAACCCCACCTGTCAAGAATAGCTTTGGAGGATTGATATTTTAGGCCTTTTTATTTCTGCCACTGGACCACCTGAGAATTCTTTTTCAAACCGGATGAATCAAATGGAAAAATAGTTTGTTTTTGAATCTCAGTTTGGGTGACCCTGGGTCAAATCTACACGAAAAAGGCAAGAGTTTTAGCACATTGTCAAAATGCAACACTTTAGCTGAAACTGACATGTTGTTGGACCAAAATGGATCTGTGAATTGAAAAATCTCAAAATCAAAATGCTACCATATTGTATTGACCTAATATTTTTCTCTCTTTTGTTTTTTTAAGATTCCTTTCAACTTGAAATAAGTTTGATTTTTGTTTCTTTGAGATTCCATTTGCAAAACAACAATAGGCATTCCATGAGATTAATAGTGGGCTTTGATAAGTTCCTGCACACATTGGGTTGTAGTTTGCGCTGAGTAGGCATGCTGGGAAACAGACGTATACAGGTCAGGGTTTGCTGCAAGAATCCCATGCAGAAGAGGGAGGTGGTGATAAAAAACGCTGATCTACTCACTCTAAGTTATTTCCCCACTGTTAGGATATAACCTTTACAAATAGCTGCAGGTAATTGACACATTTTTCTGCTCCAAAGTTCACCTCTGAGGTGATGCAACTTCCCAGTCTGATTGGATGCTTTCGCCAAAACTTCCCCAGAGGAATGTCAGCAGACACTTTGGATTATTAGGCTGGAAACTAAATCCACAGCTGGTTAGATTTTGGAAAAAGAGAAACAAGTTCATGTCTAGCTTTCTCAAAAATGCAGTTTAACTTCAGTAACAAAGTGAGGGGGAAAAAAGGAGCATAATCAAGGCTTTAATATTTGTTTGAAAGACAGGTATTCATTTGAAACTATGAAGGTGCAACTAAAAATCAAAATGTTAATGTTAAAAACTGAAATATTTCAAAAAGAAAATTAAATATTACCTTTGAAAAACTTTTATTTTGAAGAAGAAAAAAACAATTGAAAAATGTATACTGTTTTTGTTATTTTGAAATGTAACTTTTCTGTGTTTTATTTGATTATTTTTCATTTTTAAAATAAATTTTTCTTATATTACTTTTTCAGATGCAGATGCTTTGATCTTTCATCAAAACAGTACTCGTTTTAACTTAAAAATTGTTTAAAAAAATCTTGTTATGATTAAACTTTTAGCCCTTATTTAGCATATGGGGTGTGGCATCCATGGAGGGGTGTGGTCTAATAAGGGAGGTATGATGAGAAATAATTATTTCTTCTTCACGTCGCCTTTAAGAGCTAAGAGCACCAGAAGGTCTTGCACTTTATACATTAAATCACATTGATGGTGGTGAAAATAATCTTATTTCAGTGGAATAAACACGTGCAGACTGAAGTGCATCACAACATCAGTAAATACACTTAAGTTTTCTTTATGCCACAGTTTCTCTTCAAAACTGTCCTTATCTGTGCTTTTCATATCTTTATGTGACCTTAAGCTCAGCGCAGTCCTCAGGAGTGTGGTGCAATAGACTCCAAATAAGCATTATGGCTCTTATTTAGCTCCATAAAGAGGACCATAAATGGATTACTGAAGGTAATGGAAACAGTTTTTGCAACTAAAACTTCCAAATGATGAACAAATACAGAACATAATGGACAACATTATAGCTGTCTTTGTTCAGCCTAGATGGGATCATGTGGCATGTTAGGATAAAGGTGAATAATGATGTCGCAGTTATTCTGCATCTCAGCTGAGAAGGTCCATATGTCCAGGTGTTTTGGTGGGCTGGATCCATGTGTTGAGTGGAACCTCGTCTGTTCTTTTTAATAAATCTGTGTCAGGTGAAGCCTCGCCATTAACTATCCAGTAGGTAATGCTCAGAGAAGGGGACACTTGGCTTTCTCCTGCTGTCTCAGGCCTTAGTAGCAACTGCCCTTACGGGTGGTCTACGGGTGAAAATTGGCAAATCCTATACAGGGCACCTAGGTGAAAATTTTAGGTTGTAGCCCACTTGGTGAGGTCGTAGAGCTGGTAGAAATGAGGAAATTAGGCAATCAGAGCGTAGTTTTTGCGGGCACTCTACAGGGCTCCTATGGGCACTTATGTATCATACACACCCTGTGCGTGCTGCATTTGGGTCTGTTCAATAAGAGGCCAGTGCACGCACCTTACTGATGACAAAAGTGTGGTTTACAACAGCATCACCTGTACGTCATAAGTAAGTGCAACTTCCATTAGTCTTACACTTTGCACACACACATACACTTGCACTTACCACATGCATGACAATGGTACGTTCTAATCCATGATGTACCTTGAGGTGGCTGTACGTTCCTCAAGGGAACTCCAAGACACACACTGTGTTCCTCTTAGGATGGAGCCCCTCCTGTCTACAACCCTCTACGGATCTGGACAACCAAAAAACTTGTAGCATCCGATCGGTTGAAAGACAAGTTCAACAGTAAAGGCTATGTTTGATACCTGCAGCACAGACCAAGAAATACATTCGTTTTAATAACTTTCCTGTTCAAAATACCTATTTTTAAGCTAACATATAACAGTAGACATATTAGGGAACCCAAAGTTGTTTTTATTTTTCAAATTTGCTAAACAATCAGGATGACTTATTGCAGCAGTTACAAGTAAATAATATCATATTTCATTTTACCCAATGCTTTAGAGCACATGAAATACCGCTTTTGAAAAGCACGATGAATAATGGGGTGACAGCCGTTTTTCCTTTTTGCATTTTAAATAATCATGTTAATAACCAGAAAATTGCTTTCATGTTATGGGGGGACATTTAAAGATATATGATCAGCTGGATTTATTCTTTTCCTAACTTCTGAATTGTTGCTTCTTAATTATTCTTGAGAAAGTGGCACCAAATATGCATGCAGTTGTTGGAGCAGTTGACTTGCTGTGGCAGAAAAAGCCATTTTTAACTTCAGATTTAATTGTATTTATTACCTTGTTACCACATTTTGATATAAAGGGGGTATATTTTACCTGCAGGCTATGGAAAAAAATTATTTGAATTGAGCTCCTATAAAGATGCTCTTTTCAATTGTTCCCATTTTTCAATATTTGGCTGTTTGTGAGCTGCGAGTTCATTTACAGAAGCCCTCATCCTTTACCTCGGACTTTCCAGAACTGTGTTCAAGTTGTGCGACCAATCTTTGTTGGGGGACAGAAAAAGGTTTATTTCATATCATGCTTCATAAACCAGCACTAAACCAGGGAGGCTGGGCAATCAGGGGGTGAACACATTGTGGGCCGTGGGGATTCTCTAACATGGCTGCTACTCCAACTCCCTGGATTTACACCAAGCGTTAAATCAAAGGTGGGAGCGCTGAATATATATGCACGGATAGAGATTAGTTCTGGAGAAGTGGCTCCAAGCTAATTGGAAAAAGAAACCCAACAACGGTATAGAGCCTTAAGGAATAGAGTGGGGGGAATGAAAAATATGATGGGGGTGAAAGAAAAAAAAGAAATGGGAACCTTGTGAACTTGTGATGACCTGATTAGAGTAATGGAAAATTAAAGAGTTCAGAATATACATAACAAAAATGAACGGATTTGAAGGCAGAAGGGCTATAGAATGAGAAGTTGCAGAGTGGGATGGCTTTAGTGAGCCAATAGGTGGGATTAAAGAAGTGTCGAAGTAGATGGATATCTCTCCCAATGCTAACAACAGCTGACTTAGACGTCCCTTCAAAAGCTGTTGTGTCTGAAAAGGAGTGGACATGAAACGTTTGGGCGAAAAGCAAAGCATGTGGACGGCAGCAGAGACGATAATGGGCGGGGGATCGACCGAATGGTTTGGGTTGATTCAAGCTGACAGAGAAAAGAATAAAAAATGTTTTTCCTCCACAGCCAACTGCAGGCCCAACCCTGTCCAATCTCAGTGATAGAACAGTCCCCCACCCCCACCTCGATCACCACCACCACTACCTCCCCGGGAGATGATGAAGCAAGAGCGGGAGGGAGGTGGTTTATTGAAGGTGAAAAGTTGCAATGTTTTCTGAGTGGACAGCCTCAAGGGCAGCTGGCAAGAGATTAGAGGATGTTATTAGAAAGCAATGGGCTGTACCGTCCACTCATAATCTTCCTACGTGGGGGTGTGCGAGTATGTGTGCCCAACTTGATGCCATCAGTGGCATCGCATTTCCCTGATGCAGCCATCACAGGGAAACATTTAGCTTCCTTTGAACCTCAAATGACAACAAAATATGGCTAAAAGTAAGAGTAAATGGATTTCATAAACAGTTACGATTGGCACGTCCAGGTCAGGTATAAATCAGAATTCTACTTTGGTTTAATTTGGTCTAACTGCACACAGAGGCATTAGATGAGGATAAAACGTCTTTGACAAAGCAATTCAGGCTCATTCTTCTGTATCGATATTCCTATTTACATACGCTGACTGCCTTTCAGAGCTACGGCTTCAGAGGCTTCTTTGACTGCCTTTTACCAGTAGTTACTTTCTTAATTGCCATTTGGAGTCATAAAAAATGTGGAACGTTTTCAAGGTTTTTCGAGAAGATGGGAAAATGGACATGACAATCTTCCCAATGTTAAGATCAAACGTCCACCTTCAAACCAAAAAAGACCCTTAAACCACCTGTGTGAATCAGTGAAAGATGATTTGCTGGGGTTACCCCTGAAGGGAATAACAACATTGTGCCCTTATGTCAATCGTAACTCCATTGGAGACGGTAGTGTGGGGTGAAAGGAGCACTGTCTTCAACACTTTTAGTCTCTTCTTTGACCAGGAAGGAGGAACTGTACTATGGTAGACAGAACAGCGTCATGTGAAAATCTCTGGCCCCTTACCCTGTAAATACAGTACCATACCATATTTTACCATATTACCATTCCGTCAGCAAGAAAGGATAGCAGCCAGTCACCAACAACCACTCTAAAGGACCGAATAAATGTTGGGGATACATCGTATTTTAAAAGATATACAGGAATCCAGATAATACTGCTTCCTCACCACTGAGTGTTGTTTCTGTTTAATGATTTACCTTGAGTGCAGTAAATTAATACCCGTTTTAATTCACATGTACGCAGTTTACATCTATATGGTTTTCTTTTTCACTTCTCTCTGCTTTGCCTCTCATTCTTCTCCATAGAACTAAATATTTTGTTTAAGAGACAGACATAAATGGTCTCAGATCACAAGGACCAGAGCCCTCCTTTTAGTTCAGTCCTTTCTCTGTTCATCTTAGAACGTCTCACTTTTCTACCATCCACCAAGGCTGTTCTCCTGTGCTCACATTGGTATTCACGGTATTATATCATGCCTTTAAAGAATCAATGCACTGCATTTCTCACTGTTTATCACATCTGTTCTTTAACTGACAACACATAGTTTTTATTACCACTGAAGCCAAAGGAAAAAGATAAATGAAGATGTGGGGTTTGGAATGAAAACAGCAGCTCAGAGTAAATTTTTTTTGGCATTCTGATGTTATATTCTGCAAACCTTAACATTCCCAAATGGTGTAAATGTCAGGATAACATGAAACAAAAATATCTTAAATTGGTTTCCCTATTATTTTTTTGGTTATTTCTTTCTGATCCAAATCAAAGTATTCTCATTGTATGTTTACACTCGGATGATTTTGCTTCATATTATGGTAAATGGTAAATGACGTATACTTGCTCAGCGCTTTACTCACGTGTCAAATTTACGTCTGCTGCCTCTCTTTAGACGTGCATCAAATTTGCTGCTTGATGCCTGCCCTTGACGCCATGTTGCCTTGATGCCCTGGCGATGTAGCAATCGCCAACGTTTGGACTTCATTCATTGCCACATCATGAAAAACATGGATGATGTTGAGCGAGTAGCTTGGGTTTATGTTTTAGAGAGCTTTACAAAGGGGGCCGGCAAGCACGTCTCTGTGTCGGGTTCACCAGATCTGGATGTGCACAGATGTGACGCCCGTTTTTAAACTTTACTTCGGTCTGTCTTTGGCCCAATTTAAAGAATTTCTGTCCCACATTAACCCGAGAGGGGTAAATAAAAGTTAAACTGGAGGATCTTTTTATTATTGTCTCAATGAAAATAAGACAAAACTCATAAGCCCATGGAGCTGGAGTGATTGCATCCGCTACGCAGCCATGGCGGCTCTCCGTCTGCCGGGCAGCTGCCCATGGGCCAGCATCACTAGCCCTGCTGGACCCTGGGCAGCTGGCTAGTGTAGCTGGCTCAATCGCTCCAGGACCATGGGCTCTGTGACAGGTTGGCGACTTGTCCAAGGTGTATCCCACCTTTGCCTAAGAGCACCCAGGACAGTCTCCAGCAACTCAGCGCCTCCAGCAGGTTAAGCAAATGGATGGAAGTTAAGGCCTCGCATCAAGCGGCCATATTGAATTTTTCTTCCAACCCGCTGTTCAAGTCACTGAAAACATCACGTGCCCAAAGCTGAGTCCTTGATTGTTTGAAGCGGCTCACCACATCTGCCCCCCAAATTGCGCCGCACCGCGTCTGCTACCGAAGTTGCACTGCAGGACCTCAGATCCGTACATCACCTAAACATTAAATCTTGATGCCCCTGAGCGTTTTTACAGTCACAGTCGCATTAATGCACACTGAGAGGGGCTAATCACCAAGGGCAGGGTGGGGTTCACTGTCTTGCCTAAGGACACTTCGACATATGGGCGGGGAAAGCAGGAACCATGATTTACAATGACTAGGAAAACCTAGTTATAGGACCTAGTTATAAACAATGGGTTTTAAAAAAACATTTGGATATTCTAATGAGATAGGGGTCTTAGTCAGAAATGTGTGTTTCAAATATGATACTTCTGATTTTATATGGTTAAATGTTACTGCTTTTGTTGATCTTCTTCATTACAGTTTACCCTTTAAAGGACAGTTTAGAGGTTCATCCACCTCCATTTGACTCTATGTTGTTCTGTAATGTTTGATAAAAGCAAATTCTGTAGCAAACATGTAGGTGGAAAACATACACTTTTTTACATATTCAAGGGCCTATGGATTTTTTTTTCATACTCTAAATCTTCCTGTAACCAAGAGCACCTTTTGCATTTTTACACTTTCCCAAACTTAAATTTCATGCTTGAACTTCAAAGTTATGTGCCCAGTTTATTTAAATCCAAACTTCTTAACCGCTTTGCTGATTTGCTTCCCAGGAACTTCTAACCATTAAATCTTCTCTGCTTTAGACACCGAGCTTGGCAGCATTTCAAAGTGCAATAGAAAAACACAGTTGATGATCTCTTTTTATTCATAATGCAGCACAAATGTGTCGACATGGTGATAATTATAAAAAATGTAGGTAAAGGACTGCACAGGGAGTGGGTCACTATAATTGCAGACATTGTAAATGCTGGCTTTATTGCAGTTTAAAGTATTCATGCTCTGTGCTTTATGTGCTGAGAAAGTTTCACAACAGGAGTGTGCAGAGACAGGGTGACTTATTAGACTAATAAGGTGCAAAAAAGGAACAACTGAAATCATTTTTAACGAAATCTACATTCATATCAAACTTTTATAGTAATTTTTAGCATCCTTTATTCAGATTGGCCTTAGTGGAAGTTAAATTGACCACAGTTATCTTTAAAGTCTGAGGAAGGCATTTCATTTGTGTATTTCCTTCAAATAAATCTATCAAATCATTGATGTAAGACATATATAAACCAATTATTCAGACTTTATGAAAAAAAGGTATTGTTGGATCTTGAAACATCCTTTGACTTATTTCAATCCCTTTTTATAATGTGCTATATCTGTGGAGGATTCTTTTGATTATTTGTGTGAATGAAAGAAGGAAGAACAAATACAGAAGCTCATCTTACTTTTATCAGAAGAAAAAGCCATTGTCTGTTATATCTTTCTGCATTTTTCACACAATTTAATATAATTTTTTTGTCATCTTTGCAAACAGTCCACTCATGTGTCTTCACGGATATTGAAAGAAGGTAATTGAAAGCAGAAAGCTGCTGGTTTCCTCAGGCTTTTTCAAGCTTTAGAAAGGATGCTGCTGCCGCTGCTGCTGCTGCTCATTAATGTGTGGGTAGAATCATACAGTACAGGCATCACAATTTGGAAAAGATATTCTCAGCTCATCCCTAAAGTATTCTTCTCCTTATCTTCTTGAATTATTATTATCATTTATCATTTATTGAATGTTAGGATTTATCGTTTTCTTTTGTTGTTTGTTTTAAAGAGCAGACATTTGAGTTTTAGTTTGGGTACTCATTTTTTTTTTGGCATTCTTTGTTTTTATTTACCTTATTAAGCTGCTAAATTAAGTCAATACACTGATGAGAAAGTGCTCCAAGCGGAATTTATAAAGAAACATGCAGAGAGAGACTTTCAAGAGAGTCTAGCTACTGCTGTCAACGTTTGCATCGCAGGCTGAAGGCCGGCGCCAACACAGGGCTTAACGCCTGGACCTGAGTTTAGATCCCTCCAGTCCAGTAGGTGGCAGTATCAACATGTTTGTTGGTATTCTTCCTGCCAAAAACTTGTTAGAAGAGGTTGCAAAAGCATGCAGTCGTAATTTTTGTGCAGAAAGCAAGCAGTCAGAGTAAAAACTTGAGTTGACCTTAACTATATCACCGTTAGCCTTTCATTATCTTGCTGATTTACATGTTTCTTTAAGTGCAAATTTTTTTTTTATAGCGGATTGAGTTCTGCTTCCTGATTGGCTGTAGATCTTTTCTCCTTTTTCCTATGTCTCTTTTGCAGCTTAAGTATGTTGCCCTGTGACAAACTGGCAACTTGTTCAGGGTGTATCCAACCTTTGCCAAACAGTAGCTAGGATAGGCTCAAGCAACCCAGCAAACCCAAAAGGCATTCAGCAGGCTCAGACGATGGGTTGAAAATCATTATAACCATTTGTTCATTTCTTTAAACCATTTTAAGACAAGTCAACATGCACGTCTTGTCTTCAGGTGACACAACTTTTTTATTAAACTTAATTAAACTTGTGCCATCCTTGGAGTAGATTGATATTACTTTGGATCAGACCTTTTATTATTGCTGCTGACTTTGATGTGACAGTGAGAGGGGTCTCATTAAGAGGAAGTGAATCACTGCCTTAAAAAAAGTTAACAGATAGAAATCAGGGTTTTGCAACCAAACGCGAATGATCAGTTTTTAAAGTCAACAGGCTTGATTTATTCTGATTTGGTTTTTCATTTAGTGCTACCTCAGGAGATCTCAGGAGAGTCTGCCATCTTGAATTTTCTAAATAAATCCCCTCTAGTACTAGCTACTAAGTTAAACTTCCAACTCCTCGAGCATCATTGGAAGGCTACTTGGGAAAAGTATTTGAATTGGAAATTTTAGGTCTTAAACATACAACTTCGTTAACATGGCGAGTTTGCAAAAGTGGTGATCCACTGTTAATTGCAAATTAGTTACGGAAATTATAGTCGCTATGGAGATAAAAGTAAAAGAAACACTGCCATTCCATTGTGAAAAAAAGTGTTGTTTTTTTTCAATGATTTTCTCACATGCAGCTCTGAGTAGAATGGCTGTTGAAGGGAGGTAGATTAAGGGGCGTTCTCCTTAGCCAGGGCATCCAATGCCGCCCACGGCTTTAATTTGGTATGAATTTATATCCTATAAATCACTAGGATATTATTAAAAACTGGTAATCAGCTAGCAGTCATTTCTGAAATTTAGTTTGATTTTGTATTACATTTTTCTTTGTTGTACTTTTTACTTTTTATATACAGTTTTGTCTCCAGACAGGTTGTAGCCCAGCAAGACTCTGTCCAGAGATTGTAAAATGCTGTGAGTCTCTTCTCTACCACTAATTGTTTTAGTGGTCTCTCAAATGTTTGCTTAAAGTTTTCAAGCTTTTTTGTCATCTAATTCCAATATTTTGAATATTTTAGACAGCAAAACTCTCCTTAAAGTGAATTCACAGCAGGTCTAAATTTCAGTTAAAAAGAAACAACCTTGTAAAGGGCTTACACCATTAATTAGGCTGCATTTAGAGTCCTGAAGGGCTTTCCTTTGTTCCCCAAAACTCTCTGTAAGATCAAAACCTTTTCGTTTTTTTTGTTTGTTTGTTTTTTCAAATTACACCAACCATTTTATGCTTTTACCATTAAAATGAAAATCAGCTACTTTTCCAAGAACAGCAGTGGCTCCTGTCCTTTGAAGGCCCTAATGGGTGTCCTGATTGAGATTTAAATGTAGTTTATCGTGTTATGATGACTTGAAAATCACCTGGAGTGAGAAAAACAATGAGAACGGCTGATTTCTCAGGATCACGGTGAGCCAAAAAACGATGTCATTAAGTTGCTCCTATAGTGCTTTTTAATGAACGCTCTTATTGGAAAAGCTCTCCATATGCTGCTCGTTTGCTAACCCCGGAATCCGTGCACCTTCAGATGATTATGTTTTATTACAGCTGGATGATCTCACCTACACTATTTGCAGAATATGGGATCCATAAACGAAGAGCATATGAGCATGAATCTTTCACCTCTGGCAATCATCTTTGCGTACGGTCCTTGGAGGATGTGCCGCGGCTCCTCCCACTTCCCCAACCCCCTCGGTGAGGTGGTCTTGGCAGCGTGCAATCTCCTGGCAATCCCCACTCGTTTTCCTCACTCATTGATACACACTGATATGTGTCACCACAGGCCTTCTTGCATGCACCCGCACTGTCCTCCGTGCAGCACAAATGGACCGGTAAAGGAGGGGTTGATGCTGCCGGACCATAACAGGAGGAGGAGCAGGAAATTAGGGCGGTGTATTGACAGCTTCTACAGTTGATAGATAATCAAAAGGATGGGTCTGGAGAAGTTGGAGGGAGACTTTTTAAACGCACACCAGGCATGAAGAGATTAATGTAAGTATGGTGGCTTCCATGGATCTAGTTTAAGACTTTCATGTAAGGCCACTGATGAGCATCTGGAGACCAGATTGATACTTAGAGATTACATGTATTGGCTGATACTTGATGCTTATTAGTTTAATCCGTAATTTCCTCCTCCTCAAGCACAGCACATCCATCATAGATTAAAAGGCCATGTCTTCTGGTGGAATTTGAGGTCTAACCTCGCATCTTGAGCGGAGAATGCTTTCCTAACCCAATCCACATAAAAGCATCTGGGAAATTCTTGGATTCAAATGTTTTGCATTTTATGGAAATCAGCAGCTGGAGTGCAGAGTTTAGGAACCTGCTAATGTGGCAGTGTTTACAATACCCCTATGCTACTGCAACTGCAACATGGACGATTTGTTTTAGCCATAGTCATATGAAACCAGCACGGGCCACCTCAAGGGTCGTCATGAAAATGGAACGTACCATTGTGGTGTGCGTGGCAAGTGTATCATAAATGTATTCGTAAGGCTAAAGTAAGCGGCAAGCTCTTATTAAGATTATAGGTGATGTATAATGACTTTACACCAAACTCTAGTCATTAGTAAAGGAGGTGCTTAGGGATGTTCCAATTCGCTCACGTGATCGGAAATCGAGCCCGATTACACAGTGTCAGGCTCGATCGGATATTGGATTTTGATTAGGGATCTGATTTGTATTTTATTTCCATTATTATAATTCAGAACTTTATATTTCAAAATTATTAATCATTTTCAATTCAAATCACGTTTTAAGTTTCTCCAGGTAGTTGCTTTTCCCTCCAGCTCTCACTCTATTCCAATGCATCATGGGAGATGGAGTGTATAAACTCACCTATCTGAGCTTAATTGTTTTGTTCACTATTCCTACGGTCTGACACCGGATCCCACTGGAAGCTACATCGCTCAAGACGAGCTTTAGCTGTCATTTTTGTCGGAAATGGGAGACTTCATGAGCCAAGTTGGAACAAGGAAGTGAGGAAGTTAACCAATTCTGATTGGTCACACTGATGACGTATGATTAAGCCTCTAAGAATGATTGGTGAAGACAGTTGAAGGGCCGGGACTTTTCCTAAAAACAGAGCTACCGGTATCTGCTAAAACTGCGGCTAAATCGCAGTACCGTCATTATCAAAGTGTCTTTAATAGAATCAAATAAACACAGTCTTTTATGATCTTTCATATCCCTAACTACTCAGTGTTTTATCAGGGCCTGTTTGGATGAACACTGAGCTGATATCTTGTTAATGATAAATGTTTTTAGATAATTGAAAACGAGTAATTTCCCATGGTACACCTGACCATCTCAAATGGCACACTAGTGGGCTGCTGCACACCGGTTAAAAAACACAATTCTAGACAAAACAAAAAGCAGTCATAGTGGGACACATTTTCCTCATTTTAACATGCTGAATTATTGTAAAATATGAGTCCAAATTTAGAGTGCCCCAAATTCTGTTCCACTAATGAACTCTGCGACAATTTCTTTGTTCCCCCATCTATTCTCCCACTCTGTTCTCCCTAATCAGCTTTTCGCAAACAGCTGTACAGCCATAAGAAATGTAGGCGACCCATAAGGGCTTGGAAAGCTTTACTCGACCCAGGGACGTTTTCAGATCCCAGCTGCCATCATGGTGAGAACAAAGACGTCTTGACAGAAGAAAGCTGACTGCAGGTAACAGACACGTCACTGATTGAGCGATGAGTGAGACAACTGGATTCCACAAACACTTGAAAATAATGAGCTGCTTCAAACGAAGACCGAACAATCATTGTGCCTGCATTGAAATACATGAACACAAAAACACTTGAGTTTTTGAATAACATTAGTATAAAAAGTCTGCTGGCAACACTGAGAATAAAGCGATTGCTTTAGAAACTGAGCAGTTTTTATATTAACTTACTTTGCCTTGAGTTGCAATGGCAACTATTGTTGCCATTTTTGTTTTGTCATGAATGGATGGATGGATTACAACAAATTATATTTGAACCTAGACCTAGTCTAACTACAATGCCAATACCAAGCTCTCAATTAAAATAATGTATAAATTGAAAGTGTCACAGAAATTATTTTTTTGGCCATTTTGGAAGCCTCACATAAGACACATCCAAACTAAAGTCTCAAAAAGTATTTCAAACATAAATAATTCAAAAAATATATTAGGATACAACAGTAGGTATTTATTGTACTGCTCCTTTATTTGTAAGATTTCACTCCATCCTCTCTTTTTACTTCAAAAACGAGCCAGTAGAATGTGTACATAAAGCCAGATTTTGATCATACAAACAAATTATTTTACCAATCCAGACTTTTAAAACTATATGACCTTGTTGTTTTTAACACGTACAACTTCTATACAGAGCCAGTGGGAAATCATTACCATTCAATATCCAAAAACAGTTCTTAGAAAATGAAGGAGGCTACAAACTGAGGGGATGTAACTTCAAGATCAAATTGATAAGAACCACAAAGAAAAGTTTCTGTGTGTCGGTATGTGGCACTAAACTCTGGAACAGTTTGAGTAATGAGCTCAGACAATGTTGAATTATTAAATAAAATGTATAAAGAGACTGATTTCAAAATATATAGATAAGTGCAGTGAAGTATCAACAGGTGTTTGAATAATTCCAAATACATGTGTGAACTTGATTGTGCTGAAATAATCAAAGCTCTTTTAAGTACAACCAATACGTATTACATTGTGTAATGTGAAATAATGATTACTGAAATGTTTAAATTACAATAAATAAGCTATTGGTTTTCTTTACTTGATCTGCAATGTGTAGCAATACTTACTGGTTTAATGTGATAATATGTTCTAATAGTAATCAATGATTATTACTTAACAGTTACTGTTTACTGAAATCATGAATTAATGTTTTTCTCAAGATAATCAATCATTAATATGCTCTTGATTTTGTAACTTGAAGAGAATCTTTCTAATCAGAACCGGATTACAAAAACTATGTAAAACTATCAAATTCTGAATGAATTAACTCAGTAAGGGTGGTATTCTATAAACTCGCTTCTTCCCACTCCTTTTTAAGCAATAAATCAAGCTCTACATGACTTTAGTTAATGATCACTGTATTTAATTAAGCAAATGTGAGTGTCTTTGTCTTTTTTCAAGTTTTTTTTCATCTATGCATTTCATCATTTCTGTAATGAGTTTGATAAATCTGTGATTTTTTTATTGTACTGACTAAAATGCTTGAAGTAAATCAATCAATCAAATTTCTTAACATCAGACATGCATAGAGAAAGCAAAGACAGCAGGAAGCGGAAAGAGCCAAAGGTCTTTAATCCCTTTTGGCTGGGCCAATTGGGGGTCAATTATTCTTTATTTGTCTTTTGTTCTTGTGCTGCTGTCTGGTGAACGGTGTGGCTGGTGAACCACTCACTGATGCTGTCTGCCCTAAAGGGTTCACACGGTTCACCGGACAACAGCCTTGTAGATAGCAACTTTGCCTCAAAAAGCTATTGATCACTGATGGGGTTGCTCATCTTAAGGCACATTCATCCTGGCAGCTTTGATTCACGCCAGGGTTTGTTTCCTTTGATAGTTGGCTTTGTTTGTCAAGTGGGAAAGCTCACCTGATCACTGGTGCAAACCAAACGAGCAGGTCTGCTTCTGAATGAGGGTCTCAATTCACTTCAGACTAAATCAATGTAGAAGTCAACAAAAGAGATTTAATCGTGTATATCCCACGTTTAATGAGGAACGGGAAAAAAAAGCCTTATGGTCCAAAACAGAAAGAGCAAGAACAAAAGGTGGACATATTTAAGGCTACTCCTGTTGAATCAGTCCAAAAAGAGGATGAATCATGTCAAATTTTACAATTCTACGTTGCTTTTACATAACAATCTCAGAGGCCAACCAACCTCCAAGTGGGCACAACTACTTCATATAATAAAGTTGTTCCAAATTCGCTTGGAGGTGATATTACCTAACCGAGGCTTGTCTCGTCAGTTCTGTGACTTGAATGTACTATTTGTGTTTTATTCCTGTATCTCCCTTTTTCACCCTATTTGCTCTCCTAAATAGTGTTACAAATGTTTGTACATTTCATGACTTCCCTTCTTTAGTTTGTGTGAACTGTGAAGTGAACTGAGAGGGTACAATTGTTTGGTCCAAAGCAGATTTCACTGAGACCTACACATTTGGCAAACAAAGTAGACCAAATAGCTTAGTGTTAAAGTCTTGTCACAACATTTTAAATTGGTAGAGGCAGGAATTCTGGCTAAAACAAAATGGACCAACAATTTAGTGGCTGTGTTTCAGGTTAGTTTGAATGATTCTTGCCAGTCAACACAACTTTTTGGCAGATGAACTCGCCTTTGTCTTCAGAATACCAGATGCAGAGGGTTGTCTTCTGTGGCTACACCACAATGAGTGACAATGTGGCAGTTTCTGGTTTCTCCAAACATGATACTAAAAACAGGACAAGACTATTTGCAATGCTGTCTCATCTGCAGATAAGAAATATCAATACATTTAAAAAAAATCATGCCACTTTGCTTGGAAGCAGATTCAGTTTTCCTTGCTATTTTTTTTAATAAAAATGTTTCTTCTTCCTCTTCAAATTTTGTACATTTCCCATAGTAGGGTTTGATATTTACGTTTCTTGTTTTATTTCTTTTTCTCAGTGTAGAGAATGCTCTCTTGCATTATGGGTAATTTGTTGGAATGTCCATTCCAGAAAAAGTTTGTCTTCACTATAGACTATTTAACAGAGCTCTGGATGAATGGATAATTAAGTGTCAGCGACTCACTGGCTACTGTCTAAATTCTGTCAAACTCTTCAAAGGTACTTTGATTTTAAATGGAAGATAGCTACACTGTCATATTCTCCACTAGAGCCAGTACTTGAAGAGTAAACTGAATGCAATAAGCTAGGGAGATTAAGGGGATCTCAGCATTTATTCCAAACACAAGAAAACATGTCAACTACAATGTGGATCTGCAGGTGCTCTGGGAGGAATACAAAGTTTAACAACATAACTATTATGAGGTGATCTCTGCAGGGTTTAAACTGTTTCTTATTGTAGCAGACAAGTTAGGCTGGTATCAGTGGCTATAAACAGGTTTAAATGGGACACTTGGTAAATTATAAATGCTTTATTTTCAACAGGTTTCCTGAGTCAGTACCTACTAAGAAAGCAACCTCTGTTTGCTTATCTGACTTTTGCAAAAACAACGTGATGAGTCTTAAGAATTTGGGACAAACAATCTTTGGACCTACAAGACAGAACCTGATCACATGACCGGACAAAACACAGTTTATGTCATTTTGCATCAAAGAAAACAAAATTGCATCCCTGCCCTTAGACACAAATTTTTTACAATTAGTGAAGCCCATTGAGACAACTATGTTGCAATATTAAACTTTATAAATAAAATCGAATAAAATTGAATTGAATTTGTGATGTATGGGTGAAACTGTCACATAGTACCCTTAGCCCACACTCTATAATAATAATAATAATAATGGATTAGATTTTTTCTGCGCTTTTCCAGACGCTCAAAGCGCTTACATTGTGTCCATTATTCATTCACTCCTCATTCATACTTGGTGATGGTAAGCTACACTTGTAGCCACAGCTGCCCTGGGGCAGACTGACAGAGGCGTGGCTGGCATTTCGCGCCTACGGCCCCTCTGACCATCACCAGGATCATCCATGCACATTCACACACCAGTGGAGCCACACTGGAGGCGAGGAAGGTGAAGTGTCTTGCCCAAGGACACAACGACATTTTGGCTGGTGGGAGCGGGGATCGAACTGCCGACCCTTCGATCATTGGACGACCCACTCAATCACCTGAGCCACTGTCGCTAGCTGTTATTCAGGTGTGCATACTGACTACACACGGGGTTTGCACAAAATATAGATACCCACACAAACTATGCAGTGATAACCATTAATCTTGACACAACGAGCACACACTTTACATTGGTACCTCACCAGTGGGCCCCTTGCACAGTCCACAGAAATTGGGGGGTAAGATGAAAAATCCATATTGCATGCCTACATGTCTACTAATTCACTCTTACTTTACACGTGTAAATGTTTCCTACGATGCAGCATGCCTGTAGGAAAAGATGTACATGAACATTGTGGCCCTACGGGCTCTCAGGTCTACGACCTTGGTATTAGGTGCAGGCCAACTACGTGTCTCGCTCAAATTTGCCCATTTTTCACCAGCAGTATCTAGCCATAAGGATAGTTGTGACTAAAGCTTAAAAACATTTTAAAGATCACTAAATTTGTATAAAGCACTCAAAGCTTTTTCTTTATTTATTGGATTTACGTACTGCAAGCACAAAATGTCAGTTAGACCTTGCTTTTCAAACCTCACTGGTGACCGAGTGTGAACGTGATAATCAAGCCACACTCTCAGGGGGCCTCAACCTGATATCATGGCCTTGGGTTGATAATGAGTTTCTAAACGATGCAGAGTTGAATTGTTTCAAGCCCACCCCTTTAACCTTTAGATGTTGCTACATGTACACCTCTGAAGAGTTTATCAAACCAGCCTGTCAACACCATATGAGCTAATTTCTCCAAGGTTGAAAGGTCAACTGTGTGATAGATAATCCGTTGTGTATCCATAAACTAATTTGAAAAAACACAGGCAGAGAAAATAGTTAAAAGAACTGCTGTCTGAAAAACTATGCAAATAAAAAGGGAACTGTTTGATGTGTCAGTGAAATCTGAGAGGAAAAGTCTGGGCTTTTAACACCAGTTTCCACAGGAGTCTGGACGAACAGTTCCCTTCGTTGAGGGACAGTCAAAAAAATATATATATTTTTTTTAATATCAACAATGAAGGAGGAGGAATGTTTGTTGACACACAGACCCCCTCAGGTATGTCCACTGAAAAGAGGGATCCTCTTCCAGGACAGACAGGCGATGTACCAGAACTCTTAGAGAAGAATAAGTTATCTAACTCTACAACTACATGTTTGAAGAGTGTAGTAGATGGGCTTCAGATAGAACTGGGGGACAACTCCTGCTCCCCCAGTGGGAAAGAGGAACAACACATGAATCGCACTGCACCAAATAGAGGCATGGAGAACTAAATGATAAATAAATTATTAAGAATAGAGGAGAGGAGAGAAGAAGTAGATGAGAGTAGAGGACAGAAGCCCAGTGCACAATACTTTCCCCAGCTTTGGACTTCTAACAGCCTACTAGCAACTAATTAGTGTTAATTAAAAATGTTAATAGTAAGTTGTATAACATATGGCATACAGTATAGCAAATGGTAGTAATAATGACAATAATAGAAAACATACATTTTCAGCATGTCAACCACAAGCAGTCATGCACTGTGTGAGCAAAGTGTTCTATTTGGTAGCTAAGGCACAATGAGGTCTTTAATATAGGATGGGCTCATACCATTTAAGAGCTCATAGCAGGGGTGTCCAAAACTCATTTTCACCGAGGGCCACATTAGCATAGTGGCTGTCCTCAAAGGGTCAGATATAACTTATACATGTAACTAAATGTAGTGAAAAATAAATGAAACCACTCCTTAATGTTAAATAACTCATTATTTATTTATTAGAACTTTTTAAAGCAACAATTAGAGTTGCATAGAAAACATATTTGCTTGTTACTCTAGCAATAAATCCTTTTAAATTTGATTCTGTTAAGTTACATTATACGGACAGTGTTTGAGTCGTTATATATAGTTGCCCAATTCCATATTTCAAGTCCAATTCCCCCTTGATATGAATAAATACACATCAGTGTTTATTTTAAGAAATTAAAAACTTGTGTGCTCTCGCGGGCCACGTAAAATGAGATGGCGGGCCACTTTGGGCCGCAGGCCTGGAGTTTGACACATGTGCCTTAAGGTAAGCAGGAGGCTTTTGAACTTGATTCTAGATTCAACTGGGAGCCAGGGAAGTGAAGCTAACACGGGAGTGATGTTTTCTCTTCTGCTAGTTCCTGCTAACACTCTAGCTGTTGCATTCTGAACAACCTGAAGACTTTTTAAAGAACTTTTAGGACACCCTGCTAACAAAGAGTTACAGTAATCCAGCCTAGATGCAACAATTGCATTGATGAGTTTTTCAGCATCACTTTTAGATAATATATTCTGATAAATAAATGAATGAATGAATGAATCCTAGCTATTTTGCGTAGACGAAAAAAATGCAGTTTTACAAGCCTGTGATTTGTGAGCCTTAAAATAATAAATCCTGGTCTAATAAAACCCCTAAGATTCTTATTGCAGCAATTTAGGCTATATTTACACCATCCACCGAGACTATCTGATCAGATAGAAACTTGTAAATGTATTCAAAAGGGGAAGTTTTTAATGTGTTGTAATTAACATCTTACCACTGATTAGAAGATATTAGTGTCTTTCTCGTTGCTCATTTTCTCCCTTCCATGTGGAAAAAAAAATGTGAAGTACTTGCTCATGTTGCCATACCAACGAAACCTAAGTACTTCAGAAAAATTACAGGACACAGCAGGTCCTATCCAACCTGCAGCTTCAAAAGCAGAGCTCGTGTAAATAATCGAGCTCTGATGTTTTAAAATGATCTATAACTGGAACAGCTGCACAGAGAGATGTCACCATGACCAATGTCATGATTAACCGGGAGATTTTCTTGGAGCAGAGAACAGACTCAGATGGGAAAAGATTATAAAAGTCATGACTCATATTATTGCTATCCTGAAAATAAAGTAGAGAATAGGACATGGCTCTTAGATTTATTAAAATGCAGTATTGAAAAAAATGGACCAGAGAGTACAGAATATTAAAAAAAAAAGCAACTGAGCTCCCTTTAAGCTTATATAACCATTCATATCATATTCGATAAATGCATTTGCGTGACATCTATATCATTAACATGATCAAAACTTTCCTTGAAGGGTCTATATCCTGCAAAATCAGCTTTTTGAGCCTTTGAGTGTATTATAATGTTAATTCTTCACAAAAACAACCCCAAAGCGATATTTTGATCCATTCACCCATCTTGGTATACCACTAAAAACCTGCGCTCTAAGCACCAGCCCCTCCCAATTCTTGAAAACGAGTGGGTTCTCACATTGTGACATAGATAAGTGAGAACAGCCCCTTCCAGGAAGAGCCTGTGCTGCCAGCACTGCCCCCAGGCTAACACAAACGCCCACTTTCTCCACAGAGCTAAGGGTGATCAGCAAAATGCTTTCCTTTTATGTATACAATATATATATCTATCTTTGTGAAAGTTTGGATGTTGTTAGTTTTCATGGGCAAACACACTGCCGAGGCCGGCTCTAGGTTGACGTCATGAAATGGGCGGCACCCACACAGAGCAAAAGCCTATGCCTTAGAGATCAAGTCCTCTTACTTCATAATAGGAAAATGAGCTGTGAAAATAACTCATATTTCATAAAAAAATTGTTCTTTAGTGTACCAGAGTTAACATATTATCATATTTATATGGATATAGTTTACTCTGAAAGGCTTAAGAAAACTGGGATAGGCTCCTTATAAACCAATAAATGTTTTCTGACCTGTAGTGCATCATCATTCCACTAGGAGCAGTAGAAAGACTTGCCTTGGCTATTTCAAAATGGCTTCTTCCTTGAAATCTCAAAAACACTTAATGGGAAAAGCTTTGCTAATATTTTTAAAATGTGATAGTGAGAACAACTCATCTATTGTTATTCATGTTTTTAAATGACTTGCTATATCGAAAGGACGCAAGATTTGTTGATAATAACTATTTTATGATAAGGTTACACCATATTAAAAAAGTATCCAATTTCCGACAATGGCTAAATATGAAGGTTTTTTTTACAGAATTTTTTTCATTTTTAAACACATAAAATACTGTACTTTTTCTGAAGTTTCTGTACTTAAAAAATGAGTTTTTTTCCTTTCATTCTATCCTCAGCTAAATATTGATTTCAGATAAAAATCTTTCAGGCGCTGTGGGAGTTTACACTGAGGTGCACAATGTTACTCCATGGGTGACCCATTTCTCCCTCAGTAATGGGTGGGGGGCCGCGTGCTGTTCAAATATAATAATAAAAATATGATTGATGTTTCAGTTTTATAAATAGGTTACAAGCTTTTAAGAGCTAGAAATGGCGCTTCTTCCTGCTAATTGATTTTTTATGCTCAACCCAGCAGCTATCCACGTGCTTCCAATACAGGTCTTAATAAATATTCATCAGAAACCACTGAAACTTACATAACGTGACAGATATGCCATCAAAAACATCTTTTTTTGTGTGTTGTCTATCACTAAAACTGATAATCCATCATGAACAATCTTCTTCATCCCCCCCATGAGACTTTGGGTGAACTGAGCAGCTTCTTTAATTTGAGACTTTAAAGCTATGTACGTGTTCAGTGCGTTCTTGAACGCGCTTTAACATATCGAGTTCACACAGGTCTGTCGCTACCCAAAACAAGTTCATGTACTCACAGTTGGAGGAGGCTTGGTGTAAAATCTCAGTGGTACAGATCTCACAAATATTGCTCAAGGCTTTTTCTTTCACAGCTCTATTCCAGAAGATTTGGTTTCATATCATTCCAGCTGGACACAAACCACATGTGGTCTTCTCCATGATCAATTTTCAGCACTACTGTATTTTTACAAGGACACTACCCATACCAAATCTGAGGCTCTGATTGGTCAAAGTTCAACTGGAAGTGAAAACCTGCGCAGCGATGCCTTAACATGAGTTTTGTTCGCATAAACCCGAAATGCTTGTATGCGTATGTTTACATAGACTTTTTATTGGAAGCGGTCACTTGAACGGACGTTTCCCGTTGTGAGCATGGCATAACACCTCGCTGCAGGAAGAAGCACTCCCCTACTGTCTTCTATTAGATTCTACAACATAGACCCGACACTTCATTGTGCTACGTATCGTATTTTTTTTGTGATATTTATTATCTGCTGTTTTTTTTTAAATTTATTATCTTTTTCTTTGACTCTGGTGACGATTTAATTCCCCCTGTTGCATGATCATATAAAGTTCTATCTATCTATCTATCTATCTATCTATCTATCTATCTATCTATCTATCTATCTATCTATCTATCTATCTATCTATCTATCTATCTATCTATCTATCTATCTATCTATCTATCTATCTATCTATCTATCTATCTATCTATCTATCTATCTATCTATCTATCTATCTATCTATCTATCGTTCGTGTCCAGTCCAACTAACCCTGGTACTGAAGTTTTGTCTATGACTGACACAACTCAAATGGCTTTTGCCTAGTCTCTCCATCCATCTGGACTTGGGACAGGCACACAAAAGTGCTGAATTGTGCCCCCTTGTGGTTATCTGTCTGTTTATCAGAATTGCTCTTCCATCTGAAAAAAATTGATCAAAGAACAAGTTATTTTATTTGTGAAAAGATTTGAGTAAAACTTTCAGTTCTTCCTGACACATGAGAAATCAATTCAAAACATTCTAAAAAACACCAACAAAAGAGACAGCACAAATGTAATTTTGTAAAGCAATATTTCTTTCGGAGAATTGGGTATTTTACCCCTTTAACACCAGAAATGTCCACGGTGATGCCTAAACAACACACACTCTTTGACATAACAACTCTTCGACCATTTATTAATGCAATACAAAATCTGACATGTCACTATCAACTGACTTACATTGATTGCGTTAACTTCACACTGCTGCAAAGGTGTTTATTTCTGCCTCAGAAAGCGTTGGAATTGTGTTACTTAAATAAACACTTGAAGAGTAACTGTCATTTGAAAAAGGCTAAAGGATTAAAGGACACAAGCCAATTTAGTGATAAATCATGTTTATTAGGCTGTATAAATGATCTTATATTAGTTTCTTTTAGAACTAAAACCATATAGATTATACTGGTTAGTATAATTTTCATGGGCAGGTAGAGGGTCTTTATCTACATGTGTTACGTAGGGCTGCCTGCTTTCTCCCTGCAAACTCCAGAACTTGTTGCAAATATGTGTGGGAAAGGCTGTCTGTCACACACACACACACACACACACACATACCAAAGCCCTGGACTAAACTCTATAATGAGAAAAAGATTAAATTGGACTTTAGAAGAAGGCAGAGCTGTCCAAATGTGGCCAAATGTGTCACTTAAAAATGCATCAACACTCATTACGTTGTGCTTAATAGGCTTCTGAGAAATTTGTCCCCTTGCCATTTGGTCACAAAAGCGGCTATAATAGATCCAAAATTGAGTAAAGCAAGGACACACACACACGAGCACACACACTTACACAGTGACTGTGACTTTGCTCTGGATTAGCATACAGTTCCTCTGTTGTGGCTTGGCAGAAACTTGACAAATACACCAGTCACAGAAAAAAACAACAGTATTATTAAAATGGATGTATAACTGTATTCTCCAAAAGATTTACTTTTATCTCTTTTGAAAAATGTGCCTCTTTGTTTTTACGTGCTGATGTTCCAGAAAAATGTGTCTGGTCCAAAACAGTTTGAAGACTCATAAAGCTGTTGATGTTCCAGTTGAAGTTTCAAAATAGTCCTAAAACATTACAACACTCATGTTAACACACTAAGGGCCATGTCACACACACTGCGTACATTTTGCATATTGGACGGATGAACATTGGTCATTCGTGAATATGTGTGAAAAAGTAGGAATAGTTGTGCTCTCTAGGTGAAATTTTCGCAGATGTATCACAAATACCTTCGTTAGAATTAATAATAAATCAAGCAAAAAGACAAACACACATCCCAACATGAACCATCTGAGATTATTGTGTTGTTTATATGTATTCATTAGTGATTCTTGTGTCAATTACGTAATTTTAACGTGATATGTGCGCTGTATACTCAATATTAATGTTATACATCAGTGGTACATGCGTGAAAAGTCCGTTAGACATACGTGTAACGGCCGTTGGAAGCCACAAATCGCTGAACTTATGAATAACTACATAAAATGTACATAATAAATTAGACGTAAATGAGCATGATGAGAAGAAAGAACCCATCTGGGTTTTGAACCGTGGCCTTCTTGGTTAAAGGCTAGGGTGCTAACCGCTACTCCACCGTTGAGCCCCAGAAACATTATATGAAATCAATTTTGTTTCTCTTAATGGATCTCCAATTTGGCCATTTTTACTGCTTCTACTTGAATAAGACTCACACACTAAAGCCACCTGTAGGTAGCCCATAAACATCCCATTTATATAGGTTACGCTAACAAAGTATTTAGATTGCCCAATAATATTTTATGATCTTTTTTTACAGTGGGCTCAAAATGCGCTTTAGCAGATGGATGCCAGCGGTTATCACTCTGTTGTTAAGCAGTTTACGATCATGTTTTTTTTTTATTTCAGATGAACTCTGACATCTTAGGGAACTCATTTCTCAGCCAGACATTTACATATTTGTTGGTTGCAATTAGTTTTACGATAGGATTCAAGTTATGTTTGGAAATTCACACAAAAACACCTTAGTGAAAAGGCTCAGTACAGTTGCTGTTGATGTTCTGTTCTTGGGTCAAAACATGTGAGCATGAATCAAGCTTTTTATTTCTCAATTTATATCCGGGTCATAAAACTTCTGCACTGTTCGCCAAAATACCTCTGGCAAGCTCTCAGCCTTTGCTTTTAAACTAGTAAAAGAAATTTTGTACATGTTTGGATCAACAGACTTTTAGATTGCTTAAGAAGTTTGATAAATCCAGAGCTCTTTGCCTGAAAGTTAATCTTTTGAGCCATAAATCACTCAGCAGGCACACAAAGGAAATGTACAAATATTTGTTTCTGTAGCTTTTATTTTCTGTTTATACCTTTCTTTGTTCTTTTTTAATAAGACATCCTTCCTGCAGGATTTTTTTTTGTATATTTTGCAGCACATGCTTGTTTTGCAAATTAAAATAGATGTGTGCACACCCTAGTGTCAACACTTTCTCACAAATTCTTTTTCTAACAATTTTGTCAATAATTTTCTATTGAATATAGTTTTCTTCAAAACCGTCGTATAAGAGTACTGGACTGAGTCCAGGATCCCAACAGTAAGTACCCACTGGCTCCAAGAAGCCAAAATCTCCAAGACTTCTATTGAGAGAAAAACATCTATTACTCAGTCATTCTAGTATTTGTCAGAATAACCACATTTTAAGTTATCCAAGTTATAAACTGGCCAATCAGATGTCTTAATAAAAGCATGTGGTGCCTACTGGCCCCCACCTTCAGTGTTAGAAACGTTTCATTGACACATTCTCTCTAGCGCGCTTTAGTGAAATGGGTGTGGAATTTCAACTCTAGGCTTTTGTCAACTTGGACCAATTACTCATTACTAACGACATCTAGTTCCAAATTTTGGCATCCATTCAAAAAAAAAAAAACGTGAATTTACTTTATTTCACCAAGCCATTTTCTATGGGTGACAATTCATTGCACGCTCCAGTTCTTTTCTACAGTCTATGGTTCACACCAAACGTGATTTGCGCATCAGATTTGATACTTTTAATGTTGTCAGTCATAGTGCAGCGATTTAGCGAAGTTCAAATTTCTGAATGTTGGCAAAGAATTTGCATCAGCCAATCAGGAATTCAGCTTTGGCCTGTGATGCGTTGATGAGTTAACCACTGGGTGGAGTTTAAAACCAACACAGAGGAGAATCTGACCGTTATCCTCGTGACATTTATGATATTTTTGTTTGTGTTGATACAATGATAAAAATCCTCTAATGTCATTCTTAATATTTTATCCTCCCATCCTCAGACTATTGTGGGACAGGATGTTGTCAAACTGTTCTCACTGTGAAGCATCTGTGCTGACCACCATGCCAAAATGAAGCATCAAACACATGAACCTGCAGACGTAGATCCCAGGCGGGCGACGTCCTCCACTCCTCATGGGAGCTAGCGACTTGTTCCCTCAGTGTCACTGTTCAAACAATCAGTCTCTCTGTCCAAACATGTTAATCCACCCACTTCATCGTTATGCTGCAGAAGATGCACAACTCTTAAACCCACGAGCCTCCTGTCACAAATCAATTTTTTTTTGCTTATTCAGGAAGAAAACATTCATTCAAGTGAATGAACAAAATATAAGTATTGTTCCATTAAAAAAAATCAATACTCTAAAGAGTAAAAAGATTGTGTTGCATGAATTTCAAACAATGTTTTTATTTTTACAGTGTAGAATGCTGGCATCACTTGATTCTTTTTTTTGTGTGTGTGTGTGTGTGTGTCTACAGCCTGATACAGCACAAGTCATTCAAAGTGTCAGGGGAAAAAGGCAGTCATGATAAACTATAACTGGAAAAATGATAGCTCTTCATAGATCTTGTAAAGAATCAATCAAGTTTACCGGATGTACCTATTAACTGCTGGGCACATATGTGCTGATTGATTAATAAATTAGATCTATTACAGCTTATAAGTGAATGTGTGGTGACCGATGAATCATCTCTGTTGTCCTTTTTCTCATTTTTGGGTTCTCTTTCTCGAATTGCAGTGAAATCTTGATGACGAAACAAGCGGATTGAGTGGCAGTTTGGTAAAGATTAAGAAGCATCTGTGATGAACTGTCAGACTGTCCTAACAAAGGGCATTTATTGTTTGAATTTTTTGGAAAAAGACGTACAAGAATCATTCAGTTTTATCATCTTTAATTAAATATAACCTTTGTACTTTGTGACAGAGCGCAAGTCTGTCAATGTCTTTAAAAAAGCTGTTTTTAACAGTGTCTGTGGTTGCACACCCTATTCAGCTCCCATCCATTGCCATTCATTTTGTTCTGATTTTGTAGATTTTGTTGATTTTTTGTTGACTTCCTGGTTCATTGGGAACCCTTTTCTGGATCATCCACCTATTGATTTGTGTTGTGACTGAATTCCTTAATTACCTAGTACACTATGAAGGGGTGTTACCATTTTCTAAAATTCAGTGCCACAGATATTTCCCAAGTCTCTGTGAAAAACTAGTGTGCATCAATGCTCACTAGATTTGTCAACATTGACCACAGGGAATTGTGTTTAAATTATTTTTTTTGTATGAAACTAAACGTATATATTTTTCATTTTTTACAGGCCATTAAAGTTTTCATCATCCGCACACAGTGGATTCATAAATAGTCTTCATAAAATGGGATAGTGGGATGGACTGGGAAGGGGAGGTTGATTAAAGAAATGACTCCATCATTGGTGTCGTTGCGTAGCCGTTGTGTGGGTGGCTTTACTGTACGACTGAAGCCCCATTTGGTCAAATGTCAACTCCTCCTGAACACCTCTAAAGCCAGGGGCTTTCACTGGCTTAAAGAAACAGCAAAACATAGTTGAGCGAGAGAAAATAGAACCATGAGTAAGGAAGGAGAGCAGAGCCGAGGCGCGAAGGCACTGTTATCAATAAAAACTAGTGAGGCTCCACACACTGTGACCTCGTGGATATGAACTGATTATTTTACCCGTGGTTTGGGTTTCTGCAGAGCTTACCTCCAAATAGAATTATTAAAGTGACTTTGCAAAAAGCTGGAAGTCACTGACAAATGCATCCTGAAGACCAGATCTTGATTTTGCTTTAGCTTCTGTTCGTCTCTTAGAACTCTACACTTTTTTACTACATCAAAGAGGTAAGAAAGTATAGTTTAGTCAATGTTTATAAATGTTGTGTTGCACCTAAATTAGCTATCAGAAAATGACATGTAATTAACAGTATGAGAAGTTATGAATATAATTGATATTACTAAAATATGCCGTCCGGGTTTCACACAAACTTGTAACTTGTAACAAGTGTTCTATTGTTTAGCAGCTTTTCAGTTTTTGGTCTCACCTTAATGTCTAAATAATTCTTATCAGCTCATATGTAATTTTTGCTGCAATATTTTCTGGTAATACAATCAAATATTGGTCTCTGTATTTGATAGTACCTTTAATGAAGTATTCATTCAGAAAACTAAAGCAGAAACTATCTGGCTTCCAGGTTGAATCCAATTTTGAAAACAAACCAGACAGAACAGAACTGATTGAGGTCCAGTGTGAAATCTCCACAGTCGGTCATGACTCTGCTATTTTCGACCCAAAATCCCTGCAATAGTCTATCAGAATGTTCTAGAGGACTTCATGATTCTTTCAGCTGAGGATCTGGATGGAGATTTTATCTTTTTACCCTGACCCCTGCCCATATTACTGAAGATGGACGTATCATTTTGAAAGTACTTTTTCTTGATTGATTTGATATGATCATAATCTCTGTCTTTATCTTTGTACAAAAAAACTGAGAAGTAAATGGGGATTTCTCCACAGTAATCACATTTTTGAAATGTGGTTTTGTGGGTATTATGAGCTGGAAGCCTAATTAATGTAAAAATAAACAAATAGATACTTCAATTGCATCAATTTAACAGTGGATTAAAAAGCACTGCTGCAAATGCACCAGAGTAAGCTACAACTGATGGTAAACTTGTCTCCTTAAAAAACCTAGACTTAGAAACAAAATGAAATGCAAGGATGAAAAACAGTCAAAAGATAGAGATTGAAATGAGAAAAATATGGTAAATGAGCATCAAAGAATGCATCATGACAAGGTGATGTAAACACAAATGCTTAATAGAGGTCGACAATAACTTTGTAAAAATGTTGACATGTCTGATGCATCATTAGCCAATTCTTAAAATGTTTTTTAGGCAATCTTTGTGAGTCCAGTTATTTCATGTTCTGAAGGACAGTGTTCCATTCCTGAGCCACCGTAACTGAATTAAGACACTTTTTCGCAAAATGTCTTCTTCACAAAGTGAAGAAGTTGAGATAACCATTAATTATGTATATATCAGACTTTTTAAAAAATACTTTATGAAATTCTTTCAGGTCAACAGTTTACGTAAAATGGGGCATTTATAATATCTTCATTGTTTTTGTCTAATACTTTGATTTTTTGTTTATAAAGTGACTCTTATAGTCTGAAAGTTGCTTCATTTGCGTTTGACAGGTTGTGATGCATATGAAACATCAGACATTGACTTTGTAAGTATCTCAGCAACTTTAGTCATGTTTTTACCGTGTGTGTAAATTACTGTATCGTCAGCGTAGGTACATATTGATTTACCTTTAAAAGAATGTCAACTAGAGCACATTTTGACAGAAAAAAACTTAGTTTATAGACACATGCAGCCTTCAGGAAACCAAGTTAAAGCGTTTTCCTGAGTGCAACGGTTTAGATGTTTTAAGTGACACATGGATTTTTCCAGCAGCAATGGTTTCAGTAAATTAAGCCCCGCCAATCATTGTGATGGACATACCACCAGACCAGAATTGGACAAAAAAAAAGCTCTACAGGCCACAAATCAGTTCAGATTACAAATAAGAAATCTTCATCTCCTACTCCCTCTCTTCTTTTTAAATTAATATTCAATTTGATGTGTTTTTCATTCCAATTTTCGTTCATTTTCTTCCTCTCAGCCTCCCTTCCCCGCCTCGGTTTATCTGTCCTGCCCTGAGACAGCTCACATCATCAACATCCAATAAAAGATCATTTCTATCGCAGAAAAGGTCAAGATGGAATCTCAAGGTTCAGCGTGTTTCTTTTAGCGGCTGATTAAATAAAAATACCTTGCAGGTAAAAAGTAATTTCTCCTTAAACATCCTGTTAAAATAGCTATTTGAATTTTCTGTGTGTAAAACTCAAACAACATTCATTTATTGGCCCTTTGACCTTAATTTTTTTTACAAAGTAGAGCAGATTAGGTCCTTTATAAAAGCAGTATTGCAAATTATACAAGTGAAGGTGTCAAGATTATGATGTTCAAATTACGTACAGGCTTTGCAGATCTGCAGAAATTCAAGTTTCTTTTTGAGATTTATTTGCCTTTCAACCATTCTTTTTATTGCAAAGTGTTTTTAAATAAGAAGAAAATCTTGCCTGATTAAAATTACAGTTTCCTCCGGGAATTTTATTATGTCTTCGGTTCACATACTTATAAAGAGGTGTGCTGTTCCACCTAAATCCATTACTTGGGCTGTATACACACCCCTTTTATTGCTATTTTAGCAGCATATCGGTAATGCTTCACCTTCAAACTCCATATCCCCTTTGAAGAGTACAAAGTCTGCTATGTTTTTCATCCTTGTAACAGGCCTATTTTCTTTTAGTTCCCTTGACTTATCATCAACGTATTTTACCTAATTCCAGATACATTTGCATTAAAGCAGCATTCAACGTAGCACAATAATGGATCCATAGATGTTTGTTAAGCATACCAATCATTCAAACTCATGTATGAAAATAAAAAAAGCAAAGAAAAAGACATACTTTATGTCAGAACAATAATAAATTGTAACGATTGCACAGTGGCGCAATGGGGGACCTTTCTTTGTGGAGTTTGCATGTTCTCCTCATGCCTGTGTGGGTTTTCTCAGGGAACTTCCTCCCACCGTCCAAATAAAACATGCTTCATAGGCTAATCATCTATGGCTTTTATACATTTTTTTTGCTGAATTATAATCATCTACTGTTTTGGATAATATACAGAAAGGAATATTTAAAAATAATTTACTTTTAACAAACAGAAACACCTAAAAAACAAAGCCACAATTGACTGTATGTGAGATGTGGATTAAGTGAGCATAATGTCACCCATAGAAAATGACTTACTTCTAGCTTCCATCCATCTATCTTCCTCCGCTTATCCAGGACCTGGATGCAGGAGCAGCAGTCTAAGCAAAGATGCCCAGACTTCCCTCACCCCAGCCACTTCCTCCAGCTCCTCTGGGGGGTGTTCCCAGGCCAGCCGAGAGTCATCTGTTGGAACCAGACATCGTTTGTAAGCAATGATGGGTCCAAAAGCTGTCAATCAAACGTTTCAAATGTTGGATGGGGAGGCCAGCAGGCACCACAACATTGAGTCTATAAGCGACTAGCCCATTAGAAGTGAGCCTGTCTGAAGTCGAAAACCCTTTTTGTGAAAGCAGACTCTAGAGAATCTGTCAATCAAACATTTCGTAACGTTCGAGGTAGAGCGATTGACCGATTTATAACTCGAGTAACTTAAGTAAAAAGGTAGGAAAGCAAGAATGGTTACTCTGACAACTAGAATGACTGAGAAATAGCTGTTTATTTCTCCGTAAAAGTTTTAGCTTCTTGGAACCAGCAGGTACTTCCTGTTTGGAACATAAGCAGCAGGAGTCACTCAGTCCAGTTTTCATATACAGAGGTCAGAGACTGCATTTCAATTGAACCTATTGTGTATATTGTTTACCCTACTTTTGTAGTGGGCTAAGAAGTTGTAAGACTGCTTAACACCAACATCTGTGTCTGTCTAGTGTTTTTCTGTTACACCGTGGCCTGCTACCAAATCCTCTTTCGATCAATAATTCCCAAGCCAATAAAAAACAACCCTCTCACTTCAGGTTGGCTATTTTCTAATTGGTTAAATGTTCAGTCTAAAATGTGCACAAAAATACAGAAAAAAATTGAGACATCTTTCAGGTAAAAATCTTATATATTAATCAGTATTTTTTGTATAAAGCTAATTTACATTTTTTTATCGTAAACTTATCCTCCACAGTCTACTTTCATTAGTGCAGTTGTCCGTCGTTGCGGTAGTCACATTCTAAAAATAACTTGTAATATGCAAAATCCTGCAAAGTTTTCAGCTTTAGATGTTTTAAAGACCCCTGACTGCACACTTTATACACTTGTCAGATACCAACATTAACAGTTTTCTCTCTTGTTTAAATTCTCAAAAGATAAGTTCAGTAATATAGAATGAAAACATTCAAGACTTATGTAAATTTGGCATTCAGTACTGTTGGGGAGACACAAGTGAAGTTGACTGGCAGAGTTCTACAGTCAAATAAGGACACTGGACACAATGGGCTGTAAAAAAAAAAACCTGCACCAGACAGAAAATCAGAAAAACTGCGAGGGTGTAAAAGGTGAACTGCAATATATCAAGGCACCGCTCTATTTTGTTTACAAGTTTGCAAGCACAGACACAACTCATACAGATTATGGTTTTTTCTGAGTTAAAAGTGAAAAATAACTCCCTACTTTGCGATTCAACTCTCTTACCAGCTTGTGTTGTTCTCAATGCAGCTCAAATAGTAAACTAAAGTAAACTATTAGGGCCATCCATTCCTCTGTGCTGGTCCCTATGATGGGATTCCATGTCTTCATGGCTTTGCTGTGTTTTTTTTTTTTTTTTAGTATTAAAATAATTTTTTGGTTTTTGAGTCTTAAAATCTTTTTTTTTTTTTTTTATAACTTTGGTACCACCTGCCCCCTCGTCTCTGCATTTTGGATCTTTCGTCATAGTTTGTCTTTCATTGCCATGCTGAGACACTTTAGCACTGCCCCAGATAGCTCGCTGGCTTTTAGCATAAACTCAAGATTTTCTTAATATGGGTTCAGAATATGCTATGGCAGAAATGTTGCTAACACTATTTGATACTTAAGGCTATGATCATTCAAAATAAATTACAATATAGAAAGGTAGTTGGTTACAAATACCTGAAAATCACAAAAAGGGTAATTTGGAAGCTGTAAATGGTTCCCAGTTCAGTTTGTATGGTGTCATTATCCCTAAGCAGCTCCAGATTATTACATAATTTTAGTGGTGGATCTTAAATGGACTCCACAAGCCAACTATCACAACAGGATACCATTAGTCCTAGTGTGTGTGTGTGTGTGTGTAGGTGTGTGTGTGTGTGTCTCTTTAGTGCAGTAGCCTTGGTTACTACAGTATCCGTGAGACACTGATTATTCTTTCCTTCAGTGCCAACAACTTACCATTACCGCTACGTAGCATTGTCAGCACACTAATGAAGCCAGTGTTTGGATTTTTTTTTTAAGATGTCACTCTGGATTATGGCCTCAGAATGAGAGAGAGAGTGTGGATCTGTAAGAGTGTTAGGGAGGTCTAGCAGCTCCCGCCTCCTCCTATGATCATTTCACAAAACGCTGCCCAGCAGTGGTGTGACGAGCCTTGGCGCCTTCTTGGCTCAGGATCCCCGCCGTCAACTCACCGGGCCACTGGGAGTGGAGTAAATTCAACTGACAGGTGACTTAAGAAAGCTTTAGCCCATGGCAGGCGGTGAACCTAAGGCTGGATTATCTATGTCCTTCAACACCATATGACCTAATGTCCTTGAACTGATATTTTCCTTTTTTAATCAATTAGGCTAAATATGCTTGTTTCAGTAGTACTAAGCTGCCATTTACATAAAATAAAATATAAAGAAATCTCCTTCCTGTGGAACAGTCCACCAGAAGAGGTGAAGGCTTCATCCACTGTGGAGGGTTTTAAGAAAAAACCTAAAACTCTTACATTTCCTCATGTTTTAATGGGATTTTATTGACTGTTTCCTCTGATTTTGTACAATGTGTATCTGTGCTAGGGTTTTTTTTTTTATTATTATGATGACTTCCTCTACTTGTATTTTCATTATTTATTTACTTATGTTATGTAAAGCGCTTTAAGTGTCCTGTACCACAACAGGTGGTCAATAAATAAAGCAGAATTTGAACTTACAATAATCTATTTTGTCATATCAAGCACATTGTTTGGATGACAATACTAATACTAAAAGGTTTAGTGCAAAATTGTTAATGTTAACTGAACTTTTTGGGTAAAGCTGGAACGAAAATACTTTTAACCTTTTAACCCTTGTGCTATCCTAGGCACTTTACCGTGGGGAGTTGGGTCATCTAGACCCACTAGACAGTGCTCTGAACCTTTTTTTTTTTTTTTTTTCAATGATTTGTGATCTTCACTGCCTCAATGGATTATATGACATTTTTCCACCTTTATCCATCTTTGTCATGGTAGGGAGAACACGTCAAAGTAAGGGTGGGGTCATCTAAGATAGCACAAGGGTTAATTTGCTGTCTCTTTGACCGAAGGTGTAACTTACTGTATTTTGTGTACCTGACTATGAGGTCAATGAATGGTCTATTTACAAAATGATGTCAGATGTAAGACACACCAAACTGTAAAACCACAGAAGTACAAATAAAAACAAAAAGAACGCACAAATCAACTAAATTTATGAAAAAACCCTGGAAAGACATCTGCGCACAATGACAAATGACAATTGCAAGAAACAAAAAGTATATCACACTTTCATCATTTGTCATGAAAGACACATTTGTGAAAAATGTGAAAAAAGAGTATTTCAGTTTCTGTAAAATTAAATACAACTTGACATTAGGTCAACAGAGGAAGTTTGTACAAAAATGCTCTAATGTACGTAGTGACTGTGAGACACGGGCTTTAGGCACATTAAGTAAGACAAGAAAGTGAGAGATAAGTGTGTCAGACTATTGACTGTGTTCACAGTAATTCCAGAACTTGTTTGTGACAAGCAACAATTAATCCATGTTAAATTGTAACGTATAGTTGATGTTGCTTGCATCAACATATACACAATTACCTGTAACTCCCAACCTTGTTTGCAACACGTGAAAAAAAAAGATTGATACCACTAAAACAAATGTTACTGTGACTACGCTAAAGCCCAACATTGTTATTAACACACAGTCCAATATCACTACAGATTAGCCATGTCAGTCTATTTACAATAACATCCAACTTTGTTTGGAACTCATGAAAAAAAAAAATACAGAATGAATGCATATTTAAGGCATTCCAGATTGTAAGGCAAACTGTTGTTTTTTGAAAAAAATGAAGGCTTTTGAGTGCGCTTATGGCACTCAAATAAAAAATATTGGTAATTGCACGACAGGAAAGGCTGGAAACACCAACAACGACATCATTTTTATTTCCAATATCAGCTGCAAAATGCTGCAGTCAGCCAACGACAAAATGTTATTCCTGTCGAATCAGCTCGTTTATTTCTGCTTTTCAGTCAGTTAGTTTGACATGTTACAAAACTAGATATGTTCCCAAAAATCAGTTCAAAGAAGGTTTTTCTTGTGTTTAGCAGAGATTTTCTTGCCAGTCCCCCATTTTTGCTTAAGTTTGCATGTTCGGTGTTCTTTTGACAGATGACTGCAGCGATTGCAAAACGGATGAGGTGTCACACAAGCAGCACCAGAGCAAGGACACTGATAGCAGAGAGGTGTGTTGTAAAAAAAAAAAAAAAAATTAATAATGATTCATTTTCCTGACCTTAAAGATAGTCTATCAGCATTCTGCCACCATTCAGTTACATTTAACATACTTTCCAGTTGGTTTCTGTTAGTTTACAGCCAAAAAATAAAATGACTTTTAAGGCAGGGCAAAAGATTACAGTTCTTGTTACAGATTTTCTCCACTTGAGAAATGCATTTGTTTGTATGTACTAAAATGAAGGAAAGGTTATAGTCGATGTTTTTTTCTTTTTTTTACAAGCTCTCCTTAGAAATCTATATGGTAAATGGCGTATACTTACGGAGTGCTTTACTACCTTCTTAGAAAGCCCAAAGCGCTCTACAGTCACAGTCCCATTCATCCATCCATACACACATTCACATACTGATGGCAGCTCAGCTGTTGAACACTGACGCCAAACTATAACCATCAGGATCAGTGTGAGGTTGCCAAAGCACACTTTGATTAGAAGATCGTACTCCCACCCTACCTGCCAATGTATCAGAGGTTGACCTCTGCACCCCTGAAAGTGATCTTTCCTGTTTACAACATGAAGTCAATACAATTTTTAGAACATTTTAAATAAAATTGGGATAGTCCGCTGTAATGTATGTTGAATATGATCTTAGAAGCACTCCCAGTCCCCAGGAGTGGGAGTGCTTCCAGATTCCAGTTGGCTCATCCGTGATCCTGTACCTGGCCGAGTACCTCGTCTCTGGCTCGCCTCTACTACTGCTCCTACACCTGGGTGTGGATTCTGTCTACGGCTCGACTCGCGCCCCCGACTGTCCCCCTAACTCCGGCTGGATGAAGCTCGTCTGCTGGACTTTAAATATGTAGTGGTAGAGGTAGATAAGTTAATTCTTCTCTAAGAGTTCTGGTAAACGCCTGTCCGTCCTGGGGGAGGATCCCTCCTTCTTGTGGGCACCACTGAGGTTTCTTTGTTTTTTCTGTAATCCATTTTTTTTAGGAGTTTTTTCTTACCACGAAGGGGGGGTCTAAGGGCAGGGATGTCCAGTTTAGCTCAGTCAGTTTGTCAGTTCAATTTAGTATTTTTCTATTAAATTCTATGTATTTATGATCCTTTTGATTTTATGTTTTCTTTTTCAATTACCTATACGAAGCCCATCGAGACGACTGTTGTTGTGAATTTGGGCTATACAAATAAAATTGAATTGAATTGAATTAAATACGTTGACAAGGCAGCATCACTTTACTGTGTCAACGGTTACACATGGTTATGCGCGTAACCAATGGGACCAACGTTGGGGTAAGAGATCATCAGTGAGGCTACTGTTTAAGTCTTTAACACCGGAGATGTAGCCAGCCACTCGCAAATAGCACGCGCTCTTTGAAGTACTGTAACTTTTCAACCATTATGCAATGCATTACGCACAACATCGCTGTTCTCCACATCACACTCAGCCAATTTAAATAAAATTGCAATAACACTTTACAACAGTGTTGCATACATATCACCGCAATACCACATTTTCTCCTCTTCAGAATTTGCTGGAATCATGTTAATTGCGTTAATGGGTGAGAAATCATGGTAGTCAGAAGAATTTAAACCCTGGATCTAAAGCTTTGTTGTTAAGATGCTAAAACCAACTAACAATTCTGTGAGATGTCCTGTAGATGTTATAGGAATTTTCGTGGGGTGGGGGTTTCTCTTGTGTAGAGAGTCTTTAATGTTTTCATTGATTCTGAAAAAAAAAGCCCTTTAGCCGCTAAAATGTTGAGGAATATGTTCGATTTAAAAATTACACAGTTACCAAACTCATACTTGCTACATGAGCACAGAGCGAAGACAATTTGTGGCTATTATGGTGCAATCGATGTTTTACAACAGGAGAAGGTTACTGTATTTCAGGGAGACGAGTCGTTCTCCCGCTGCGCTGCAGCAATTCAGACGAATCAAGCGGACAGAGGCCGCAGGCAGAGGGGGGTTAGAAGTGAGGATGTGGTGACAGGCGCTCGGGTTTAAATCAATAGCAAGCCTGCAGTGATAAATCCCCTCAGCTCCAATGACCGACTGGCCTTACCACCCTCCCACACAAGACAATCTTGGTCCCCAACTCCACAACAAAAAGTTATCACTGCCATGGATCACTAGCCATGATGTGTCAGCTGAATGTCACTGACAGAGATAGCTGGCCTGGATTCCACTAAGGTAAAATAGATATTTAAGGGACATCAGCTCCACACTGGATGTTTCTACAGGTAATAAAAGAAGAGCAGGATCTCATTACCTTTCCGATTTGTAGAATTTGGACAGTCCTGATTGCAGCTGCCATGTAGATTCAATTGAGATGTAACTGATAAGTATTTAAGCAATGCACCCCCCCCCCCACCCCCCCCTTACAGTAACCGGGGCTGACAGGCTGTAGAAACAGAGTAACGGGAGCAGGGTCTCATTCAGGCAGCGGTGATGGCTGGCTCTGTCCAAACTCATCACTTCATCTGCCCTCGAACCAAACCAGAGAGAGACAGAGATGAGAATGATGTTGCAGTCAATCCCGATGTGGACAACTTTAACATTAACTGATCGAAATGCTTAAAATAGGCATGTTAACTTTAACATTCATTACATTTGTCTATGAAGACTATCACTCATCCAGGTAGATTCCATCATAGTTGTAGGTTTAAAGGTTGTCGTTTGAACTTGGTTTTTAAAGTTGAAGACGTTATCCAAAATCCTCTTATCCAAAAGGCTTTGTCAATGTCAAAGCCTTTTGAATAAGAGGTGAAACGTCTTCAACTTTAAAAACCAAGTCAAGATGACAACCTTAAACCTACTACTATCATTCATTACATTGAAATTCTCTTTAACAGACTGTTTCAACCTTTTCAATGATTAGGTTAACTATGACCTCAATGACTTTATAGTAGCTTTTCAATTTTGAAATGTCAACTTTCCATTAAATCACTCCAAACTCACCATTTCTGCAGCTTCTTCCACCTGTTTGTGTTTGTATGTACTGGCTTGTGGGTAAAACAACATTGGTTCTGATTGGCTACCATGAAACATGACACTGCCCTTAGCCAATTAGAATCACTTACCTTGTACCCAGTTTTTTTCTGCTGATGGAAAGACACTCATAGCTGGTTGGTGATACAACTGACTGACAATTGTGAGGATGTGGAGCTTAACATACCGAAGTCTACATTCAGTAATGTTTACAGCAATGTTGAAACAAAAACAGTAAATTACGTTATTAAAGTTGCCAATAGCTGATGTTCTTACAAACACTGATCACTCCAGCATCTCTTTTTCCCAGAATGCAGTTTTTAACTGCCCAGCTGGCCAAGTGTTTGTCCATGTCAGGTGGTTTGACCCGGAAATGTGTGGGGTCATTGTTTAAACGTGATTTTCAGCTTTCAGTCAGCTTTGCAGAAATCAACGAAGGTCCAAGAACAGAATGAGCTTCACACAAAGGCAGGTTTATTTCATTTCACCAAGCAAATTTAGGTAGGGGTAACTAATATCATAAACTACTAGTTAATACAATGACGTATTTTAATTTTTTTTTTGATAGCGCCAAAACTTCTAAAGGGGGATTTTTATGCTAAATTAAAGCAAAATTAACCTGGATGTTCGTGTCCAACTACTGATTAGCAGCGCAGTGGGCTTAAATGGCAACCGCTGCTTTTGGAGGATTGATATGCTATGGTCCATTCACACAGACGATGCATTTTTTATGTTCAAAACCAGAGGGGCTTTCTCACCTTCAATTTTAAAAGTGTTTACTCAGCAGCAGCTCTGAGAACTGGGAAAATATGTTAGGGCAGCTGAATTAAGAATGATTGTTCAGAGGAAATTCCGTCCCCAGTAGACTTTACCGTAGCATCTTTCTTGTCATAAAACCGAAAAAGCTCAACTTTTCTGGATTAGTTACTGTCTTTTGGTCTTAAGCCTGTTGTTTCCTGTTGTGCATTTTCTTTTCTCAGTTTTTTGGAGAAAAAAAAACAAATTGTCACACACTGATTTAGATGTGCATGGAAAAATAATGTGTTTACATTACATTTCATGTGAGCAGATTGCTCAAGCAGATGGTAACAACAGTCGCCATGTCATTTTTTTCTGCTTTTTTTTTTTCAAGCTTCGGCTAAACACAAAAAAGACAAAATAGCACAAATGTTGAATTTAATAGAAAGAAACTGGACTTTAGGTCTATTTGAGTTTTAAAGGCCTGCTGGCATCTGTCGCTTCAACTAACAAAAAAAAAAAGATATAATTTCATATATATATAGATATAGCTTTGTATAGCTTTGTATCTGTCAACATTGAGTCTTTATACTTTTGTTACACTTTCAAAAGTTTTAACATTTGACACTTAAAAGAGCTTCTGAATCACTTTTCTCAGGGCTTGTACCTACCTAGACGGTCACAACAGAGATGTTTAATGTCTTGATCCAATTTTATTTAACAATCAATTTGTAGAAGTAATTAGACGGACACGCAGTATTAGTGTTTAACTTATACATTGCAACGCTACATATAATCATTTTAAATTTAATGTAAAAAAAAGTAAAAAAACAACCTTTTTTTTCCAAAGATGCATCCACATCTGCTGAGTCAAGTTAAAAGAAAGTGAACTGCCAAAGTTTCAAGTAAAGTGAGGCTGAAGAAAAGTGCAAAATCCCTTTGAGCTGTCACTTCTGGCACCCAATAATAACTCCATTTGAGAGACGGAAACGACACTCTCCTGCTGGAGCACAGCCCCAAGATGGCTGCCCCGGGTCAATTTCTTCGCATTTTGGGAATTTCACAGTGAACAAGATGAATCACATGTAAGTCTGGGCATGCTCCGGCACAAGAAAGCCTGCTTTAATTCTGTGAATTATTTACAGTGATGTATTGGTTCTGCTGCTGGGAAGTGATTGTGTTTTTGTCTGTGACCGCAAATCTACTGTCCAAGACGCATCCTTCACAAGGAGAGGCCATGACAAATGAAGAACATTGCATGATGTCTGTTTTCTGGATCCACGGTTAGTAAAGATTGCCACTTCAAAAGAAGGAGGCATGACTTCCGGTTATGGCGACCACCTGAACAGACGCAATACTCACTGCTCTGCTATCCCGACACTTAAATCCTGCGAAAATACTCAAATCTCCCCCAAAACTTAGGTAAAGGGGTTAGAGAATATAAAAGGAATGCCGAGGGGCAACAAACAAAGGCCGGATACCAACAACCAGCCAAAGCTGACGGACTTTCAAACTCGGAGTGGATCCCAAAGAACAGAGGCTGACAACATGGCTGCAGGTAAAGGAGAACGGAACCCGGAGTTGGAGAGATCCAAAGCTGATGAGATCCTGGCTGCCATTGGAGCTATGAGGGATGAGTTCACGACTCGTTTTGATGGAATCGGGAACGCAATAGGAGATATAAAAAAAGAAATGAGCGAGTTCACGGAACGAATCTCGCAAGTGGAGATGCGCACATCACGTGCAGAAGATGATGTCGCCAGCCTACAGGCCAAAGTGAGCGCGCTGGAGTCCAAACAAAGAGGGATGGAAGACAAACTCCTGGACTTGGAAACCAGATCCAGACAAAATAATCTGAGGCTGGTCGGGCTGCCGGAGGGGGCCGAAGGAGAAGACCCGTACAAATTCCTGGAGAAGTGGATCCCGGAGGCATTAAATATGCAGGCGCGAGGAGCGACGGTGAAAATTGAGCGAGCACACCGGGTCGGACCGGCGCGGGAACCTGGAGCGCCACCGAGAACATTAATAATGAAGTTCGCCGATTACCGGGAGAAGCAAGCGGTCGCAGTGGCAGCAAAAAACAGCAAAGACATAAAATATGAAGGAAAACTGGTTTGATTTTTTCCGGACTTAGCCACGGGGCTTCACCAGCTGAGGAAACAGTTTGACCCGGTGCGCCGGGAGCTGCGCAACCGGGGCATTCGGCATGGGGTGATTCATCCTGCAAAACTGCTGGTGACCTACAAAGATCGCACCCACACCTTCACAACTCCAGCTGAAGCACAGAAGTTTGTCGAGAAGATCCAGGAGGACACAGCGTAAATATAAACCCACGGAGATGTCATAAGTGTATTATTACATAGTGAATAATCCAGAAATAACGGGTATACATTTAAAGTTTGTGACAACAGTTAAAAGGGGGATGGAAAGTTTATGTGGATAAGTGAAAATAATTAGTGAATAAATCTGTTAGAGAAACCTTCAGGATAGAGCATGGAGTGTTTTTACACAAGATAGCACCAGTGTTCAAACAAAGACAATGGTGAGTGGAGGGGCCGATCCTCGCAGGCGTGGAACGGTCGAAGGCGATAACAGAAGACAACTTTCAGGGGGGAGGGGGAGGGTTTTCTTACTTAAACAAAGGGAAAGGGGATTTGTTTTGATGCATGTTCAAGCATCCAGGGTTTTTTGTGCCTCTCTATTTGTAATAAAAAGTGTCAAGTTAATATTTATGTCGTAGTTGAAAATGACACAAGAAGTAAAAATTAAGTTTGTTTCTTGGAACTGCAGAGGTCTTCAAAATCCAAACAAAGTGAAACAAGTCATGAACAGAATAAAAGATATGGATGGTCAGGTGGTATTTCTGCAAGAAACTCATCTTCTTGATAACGATTTGAAAAGTATAAAAAGAAGATGGCAAGGCAGTGTATTTACAGCCCCATTTTCCTCTAATGCAAGAGGAGTTATGATACTAATCCGTAATACAGTTCCTTTCCAAGTAAAAAATATAATAAAAGATAAATGGGGAAGATATCTAATCATACAGGGTCAATTACTTTCAGAGGATCTATGTTTTGTAAATGTGTATGGCCCTAACATAGATGATGCTAAATTCTTTGAGGATGTATTTCTTACGATAGCGTCACTCACCGGAAAATATATCATAGCAGGTGACTTTAACTGTACTCTAGACCCTAAAATAGACAGATCAACAGGAACAGATCAATCTCACAGTAAGTGCAGAACAGTTATTCAAGGTTACATTAAAGAATTGAACCTTCTAGACATATGGAGAGATTTAAACTCAAATGATAAGGGATACTCCTGCTACTCTAGTAAATATAAGACATTTTCCAGGATTGATTACTTCCTAATCTCTTTAGAAATATGTCATAAAATTAACAATTGTTTTTATGACTCCATTGTGATCTCAGACCATGCTCCATGTTGTTTAGTATATATGGATAAAAATATTATTAAAGACCCACCCCGGTGGCATTTCCAGCATAAATGGTTACAGGATAAAGAATTTATCAAATATATAGGAAAACATATTGATGAGTATTTCAAGTTAAATACGGCGCAGACATCTGCATGTATAAGATGGGAAGCTTTCAAAGCGGTTCTTAGAGGTCACATCATTAGCTATACAGGTTCAAAATCAAAAAAGTGGAGAGGGGAGAGACAACAGTTGGAACACAAGATTAAAACACTTCAGGAAAAGGTCAACAAAGAAAATAATTTGCAACTGATAAACGAGTTAGCAGCTTTAAGAGCAGAATATAATAAACAATCAGCTGGTCGAGCAGCAGCAAGTCTCTTAAGGCTGAAACAATCCTTCTATGATCAAGGGGACAAGGCAGGCAAACTGCTGGCCTGGCAGATAAAACAATTGGAGTTTAAAACACCTATAACATCTATTATATCAAATGACATAACTCTTGTAAATCCTAGTGAAATAAATGAAGCATTTAGAGAATACTATAGTGAGTTATACAATGCAGAAGAGAAAACAAATACTGAAAACATAATCAATTTCTTAAACCAGTTAACCATTCCACCTATATCTGATGAAAAAAGAGAGGCTTTAAATTTGGAAATCAGCAAAGAGGAAATTGGACATGCTATTGATAGTCTCAAATCAGGCAAAAAAGCAGGTCCAGATGGTCTCCCAGTCGATTTGTATAAAGAATTTAAAAATAAACTAATTACACCCATATTTGAAATGCTCCAAGAAGCATTTAGAAATAACAATCTCCCCCCATCAATGAACAGTGCATTGATAATTCTATTACCTAAACCAGGAAAACCCTCAAACAAATGTGAAAATTTTAGACCAATAAGTTTGTTAAATGCTGACCTTAAAATAATCTGTAAACTCTTGGCAACACGACTACAGAATACGTTGCCAAGCATTATTGATAGAGACCAAAATGGATTTATATCTGGAAGGCAAGGATTTCACAACGTGAGAAGAGTTTTAAATATTATTCATTATAACACAAATAAAGCAGAAACAGGTTTATTGGCATTAGATGCTGAAAAGGCCTTTGATAAGGTCCACTGGCCTTTTCTCTTTAAGGTCATGGACAAATTTGGATGTGGAACCAACTTCAAAATGTGGGTCCAGATCATTTATAAAAACGCCAAGGCAAAAATCTTGACAAACAGGAACACTTCACAGTCAATAAATATAACAAAAGGCTGCAGGCAGGGATGTCCATTATCACCTTTGCTATTCACAATGGCAATCGAACCACTAGCAGTAGCAATACGATCCCATACAGGGCTACATGGAATCACGGTGGGTTCAGTTGAACACAAAATAGCTTTATATGCAGATGATGTGATTGTGTTTCTCTCTCAATTAAGAAAGTCAATTCCTTCTTTAATGGAAATAATCAGAAAATATGGAGATGTCTCTGGATACAGGGTGAACCAAACAAAATCGTCTATTTTATTACTTAATGAAAAAGAAAGAAAAAGTCCAACTTCTGAAATTATCCAGTTTAACGTAGTTGACAATTTCAAATATTTGGGAATTAATATCAGACCAAGACTAGAACAGGTAGTAGAATCAAATTATGGTCCTTTAATGGAAAAGATAAACGGCTCCATAGAGAAATGGATGTCACTACCAATCTCAATAATGGGAAGAATAAATATATTAAAGATGAGTGTACTCCCAAAACTAATTTATCTGTTTCAAAACATACCCCTGCCACCACCTCTAGACTTATTTTCAAAACTAAAGAAACTTTTCGCCAGGTTCATATGGAATAACAAAAAAGCAAGACTCCGTCTGACGTTACTATATCTTCCCTTTGACAGAGGAGGACTAAAAAGTCCAAACATTGAATGGTACCACTGGGCTGCACAGATTAGATCTATAATGTTTCATTTTACTGTCAAAAATACACCTCATTGGGTTGAAATGGAATCCCAGGATCTAAAGCTGCCCCTCCCATTATTTCTTAACTCAAACACCTCAAAAAAGCTGCGCAAAGAGACAAAGAACCCAATTCTTAAACACATGATACAAATATGGTTCAGAGTTTTAAATTACATGAACCAAACTCAACCGTTATCACAATACAGCCCAATCTGGGGGAACAAATTCTTCACCCCAGGTAGAGCGGATGCCACCTTTAAAATATGGGCAGCAAAGGGTCTTTCCACCATCCGGGACTTATATCCTCTAGATTCTGATATCATGATGTCATTTGAAGAACTAAAAAATAAATATGAGTTGAGCAAAAAACATTTTTATAAATTCCTACAGGTCAGAAACTTTGTAAGGAAAACACAGAAGACCCTCAATAAACCACCAAGCTCAATTTTAGAAAAGTTCATGGTGAGAGACAGTAGCAAAAAAGGCGGCATTTCCGAGTTTTATAATCTATTTTTGTCTAATTCAAATGAAAGTTCACAATACAAAGTAAATGCTTGGACAGAAGATTTCCAGAAACAAATTACAAAAGAGGAATGGGAGGGTGCTTGTGCTGCAGCTCAAAAGGTGTCAATTAACTCAAGACTAAAATTAACACAATACAAATGGTTAATGCGTACATATGTAACACCAGCGGATTTAAATATGTATAACAAAAATATACCAGATGTTTGCTCCAAATGTATGGAAATGAAAGGAACATTCTTCCACTGTACTTGGGAATGCAAATGTATCCAAACATTTTGGAAAGAAGTGAAAATCACAATAGAGAAAATTACTTTAAAACAGATCCCACTGGAGCCAAAGTTTTTCTTATTAGGTATATATCCAAATAGACATAACTACAACAAAGGTGAGAGGGCGTTTATAAATCTCAGCTTGATTCATGCTAAAATGTGTATTGCCAAACGCTGGAAGAACACTCCCAGTCCAAGCATAAACCAATGGTTCCAACAAATGCTGTCAGGGGTCCCTTTAGAAAGAATTACATATATTTTGAAAGACAAAGTGGAAGAATTTGAAAATATATGGCAACCTTTCATACATTTTGTGAAGAATATGGATCCTCTGGAATAGAATGTTGATTGTTAATTTTGGATGGTACAACAGACCTCTGTTTTCAAAATCTTATTTATTATAAGTTTTTTTTTTTTTTCTTCTCTTCATTTTAGGTGTGTTAAGTTTATATTCATTTTGTCAACATCTAAGGAGAGGCACTCTTGTTCTTGGGGTGGGGAGGGGGGGTGTAAAAATAAGACTGTGAATAAGAGGAAGCATTACCTGAATACAATTGATAAAGTTGCAATTTTTGTAACGGCTGACTCGAGTGAAATGTAAAATTGTAAATTGTGTTTCTGACATTTTTTATGGCTTTGAAAATTCAATAAAAAGAATGTGGCAAAAAAAAAAAAAGAAGGAGGCATGAATGTGCTTTTGCAACAGGCCTGTAAAATTTGGGGAAAACAGAGCTAAAACCCAGGAAATTAGTAAGATGGGAAAATAAGGGTCACTGTCTAGTTTGTTTTAACTTTTGTTACGAAAAAGGGCAGATTTGGTTAATAAGGGGGAGAAATTGTTTTCACCAAGAAGAGGCTTTAGCTATTCATTTATATCAAACAGATACGTCTTTAAATTTCATATATAATTAAACAAAGGAAAATATTGATGGATACAAGGAAGGCACTGAAGTGTCATGGATCTATTCGTCTGCAAGTTTGATCAGAATTGGAGTCGAGAAGGGAGACTTTGGCCCACCGATCACCTATCATTGCTACATTACAAACCTGAGCTTTTTCACTTTATAAATGAATAGACGATTAAAAATAGATGATTCATCAACGCTTATAATCCGATGCATCCTAAAGTATAGAAAATTAGTACATTTACTGTAATTCAGTCCTTGCAATTGAAATTTGTTAACAAGCAAAAAAGGTTAAATACAGTAGTTGTATGTACACACCATTTTTTTTTTTTTATGAACTAAGCAGCCTGAGGTCTTTAGGACATTGCTCTTTTGTTGCTGGTATCCTTTGATTTCATTTTTAAAGAAGGTTCAGCAAAAAGATTTGAACATCTGATGCCCCCCCCCCCCAAAAAAAAAGACTACACCTGTATTTAAATTGGTTGGCTTTAACACTGCACTTTTAGGAGCCGACCAAACCATCTGAGACGGATTGTCTGAACAACTGCTTGATTAGAAGGAATAATGACTGATGCAGCCAATGGCAAAAGGGGAAAAATGTGTGTTCTTTATGTGCCTCCTTTCAATGAGTAATTAGGAAACTAGGCATTCAGATCATAGTTTGTGTGGGTAGCCTATGGGCGTTGTACGGGCACTTCTGTATCACCTGCACAACCTGTGTGCACAGCATTTGCATGTGGACAATAAGGGGCCAATACTTGCACCATACTAATGACTAACGTGTGGGGCACAGTTCAACATTATCACCCTTACTTCATAAGTGCATTCCACACTGCCCTTTCGAATACTTAACGATACCACATGCACAGCAATGGTACGTTCAATTTTCATAAGGTTCCCTAAAATTACCATATGAGCCTTAACCCTCGTATTATGTTGAAAAAAAATTACCTTGATTATGTTGCGGGTCATTTTGACCCATACTGTGTAAATCCACTCAAAACAATAAAAAAAAACAGGCTAAACCGATATCAACTTTATTTTAGAATATTTCAACATTTACGAAAGAGACAATACTTTTTTTTTTATTCCAACACTATATTTAATATTTTTTTCCTTCTTCACAAACACTTTTTTTTATTTAACTTGTCACATTTTCTGAGATTTTGGAATTGTGTTTGTTTATTGATGATTTTCTTCCGTTTGTCCCGATGTAATTCTTGCATTTTACACAAGAGGTACTTGTTTTACTGTCATCTCGGGAGGGACAGACCTGGCATCTTATTCCTTTCTTTACATCTGTATCCACTGGATCCATTGCAGACTGGTTGGATGACCTGAACTTGATCTTTTCAATGACAGCTGCAGCTGCTGGTGATCGAGCTGGCCCGGCTCGCCTCTGGATCTTGGGAGTGATGAGTACTTTGCCGAGTTCCTCCAAGAAAAGCCAACGTCGGTACAATTTGCCGGCTTTCCATTCCTGGTTGATTTCGGACCACAGGACATAGGCATTGTAGGCAGACACGTCCACAATATTGAAGATTGTCATGGGCCAATGAGCAGTCTTGCGCTGGCAGCTCTATGTTGCTGTGACTTTGTCCAGATTGTCAACTCCAGCATTCAAGTCAGTCTGATCCAGTGACTTCCATTTCTCTTGAAATATACTCCTCCCCTCCAAGTTAGTCATGTCCAGTATAATCCTCTCTTTTGGTTGGGATATGAAGAGCTGAAATGCTGATTGAATATCATCAACTTGTGTGACAGCAAATCTTGTTGGACCAGGTGTCATTTTGATGATATTGGAAGATGACAGTCTGCCTCGGCTTTGGTGTGGTGATGTTGACCATTTTATATTACCATCTTTAGATGCTCATGTCCCCTCTGTAGATGAGGATTGCTCCATACCTTGGTTTTCATCTGATGGAGAGACAACGGCAGACTCCTCCTCTGAATCCCCTTCATCGTCGGAAAATTGAAAATCTGGATCATCAATAACTTTGTCCGCTACATCTGAAAGATCCTCTATCTCTGAAATTTCTTCCTCTGCATCACTATCTAAAAACAGTGTAAATCTTCGGGAGCTCATTTTTGCTGTGTTTCTCAAAGAGATGACACGAGAACAGTGACAAGGACAAGGGAGAGAAAGCTCCTCCCCTACACACACCTGGGTCTCTGAGTCTGAAAGTCTATTCAGAGACAGTCAAAATATAGATAATTTAGCAATCAAAATAAAGTACATCAAAGAGACACGTTTATTTTGGATCTGGACAGCTACTTGCCCACATCAAAGTGTCTGGGTCAAAATGACCCGCAACATCATCTTTGTGAACAAACTGTGCACAGACATTCCACGACACATCACAGTATCCAGATTTTACACACAAGTTCATGACCCTAGATGAGGAAAAGTCACCAACTTTCATGAAGAAAAAGAAAGGATAACCAGTTCTTTGGTCAAACCAAAAACTGAAATGGGTCGAATTGACCCTTAACATAATATGAGGGTTAAGGGAACTGCAAGAGATACCGTTGAGATGTGGCTGATCCTGTTTACAACCATTCAAGGGCATGAACAACCCAAACCTTGTGGCACCTGTAAAGGTCAACCACCCATGTGGGTGGATGTCACTAAGGCTTTTAAAATTTCTACGGCTTCCTCATTAATATTTTGTTGATGGGAATGTATGACTGAGAGACAGAGTTAAAATTATAACTGAACAATACGTCGATTGTGAAGTTGGTTGCAGTCTTTGACCAGAACTCTGTGAACTGAGGTCCTTAGGTGCTTATAAGCTTTGACATCCAAATAGGTCAAACATGCTTGACATTCTAAATGTTGCATTTTGAAAAACATCCACTCTGTTTCCTTAACCCTTGTGCTATCTTGGATGACCCCACCCTTACTTTGATATGTTCTCCCTACCATGACAAAGGTGGATAAAGGTGGAAAATTTTATGTAATCCATTGAACCAGTGAAGATCACAAAAAATTGAAAAAAAAAAAAAGGTTCAGAGCTCTGTCTAGTGAATCTAGATGACCCAACTCCCAACGGTAAAGTGCCTAGGATAGCACAAGGGTTAAAAACATAAAAATAGTTGTGTACAAGGTTGGATTCAGGCACTCCAATTTTGATTAACACCACTTCTGTAATGAGAAGACTACTTGCTTACTGGGCGACAGTGGCTCAGGTGGTTGAGCGGGTCGTCCAATGATCGAAGGATCGGCGGTTCGATTCCCTGCTCCCACCAGCCAAAATGTCGTTGTGTCCTTGGGCAAGACACTTCACCCTCCTTGCCTCCAGTGTGGCCTCCACTGGTGTATGAATGTCCCGGTGATGGTCAGAGGGGCCATAGGCGCGAACTGGCAGCCACGCCTCTGTCAGTCTGCCCCAGGGCAGCTGTGGCTACATCAGTAGCTCACCATCACCAAGTATGAATGAGGAGTGAATGAATAATGGACATAATGTAAGCGCTTTGGGTGTCTTGAAAAGCGCAGATAAATCCAATCCATTATTATTATTATTATTACTTACTTGGAGCAGAAAATTAAATATCTTATTGAATTTATACTTTTGAAAACATGAGAACATGTGTTCCAACCGAATAAGCTGGTCTCATCAATGCCCAAAGATAGAAAACAGTAGAGTGTCATCTGCATAGAAACAATTATGTACAATGTGACAACCTAAGCTACAAAGACAGACTCCTAAAGATCTTTGACACTGTAACAATCAAGAAAAAAATAAAAAAGAAGCTAAATCTCAACCTTTATTCTTATGAAAATGCTTTCCTTCATTTTTATGATTTATTTTTTTGCTAATAGACAATTGTGATTTTTTTTTAATGCTTCCAATATATAAGTAACTAAAATTGATTTCATTTAAGTTAATGAAATATTTAGTTTTACACCAAATGCTATATTTGATCCAGGTTAAAGGGAAACACATGTGTAGGGGCAGCCGTGGTGCAGCGGCAGGGCGGTCTACCCATGATTGTAAGATTGCAGGTTCCATTCCCGCCTTGCATGCCCATGAGTCGAAGTGTCCTTGGGCAAGACACTGAACCCCACCTTGCCTCTGGTGGTAAGCAGGCGCCTGTGTTTGGCAGCGGAGCCGCCATCAGTGTGTGAATGTGTGGGTGACTGGGTGAATGGGTCTGTGACTGTACAGCGCTTTGGGGTGCGCTTGTACAAGCGCTTGTAGGTAGAAAAGCGCTTTATAAGTATATGCCATTTAAGCCATGTATACCTTTTTAAAATTTCTTCTATCTTATAATAGATAGGTATAGGTAATAGGTAATAGATGTGACAATGCAAACCTCACTTCTGTTATATTTTTCCTTCAGAATAAATGCAGCATACACAACTTCAACATTTATTTACAAATAATTAAGATACCCTTAATAATGATTAATTAACTCTTGTACTGGCGAGCTAAAGTACAGTTTGGCCATAACCCGATTAAGACTGTTGGATTTGGCACTTACTCGCAAGTAGAATGCTCTAGTTCAAATATTCTTAAATAACAAATGGTAACCTAACGTTTCACAAATAAATAGTTGTCTTTTAAAGCACCTTCTTGAGCAAGTCTACCGTAATGGCTTTGTCCCTTTTAGTGCCCCATGAATAAAAAGGACCTAAATTGGTGCATTCTTGTCCTCATTTACTAGAATCTATTTGTGTTTGTCTGTTAACTAAGAACAGACCCCGCTGGGGTCGCACAGTTAGCTATGAACAACGTAAATGTAGGCCATGGAAAGTTCCAAGCACAAGCTGTTCCTTAGAAGAGCAAAAGCTGCATTTTGCTTGCTGGATTTATTTTCTGGCCTGTTTGAAAATAGGTGTTTCAGGTCGTTTGCTATAAAAGTACTGATAAGCATCAGAGGCCGTTGCTTACCATGTGGAGGTAACCAACAGTTCCAATTAGAGATTTTTTTTGGGACATAGCTGTAAGAGGAAGGTATTGATTGATCTTGTTTTTTGGTTGTCTTCACGTGGGACTGAAACTACCCGTTGATTGTTCCAGATTTCCCGTTTGAACATCTCATTGAAAGCCCCTCGAGAAGAAATATGCTGGTTTGAACCTGAGATTAAAAAAAAAACTCAACTAGAAAAAAAATCGTACTGAACTGTTTCCTGGCATTTTACTAGCGACTGATGGAGGTTTGAAAGGCAGAGAGTTTGGGTTCTTGGTGCCTTTACAGAGCTATGATAGGTATGGACGGAGGACTAATTCCAATTTGGAGACCCTAAAGATCCCATGCTGACCCTTTCAACAGTCAGCCATATTTGAACATATTTGTTTTAACACAGGTTGTGCTCAATGCCCTACAAATAGGCAAAAACAAATTGTCCATCACTCAACTTTAGCTTCACCCAAGGCCAGTCCCAGGGATCTTTCACCTGCTTTCAACAACATCTATTATCGTTCCGGATCTCTATCTTCATGTTGTCTCTGACACTTTTTTTTAAATCATCCTTTATTTTTTAGATCAGACACATAAAAGAAGTAGGACTAAGATTGGAAAAATTCTATTTTGCTGGCCTTTTAGATGCAATACTTTTGTCAATTTTGCTAATAATAGATGATATGCCTCATGCTGCATCAAGGTACACATGATAAGAACTACTAAGAGTTTTCAATTTTCAATTATGAATCTTGTTTTTTTTCCCTTTCAGACCATCAGTAGTGCATTATGTTATGACATGGCATATTCCTCTCTGCAACTGGCAACCTAATTGGTGAAGTGACCTGTGTGAAATGGTTTTTATTAGCGGAAGTTATGAATCTTCCAGTGTGTGCCATTATGGCCAACAGGATGTTTACAAGATAGACTTATCGGAATAAAGCCTTTCAAGTTCCAGAAATAGGAGCTTGTTTTAGCTGTTTTAAAAAACTGACTGATTCATGCACAGAAACATTGGGCTTAACTTAAACACGGAATTGCTTACCCTGTTTGCTACAAACTCTGACAAAGTCTCTTAGTCAATTGAAACTGCCCAAACCCTGATGTATGGAGCAAAAGAAAACAAAATCTTTGCAACTCCATTACGATGTGAGAAAAATAAACGGCATTCACTGCTGCAGGGTATAAAAATCATTAGGGTATAACAAAGTTATCTTGTCATTCAAAGAAACAATAAGACTTCCCCAAATTCAGTTTTATTTTATGGAAAATAAATACTTTGATAAGTAGTTAGATTCTGATTAATTTCAATAATCCATTCATGTCTTTTCTACTCGTACCTTCGTCCTGTGCACGGTCACAGGGTTTTCTTAATGCTATCTCAGCTTCGTTAGAGCAAAAGTGGCGTACCCTCTGGACAGTTCCCCTCTTTATTGCTGGACCATACGTAGACCAACGTATTAACGCTAACCCAACTATAGACTCATCAATCAACCCATGAAGCATGTTTTTATGGGATGAAGCAGGAGTGCCAATTTCTTGTTGTAAGGCAACAGTGCTGACCACCACACCAGCATACAGCCTACTTTATTAATCCCTGGTGGGAAAAAGATACATGTTGAAAATGAAGAAATATAATTAACAAAACAATAGTGAACTTACCAGACCTGTTGACAGTTCACCCTCTCTTTTATAATGGAGAACACTGTTTAACCCTTGTGCTATCCTATGGGTCCAGATCTTTATATTGACGTGTTCTCCCTAGCATGATACAGGTGGATAAAGGTAAAGAGGATTTCATGTAATCCATGGACACAGGGAAGATCACAAATCATTGAAGAAAAAAGGTTTAACACATTGTCTTGTGGGGTCTAGATGACCCCACTCCCATTGTTAAAGAGCCTAGGATAGCACCAGGGATAAATACATCTAAGTAATAACAGCTTTAAAGCTGCAGGTTTCATTTATCTTTATCGCACAATGCAGTGCATTTTGGAAACTCTAGTCTTCGGCCTCACTAACGTCTCACTGGTATTTACCATTGTTCTAAACTTTGACAAACACTATCTACCTCCTAACAGTTTACAACACGAATAATCATTAGAAACTACGTTTGTTTGCTTTTTTGTTTGTTTGCTTGATTTTTCAGATTATAAGGCGCAATATTTACAAATTTACTATTTTCATACATAAAGAGTACTGGATTATAGAGCACATCAAGTGAAATTCAACAGTCAGATAATGTGGACTGACTACAATGTCTAGAGAGCAAGGGTGTCCAAATCCAGGCCTCAAGGGCCGGCAACCTGCTGGTTTTCCAGAAACCCTGCCTCATCTGCTGCTGATTTTTTGGATCAGGTGTGTTTAGCCAATAAGGAGCTTCAACAGCAGGTTGATTGGAAAACATATAGGTCACCAGGCCTTGAGGCCTGGAATTGGACACCCCTGGTCTAGAGGTTCTAGATGGGCCAAGAAGCAGATAACCGGTCAGAGGGGTTGATGGGTAGTTTTTCTCACAAACTGTCTTTTTTTGACGGGACGAAGTAGTCTTCCCAGAGGGGAACACCACAGATAAGTCAAATTTTATTGACATTAACTCTCCACATTATTTAGTTGTAGTATAAAATACAAAACAGTGCAGTTATGTTTCTGTTCTTTATGTTGAAGTACAGCACATACCAGGCTCATACAGTCCACCTTGTATTTTACCAAAGTTGTACTAAAACATTTTGACGGATTTTCGAGTGCCGTCTTCCACAGAAAATCTGTTTCAGGATAACAATAACTAGAATTCCTACTTAATCTGATTATAAAACGTACTATGGATTTTTGAAAACATTAAAGGATTTTAAGTGTGCCTATTGGTCCAAAAGATACAGAAAACCAAAACAAATCTTGACGCTCTTGTTTTCTGACTCCCGCCAAAACCCTTGCCTGGATTATTTAACACTTGTGTTAAATGTTGCCCTTTTTATATAATATACTGCCATCTTTGTTCATTTTTTTATATGTGTCTACACACCATTTGCTTTTAGCATCAAATCCTGAACCATCTTTCATAAATGTTTTTAGTACCTTTATCAACAAGCAGCAGGTGCTGTGGTCAGTGACTTGGGCTCTCCCACATCTAAACCAATCACTGTGCAGCAAGTATAATCAAGCTCAAACACTGACTTTTGTAGTCACCCACAGAAAAGAAAAAATACATTACTCCATTAAATTAGTTTAAATGCACTGTTTGGTTTCCTATTCTAAAAACTTTATAAGGCACAAGCTCAATGTCTGTGTCACAAGCATTTTATGATTATTCCTACTCAGTTATCTGGGTTATTGGCATTTAAATGCATAACCTGTGTACAGGTACAAATGCAGAAGGAAATAATGAAGAACATTCTCAGACCGCTTTCCTGTTTAAATTTCCCCATATAAAGTTTTCAAATTCTCAAGAAACATTCTTTAATTTCCTCAAAGATATTATTAGACTTGCTTTTAACTTGTGCAAATAGAATTTTGTTGCAAAAAGAAGAGATTATTTCTCCCGTAACTCTAGCTAAAGTTTCCTCCATAGGATACAACACAGCAGCACCTGAGCAGAGAGGCGGAGCTCTCATAGCAGTTTTATATGAAGATAATGAAAGAAGATTGAGCAATCCAATAAGCATGACATTGCCTCTGGCTGTACTTCTTGATTACCAGCCTTTTGCTGCTTCGGTAACCTCTGAGGGGCTCTTCACCATGGAAACTTCTCATCCCTTACTTCCCACTGAGGCTTATTATAGAACTGCTGCCAAAAGTACTGGTCCAGGAACAGCTCACCAAACACTCAGCCTTTCAAGATGAACACAACGCCTTTCATTAGGGCTTATCCGAGGTCAGGCTAAAGACAGGGTGGCCGCTGCATTCGAACCCTGGTGCCCGGAGCTCTGATTTCGGCTTCACAGTAATCGGGTCTCCAGGTGTGATGGTGTTATTGAACGGATCATCTTGGATTAAATCATGAGGAGATAACAAACAATGAGGACTGGGTGGTTTTTATAAGTTATATGAACTGATACAATGGTGGGTAGAACAAAAATGCAGAGGCTGGAGGTTTAAGAAGTGTGTCGAATCATTTATGTTTTGCATCTGCAATAAAATATTTATTTATCTGAATACTATATTTCTGCACTATATACAACACCTATGAGCCTTGAAAGTGTCTATGCGACATTGCACCTTATTATCTGGATCACTTTATGGATTCTATATGGGTGTGTTTACTTTTTTTTTTTTTTTCACTTGTTCTGTCCAACAACTTAGCAAACAGATTAGAGCTGCAGGCCTTTTGTGTTGGACAGGTTTTACTATCACAAAAAGAGGTTGTAGAACTTTAGAAGCCAGAGTGTAGATCTGAATTAACCCCTTTTTGTTGAATTATTTATTTCTTTATTTGTTATATTTAGTGTGTGTGGGGAGGAAGAGGGAAAATGTGTGTCGGGGGGGGGGGGGGGGTGGAGGTGGAAGAGAGTAAAGGGAAGAAGGGTGAAAAAAGGGGGGATACAAGCACTGATTTGGATCAGTTATTCTTTTAAGCTGTAACAATTATACTAGATCTGCTGGAAAGACAAATATTTCATCATGGGTAAAAATCTGACACGAAGATGAGTGGAAAATATCTGTCCATCAATACACTGTAGGTTAGAAGGGGGGATGAAGCAGACAGGGAGCAGTGTGGCAGTGTGCACGTGCACGTGGGGGTGGAGATACATGCATGCTGCCGAAGTGAACCTTGTGTTGTGGGGAACCAGATCCTACCCAGCCAGAACAGCCAGACCCGGAAAGGGGAGGAGAGGCCCCCCAAGGCCAGCGCCCCCCCCACACCGGACCCAAGCAGCCCGGGAGGGGGGGGGGTGGGGACCGCCCACCCGACCAGCCAGGCGCAGAGAAGGCCCCCCTACAGGGGCCCCCACTACGCCCAGAGGCATAAGCGAACCCGGCGTCCGGCCCCCAGGCCACAGGACAGGAGCGCTTAGCCGTACCAGGCGGCAGCCATGGGGGCCGCCGGGCGCCGGACGCCGAGACAAGGGCCAAGGACGAAGCCAGGGCCCCAGAACCCGAGAGCCGCCCACCACCCGACCAGTGCCCCGTGTCCGCGAGCCAGCCGCGGCACGCGACCCGAACAACCCAGAGATCGCCACGCACCCACAGCCACCCCCCATAACCCTACCCACTACAATCCCCCCCCTCCCTTACCCTTAAAGTGCCCTACCCCTCTGTGATGGGAAGGGAAAGCCCCAGAGGGTTTCAGTGAGTCAGCCCCCAGGTCCGTCCATCCATGCACTCACGCACACATACAATCATCTGGTTACCTCCCCACCCCCCGCCGCCACGCAGTAACCCCCCCCCCCCCCCCCCGCCGACCGACCCCCAGCACCGTACGCCCGACCATCACCGCAGCCGACATGATACCCCCATGCCCGGCCGCCCTGAGAGGACCAGGCGGGTGAAGACCGGCCGCCCCCCCCCGACTCCACCCATGTATGGAGGTGTGGCAGTGCTGTGTGTGTGCTGCAGGTAAAAAAAGGAGGTCTCCAGTATGGGTGTGTTTACTAATGTCGAAACCATTTTGGAAGATACACGGTGCTCTGTCAAAATGTCAGTCAGTTTTTTTGTTTTTTTAATAAGCTCCAAACACGGTTGGGAGTTAGCGTAGTCACAGTAACGCTTGTGTTAGCGGTATCAGTCTGGTATTTTTTTTACGCATCGCAAAGAAAGTTGGGAGTTACAAGTGTGGCTTCAAAAATGTGGCTTGTCAATACAAATTCTAGAGTTACTGTGAACGCAGTTGAAAATAACATTGACTGATGATTTTGTGAATTTATCAAACTGAATAAATTCTGTATTTTAGAGGAGTCACTGCAATTGATGGACAATGGTCTATAGCCATTGAAGAAGCAAAACACAACGCACCATAAAAATAAAAATTAAAAAGCGACTAAAATTGTGCAGAAAAGGTTAGTGAAACAGCAAAAGGTGAACTGTGTTATGGTAAGAAACCTCTTTAGTCCATCAGAGATAAATAAATAACTTTAAACTTGTCTTACAAAATGTTCATAATGTCCAACACAGTAGCAAACATCTTTTCCCCAGAGAAATGAACACACACTGTGAACAAAACCCGGTCCAGGATTGACTCCTGAGGTATACCACTTCCTATATTCTTTAAGCCAAGCTTTGTGGAACTTTGTTTTTTTTTTTTTTAATTCTTCCCAATTCTTTTTTCTTTAACACTTCCCAACAAAAGCGTTTTTGAGATTTAACGGAAGCAGCCATTTAGAAAGCCCTTCTACTGCCCCTAGTGGAGAGAGGATGAACTACAGTGCAGGAATAATAGTCATATACAATGGATTTTTTAAGCAAAAGTTTGAATGCTAATAAGATAGGGGTCTCAGAAATACACGAATTAAATAAAATACGAATGGTTACATAGGGTTAAAGGAGGGCAACAAAAAGAAGAAGTTTGTGTAACAATAATTTTAAGACATGCTATCATTCCCACACACTGTGCTTTTTAATTTTTAATTCAACGTTTCTCTGTTATGACAATAAAGTTGTTTCTAATCTAAAGTATCACAGAAAATATACTTTTTTCCACAAATGCATAACAGATTATGTTAATGGCATATAATCACTTCTGTTATTCACCTATTTACAGATTTTTTCCTGTCTCTCTTGTATTGCATCAGGCATGTAATCGGGTTACATGAAAAGAAAACAATAAAAGCTAAATGTTTTATCTAAAAGCTTAAGAAAACAGTAATGCAAATTCCAGTCTAAGATTTTGTTTCCACAATTTACTAGACTATGGATTATTGATTACCGTGGCTACCTGTTTATTCTTAAATTAAGTTTAAACTTTTTAATCACTTTAAGGCTCTTAGCTGACCTAATAAAATACTTGAATTAAAAATTTCAGAGTTCCAGAGTGAGATCTTTAGCTCTATATGTCCAAGTCACTATGTAAACAATGGTTCACAAAATAAAAATTAATTCATTCATTTCTCTGGATGCCACAAGCTTCTCCATCAACACGACAGCCGTGCTCCATTAAGTTTTTTTTTCCAACAACAGTTTTTCGTCTGCTCCTAATTCACCACAATTTGAATAAAGTAATACTTGGAAATGCAAATTTAAGCTTAATTTCCTTTCTCTATGTCCTCCATCATGAAAATAATGACACAAGAACATTTTTAAAACACCAAAAACCTAATTTTCATAAGGAGGGACTTTAAGTTGAATTCCAAAATTCTGATGTGGCGAAAGGTGGCTTTGCTGCACTTTATTCCAAGTCAGAATTATCTGATTAAAATAAACATTTTACTATTTTAAAGTGTTAAATATTAGTAGAATCCGCTCCACAATCTGTTGGAATTATGTTAATTGTTGATTGAAAAGTTACGGCAGTCCAAACAAGGTCAAGATTGGAGTTAAAGGTTGATAAAGTAAAGAAGTGTCACAGCGGGTTTTTAAAAATTGCATTAAACCTGTTGTATTATTTGCATGTACTCAATTAAAGTAGCCATATGGATTTAACCCTTGTGCTATCTTGGATGACCCCACCCTTACTTTGACATGTTCTCCCTACCATAACAAAGGTGGATAAAGGTGGAAAAATGTCATGTAATCCATTGAACCAGTGAAGATCACAAAAAATTGAAAAAAAAAGGTTCAGAGCACTGTCTAGTGAATCTAGATGACCCAACTCCCAACGGTAAAGTGCCTAGGATAGCACAAGGGTTACAACCATCTTGTAAAAATGGACAAAATGTCAATTTGTTTGTGATGAAAGTCTAGGTTTATTAGTGTTATTAGTTTCTTTTTGAAGCTGTTAAAACAGAAAAATGTTTGTTTTTATCTTTTAGCAAATTTGCTGAAATAGAAAAACAAAAAAATATTAATTAGTCCCATCAGCTAATTGTTAATTATTTTTTACAGTACTATGCAGAATAAAAAAATCTAATAAGACAATGAAATTCCTTTGTTCTTGGGATAATTTCCAATTACTTGGAATTAGACTCAGTGACGCTGTGCTGCTTGGCTTTTTTTTCTGGAGCTGCATGTTTTGCTGAAGTTGGCCCGGCCGTCTCCCTGGGAGCCTGCGGTTCCTGCCCAAGTAAACCGGAGTGCCCTCACAAGCATATTCCCATTTTCTGCTTCACTGAACTGGTGGTCCCCAATAATCCTAACACCATCATTTAGTCAGGCAGGCTCTGCAGTGTGTTTTTTTTTTCTTTCCCCTATTTTCTCCATCCCACAGAGCCAGCTTGGATTCCCTCAACCTAGCAGAGTAGAATTAATGTGTATCGTTCCCCCCCCTTTTTGGACTTTTTTCTTTTTAATGCTCTCTCAAACAGAATGAAGTAGATCTGCCTGAAGAAAAAAAAAAGATGGGAATTCTTATGGCTGTTTTTAAATGCTAAATGTTTCCTTTGTGTCACAATTTTCCCTAATTTTCTCACCCTGCATTCGCCCCACACCTTCCAGAAGAAGCAGCTCGCTCGGCGGAGAGGCTTCCACGTGCGGCCGAAGTACTTTTCCATCATCTCAGCCGTGCTATGTCATGCGGACAAGAAGGCTGGAACAAAATGACCGCTGTGCTTTTATGCAGAGAGAAAAGGCAAAGAAAGAGAGGCAAAGAATGAGGTCCAGCGGTGGAGGGGAAAGAAAGAAAGCTAAAAAAAAATAAAAGGCTAAATAAAACCTTGCTAATCCTGACACTCAATAGAGTGCTTTTTATTTGTTTGCACTTAAATATGAATAAATGATCTTAACGGACACTGGAAAAGAGAAAAAAGTCAAAATGAAATGTTCTAAAATAAAATAGAATCTTTCCTTTTATAGGACTAAGATCTGATCAAACTCGTTCTAAGATTATTGTTATTTCTGCGCTATAGGTGGCACCATATCATAAGATGCATCGTCAATGAATGGTCTATGTCATATAAGGTGCACTGAACTATAAGGCGCTTTATGGGAAAACAAAAGAGTCAGAGTTAAGACCATCTTTCTGTCTTACTCAAAGATAGACTGATAATAGAAACAATAATAATGGATTTGATATTTCCAGATGCTCAAAGCGCTAACCATGTGTCTCCATAATTCATCACTCCTCATTCCCACTTGGTGATGGTAAGATACCGACGTAGCCACAGCTGCCAAAGGGTAAAGTGATAGAGATTGCTAGTACTGCCCCTCTGACCATCATCGGGACATTCATACGCATTCACACACCAGTTGAGACAAACTGGAGGTAGGGAGAATGAAGTGTCTTACCCAAGCATACAACAACAGTTTGCTGGGGAGAGCAGGGATCAAACTGCTGACTCTTCAATCATTGGTTGACCCACTGATCCACTGGGGCGGCAGTGGCCCACGTGCCGCTAAAACAAATGTAACTGTGACTACACCTACTCCCAATCTTGTACATATTTAAAAAAATAAATAAAAAAAACAACAATTAGGAACATGGAACATGCAACTTGTGAAAAACACATACTGACATTTTGACAGAGCACCGTGGAGTTCTACAAGGCGCTCCAGATTATGAGGCTCAATGTAATTTTTTTTAGAAAAAAATAAGGCTTTTAAGTACGCCTTATAGTGTGGCAAATACAGTAGTCCCCTTAGATCCACAAAAGTAGAAAACCCAATTTCCCCGTCCATATAAACCAAAGGAGAACAAACTGGAATTGCTAACCAGCCATGTTTATAGAGAACTGCCAAGAACAAAGGGAGCGGAGGCTTACAGTGATGGACGCAAATCCTGAGTACTGGTAACTACCAATTCCACTCACGGCTGGCAGGAACTTTGATCTCTCCCATGCAGTCACCTGGCTCTGCTCCACCATTTCAGATAAGCAGAGACAGATGATGCAAACACGAGTTTGTTCACAAGATTTGGTCTGTCTGCACTGTCAAAGGGACTCTTCCTCCAACAAGAGCGCTGCCCTCCATGCGGGTTTACAGTAACAGAGGCAGAAAAAGCACAGTAGCGTTATGCGCTTTTTCTAATCTCGCTCACCATGCTCCACTTTGACTTGACAGCTGTTCCTTATCTAGATTAAAGAGCCTGAAAGGCGGCTTTTGTGCTCCAGGGGAAGAGATTCCCCTTCGTCTCTGTTGTACAACATCCGATCATACAGATTTTGGGAGATTGTTGTGTTTCTGACAAAAAAATGCACTCATAAAAGCATTAATACGTGTTTTGGTGTTGACAGCAGCGCTTCAAAGTAACTGAGTTTTATTGGATTTGTAGTAGAAGTAGATGATCTGGTGTGTTTGCATAAAGCATGCTGATAGAAGAGGGTAAAGACAGGAGAGCAGGTAATTTTGAAACAATTTAACAACATAAACAATAGAAATCAGAACATAAAATCACCAAAATGAAATGGTTTTTAATCAACTTCTTTGATTTTATCAAATCTTATCCTTGGAACCACAGTCACAGTACAGTTTAATACAAAAATAGTTTGGATAATAAAAACATTTTTTAACTTAAATGCCAAATGCAAAAACAAAGACCTCACACACACAGATTGATGCAATGTATGAATGTGGAGATATTTAACCAAACAGAAATATTGATCTGCTGGGAATATCATTCAAATCCACGCAGAACTAGGTGTATTCACTTTGTATAAATAACAATTGTGATAAATTATTATTTTTAAATGGCAAAAGGAAAGAAAAATTACAGAGATGAAAAACACTTATATAAGTCTGAGGTTTTATCTCATAAAAGACACTTTTTAAAAATGTTTTTTAGTTTAAGATAAACAGAACAACAAAAAACTGAGTATAAAAGGTGGATGTTCCAAAAAAAAAAAAAAAAAAAAAAAAAACCTTTGTCACATCAAACAACCTTTTTTGTCTAGTTTTACCAAAAGTTTGACAGAAGCAAAAACATTCAGATGAACCCCAGCAGGTTCTACAGCGACGTGTTTGCATGTCTGGAGATTTCCGTTTCACTTTGTATCCTAACATTTGTTTGAAAGGTTCTAAGTTTGCTCAATTTCCAAAGGCTTTTTCTCCACAGCTTTACTGTGATCATTTTTGAACAATCAAATACATTTACCATACAAGAAATGAAAAAAACATAAATTAATTTACTAATGATTTTACTATTATTTATTAGTTTCTTAAGGGAGTATTCATTAAAAGCCTGAGTGCAAGAAAACACACAAATCTTTTAATTATTTCTTTTAATAAACCTTCAAAATGCATCAACCACATAATAGAATGAAGTAGCTTTTGAAGAGAATTTAAAGAGAAAATACAGCATTAAGAAATACAGCTGCACAGCATCAAGGCCACAACAATTCTAACAAATAAGATAGAATACCAAAAGTCATATTTTGATGCTCATAAATACACCACACAAGTCTGTGATGAAAAAAGCTGGCACTTGACTCACCAACAGAGGAAGAAATCTTATCTTTAAAAACGAACAAGCAAAAATCTTCGGTATTTACTTTCTTTATCTGGCGTGTTAGAAGCCGGGATTGCATCAAAGGCGAAGGCATTGATCTGGAACTGAAAAGAATGTAGGACACGGACAGACTTTTCTTTATTTGTCTCCTCAGAGCCTTTGCAGAAAGCTAAAAAAAAAAAAAAAAAATGTCCTAACCACTGACAGGCTGAGAGAGATTCCCTCCATACGTCTTATCTCCTTTGTCTCAAGCGGTTCTTATTGTAGCATCTTCACTCAAAATGTCAAAAATAATTGCAATTCCACGATCTGTGCAGAAATAGTTGGATTGGATAAGTCGAAATCACATTCGACCAGTGTTTTACTTCATTCTAACGACTGTCCTGGCCTGAAAAAGCAGGAATCCAGCAGGTTGCACATGCCCTTTAAAGCTTAAGGGCACACGCTTTTGATTTTCTGTCTCTGGCATTTCAATACTGGAGGCCCAGATGAAACTATAATTGAGCTCTCTGATCTAATGCCTGATCTGCTTTTTTTTTTTTTTTCACAAGATAATCTCAAGTGGATTCTTGTTTTTTCCTCTTTTTTTCTGGAGGGGAACAATGATTCTCTGCATTCACACTGGCCTTGCGTTCAAGAGGCCACTTCCAATAAAAAATCGATGTAAATACATGTAAACACTCATTTTGGGCTTCCATTTTCAAACTGTTTCTATGACAAAACAAGCAGCCATTGGACATGCAATGAAAGTTGAACCAGGTCGAACTTTGACCAATCAGGGACTTTTTCAAAACATGGAAGTGCCAACTGTTTGAACATGCTGACTGGAATTTTTTTATACATCAGAATAGAGCTGTGAAAGAAAAAGCCTGGAGTGAGATTGGCACTGCTTAGATATTTCGCACTAAGCCTCTTTCAACTACAAGTGGTGGACATGTGCTAGTATCGGGTAGTGACACTTCAGTGGGAACACCATGTATGCTTTTAGCACATTCTTGAATGTGAGTCACTTGCTTTTGTAGTTTTGGATTTTTGTCTCAAAGTATATCGAAATAACTATAATGGATCCTTAATGAGAGAAATCTATTCACCTGTGGTCCTGTCATCTTTATAAAATACCTCACTTGATGTCTTGTGGTGAGGCCATTCATGTGTTCTGTCATGGGAAAGAAATGGACTAAAAAAACTGTACTTGCTGCTCTGTTTCGACAAGAACTTGACCCAACGCCCGTGAAGTTCTGATTACTCAAACTGTTTCATCCGTGTACTGATCTAAAGCCTACTAAAAGGTCCTTTCATCAGATGAATACAAATGAAGGAGATGTATGGATGTAGTAATAAAACGTTAAAGTGTTACCACCAATTCTGCTCCGTTTTAATCACTTCTCCTGCTGCTGCCTCTGACATCGCCTTGGTTTAAAAAGATCCAAGAATTTTTTTTATTTTTTTTATTTTGTTTAATCTCCCCCCTCTCTCTTCCATTGATGCCAACTAAAGGGAATGAGGGATTCGCCCAATTAATTTACAGAGGCCTGCAATAAAAACGCTGAAAAGGAAGCATCCAAATGGATGGCCTTCCAACGCTATTAATTAACTAGAGTGCATATTCCGCTACACATAGAACACCATGACATCACGGTTTGAGAGGAAGACTGGAGATCGTTTCCACTGGAACTATAGGTGGGTGTATCCATCTCAGTATCGATAGTATCGACACTAAGGTTAGTATTTCTTTGTAGATTTTCTTCCATACATTCAGTAAAGTACTTGAATTTACTCACATGAGTACATGCAAGAGAAGTGTCTCAGCATTTTATACCTGATTTGCGCTACTTAATTTATTTTTTGCACATAATTGTACACAATGGCTTGATGTTTTTTGGTGTTCTTCACATTTTTGTATTTATTGGTTTGACCCTGTTAATTTATTACTGTCTTCATTTTCTAAGAAACAATAGTTTGTGGTGCTGTTATATGAATTTTTTTGTTAAACGTTGCTTTTACGTTATTTTGCTGTTTGTTTGTTTTTTTGCTCACTGTGCTCTACGTCTTGATTGGCTGTTCACCTTGTCAATCAATCTCCTCCAAGCCGTGTCTTCTGTACAGAATGGGTTCATTTTGCTGCATGTACATACAGTTTTGATTGCAAGCAGATCTTTGTGTTCATTTTATAACACTGGACTTATTTTCTATGAAGGTTTCAACCTTGAGGGAAAAGTGCAAAACTGCTCATCTCTGTCTGAGAAAAGTGTGTAATGAGGGGTTATACAGCCTTAAAATTTCTGCAACTATACTTCGCAGATTTAATCTATTAGAACGTAACTTCAGCAATAAATGGAGGAACCACTACAATGAAAAAATTACAAAATCATAGCCACAATCCTGAAGTGCTTTTTGTTTGACCCAAAAACTGCAAAAATCTTAGAAATTTTTAAGTTATAAAAGGAGTATACATAATGTGTTCACATTAAATACATTTTAATACAACACAATAATTAAACTAGCTGTAAAATGTATTTTAATCAAGTAATAAAAAATGTTTAAAAAATGGTAAAAGTTTGCCATTTTCCTTTTTTAACTCCATAGCTACAAGAAACGACCGGTATCTTTACACTCCACTAACAGCAGTTTGAATAATTACTGATGAGTAAGGAAAGGTTTATAAACAAGGGGAAAATAAATGAAATGAAATCCCTTAAAGTAAATTAGTAAGAAATGCCTATCCTGAAGTGAAATTCAAAACACGGAAGATCATCAGTTAAGCACAAGCACCTGTGGGGAGAATTCAGCATCAAACATCCGATGAGATGGAAAGCCTTCGGTGTAAAGAGCGCTGAAAAAAATCTGCCTTATTGCACAATTATTTAACCCGGCCAAGACGCCTGTGGGGAAAGTGCTGCACCGCTGATACAGAGGAGGACGTTTACAGGAAACGCTCTGTCCAATGTGCTCCTCTCACCTCCTCTAAGGTTCTTTTCTAAATGGGGAAAAGAGGAAATTACTACAAAGTGGGGAAACAGTACATGTAAGATTTTAAAAGAGTCATTTAAGACTTTTTAAAGATGGGGGAATGTTTTTTAATTGCCCAACCAACTAAAAAGTATCTGCATTCCAGTGCTTCATTGAAACAAGTTTGTAAAAAAAGTTTCCATATAGTAATTTTTTTTCTGTCCTTAATCCCATAACAATTTAGCATTCCACCCTCTTAATACTCAGTTAACTATGACAGCTACAAAGTACCACTCTGACGTTTCCAGTGGTCTTTTTTTAATGATTATGCTGTTCTGCCTCTGGACGGGTCCGTTGGCATGGAGCAACGTCATTGTTATTGTAAATAACAACATGTTCTTTATAGTTTACTGGTTAAATAAAGGTTTAAAATAATCTGTTTGCACTCTCTCCCGTTAGCTTACAGCCCCTCACACCCCTACCCTAACATTAGCTGCGTAACAAAAATGGCGAGCAATATTGGAGTGTTCCACAGTTTTGAGCCAGTTGCCGGACAAGGAAAACGTAAATGGATTTAGTCGTGTACAAGTGGATGCATCGGAATGGAGCTGAGCTACATCACAAATAAGTTCTTTTTCAAAGGCCATTTCTTCATCTGTTCCTGGTCCGCAAAAGTTCAAATAAAGAAATACTCAGAAATGCAATTTTGAGCTTAATTTTTTGTCCATCATCAGAAAAAAGGCACAAGAAGGTGTTAGAAAAGGTAGTTTTCATCAGAGTGAGTTTTTAAAGAAATGATCTTCTGCTTTCTTTAAGAAATAAAAAGCTTTCAGGAGTCTTAAGTGTTTTTCTTCAGATCTTTCCCTGACCACAAGCTTCATTTCCATGTAAACAGCCTCCACAGCCAGCATCTTTCCAGGCAATTCATGGGGATGGTGAAACAAGGAACGATAAAGAAGCAACAATGCATTTATGCACATAGGAATCTGACAGTCATTACTTTACTGGAGTCCAAAGTCTTCAGCTCTGGAGGTGGAATTTGATTGCAATCGTATAAAAACTCATATAAGCTTTGACTGTACTTTTATGATATAAAACGCGTGTCTGCATGGGACTTCAGGGGGCTTGGCGGCTTTTTAAAGATTGCCGTTGCATAGATTATCGCTTGCTCCAACTTAGAAAACTAGAATTTACTTTGCCTGAGTTTTTTTGCTGTGCTCATTCTGTCAAACGTTTTAGGCCTGTCAACCAAATATTCATGCTATGAAACTACAGAGAGCTCAGATACCAGCCTTCACAGGCGCAGCACGCCTACTTGTCCAAAGCCTCAATTGTTTTGTTTTTTATTTATTTAGCAAGCAGTCTCTGGATTAAGATATTCACATGAAGTGAGCTGTCGAGGAATTTGAGGCCACTCCCATTCCACTTGTTAAGTTGAAAAAAATCTTTCCAGGATTGTAAATATTAACGTTTATGATGTGAACAACTAAAAACCTAGGAGATTTCCCCTAAAAAACTGATACAGATGTAGATTGATGATATTTGATGTCAACCGTTTCAATCTGAACTGTGAGAGTGAAGCCTGAATTGAAAAAGATGCATTGGAATAAACTCCACACATCACAAGGATATTTCAAAAATTATTAAATGGGTGGAACCAAAGATATTTATATATGAGAGGGATTATTTGACACCACCTATTGGATTTCAGTTAAGACATGAAGTGCGGGTGGCGCTAAAGACTTTTTAGACAATGAAGTGATCATATTTGACATCATGCAATAGACTTTATTAAGGCTCCAAAAGTTGGGCAGGATCGCTGACTGAAATGTACTCCACACACCACAAATTCCAGAAACTGAGTTAAATGGGTGGAGCGACATACATTTATACGTGTACTGGAGCAATCATCTCTGATATCACCCATTGGATTTTAGTTAAGAGCTAAAATGGGACAGGATTACTAACTGTATTTTACTTTGCCCTCCCCAAGAATGTTCCAAAAATAATGGTGAAATGGGTGAAACCAATGACATTTATACACTGAAGGGGTCATCTCTGACACCACCTATTGCATTTTATTTAAGAGCGGAAGTGAGCGGGATCACTGATTGGAGTTTACTCCGCCCACCTTAAGGATGTTTCAAAATTAAGGGTGAAATGGGTGGAGCTATAGGCATATTAGACAGTGAGGCGATCATATTTGACATCTATGCAAATCCCATTGGATTTTAGTTAGGAGCAAAAGTGGGGCGGGTTTGCTGACTGGAATGTACTCCACCCACCACAAGGATATTCCAGAAATAGAGTGGAATAGGTGGAGCCAGAGACATTTATATACTGGAGGGAATCATTTCTGGCACAACCCATTGGATTTTAGTTAAGAGCTGAAGTGGGTGGGATCGCTGCTGGATTTTACTCCACCCACCTTAAGGTTGCTGGGCGGATGGGTCTGATATATTAAAGAGTATTGTTGACTACACACATGGGTTCACCCACCTGTCAATAAAATAGCACATTGCAAGTACAGAAAAAAAAAGTAGACTGCTGCTGTTTTCTGATCAAAGACTCCTTTTTGGGTTATGAGGTAGCATTTTTTTAATTTATTTATTTTTTTACCTGCATTAGGATTTTACATTCCCCCTTCACATATCCCTTGTGCTGCTTTGCGTTTCATATGAATCAACTGGTGTACCTGGTCCAAAGCTCTGAATGACATGAAGGGTATTTACCATAGCAACACAAACATCAATCACCGGGATAGGAGTCCATTTAAGTCTGGACACACCTGCTAGCCTTAACTGACACTGAGCATGAAGTAAAAACATTTATAAAGTTGCTTGGAAATTAGCTAAAACAAAATATGCCACTTGCTCCACCCAGAGACTTTACTTTCAAAACACCCTGCAACGAAAAGCAGGCATCAACCATTCCTGCTGTACCTTTCAGACTCTAATCACAAAGTAATTGTACTCTGGTCTTAGATCTACAAACCTCGGCCCACAGCACAAATTGTAGGGTGTTAATTATGCAGTCATTCTGGCCGACTACAACGGCACAGTAATTATGCATTTATGCAGAAAGTGAAACATGAATTCATTAGCACACTGTAACAATGACTGGCAGTGCTGATTTCGAAGACACTCTAGAGCAATGGTGTGATGTGTGGGTGTTTTCTGATCGCAGTAAAGATCAAGGACATGCTGAGATGGAAAGAAGGAGGGGGAAAAAAACGGTCAGCTGCATTGTAAACAAGCCTTACCCGTTAGTTCTGCTCGGGACTCACATGAGAGCCAAGCACACAAAGAAAATAAAAAAAGAAGGGAAAAAACCATCACATTCACAGATGGATACCCAATCTATGGCAAATGTCAGGAGGACCCACATGGCAGCCAGATCACCTGTGAAAGGAACACAGCAGCAAGAACACAATGGGCTTACAGAAGGATTTGTGTGCAGAGAAAGCCAGCAAATGTCTCTGCGTCATGTTATTTCCAGGGACATTGGATAAATCAAGCACAGACAAACATATCTCATTATTTGCTGTTTGTCAATTTGCTGATGCTTTGGGAAGAACACAAAATTAGATTTGGTCCCAAAGATGTGCTTTTATGTTTTAAACCAGAGGAAACATGACAAGATACTAATTTTGACATATTTTTTACATGGGCCCAGACAACCCAAAAACCAACATGTTACCAGGGGTGTATTCAAACTGGAAAAGTCCATTGGTCCAAATCCTGCCTCTCACGTCTTGTCTGTGTTCAGACTGCCTTCAACTGGACTATTCTATTTTGAACCAAAGCTTGTAAACAAAACCATGTGACTAAAGAGCTCTTCAGACATTGGCCAGGAATTACAACGGTGGGGCAAAGCAACAAGAGGTAGAATAATGGAAGTCCTGCACTTTGCAAACCTTGTTGGGATAGTTCATTAATTCAAACTTTATATTTCGCTGACCAATTTTGATGGTCTGTATCACATCAGGTACAGCACTTTTTACTTGCTTCTTTGGTTCAGTGGAGGCATGTTGCAGGGCGGTTACTGGCAAGAAGACTTCTAAGAAGGTACGCCGATGTTTATTACATATAGATTGTTAAGGAAAACAGTATAAGAAGCTATGTGTATGTCATCCTTGTAATGCACGGCTACGGTGGCCGTTTTGGACCAGTTTTTCTGCTAAGAGCACAGAGCCTATTCAGACTGAGGACACTCAGAGCTCAGTCTGACTGGACGCAAACCAAGGCCACCTTGATAGATGGGTCCGAAAGCAGTACCTGGTTCAAAACCAGACTTAAAATGTGTTTCTGATTATTGGGGAAAACAAACTCTAGTTCACTTTAAAGGAAACAAAGGTGTCCAGTCTGAATACACCCGAAGACTTCAGATATTTTTGGTAAGTTGTAAAGGTTTACAGAATAAAAGTACAGTAAGTCAACAAAAAAAAAACTGTCACAATAAAGTCAAACATCTGTGTGTGTGCGTGTGTGTGTGTAATTACCTGCTTTGAAGCCAAAACAATCAAATTAGGGATTCATAGACAACTTAAGTAATTTTTAATGGGAGTGATTTCCATATCAAAGAGCTGAAATGTGATCACTCAAAGCGACTCGACAAACACCTTTGGCATAATTATGTTATTGTGACACTTTCTAGGTTGAGAGGAAGCCTTTGATGACAAACACGGAGAATTTGCCTCTCTACCTTACCTATAGTTCCCTTCCTTTAGCAGCCATTCATCCAACCAATGAGGACAAAAAATAATCTTAACTACAATATTTAAGAACAAAAAAAGGAATATATAAAATCGAGAAAATGTGTTTCATACACATAGCATAAAACTATGCAGATTTTCCCTAAAGGCTTAAAGAAAAAATCCTACGTCTTTGTGCAGTTAAAAGTCAAAACATAAACTTAGTTGTTAATGAAAAAAGACATTTGATATGATTAATTCTGATTTAAAAAGGTTTCCTTCATTATAGTAATTAGATATCGCGTCATTTAAGATTTGATACAGCGAAAGGAAATTGTGTGACACAGAGCGGCTTTCATGTTTTCGTGCACGTGAAGCTTGAAGAAGCTCCACTGCTCTGGCTTTTTTCTATCATCTTCCTATAAGTGCTTGATTCACAGAGACCAAAGAACAATCAAAATCAAAGCAACTGAGGCGCCCTGAGCCCAAACTCCAGAGAAATTAATTCTTCATTTCCTATAATCCATCTAAAATGTCTCCTTTTCTTTTTTTTTTAAAGATTTCCTTCTGGTGAAATGCATACGCTTTCCTGAATTGTGCTCGCATTAAGTCATCTTTGCAGCTTGCAACAAAGACAGCGTCTCATTTTTGATTGTGTCAAACATGATAAAGTTGGTTTAAGGCTATAGAGCGCAGATGGTGGTAATTTTTTTGATGCAATAAAGAAAAAAACTGGACTGAAAATGTGCAAAAAATTGGATGAAAATACTAAAACTTCTGCATAACCGTAGTTGAGAAGCCTTCAAATAATAATTAACTCTTGAATCTTCTGTTTCCAGAGTTGTAATTCCTCTGTCATTGTGTTGTCTTTGATCTAGTCAGACACTGACAGCTCTCAGCTCACTCTGAGGATCTTTAGGGTTAGTTCACACACCTTCACACGAAGATTATTCCACTTACTTTCAGCTGAAAGCCATTTCTTCCACTGACAGGTGCAGGGTGTGTCGGATGAGAAAAGCTCTGCACAGCCTGTCCGCTGAAAAGAAGAGGTGTCTGCATTGGTAAATACATACTAAGGAGTCTATAAAACAGAGAGCAGCTTATGGGATGATACAGAATATATTATTTTTTGCTAACTCACTGCAAGCTTAAATATTTGGTTTTAGATTCAATTCAATGTTAGGCATTCAATGTTACCTCAACAGAAAAGTTCTATCTTTCTATCTATCTATCTATCTATCTATCTATCTATCTATCTATCTATCTATCTATCTATCTATCTATCTATCTATCTATCTATCTATCTATCTATCTATCTATCTATCTATCTATCTATCTATCTATCTATCTATCTATCTATCTATCTATCTATCTATCTATCTATCTATCTATCTATCTATCTATCTATCTATCTAACAAATAGGGCATCCTTTTGGTCTGTTTTCTACTTGAAATAAACTTCCAATTATGTGTTTTTCCCCGTATACAAAAGTGTTTAATGCTATGATCACAAATGCAACAATGTAGACGACAGAAGTCAGGCAAATATGACGCCTATATGAAATCCGGCGACAACCGGGCGGGGACAGGACGGTAGCAGCTGGATCACCCATCAGCTGCAGCTCTTATTGGAGAATGAGTAAATGTCTCCAGATGGTGGCCTTCCATATCAAGTGCCACCACCTGCCTAGGGGTATTTAAAATTCGGACCATTCTGCACTACTGGTCATTCGCAACTCAGATATTGAGCACACATTACAATCTTGTTAATTTACACATTTTAGACATCATGCCTCCCAAGAAATCCTCCAAGGGCAAAGCCCTAGAGCCCAAAAAAGCGAGGGTGGAAGCGGAACAGCACAGCAGGAGTCTTTATCGATGAAGATTATCAACACCATTAGCAGGACCCATGGTGGCTGAGATTGCCAGATTGACGTTCTTCTTTGTCTGAAATTTATCAAACACGCTGTGATCATATGGTTGTTCAAATATTGCTCTTGCACAAACATAAAAAGAAATGTTTAAGTAAATTACAGTTTAGAAAGAATGTCTTTTTATTTGTTTTTTGTGTAGTTACATGAAATTACATTTTGATTAACTAAATGGAAAGATTTTCAACTAATTAAGCTGAAAATTACTATTGAAAACCATCACAACTTTTAGGAAAAACAGCTGTAACTTTCATTTTATGCCTTTATTATTACAAAAACAAAAGCATGCAATATCGTGGAAAGACTGTAAATCAGTACAGACTATGAAATGTCTCTTTTTTTAATTTTTGGATGCTGGTGAGCCGCAGAATTTTAGTCAAGGAAAAAGTGCACCTTGGCTCAAGAAAGGTTGAAAACACGGATCTAGAACAAAAACAATATGAATGAAAGACTATCGCCACCAACCATGGAAACTCCTTTAAATAAGGTCAGAACTAAAACTGCTGTGTATGTAAATGTATCAGGACAATTGGAAAACAGACAAACTCACATGAAGATAAACAATATCCTGGACTGTTTATTATTTAAGCCTGTCGGTCCTTTTTGTTGTATGAAAGTCAAATCAGCTTCTTTAAAGCCCTTTTTCTATTTATTCTGTTTTGCTTCTTTTTATTTCCAACTGCATTCTTGCTCTGAAGGATCCCTATATCTCAGTTTTTTTGTGTAAGGACACCTTAAGGGAAAGGTTTAGGGATTGAGGTATTTATTTATTTTTTGGTCTCTAAGATCTAAACTTCCAAATGACATGAATATATTTCTACTTACTAAAGAATAGGATTATTAAGTCCAGGTAAATGGTTAGTTCGTGGCCACAAACTGCAGCTGATGTTAAGTTCAAAGTGAAAGGGTCAGACTTTTGATTCATGTTGTTGATCATTTCTTGGTAATCAGTGTTTCTTTATGGCCATAATGTTTGACTTCGTTTAAAGGGTTTGCAACTGCACACATGACAAAGAAATGATGTCCAGAAAAGAAGAAGAAGATGATTCACCCAGGAACATTACTTTTGACTTTTTCACAAAGCATGTACAGTTGCTTAAAACTAGCTAAACCATAGATGTCAAGGACATGGCCAATGAGGTGGTTCGCAGAAAATGCACTTGGTTTCCAAAGAAACAGAAATACCAGGGAAACTAATCATAGACAGCCAGTTTGTTCCTCAAGCTTTAAATCATGCATGAGGATTTTTTTTAATCCTTTTCTCCTAAGGTGTTTTGGCTTTACCTATAAAGTAAAAGGTGAATACTGGATTAAGTTTAAGATCATAAATACAGTGTAACAGCAAAGAGAATAGGATCTCACTCTCCCTTTTTGTGTTTTTTATTCTATACATTTGTTTTTTATAGATTTATCCTTAAATTCAGGTATCACGACATCTACACGAGTACTCTAAAACACATTGTTTGGTTTGATTTCTTTTCTTCTTCTAAAACTGAATTGATATTCTAAATATTATGATGTGAGAAGCTAAATGAAAGCTTTTATTTTCAGAATCAGAATCAGAATCAGAAAAGGTTTTATTGCCAGGTTCAGTAGAGCGCACTTTACAAAATGAGGAACTTGTCTTGGTGTATGGTACAATTAAGAATAATTATTAAGATTAATTAAGAATTAAGAATTAAGGATAATAATATTGTTGGTTTGTTTTCCAAAAATTTCACAAATACATACTGGATATACATTACTTACAATGAATTAGGGATATTGTGAAAAACTCAGTGGATGTTGTGTATGGAGTATTTCTTACACTTCACAGATTTTTGAGATAGGGAGGAAATTGTATTGGGGGCAATAGACACACCTCATTTAGTGTATCCCACATAACTGTCAATGTGTGTACAGTGTGCCTTACTTATTGGGGCCAATAGCAAAACAAAATATAATAGAAAAGCTTTTCAGTGTGGCATTAATTTTGACATTTTGTTAGTTTATAAAGCAGATTTTGCTAGTAAGTCATTCCAAGTTCATCAAAGAGCCATGAACAAACAACGGTGCTCCAAGAATGAGCAGCGCCACCTGGTCATAGCACATCTTTGGGTTGATAGAAGGCAGCCAGATGCTACACTTGAACTTGGTGTGTCTCAAAGTGTCATCAGCAGACTTGCTGAAAGACCCAGGAATGGAGCCACGCCAGTGACAGAACCCAACAATGACCGGTACCTAAAGACCTGCTTTAGCAAATGCAACACAGCTGCAAGCCTGCTCACCAGATATAAGGAGGTACTAGGGTTTCTAGACAAACCCTTCACAACCAACTCCACTGCTTTGACGTGAATGCCTGACACCAACACACCGCCGTGAATGTTTACAGTGGGCAGAAGACCATATGAACTGGACAATGCAGCAATGATAATTAGGTATCTTTAGTTCTGTCTTGAATTCAGGGGTAAAAAATATCAAACTTATGAAAATCATGTTTTTTACTTTAATTATTAGTAATATCAAAAGGAGTTTTTCTGTATTTCATATAAATTCATACCAAATAGAATATTATGCCTACATGATGCTTTCTACTTTCCTTGAAGGCCCAAATTTTTTTCCAGTCACAGTCCCATTCACCCATATAAAATCACATGGTGGCTCTGCTGCCGAACACCAGCCGATAACCACCAGGAGCCACACTGGGTTTAGTGTATCGTGGGCAGGAAAGGTGGGAACAGATCCTACAATCAGTTGTCCACCGCTATAGCTCTGCACCAAGGCCGCCCAATATCCTAACAAAATCCCTATTTTAGTGTGAGTATAATGTATTATGTGAAAAGCGATGATATTAGCAGTGTATGATAGTATAAATAATGGTACCAAAGACGGCTTCATTAATTGCTTATAAAAGCGTGGAAGGGTCATTGCTGTCCACACTGTCATTAGTGAACATTTACACATAGCACTGAAGGACCAGGTTCTGTTTCAGGGTTGAAATGAAGTAGAAATAGTTGTTACCGTGTCTTTGTGAGCTGTGGTTACCTCCAATTATGTCAAGGTTGAGCAAGGAAAACGGTTATCTAGCTACCCTTTTTCATTTTTATCTCCAGCACCAGATTGTGCCCCAGTCCAACCGCTGCCTTTTCCTGTCCACCGCCTCACTTCCACTCTCCTTTTCATGACGGACAGAAAAGAATATTATCATCTGTTCTTGACCTGGGAGGATTCCGGAGACGAGTGATTCTATTTTCAGCAGGTTATTCTGTTCCTGCCCGACTGAGGAAGAAGCGTAATAAATACCAAAAATGAGGCAAATGAACGCATAATTAATTTTGGCCTGCAGCCCCCATGAAGCCTCATGCCCTTCATGGATGTGAATGCATCCTGCTGCAATTGCTGCAGAACCAATTTGAACTTTTTTCCCGTCATCAAAACATGGACTAATGAAGCACCTGAGACAGAGAAACTCTTCAGAACGGCCACATGTTTGAATGTTCACAAACAGTCAGAGGACGGAATCCTGGAAACCATGATTGCCTCAGACAGAAGACCAGGAAGTGGGGGGGCGGAATCAAAGACGAAGACAGCGAGGCTGTTAATAATTAATTTGGCAGAATTTTGGTCCTAGGAGGCCAGAGGAAAATATATTGACGTAAAAAAAAAGCTAATTAAAGAGCCCGTACTTCGAATTGGAAGACATCCGTCTGCCCAGGCAGTTTGAAAACCTCTCCGCTGCCTGGCTAATGGTGCCAGTAATGTCTTCGGGGAAACACGGCATGAAACACAGAGGCGGGCGCTAATGAGTCTCGTGGACCTCTCCAGCACGCACGATGAATGAGAGCAACGAGGAAAATATGCTGAACAGGGAAGAAGAAGTCGCACTTCCTGGAAAATGTCCCATATCCTTTTTCAGATGCGTGGCAAATGAAGGAACGCAGATAAAAAAAATACTAATAATCATATTTCAATTCACCCTAAATATTTACCTATGGCAGCCAATTCTGAGTTATCTATCGAACACAAGACACAACACTCATGCAGCAAAAATCCTAAGAACAAAAATAAGACAAAGGAATAGTCAAAAATACAATTAACCGACTGTACTGTTGGCTTTAATTTCTGTTTTGTGTGAGGGCAAATTATACGCCAAAACTTTAGCATTTGATCAAAGCAGTACTACAGAGTGAAAGAGACATATTGTCAACAACTGATCTATCAACTCTGCAAGGCTTGGGCAAGAGGAAAACAGTAATTTGTGCTGCTGACTGCGTTTTTCTCACCGTTTACCTGCAGAAAAGCCTAAAAGCTTCAACACAAATGTACTTCTTGACATCTGGGAGAGTTGTGGTGCAAAGTGCCAAGCTGTAGTTGTCTTTCACCTGCTCTCAATTCACGGAGCATTGCAGCACATGATGGCTTAGCAGACATTTTACTACATATGACCTTTCTGGTGTGGTTGGACCGTAATGCTGCGTTCACACCAAATGCTATTCGCGCATCAAATTCAGGTTGGCCACCTCTTTTTAACATGTGTTCATAAACTAGACACCCCAGACGTGTGTGGGAGGAGCTACCGCTAAATGATTTTAGCCTGATCGCCATATGGAGCAATGTTTACATGCCAAATTTGATGCTCAATGCCTGTCCAAAAATGTGCTCATTAACTTGAAGCCTTAACAGAAATTGTGAATGTAAATTGTACAGCATTTGTTCTACATGTAGGAAAATTGCTGCCCTTTTCTCAAAATTCTTACAATTTTCTAGTCAGAAAATGTTACAATTTATTTGGTTGATTGGTCCATTATTTTTAAGTGACAATTAATGTCCCTATTTTTGAATTTCTGCTCAGGCTCAATAAAAAAAATGTTTTCAAAGGAGCTGATTTTAACATCCCACATTGTTAAAATGACTTATGCTAAACTAACATGATAAGCAGCTCTTTTACAAAGTTCTTTCAAAACATTATATGATTATACCACAATTTATACATCTTTAAAAGTTTCATGTAAAACCTTTTTATTTTTTCTTATATGTTGTCACTCTCATGGAGGATTCTGGGTAAACATTCTGCTAGAAATGTTACCCCTGATCACACTGGGTTTTAAGAGCTGCTAAGTTCATCACCCTTACGAGAATGTGGACACTTTGCCTTCCTCTGAATTCTTAAAACAAAGGAGGGGGCTAAATAAGATGACCAAAAGGGGTAAAAAATGTTCTTTTTTTTTGTTGGTTTGTATTATGCTGAAATTGTTTCTGAGGCACTTTTCTAACCTCTTGCCAAGTTTGGTAAAAGAACATCAGCCTTTTGTATCTCTTACAATACTCTATATCTGTTCTATCAGAGACAGCAATCTGAAGGCAGTGATCAGATTCCACCTTTGCCGCGCCAAACGGAGAGATAACATCCAATCGCTCTTTTCCTCCACCTCTCTGAGCTGAAGAGTACATTCTCTGTGGATTCACAAACAACACATTTTTGGATTTTAAAGACACATTTATGTGTGAAGATGTAAAAAAATCTCCTTTAACTGTATTGAAATATTACAGTTAAAGTGATCAAAATATGTTTCTGTCAGATCTATTAAATTTCAATATACCACATTTTCCGTACTTAAAAGCCTTTGTTTTTTTCCAAAAATGACATTGCACCTTAAAATCTAGAGCACCTTATTTATGGATGAATTGTGGTTACTGATTGAAGCAATTTTGAAAGGTACGGTGCTTCGTTAAAGTGTTTGGTTGGATGTTATTGTAAACACGACTAACGTGTTGGGGCGTAGGACTGTTTATGTGTTACAAACAGGGTTAGTCACAGTAACGTTTGTTTTGGCAGTATCAGACTGTTTTTTTTTTATGTTTTGTAAACATTGTCGGAGTTACAGGTGTTGTGAATACACTAAAGCATCTAACACGGCTAACGTGTAGTGAGTCACAAATAAGTTAAGAGCTGTGATGTCTGCCTGACGGACTTCTCTCTGACTATTTTGTCTCACCTAAGGGAAATATGACACCTGCTGATGACATCATCGGTGATTGGAATTTTATGCCCGTAGTGCAATTGCGACGGACAATTACATAGAAAACAGAGCACATTACTGGAAAAATGTATCTTATATCTCATAACTTGCAGCACTAGAGAATGGAATTCGCCCCTGTCTTTTATTTTTTCACTTCTGTATTGCCGGGCTCTGTTTAGTGGTTGAACATACTACTTTCTCCTCTGCCGCATAGTGTACCTGCCCATTTGCAGAGGCAACAAAGTCTAATCAAGAAGTCTTTCACATTAAAATGTGACACTGGAGACAATCGTGGTCGTTTGAAAAGGATAAAGGCCACTCAAAAGTTCGTCACAGTTGTCGTGGACAGTGGCAAACAAAATCTGATTAGTATGAACTAGACCACGCGATTGTGGATACGACTGATGTGATGGCTGATTGCTGTGAAGTATAAACCGGCCTTAATACGCTTGCTAGTTCGGTGTGCCTGCAGTGTAAATGTGACTTAAAACAGAAGCTGAAAGCAACTGGTAAAATGGTTTGATCAAGTTTGTAAAACTATTTGTGGTCAACACAATTTGTAACTATCTAAAACTTACTTATGCTGTAAGTCACAGGTCCTAGCTAACATCTTTACAACACATAAGGGTATGTAAGGCTGGACTGGGTGAGACTAGGTAAATCAAGCCACATCATCCAAGTGTTTTCCCATAGTACCTACCTTTCTTGGTTTCTTCTTTTGTTTCATTTTTTTTTTTACATTTTTCCTAAAATGACTTTTGTTTTCCCAAATATTTCTTTTTTTAAAGTAAAACTGAAAAAGATAGATACTATGGGTCAACACCGATTGAATGGTGGGGCTACAATTTATTTTTTGTACTTTACCATCAGACGAACTCTGTTAAAAAAAAAAAAAAACGTTATCTTTTCTTACGGTGTACCTGTGAGTACCTCTAATGCTCTTTAGGTTAAAATGCTAGACAAGGAGAAAAAACATTAACATTCAAGAGAGCTAAATGCTTTCCTTTGCCATCAGCACACCTTAATCAGTTAAACAAGCTCCCAACTGTGGCTTTTTTTTGTTGGGAGCATCCATGTTTTATAAAGGCCCTTAAGATATGTCTGACATCATTAATCAACATCACTATGTGAGAGCACCGTGGGCAGGCTTAAACTGGTAAGTATCACCGATTTTCCCTGCAGACTGCCTAACAGTCCTTTTCCGTGTAATTAACAAGGCATGCCGTCTCTCCTTAGAGATATGCCTGAAAATGCATATAGGTTTAGGTAAATGGAAGCTTAAGATGGCTCTTCTGTTAAAGAAATGAAGTGAATCAATAGACTGTTAGAATTCAGCTGTTTGTCAGAGATAAAGATAGACTGAACTAAAGTAGAGTCTCTGTGAGCAGAAAGCTGATATCCCAGAGGAGTGTGGGTAAAGGTGGAACCTTAGATGTCAAGACTAGATGACACAATTTTGTTTGCAGGACAGGTCATGATATGGGGTCAGTCTTCAGCTGCTTGTCTCACTCTCTGTCTGACCTTTTTATTACTTTTTTTAAGCCAAAGAAAACGTATTGGAAAGTTTTGTCAATTTTTCAATTGCGATAAATATGGTACTTCCCTCTCTTTGCTGTTTTAAGGCTATGTGTGTCTTTTCATCTACAATAAGTTTTGTGTTGAATGACAACATTTCCACATTGCCTATACAGTTCCTGCTGTCTACCATGGACAGTTTTGAAAGATGAACGACCATGTTGAGGCCAAAGGCTTACATGCACTCAGAAAGGTTGTCTAGGCCAGTGGGGTGTCATAGAGATTAAAAGAGGAGCACAGGTGTGTGTTGTAGTTCCCTTGAGACACGTATGGTCACCACGTATGATCACCACGTATGGTCCCCACGTATGGTCACCTTAAAGGATGTCATGAAAATGGAACGGTTTCATTTTGTGATGCGTGTGATAGGTCTATTGTGAAGTATTTGTAAGGCTAATAGAAGTTGCACACACTTATGATTTATGGAGGATGTTGTCGAAAGGTGCCCTTGTCAATAGTGAAACCTTAGTCACAATTGCCCTTAGGTGTAGATGCAGGCTCTCTATGGGCAAAAAATGGGCAATCCGGGATGAGGCATATACATTTTTAGATCATTGACAACTCATTGAACGTGTGAACATGTTCATGCACATTGATTTCTAAGGGCATGCTGCAGACGACAGGTCATGGCAAACATTTAAACAACAAGTAAAGGTGAGGTAGGTGAGATGCAGGCCAGTTGTTGGGATTTTGCAGGGAGCCCCTTAGTTTGGTTTAAGAGATAAATGTGCACAGCTAGCTCTTAGGCATTAGGAAATAAAAAAAAAATAGGAGTGTAGTTTGAGTGGGAATCCCGCAAGAATTCTATGGGATTCTGAGAGATAAGACTTAAAACTTTAAACCTGCTCTTGTGAATATCAAATTTCATATGAAATACCAAAGTATTAAATAAAACATTTAGAACTAAATAAATTATGGCCTGAGATGACTCCAAAATGTACTTTTAGGTTTTATAATTGTGTATTAAAAGGAAATTTTGCACAACACCAACAGTAGAAATCCTCCCAAAAACGTATAAATGCATTCATAAAACAAATTATCTATTGTTTATATTGATGTCATAAAAAAGAAAAATTGTTTTCCTGCCTCGTTCTGTCTTTTCGGTGCAGCTTCACATCAGATCTGAAGTAAAATACATGACTAACAGCGTCCGAACCAATCCCAAACCTGCCCAAATCATGTCCATCCACCTAAATCAATTTTTGCCCGCAGGTCAGAATAAAAATAACGTTATTGAGCTGGAAACGGCCCAGTCTGACATAGCTGCCTCTGCTCGCTAACTTGCGAGTCTCTGGACTTGATTTTGGCTGGAGTATACCATTGCTGCAGAAGGACGGGGGAAGACCAAACACTTTTACATGATCAATCTTATGCCAGTTGAGTGATTTGGTGTGTTTTTTCATAACAGTGTTAAATAATGATGAACATACAATTTATTTTAGACATTTTTATTCAGTGTTCAGCCTGGGGCCCCTAGAGAGTAGGGGACCCTAGGCGACCGTCTACTTTTGCCAGCCCCTGGCTGGTCAAGTAAAACCATGGATGCAAATTGTTGTAGCAAATCCAGCTTCAAACAACGTACAAAGAAACCCAATCTCCACAGCTGCCTTTTTATTCATTACAAATAAACTGCATCCACTGCAGCTGGGTGTATAAATATTTGCAGGCTAAAATTACTTGACTTTACTTCACTAAAACTACCTTTTCAGCCTCTTGTAAAATCTAAGAATTTGTAGTGTTTTCCCTGATAAGCAGCACAGCACGACTTTTACCAAGTGAATACTACATGCACTCAATTCTGCTGTGAGCTGTCTACTCCTTGACTGAAGGTCATTCAGTTATTGACAACATCTGATTCCACCAGTCAGAGAAAAACAAAATGTTCTCATTAACGGTCTCCATTTGCCAGATTCTTCCAAAGATTTGCATCATTTCATTTTAACAGTCTTGACTGGTTTATCTTGGAGAACCAATGACCAGAACAGAAATTACCTGGAATGGGTCTATGTAAATGTCATAGATGTAATGAGAAAAATCCATCAATGCCATTGCTGTGCTGTTTATCTGCACTGATCACTGCACAGTAAAGGGAACACAGTCAATAAAATTACTAAACACATGTTCTTCAGCACAAAATAAAAAAGGAGAAAACAATTTACTTTGAATATGTTTAAATAAATAGATTTTTGTATAAAAGTTCAATGCAAATTTGTGGTAGAATTTTTTGACATAATTGTTGCCAAAGAAAATATTATTAATAAAAAAGTAAAGCACCTTAAACATGTTTTAATTTATTACATAGTGATCACAACTACTGTATTTTTCACACTTTAAATCAGTCCGGACTATACGTCACAGCAGCCATTGAATGCATAATAAAGAAGTCATATTGGAGTAAAATTCACACTTTTGGGAGAAAATAGTTTAACAAATTTCTGTAAAAAGAACAGACATTTTATCCTGAATATAGTAGAAGTCGCACTTGAGTATACGTTTTTGCCCCTGGCAGAAACCACTGCAACGTATACTATATCTAAAAAGATAAGTATTGTTTTTTAATTTTTTTTTGGTGTAAGTTTTTGTAAGTAAAAACTGTATATTTAAAAAAAAAGAAAAAACACACATAAGTCACTCCAGAGTGATGCACTCTTGGGAGAAAAGTGCAACACTTCTGGACAAATTTGGCCCGGCATAAATCTGCATTCACACTGAACACAATGAAAGTGTCAAATTCTATGCTCAATGTATGGTGAAAAATAAGTCTCACTTTATTTGTGCGTGCAAAATACTCCATTTGTTACTCATACAATACATTTTGTGCATAACTGTGTGTACTTGCAATTGTTATTCACATGTACACTTGAATATCAAAAAGCAACAACTTTTTCATCTCCAGATTTGTGTGTATATGAAGCGTTTAAATGCTACTAGAATACTGGGCCATTAGTGTTTTCTTATTAGCTTAGATTGTGAGAAATATTTAGTAAAAACTTGACATGTTTTTTTTTTCTTAAACAGATATGCCCCATTATTCAAAAAACTGTCTAAATATAATTTTTTTTTAAAAGTTCTTCAGAAATTTCCCCTCCAGCACGGAGCTCTGGTCCATATCCAGAGAGGGGAGAGTCGAGCACTTCGTGTCTTAAAATATCTGCTAATAATGCTAAATGTTGCATTAAAACAGTTAACAGGTCCCACCTACACATTCCCTGTCAAATCAGAGACATGGCAGGTAAGAAAAACAAATCTTAGATGACATCTTTTCGGTTAAGTTAGGATAGGAAATTGAAGTGACAAGACACTCAATTAATTTAAAAAGCATTATAAGTTTATGGCTTGGCTGTCATTTGTAAATAAGCTATTGGATGTCAAGGAAACATGCAGCTCCTTTCCTGTTTTTCATGAAACAGTGAGCTTGACAAGGGATATGAAGAGCTTTGTGTCCTGCAGCTTCTGCGCTACACTGAAAACAACATTTGCATTTATTGATTCTCTCCAAGCCTCTTGTTTCTGCATGTCATGTCGTTGCTTCGGGGAAACAGGATCTCTATTCATAGTCTTTATCCATTTTATCTTCATCACAGTCCAGACCTAAGGGTCTTTAGAGGCTGTCTTTTCTGCTTTAGAACAATTCATCAAGAGGAGACACTACAATCAGATGGAAACGAGGGCAAGTGGGGGCTTGTTGCGTCATATAACATAAGAAATGTGTACGCTGTGGCAGAAAGGTGCGCAACGCAAATATTCCAGAAAAGTACATTTGAGTCTGTTTAAAATGTAAAAAACTCACTGAAGCGCGATAATGAAAGCTTTCTAATGGCCGAGTATGGTAACACATTCAACTTGATGCATTACCAAATTAGTGACTGATGGACGTAATACGTGGCTAATATTTGAATGCTTTTTTCATCAAATTCAGTTATTCAAGAATGGTTCATTAGCACCATAGTTTGCTGATTAGTGTGATGACCATTAACTTTTTTTTGTAATATACACATTAATAAATGACATGCTTTGGGTATTGTCATTTGTCTTGCACTATTATCACAGTCCCTGAATATATCAGCCCATTAGCTGGTAGTGAGGTAAAAAAAAAAAAAAACGTCATTGTTTTTAATCTTGATTGAATTATCTACTACAATATTGGGAACAGTGACATTTTTTTCAGTCAAATACGGCCAACTCGTTTGTATGTAAACAATTACTTGGACCGATCATTTACATCCAGAAATCAAGAACTTGTACTGAGGCCGTCATAGAAGTTAAGCCTTAGTCACAACTGCTCTTACGGGTGAATATGGGCTGTCTGCAGGTGAAAAATGGGCAAACCTGTACAGGGCACGCATGTGGCATGCAAAAAATATCAAGGTTGTACACTGCTGTGAGGTCAAAGAGAGAAATTGTTCACGCACATTTTTATCTACAGCCACGCTGCGACTGCAAGATAGGTCATAGCGGACACTAAAACAATACGCAAGGGTGAGTATGGGGGAAGGTTAGATGCATGCATGTTATACAAAGGAATAAAAAAATGTGAGTGTAGTTCACGTGATATGTCCGTACGTCTTGTGGGTTCCTGATAGTTACAAATGAGAAAATTAGTGAAGTTTTTGCTGGCATCCTATGGGCACTGGCATATCTTTCATACCCCATGTGGTGGCATTCGCATACAGTCAGTAAAGGGCCAGTACTTACCCCTTATCAACAACTAGGGTGTGGCACAAGGGCACCATACGACAGCATCATCTGTATATCATAAGTGGGTGCAACTAACAGTAGGCCTACCAATACATCAAAATACACTTTACACACGTACAACAATCGTATATTATTTTTTGATAACCTCCCTTGAGGTGGCTGTACAATCCAATCCACATTTTAATTTTGAGCTTGGTTCAATTCTAAAAAAAAAAAAGAGTTTACATTTTTAATTTACTACATTAGTCTTTTCATTTAAAAGGCCTGCTTTAATGGTATAAAGGGTTCTTCATAGATGTTCCAGGCGACATAGTGGCCTGAAAACTACTGGGATTTGCTCCGGCCTCCTCCTGACCCAAAACAAGATGAAGGAGTTATAGAAAATGAACGGTTTGACTTCAAATGTACGGCTCGCTTAAAATGAATGCCAAAAGAAACCCTCTTCTTGGCAGCCATGACTTCCTCTCCTGAGTTTCTAGTTTGTCTGAATGTGTTCTAAAACACACTCACACACACACAATGCTGGGGCATTACTTGTCCTGTTAAGTGCTTTGTTGCAGTGCTCTGATTAAAATGTGAAGTAAACAAGAATCTTCCGAAGCAGCTTGTAAGAATGTAGGACATCTGCATTTGTCAACCTCTGATTCAAAAACACCCCAAACATCAACAGCGGTTTTGCCTTTTAGTAGGGAATTAAAGAATAATATCGGACAAATAACAAATTCCTGTAAGGCAGTGCTTCTCAATTATTTTTTGCCAGGCCCCCCCTAGGAAAAAGAAAATGTTTCGTGCCCCCCGACCCCCCCCATAACCCCCACCACCCCCACACACACTCGCGCAGTGACAATATATTAGGTTAGTATCTATAAAATTTGTGTAAGTCTACTTAAAATGGTATCTTTTAACATTACCAAAAGAAAAAAAGCAATATAAATCCACTTTCAAAAAATATTTACTTTATTTTGCCACACAGAAATCCTGTTCTAGTCTAAAACAGAAAAGAGGCTTAAAGTGGCTGAAATTAAAAAAATCTGTCAGTCCTTATTCAAACTAGAAACATTTTGACCAACTGAATCATTTCATGCTGAGAAAAATAATTCAATCAATAAATAATATTGAATGTAAACTGATCTGAAACATTATCACAGCAGCACCAATATATTTAAGGTTTTTAGTCTGAAGAAATAGATAAAAACATTGTTCTGATTTATTTCTAAATGATGATTGTTTATTTATGATCTCATAAAGTGCAGCTGTTTTCGTGCATTACCTGATGTCTTTCTGTCTGTCTTACACCAACTAAACTACAGGCAGACTAAAAAAAACATTGATGGAAAATAAAGACATGTCATCAAAATGTCTACAATAGTTCATAAAGAATGACATTATTAGCATGAGCTGAGGAATCTAAAGGCACGCGGTGATCCTGGTGTTGGGCAACAGGCAGCGCTAGCAGTGATCCGCGTGCCCCGATTCACCTGGCAGACGGGAGACGCGCGGCTGCAGGGACGGGGATTCACGGTTTCAGGCTGTTACAAACTGTGATAGAACAGATAATTGGAACCGAATAATTGCCCGTATTATCTGTGCCTAAAACCGCCACCACCGTGCGCCCCCCTGGCATTGCTTAGCGCCCCCCACTATTTGAGAAGCACTGCTGTAAGGTAAGAACAACTACGTTTACACATCTTTGACACTGTTGGATTTATTGGATAGAGAGCGTTCTGGACTGAATTGGTGTCAAATATTAAGCTAAGTTCTTTTTCTTTTTCCACTGTTTACTTGTGCATCTCTGCCATCTACAGTTGGAAGAGGCTTGGTGCAAAATGTCAAAATTGTGCAAATTTCTTGAATTTTGCTGCAGGCTTTTTTTCACATCTCTATGCTGGCATCCCTTGTGCTATCCTAGGCACTTTGATATTGGGAATGAGGTCATCTAGACCAGTGGTCTCTAACCTTTTTAGCACCACGGTATGACGTCACACAAAGTTTACACGGACCGGTCTTTAGGATGTAGGCGGAGGATATTTGTAGCATCGCTACGCTGAAGGAGGAACAGATACATAACTAGACAAACTCTGAGCTTTTATTTTGAAATGCATAACATAGATCATCGCACAGGTGTCATGATCCTCTCCCCTTCCCACACTCATGGTGCAAAAAAGAAGTACTGTCTATTAAATGTAGCTGTCTGCTTTGGGGAGTTAAAAGCTTCTCTTCTGTCTCCTGGCTGGGTGTTTTCTGCTTGGCAAAGAAAGATGTTTGTTTTTTATTCATTTTGCTAGTTCCTGGGTTTTATTTTAGCGGTAACCTATCACGTGACTGAGAAGAGCGCCTTGGCCTGTGTCAAGAGTGACATAGACGGATGTGACAGAGAATCGGGCAATTTTTTAAAACAAAACATCTTTCAAATTCCGAAATAAATAAAATGGAAGTAATGTAAGTTATTTATTCTTTCGGTGCAGCCGGGTACCAAATGACCCGCCCCGGGGTTGAGGACCGCTGATCTAGACCCCACTAGACAGTGCGCTGAACCTTTTTTTTCAATGATTTGTGGTCTTCACTGGTGTCCATGGATTACATGAAATCCTCTCCACCCTTATCCACCTTTGTCATGGTAGGGAGAACATGTCAATGGTCATCTTGACCCCATAGGACAGCACAAGGGGTATATAAAAGACTTGGTGTCATGTGATTCTGCAATTATTCATTTTTTCTTCATTATCAATTTTCTAATGGTTGGCACTTCCCGAATTAAAAGGGTTTCCAACTAAACGTCACTATCAAATCCGAGTCCCTGATTGGTCAAATTCAACCTCATTTAATTGGCGATGTGTGTCTAATCTCCATGCATTTTGTACATTCACTTCGAAAACAGTTCTGTCAGTGTGAGAAATTTGCATGAGTTTATGTACGTTGACATAGACTTCTCATTGGAAGTGGCCCCTAGAATGCGCTTTGCAGAGGGCGACGTAAACGTAGCTTTAGTTTTCTTCCTAAAAATGCCTTTTTGATGACTTGCAAAGCAGTGCCTCAATGACTTGATCCTTTTTTGTTCCACTTCAAGAAACTTGGCTGTTTATAAAGTCTTTATACGGTCTTATAGACAGAGAACTGGTTGGGTCTTGTCAATGCAAATCACTCCCTGCTTTCCATCCAGCTCCAGCTGGCTTGATGCTCCGGCATATTGGCAAGTGAGGCAGGCGGGTCGATAAGGATTTTAACCGCATCTTAAAATGGGTAATGGTGGCCTTTATGTGTGTCATTGTCACTTACCCAAAAGTCATGGCTTCTAAGCGCCACCATCCATCACCTGCCTGTCTGCCACAAGCCTCTTTCTGCTTAACTGATTCACTTAAGCTCTGTTTGTTTGCTTGTGCTCAAAGTCACTTTCATTTATGATGGAGTTGAGTAGGAGCCATATTTGCATGCAGTACAACGTAGCACCAGAATGGGCTGAAAGGGGCAGGCATTAAATGTTTTCTAATTATTATTTCAGGAAAATACAAAAAGATCACGTCTTTAAGTATCAACGTCAAAACATTTAGACAGTTTCATGATCTGTTATTTGCAGTCATTTTTTATCTCGTAAAAACCAATTGCTTTACATAGAAATCGAGATTGTCCTTTAATGACAACTTTAAGTCATCTTGGCTGGATATGGCATCACAGAACCCAGGATTTTCAAAAGAAAAAACAAACAAACAAACAAAAACCGTTGACCGCTTTGACTTTGACTTCATATTATTATTTTTGTGTCTGTTGTAAACGTTTGAAACCCAGTCCTTATTCTGAATAGTTTGTAGAACCATTGGTTATGTTTTGCTTTGGCTGGGTAACAGTTAACTTTAAACTAATATATATATATAAAATTAATATATAATAAAATATTTAAAAAAAAAACTAATGGAAAATATGGAATTTTAGGCTGAAACTATCAATAAACAAACAAAAAAGTAGACAAAATAACGTATTTCCTGAGAAAAAGAAGAGAAACATTTTAGTGGCGCTGCGATTTATTACTTTAATATAACCTTAGATACAAATACATAAAGGCATCCATTAACAGATAAAAAAGTCCTCAATGTTTAAAATTTTACATTCATATGACTAAATTTGCATCACTTTAACTTTTACATAACTTAAACTACATCACTTCATTGTTTTTTCAAGACACAAATAATAAACATGTAATTGATATGTGTGACACAAAGTCTTTTTGTCTTTTTCCACAGATATAATTTCAAAATCTATACAATGTCACTTTTAAAGAAGCAACCATCAATGGAAAGTATTGAAGGAATTACATAAAAAAGAAGTACTTGCAGGGAGGATTCTCTTCATTTTATTGACACTGCTCTGTTTTCTGTGTACTGCAGTGACATAAAACAGTACACCCCAGAATGTCATCAAGGCATATTGCCTGGATGTGAATAGAAAGGGGAAATCTAAAAGATGAAAAATATTGACCCTGGGGAGTTTCCTTCTTTATAGTGACCATATAATAACTTGAACTTTACCTCCTTGCAGTTCTCCTCTTGGAAATGGAACTTACATGGTATGGAGCTTGTATTTGCAGAAAATGGGCTGCTATCAGACACAAGGAAACTCCATCGCCTGTATGAAAGGATAAGTAGATGAGATTTTAAAATCCAACAATAAAAAAAAAGAATACGCAATGGTGGGAGCTGTTTAAAAATTAGAATAAAAAATGTGAGAATCAACCCTTTAAACATGAGCATGTGTCTAATTATGGCTGTTACATGCAGACTATGGTTTCTCAAAATTATTCACTAAAGCTGTGAATGCAATTTTCTCTCCATCCATGTCATATACACTTGCCCAAAAATATGTTCATTATTTAAATTAAAATGAGAGGATTTTTATTATTATTGTTATCATACAAATGAGAAAAATAACAGAGGAAGATCAGACTCTCCTCCATGTTTTTTTTTGGATTCCAACCGCTGATCATGCCACCAACACGTCAGAGGCCAGAGATGAGTACATGATTGGTTGATGGGGCGCGTCTTCTTCACCAACATTCAGGTAGTTCAACTCTGAATGTGCTCAGACAGCCAAAACGCACCATACCGCTGTACTGTGCCAACTATTCAAATCGCACCCAAAATGTCTGATTGCATTAGTGCAGGGGTGACTATTACGTCGATCGCGGTCGACCGGTCGATCTTCAAGGACAAGAAAGTAGATCGCAGGCCAGCAAAGACCAATAACCCAAAAAATTAAATCTATGTTTATAAAAAATCCACCAGCCAATCAAAACCCTCACCGAGAAGTACGGGACTTGATTGACATGCAGAACGGCCAACCGAACATCCTCTGAAACATACGTCACTGCACATGGGTGTTTAAATACACTAAGTGCAAATTCTGTCTGTCATCAGAAAGTCGCTTTCTGCCCAGCGGCACGTCAAGTCCCCGGTAGAAAACCACTCCAGCCCACTGCAGTGTTTATTGAGGATCGCCCCACGTGTCTCCTCCTGCTGCCGATGGATCCAAGCCCATTAAGGAAGCAGTGTTTTCCGTGGCACGCGCTTCCCACGGAGCCAGCAGCGCTTTTGAAATGCCATGCTCCCCCCAATACACGGTTTACAGCAGAGCATGAAGTACCATAGTCGCTGCTTTCTGCTTTTGTAAGAAAACACCTCATCTTTTAATACTAATAGTATCTCCACAAATATTTGTGTACTCTTTCTTTTTAGTTTTTGAATTCTCAATAAAGAATGTTATGTACTAATATTTCATAATACTATATTTATTAAACATTATTTTAGTCTCAAAATACTATATATATATATATATATATATATATATATATATATATATATATATATATATATATATATATATATATATATACAGAGAGAGAGAGAGAGAGAGAGAGTAGCTCACATGCCAAAAAAGTGGGAGCACCCCTGCATTAGTGCATTGACTCAACTTTGAAACAGGAGGCCCCTGACATACCCATCAAGTTTGGTGAGACTGTAGTTTTATAAATATTTTTCTGAATACATACTGGAGCCTTTCTTGTGGACAAACATATTTATGTAGTCAATAACAAAAGTTCACATCATATTTTGTAATGTAATGGTTGTCAATGACTAAAGTGAAAGGTTTTCTGTAGGTTTTCACCACCTTTGCCTTGTAGGCGCTATTTTGGTCCATTCCTCCATGCAGATCTCCTTTAGAGCTGTGGTGTTTAAAGGCTGCTGTAGGGCACAGACAGACTTTCAACTCCCTCCTCAGATTCTCTGTTGGTTTGAGGTCCTAGACCAATCAGAACCTTAAAATAGTGTTGACATATCCCCCCCTTTGTTGCCTGGGTGATGTGTTTTGGAGCATTGTCCAACTGGAAGATCCCGCCATGTTTTTTCCTAAATTCTCTCACTAATGTACATAGGTTTTTGCCCAAAATCTCATTATACATGACCCTGTTAATCATTTTCTTAACACAGATCAGTCATCATGTTCCCTTTGGAGAAAAGCAGCCCCAAAGCATGATATTTCCACCCCCATGCTTCACAGTGAGAATGATCTTTTTAGGATGCAACTTAGCATTGTTCCCATTCTTACACCAAAGAGTTCCATTTTGATCGCATCTGATTATGTTACATTCCCCCAATCCTCCTTTAGATCATCCACATGGTCCATGGAGAACTTTAGACGGACATGGTTTAAGCACAGGGACCTATGGAGGGCTGCATTCTGTCTCTCAGTTGAAGTGTATTTATTACAGACTTCTCTCAAATTTTAAGTGGAACAACTTGCTGAGATTATGACTGACAAATGCTTTCTTCACCCACCGGATCAAGTTTCATTTTCTCGTTTTGTCAAAAAAATAAAATAACAGAAAAACCTAATTTTTCATGACTTCCTGTTTAAAACCATTTAAAAGTCAAGTCAAGTCAACTTTATTTAGAAAGCGCTTTTAAAACAGCAGAAGCTGACCAAAGTGCTGAACAATGCAGAATAAAAACAAAACAACAGACTAAAACAAACAGAATAAAATCAATAAAAATCGATACATTAAATAAAAACAAAAGTAACTGGAGCCAAGTAACCATAAGGATGTTATGTACAAAAAAAAATAAAGCATTGCAATAAATATACTGATTTAGACACAACATGAATGCATATATAGTTTTTCAAAAAGGGGTTAAAATGTATTAAAAAGTTTTGTCATTCTGAAGGTTGAAGGGTACTGGGATGGCTCTTGCTTAAGACTATTGGATTGCATTTCTTTTTTACAGGTAGTGCTAGTTTAAAACATCTTGCAATCATAAAATTAAATATTTTGCTAAGCCATAGGACATTTTTCAAAATAAGAGTAAAACCACTTTGTGTTTAAAGCTTTTTCTGTAATACTATCTTGGGTATAACTTGGTCATGAAACACTGCTTAATTTTAATGACTAACCTTACTTTTGACTCCAACTTGCATCAAGCTGATGCGTTCTTCAGAAGTCAATCTTAGCAGAGGAAGGCAGTGCACATGTGGTGCATCTGTAATTCCTCATTTGGAGAGCCAGGGCCTCTATTAAAACTGTTAGGAGAAGATATTCTTCATTAAAGTATGGTTCCCAGGGCACCAGCAGGATGTTGGCAGAGCTGTTTCATCTGCATGTATATTTACAAAGCTTTTGGCCTGCTGCCCACTCTTTTTTTTTATGGCTTATTGGCTAATATGTAGAGTTGCCCGGGGCAACCATGGGAAGTTACATTAAACGGCGGCCAGACTTGAGTCGGGGAAGAAATGCTCATTAAGCCAAACTATGCTGTCATGGTTTATTAAAGACCCGGCGACTTGAAGTTTGTTTTTCTTTGTTCGATCCCTCCTGTCTTAAAGATGGATGCATGGCAGAGTCTCTTTCGCTGTGATTCACTAACATGGTGTTCGGACGTTGTCAGGTCACTTTTGAACCTCCACATGAGTTGGGCTTCACACACGGCTTTCATTTGGGATCTAAATATTATGACTGAAAGCACAAAGGCCCGCTTTGAATGAGCTCCAAACACACACACACACACAGAAAAAGCCACCACAGCTTGAAACCGCCCAATGATTTTCAGGATATTAACAGCCTGCTCACCTAATTAAATGGTTTGTGAGATTGGCTGTGAAGTAAAAGAAACCGATACCAGACGTGAAGCGGCAGAACATTTGAGAAGGATGCAGTCACCTCATGTCCAGCCAGCTGAGGGGAAAGGACTTCATTGAGGATTTTGTTTTCATCTAAGGCAGAACTCCGTCAGAATCATTTTCCAAAGCCGTGTGCGTCTCAATGCAGGGGGGGGGGGGTTGTGCGTGTTGCCGACAAGCAGTCTCATTTACATATAAAGCACTAGGCCCTCAGGAGGTAAGTGGACTTTAACAGTGAGATAGCTTTGCTGTTTATTGCTTTTCATGCTGCACTGACTACCTGAGAGCTGCAGCTTCTTAAAGGTGGCGGTGAAAGCTGTCCACAAATGACCAACAGCCACCACTGTCCCTCCACAGGTGCCTCTACACTCTGACAGAGAAATGAAAGATGCTGTTAAGCATCTCACCTATATCTAGGAACAATGCAATACAACTTCCTGTTTGTGTAGAAGTTCTAATAGGGACATATGCAAATGAATATCTTGTTTTCACTATGGCTGAGCACATTTTTAATGGTTTCAACCAAAATATAAAATGCTTCTAAATGGAGATTTATAATTTTCTTGGGATTCCAAAAAAAGTCTTAAGCCATGTTCATGTTGGAAACAGTTAGCGTGGCAGGGGTGTCCAGTTTCAGCTTTAAGTCAATGTACAGATGCGTTGAGAGCTCTTGCAGTGCTTTTTGAGCATCAGGTGCAGCGGTATAGAAAGAAAACAGTGGATTTATGTGTGTCTAATACTTGATTTGTAATTTGTGTCTTCCTGATTGTGTGTAACTTTGGATTTGAGTGTGCATATGTGGCTGATAAGAAAACTCTGATGAGCCAGCATTTAAACGCATCATCTACGCACAAATCTGAACGCGTGAAAAGAGTCTCCCAACCCCTCACACACTTGTACCTCTGAGCTGTGAGTAAATATGGTTTTGGCGATGGGTGCATGCTATTCAAAAATGTATATGCATAGGAAGTGTTTTAAATTCATAATTAGTTTTAAACTGGCGTAAATTGTATTTTGTATTCATAGGATTTTGATATTCAAGTCTACATACACAAATACACACAGTTACACATAAATGTATTGGATAAGTTAAAAAAAAAAAAAAAAACAAGAATTACGCACACATAAATGCTTTGGGTCTATTTTCTCTCCATATTGCAGTTGCTGTGTTTCCAGAATTCAAATGGTAGGGAGGTCGACCTATGATCAAAAGATAGTAGGTTAGATTTCCGCCTTGCCTGCCCAAATGTGGCAGTGTCCTTGGGCAAGACACTGAACCCCACCTTTCCTCTGGTGGAAGGTTAGCACCTGTGTTTGGAAGCGGAGCTGCTACCAGTGTGTAAATGTGTGTGAATGGGTGAATGGGACTGTCAAGTACAAGTATACTCCTGTTACCATTTGGGGAAGAATTCATGTTGCTTCAACCAATCAGAAGCCCAGGTTTGGCCCAGGATTATCGACTGCATTTGTGTCATGTCACCTATAGAAAATTACTTGCTTGAAGTCAAATCTGTCACCATTTTGCCACGGTATGAAAGGCGCCATGTTGGAGCCAATAGGCAACAACTTTTGACAGTAGCTCCTCCCACATGTGTCTAGAGCGTCAAATTTATGAACACATTTGGACAAGCATCCAGCAGTAAACTTGATTTTTTAGATTGTTAAATAAAGGAAACTTTGACACATGGGCATAATGCATGGGCAGGAACCAAACCTGCGATTTTGTGATCACACCGCTTTACCTCTTGTGACGTTAACAGGTTGTGCAAAAGACCATGGGACTTCAACAGTGTTCGTCACTTTATTAATACTGATCATCAACCTTAAAAAGGCCGGTTTGACGGCTGCTGTCTCAAAATATGCATAAATAAAACAGGAGCTGCACAAACCGAGTGTCACAATCAGGAAAGAAAAGATGGAAATTACTGCACAAGTAAAACTGAGTGCACACTTCAGTCCCGTGAGGCAAAACTGATGACCTCATCATTAAAGGACACCAAAAAGTCCCTAAAGAGCTCCTCCACTGTTGACTGTTACACTGCACTGCGATCATCTGCAGTTTGGTAAAAAATAAAAAAATTGACGAAATGTTTAAGTTCAATTGGAGTCCTTCTCATGGAGTACGGGGTTTTTTGTTTTTTTAACAATTAAATTGTAGCAGAATTACAAAATGGGCAAATCTGCCCAAAAACATTAAAGATTTAACTTAAGAATGACACAAAATCAGCTGCTATGAATTGTAAAGACATAATTGAAAAATGAACATTAACTTTAGCCAAAATGGAGTAAAGTGTGTGATTGGCATCAAATTTGGACTTACATTGACAGGAAACAATGTTTCTTGAATAAAATTTAACATTTAATGAAAATGTCATAACATGACATCCCTATTTATTTCATTTGTACTCTCAAACATTTCTGACAGAGCAGCCCAAGACACCATGAAATACTGTCAAGCCCGCAAACGAAATAAAAAAAAAAGTCAGTTTTTATTTTTCAAGAATAATGAAACAATCCATCAATGTCGGGGTAATCTGAATTTCAAAAGATATTGTGAACCCCAGAATAAACCTCCTGTTTGCTTGTCTCGTCCAGTCAGCACCAGGGAAGATTTATAGCTGTGTCATTATTCAAGACGTAATCTCAGTTCTGCTGCATTTAGCTGAGTTTTTTACGAGTTCGATTAATGTGTAAAACACAGCAGATGTTGTCAAAATGGAACCGGTTAATATGTGAATACCCTCCTGCATTGCAGATGGGAAAATACACCTGGGTGAACAAACCTTTTCATTTGAACAATAAAAATCGTCTTTCTTTGCAGCTGCCACCATGCCTAAACAAGCCTGGAAATGTTAAATGTGTCCTCTAATTGCTGTCTCCCACACCTCTGCTGTTTATTTTCTTTCTTAGATCTTTTATCGTTTTACAGTTATTTTTAAGATCATATTTTTCTACTATAAGAAATGATCAGGATTCCCTCTTTGCCGTTGCTTGTTTAGAAATGACAAACCAGTGGAAGTCCTGGTATTTAAGGAGTTATAACTTACTGTTGTGGTTGGAATCTCCTTAATGTGTATTTTACTCTCTTTAGGAGACTGAGGTGCCCCACACACTGTTGGAAAAAAATCAACTTCATCATTCCTGGTGTGGATGTGAAGCTTACAGAAATCTTTTAGCGGCCTGAAAAGCTTTTAATGTGGCGGGGCTTCAGGCAGAATTACTCGTCTTAAGGTGAAGCTCAGGTATCTGTACAGCTCAGAGCAGAGTTTCTCCTCCTGCATAACAAAATCAGCCAGCGGAGGCTGTTTGGACACCAGCTCAGGTGGAGTCAGGCATACTTCTCACCAGGAGCTGCAGGGAAAAATCGATTCAGCGATGTGTCACGATATTCTATTTGGCGATATTTGCATCGATTTGAAATGCTGTCAGGGCAAGATTGATTTAATTAATTATGAGCGTCCTTGAGCGTCTGATTCTTGTTTTCCACTTAAACCCCCGGCCACTAGTTGGCGCCAGAGCACACTGAGCCTCTTTGAGAAGCTCTGCACCAAACAAAAAGCATTGGTCATAGTTCGACTGGTTTAACTTTTGTCTCGCATTTTATGGCTGTGTGTTTTGTATGTAGAGCCCGTATCAGACTTTCATAGCGACACATGAACACAAGAGTTTTGAACGCAGTTTTGCACTCGTGTTTATGTGCGTTTACATGGATTTTTCACTGAAAGTAAATGATCAAACATGTTTGTTTTTTTTTTGAGCCCAGAGTAATTGTAGCACTAAGGTTTTTATTTTGGCTAACAATGTTGTGTACCATGTGATTGAACACATAGATAAACCCTTGAAGAAGACAAAGACCACAAGGAACATTTTGCATTTTAATGTCTTTTCCAGATGATGAAAACTGTAAAAAGGAGGGATCCACAAAAACAAATGTCTTTCATCTACACTTTAAAGTAGACATCCTATCGAAATAATACAAGGATATGTTCTTCAAACTGTAAATAGGGTCTCACACTTATGGCATTGCCTGAAAAGAGAGGAATGGCGATGAATCACAAAGACCCCATGCTGGATTTCACCAGCTCTTTTGACTAAGAAGCCAGAAAACCAAAAGTGGCCTGGGGAATGGGAAGTAGTTATTTTCAGTTCCTTTTTAAAAAAAAAAAAAACGTTTTAATACACATCATAGTAACATTTAAACACATTTAATAAATTATAAATGACCTCAAATCAACACAACTTCAATCATTCACGCAATTAAGGTTAATCAAGCGCATTCTGAAGTGGAGAAAAGCAACTTTTCACTGATACTCAGCACTTTACAGTAGTGAAGTGTTTATGAGATCAACAGAAATAAGTCTGAATCTGTCAAAGAGAAATGTGGCCTCATGCCTCAACATTTCACTACAGTCAAGTTTTGCATAAGGCTTGATTCAGCTTATGTTACGATAGCAATTTGTTGCATATCAGTTCAAATGTAAAAAGCTGCTTTCCTCTGCCTCAGATTTAGCTGATTCACATTGATCGCTCACGACCCATATATGGCTCTTTTGACGGTCACATCTGGCTCGCAGACAAATCTTCAACTATAAAATCTTTTTTCATTAGACCAGTCCTTCTCGATGCGATGCCAAAGGGGCGCGCAGTAGTATCGGTGCTTCCAGAAAAAAAATCTGCGCCAGCACTATCAGTTTACTATTATCTATTATTTTACCGAGTTTGTACCAGCCTGAAACCTGTGAATCGCCGTGCCTGCAACTGCACGCTCCCGTCCCTGAGAAAGAGCGAGCAGTTGCAGGGACGGGATGTGTGAGGAAGAAAGTAGGGGAGGGGGGGAGTGTAGTGGGCACATTGTCATAACTTAAAACACACAACCCGTCACTCACTGCAGTGTGAGTGTGTGTTTGGCTCCACGTATGCATGTGAGCAGACTTTCTCACATCTAAAGAACATTCAGACCAACCTACGATCACGTTAAACAGATGGAAGTCTCAACGCCTGCATGAAGCCTAAACTCACCACGTATCAACCGGACTAGACCATCAGTAAAACTACCATGCAGCACCGGAAGTCGTAATAATGCTAAGAAATACTCATCATTTATTAGCAGCAGCATAACAATGTTATTAAAAAGAATCCACAGACTTATTGTACTTTAAAAGTGTTGAAATTACATCAAATGCTCACATTCACTTGTATATTTAGTTTTAAACATATTGTGGCGGACTGAGTTTAACTGGGTGGCTGTTGGGTTGCGTTATAAGTTACGGAGTTCATTGAACGCATCGTGGAGAGATCTGATTGGCCCTCAGTTCTGTCGCTCAGCATGTCGTTGGGGAGTTTGGACCAATGGGGTTCATCTATGGGCCGAATAAGGGAAATGGGAGGAAATATTAGGTTGGGAGAAGCGCTCTCGTCTCGGCGGGAGAGATTGATGAGTTCCTGAATTAATTGTACGGCATTTGCTGCGGTCTGCAGTAACCAGAATAAAGAACCCTAAAAGAGGTTAAGTCACCGTGCCTCAGTGTGGGAAAGGGACACTACATTATTGTATGGTTCTTTCGAAATCACATTTAAAAATATGTGGCGATATGGCTCTCTCGGCCAAAAAGGTTCCTGACCCCTGGGTTAAACAAACAAAATTTCATACAAATCAGAAGTAGCCATTCAAGTAAAAAACATTCATTTTTGAGAAACATACTGATATAACATTTAATGAAATATCAATACAGAAAATGTGTTAATTTATAGGTCTCCTCTTTGGCTGTAGCACTTCAGTTTTTATTCAAATACAAGTTCAAGTACCTCCCATCACTCACATTAACACTCAAAATAGTGTAGATATAAGACTGGTCTAACTCCCTTGCCTGGTCTAATTATGCCTGTGCATCCCAGTCCCAAATAAGTAATAACAAAATGGACGGATGGATGAAGGACTGAACCAAACTTGGCTTCAGGATAATACTTCCTTTTCCCCTGAATAGTTATTGCTTCCTGCTGAACAGATCATGCATCCACACTATTGATTGGCCCCGCTTCTTCTACGTCTCTAATTGTGGTGCGGTCCTCACATTTCAGAGACAGTAATAGGTTACACAGAAGAATAAAGATGCAGTCGCTGGATATTGATCACCTGCAATCCACACCTCTGGCAAAATTAACGAGACAATGCGCATAGATCAATATTGCTATCTCCCGACATGGCAACCCTCCACAACCACCACCACCACCATTTTTCCCTAAAAGCTGCCACATAAGATCCCAAGAAATATGCTCAGATAGGCTCATCTTTACAAAAGCATCCAATTAAATTTCATCTTGACATATCAAGTGTAGAACAACCACAAATTATGTTTATGGATTGGAGGAAGCTTGACTCAGCTTTACATTGCACAGCAGAAAACGCCATAATTCACAGGTTTCTTACTGTCTGTTGGAGGCGATGGCTGTAAAACTTTAAAGTTCCATCCATTCATTATCTAAACCTGCTTAAGCCTTTTTGGGGGTCACATGGTTTAACACATGGAGCCTATCCTAGATGTTATTGGGCGAAGGCAGGGTACACCCTGGATTACTTGCCAATCTATCACACATACTTACACCTAAGGGACATTGTCTAGTCACCAATTAACCTATAAAGCAAGTTTTTGAACTGTTGGAGGAACCAGAGTGTTAGAGGAGAACATTAAAACTCCACACTGAAAGATCCCAGCCAGGATTTGAACCGGTACCTTCTCTCTGTTAGGCTACGTTCATACCAGGCTCTGAGATGCCCGTTTGAGAAACCGCTTCCAATTAAAGGTCTCTGTGAATCCATGTATATGTGCGTTACTCTCATGTTCATGAATCGCTATGCATACGTCTGTTTGTTACTTGCAAAACATGTGGCAACAGATAGTAACTGAAAGTTAAACCAATTAAACTTAGACCTATCAAGGACTCAGATTTGGTACTGATGTATGGGTAGCATCCTTTTGAGAAGCGCCAAGTGTAATAATTGTAATAATTGTGGTTTGTGCCTGGACGGAATTCTATGACACCAAGTCTTTCATTTATCAGATCAGAGCTATGATAGATAAAGTCTGAAGCAAGATTTGTGAAATTTATACTACTTTGACATTTTACATCAAGCCTCTTCCAACTGTGAGTACATGCGCTGGTACTGGGACGTCATTTGCTAAAAGCGCATTGAAAAACCCATGCTAACGTTCTTGAACACGCCGCACATGCCTGGTGTATGTGCAGCATTAGACAAGAGTAGAAAGCACTATACGCAAAAAAATGGGTTGATTCCTAGAATGAAGTTTCTGCAGAGCAGCAGCAGTTCAGTAGAAGTTTGTCTCTGAGTTGAGGGCGGACCCATTGGTGTGGAGCAACATCGCACCGCCTTCCCCTTCCTGTTACTGAAAGCTCTCTGTTTACACTCTCTCCCACTAGTTTACATCCGCTTACACAGTTAACCTAACATTACCGGTGCAACAAAGCATGGTGAGCAATATTGGAGCAATCCAGCTTTACAGTTTTAAGCCAGATGCCAGCTCAGACGAGGAAAACAAAGACATACATGGATCAATTTGTCTGCAAGTGGATGCATCAGAATGGAGCAAAGCAGGGCATTGTATTTGCAATGTCACAACTACACGCTTTTACAAACTGCATTTTTTGGTCTGCTCCTGATTCACAATGATTGGAATGAAGAAATACTCAGAAATGCAGTTTTAAACTTATTTTCCTTATTCTTGTCCTCCATCATTAGAAAAGTTTCAGAAAAAACATGTAAAAATCACCAAAATTACAATTTTCATCCAACTGGATCTTTAGAGGGGAATCCTATGCACAATTTAGCTGTAATTCTAACTTGTATCAGAGGGCAGAATCCAACCGCATCCAGTCATCTCCTGAACTTGAAGTCAACATTACAACTTAGGCTGTTCGCTGAAGGAGATTAATAGCCGAATGACCTCTCTGTGTATTACTGCCAGCCATTTAACTCACCGAAACCCCAGCCTCTTAGTTGAAACATGGGACCCACCCACATGGACATTACCGGAGATAAAAAAAAAAAAAATCAATCCTCCAAAACAATGGGAGCGGGTGGTTTGGTCCCTGAGTGTGTGCGCAGGATAATTATGACATGAATTCTCAGAAGCTACAAGGCTGCAAAGCCCTCGCACATGTAATTACTCACAGCAGACGCAGAGCTCTCCCTCAGTGAGATCCCACTCTGAGGTTTCATATGTCAAGTGCTCCGCTCCCTGTTATCTCGCCACAAACTTACCAACAAATCGGAGCCGCTTCATCACTGTCTGCTTAATGTTCGATGCACACAGACGCTGACCCCTTTCGCTTTTAAGCACTGACTGAAATTTTAAGTTATCTAGTTTCCGTAAGGTCACTTACAATTCAAGAGACTCACCAGACAAATAAATAAACATTAGCAGGTTCAAACATGGTTGCTTCCACTAAAACAAGGACATTTATTAATCTCCTGTGTTCAGGGGGGAGTGAGTACCCCCAGAGCGGCGGTTCCACGTTTCAGTAATTATTCCAAGAAAGGGCTAAATGGGGCCATGGCTAATCATCAGCATGTCTAATGGTTCTTCTAATAGGTTCATCATTTTTAAAATAAGCAGTGCGTTATTATAGCAAACTGGTTCAAACTCATTTCATCTTCTAAACAATTTATAACATCTATTTATCTTCCCATGCTTTATGTCCTTATTGAGACTCAAATACATTTAGATAATGGGGTAGAAATGTAACTTAAATGAAATGAATTGTTTTTATTCAATATGATTTGATGAGGGCTGCATGGTGGCAGAGTGGTTGGTGCTCTTGCCTCGCAGTAAGAAGGTTCAAGTCCCAGCTGGGGGACCTGAAACAGAACATCAATGGGAGACCTTTCAGTGTGGAGTTTGCACGTTCTCCCCGTGCATGCGTGGGTTTTTTCCGGGGTCTCTGGATTGCCTCCTACTGTCCAACAACATGCTTCATAGGTTAAATGGTTACTCTGAATTGTCCGTAGGTGTGAATGTGAGTGTGCATGGTGTGTGATTGAGGCGACTGGCGATCTGTCCAGGATGTCCCCCACCTAAGCCCACCAGTGGCCGGGCTAGGCTCCGGCAGCCCTGTTTTTGTGTGGACAGTCGTTTGTTCTTCTGACAAAAAGAAAATACTATGAAAGGGCAGAACTGGATTGGTGCTGTAAAAAGAAAAGTAGTTCCAAACCTTCATGGTTGGACATTTTCTGAACTCTAAGGAGAACAGAAGTAGCACGGCAGCTCGATTCATCTGATGTCCCTACTTTTGATATATTGGAGCTTTCTGCAAGGTGAAAAAGTTATGGCTGAGTTACCCCCTGTCTCTCATATTAATTACCCAAACAAAATAATGCAGCAACGGGGAACAGTATTCCCCGAGGTTGCCGAAATAAATCAATATTAATCAGCAATACCTTGATGTATGCTAACATCTCAAGCCTGAGACCTTGGGCAACTTGAGTGATGATGACGACCGGAAAAAAGAAAAAGTGCTGCCTCGAGAGCAATTCCCACCAAAGCAGACGGGATGGGATCTAAGACTTTTGCACACAGCCTCATTGTTTTTCCCACCTCCTTTCTCACTTATTTAGACATGTCTGAACACCTCAAAAAGGCACGCCGCCGCTCTCTGCGCCTCTATGAATATGAACGGATGTCTATGCGACTCTGTCAATAACACAGCCGCCAACACACATCCACAGCCGATTTTAATTGGCTACACCTCGGGCCATACACGAGCTAATAAATAGTGCAAGCAACCAAAGCGAAGCATTACTTCATAGCCGCGCCGTAAATGAATAAACATGAGTCAGAGTAACCAGGACAGAAATGTTTACTCATAAAAATCCTGTTTCACTTAAACACATCTTGGATTTTCACCCTGACGCTTCAATTTAGCCGGGTGGCTTTTATTGAATTCAAATGACTGCGGTGGGGAAAAGGAAAGAGGGGATGGAGGCCAAAAAAAAAAGAAAAATGAGGGGAGGAGAGTAAACACACGAAAAATACAAATCCATTTCTATACAGTCTAAGCACAAACACACTCATGGACAGATGGGAATTAACGGCAGGCAAAGGCAGGCCTCTTTCCACAGACGCTTGGGGCTTTTTCAGGAGGATTATTTAGGTCTTCTGTCTTCCTCCCATTTACATCCTTTCATAATCAAATAATCTGTCTTTGAAAAATAGGTTATTCCGTTTTTACTTCTGTCAATAAACTTCTGTGCAGACTTGACAAAAAGCCGCAAATCTTTTAAATGATCACAAAAAGTATAAACAACAAAATTCAATTAGTCTGTGGGACAAAGAAAGAAAACGTAAACATCAAAATATATATTTTCAGCATCGGAACCTAAAGCTGATTGTGAATCTGTGTTAGTTTGGATGAATGTGGGGATAAATAAAACAAAGCTCAGCTGGATACCACGAATTTTACAAACTGAAACTCTAAAGTCGAGTGTATTTGTTTTGTACAGAGCTGAAAGAGTGGTTTTGCACTATAAGACAAGAGGAAAGCTGGGAAATTTCTGACGTAGGGGCCAAATATGTTCACAATTAAGCAACTGTGGTGTAACATATCTGTGATTAACTTAGCTTTATAGCCTCAGTCCATAACTGCCCTAATGGGGTGTCTGCAGGTAAAAAAAAAAAGGGCAAACCTGTGCGGAGTGCACCACACATCAAGATCGTAGATCACTCGGTGAACCTGTGGAGTGAAAATGTTTGCACACGTTTCTTTCCACAGGTCATAGGTCATAGCGGACACTTCAACAATATGTAAGAGTGACGTGGGTGAGATGCAGTCGCACAGATTTTTACTTTTTTTTTAAATTCTCCTGAACCCTGTACAGTGCTCAAGGGGCCTGTTAGTTTGTGTTTACTTGACGTGTGGGCTCTTTGCACGTGTTCTTTGTGCGCAGCAACACTTAGAACTTCATTTTTCATTTTCTTTAAATTTGTCCTCCATCATCAGAATTATGTCTCAAGAACATGTTAAAAACACCAAAAACTAGATTTTTAATGGTCTTTAACCAAATGCTCTTTTAACGAAAAATGTGTTTTACCCATTTTGTCACAGGCCATGCCTATTTCACCCTTCCTTCGAAGGGTTATTTCAATGTTTGCCTTTCAAAGGCATCACTGCAAAACATTAGAACCTTAAACTGCATCATCGTTGGTTTCCTGAATTAAATCTCAAAAATGGAGACGGATCAGATTCGGCAGCATGAACGTTTATGACCGGATTACATGATCAAACTGTCCCTCTGCGCAGTCGTCTAAGACAAATGAATCCTTGCACCCCTGACACATTTTGTTTCCCACTCGCTGAAAGATAATGAGACCGAGAAGTTTTGCTGATGGATAGCCAATTGCATGCGTAGATAATGAGCAGGAATCAAGAGTTAGGAAGCGTTTGTTCTCCGTCTTTGTTTGTGTGCAGCTTTACACATGGATCAGGACTCCTTTCCATTCAAAACTGTCATGAGGATTTTTTTTTTAAGTTGGTGAAATGCAACTTTTGCAAAAAACCTTAGAATATATATAAATGTGTGTGTTCGGCAGTACAGCTGGCAGAGGCAGTTCAGTACTTTGCCTCGGTTACAGCCTTCATAACCTTGTCCCAGTTGTTGGGCATAGACAAATGAACTAGATCCCAATGTGTCTGAGGCTGAGCAAAACTTAAAAAAAAAGCTGACTAGGCAGCTCTTTAATGAGGTCTGGGGCAAATTTATGTCCCTATTTATGTAGATTGTGTCAGTCTGAAAGGTGAAAGAGAAAAGTTTGCATGGGTTCGGTCTACATAATTATTGTTCAGGTGAATTCAACTTATTTTCAAGGATAAACCTGATTTTGTCAAAAAAAAAAAAAAGTAAGAATGACAAAAAATAATTAGCAACATTGTCAAACATTTTAATAAATGTGCTCTTGTATTGTTTTTTTTTTTTTTAACTAGTTGTTGTTTATGCTAAGTCTTAATATCATTATGGTTAGTTTGGTTGTTGCACTTTATAATTAAAATTTAAACCAGTACAGAAATGATTAAAAAAAAAAACTAAAAAAGTATAGAATAGTTTAGTCCATGTGGAACTAGGATTAAGTTTAATTCTGTTGTACGTATAAGGTTAAAGGTGCACACAACAGGATTTGTTGGCTCCATGTGGTAAAGAAAGGAGCTGGTTGTTCCTCAAATAAAAGGATCCTGGACATCATCTTAAAAATATCAATAAAATGATGCAACCTTGCTACATAAAATGGTCCTTTTTGCAGAAGGCATTGGGTCCCACCTAAAAATCTGAATCAATTTAAGGACAGATTCTATGTGATTACATATTACATAATCAGAGTAGAACAAGGGGGGGGTTCATATATAATATCTAGTTACAGACCACTGACTGTGTATGAGAGCTGCTTTAAGTCATGTGACGTCACTCATAGAAAATTTAGATGCCATTTTTTTCATGATAAAGAGGTTGTCAGGTTGGAACCAGACGATGTCAGTAAGCAGTGGTTGGTCCGAGTCAGTCTGACTCAACATTTCTATGGCAACCACTCTTGCCAGTCACAAGTGATCTTGTTGGAAGTCCACACCCCTGCCACTCAAAAACAGGCTCAGGAGAATCCGTCAGTCAGTAAACGTTCAACATGAAACCTATTCATTTTATTTTAGAATCAATTTAGCCTATTTTTAAAATGTTGTTTTTTTTTAATTTTTTTAAAAATTTTTCATTAGTTTGGACGCAGAAGTAGAGTGGTCGATGTCTGAACGGAGGATCGCAGGTTCAGTTTCCACCCTGCCTTCCTATGTGCCCAAGTGTCTTTGGGCAAGACACTGAAAAAATCAGAATCTCATCGGTGAAGATGATCTTTCCTTGTAAATGCAGACACTTCTTAAACCACCAGATTATCTTAAAAAAAAAGTTTATAATTTTTAGCCTGCAAACAGTTAAACTTGTACATTAAGATACCATGACAAGCTTAATTATTTGAAATATTGAATCTTTGAATTATATTGTCCTTTTTTGCACATTTATTGCTGGGAACATTTCTACTATTTCTGTTGTTTATTTGTCGTAAAAATTTAACTATTTATGTTCTTTTGAAGCATTTTGTGGCATTTTTTTAAAGTTTCTATCTAAACGTAGTGTTATTGTATTTTAATATTCTAATAAAACTACAGTAATAGTTTTTAGAAAATGTATAAAGAATTTTGGGAGTTTAAATCTAAGAATACGTGCATCACTTGTTGATTTATTGAACGATGCCGTTACCTTACATTTCCCTTGAGCTTAGCGACAGGCTGAGCAGAAAAGAGGACAACAGGACGTATTGATCAGGAGCTAAGAGTAGAACAGAAGCACTCAGCGTAAGAAACCAGATGAGGGAAGACAAAATTGGCATTTCTCTCTTGAGAGCATGAAAGACTCCGGGGGGGTCTTTTGTCTCGCCTCTGACAGCGGCCCTCTGTACTTCATTACAGTCTGTCTGTCTGTCTCCAATCAGACACTTCTGTCTTTGCTAAAGCCTCCTAACTAAATATACTGCTAACTCCTTTAAGGTGATGGGGGAGATTTGAAGTAAGTACATGTTCAGTGTGGACCCACAACACAAAGCAGCCTATTATCTGTTCGACTTTCTGTGGAATCTGGATTAAGAACAAAGAAAAGTGCCTTTGCATTTGAAAGGGAAATCAGCCTTTCTGTGCGGATTGTAAATGAAGAGAGAAAAACTCCTTTTTTTGCCGAAGCAGTGGTTCTACTGCACCTTGCTGCAGTAATTGGTGCTTTTAGAAACTTGCCAAGAGGTTCGAGGTGTGCCAGATTAGCTGTGTGTGGTTTGTCTCTTATTTGGGCCCACCTTGTATGCGGCCCCTGGCCCAGCCTCCGCTGGCACTCGCCTGAACCATCTGTCTGAATCTCGGGCTTGGAACCATTCTTCCACTCCATGAAGGAGGAAGAGCGTTCCAGCACAGAGGAAGTGGGGAAAAAAAGGTTTCAAGATAATGTAGTCCTTCTAAGGAAAATAAACACTGCAATTGGAAATAGACATAAAATGAATACAAATTAAATTTTAATTCTAAGATTTGGTTATTGCATTTTTCGGACTACAAGTCACTCTGGATTATAAATCGCAGCAGCCAAAAAAAGGCATATAAAGAAGAAAATGATCATATCAAATTTGGACTGGACTATAAGTTGCACTTCTGAGAGAAAAGTGTGACGCTTTTGAATAACTCTGCCAAGCATGGTGTGATGCTTCCACAACAAATGCGATGGACGCATCAAATTCACTCCTGTCGCCTCTCTTTCGATGCACTTCAAACTTGATGCTCAATGCTGGTCCAAAAATATGTTCATAAACTAGCCCACTAGGTACGGACACCTCTATTAGATATCTAAATCATCACTGTTACAGCTATAGATATATATTACGCATCTTTTGTTTTTTTTTTTTTAGAGTTTTTCCTTACCGAGAAGGAGGATCTAAAATAGAAACAAGAATAATAATCTGTCGATGCAAAGAAGAATAATATAGCAAAGTTCAGGAGGAGAACGATCAAATTCTGTTGGTTTTAGGACTCCACCCAGCCATCAGACTGAGCACCCCTTCTTCAGCGAGCGGTCAGTAAATACGGAGACACACACCCACAGTGCCCTTCTACGAGGAAGTACTGAGGGCCACCATGAAAACCAATAAAAATATACATTTATAAGAAAAAATTGGTAAAACTTTGAGAAAAAAGTTGTTGAGAAAGAAAGTTGAGAAGTTGAGAAAGAAATGAGAAAGCCATGCTTTTTCCAAAATGTAGTTGGTTGTATAAGCCTCCATCCACAATGTTCTTATAAAGAGGTCTGCTAATTCTTTTCAATGTCCTTTTAATGATATTTAAACAATGTTGACTTACAACAAGTTTTAGTATTTTCTTATTCGTCAAACCAAGAATGAAGTAACTGCATGCAATGCAATCTATACATCTCCCCTACCATATTGGTTCTTTTTTGTTGTTGTTTACATTTTTCTTAGTAAACAGAATTTTGCCTCATAAATCTACACCTTTATTCTTGTAAATTCTCAATTTGTGACTTACAGTGGGGCAAAAAAAGTATCCAGTCAGCCATCAATTGGGCCCGCACTTAAAAGGATGAGAGGGGCCTGTAATTTTCATCAGGTACACCTCAACTATGAGAGACACAATGAGAAAAAAATCCAGAAAATCACACTGTCTGATCTTTAAAGAATTTATTTGTAAATTATGGTGGAAAATAAGTATTTGGTCATCTACAAGCAAGCAAGATTTCTGGCTCTGACAGACCTGACTGCTTAAAATGATTAATAATTATTATATTTTTTATATGTTTTGAATGTATTTTTTTCTTTATTTTATAATAGTGTTAATAGGAATGACAAAAAAAAATCTGGTATTTTTTGTATTTTATCCGATGAAAATTCTATTTTTGATATTATTAACGTGATCTTATGGCATTTTTCTGATGACAGAGGACATGTATAAAGAAAATTAGGCCTACATTTCTGAGGCTTTCTTTATTTTGAATCTTTGTGGAGAAGGAGATGAACATGGAAAACTACACAGTTTTAGCTCTGATATGAATCAGGGGTTCATTGCTGGGAGGCAGGAGTGCCAAACTTTACGCCTTCCTGCAGCATAAATTCACGGCCATCGATTTTTAAAAAAATCTGTAGGTAAATAGCAATTTTTCAGAAATGTAAAAATCACTTCTGTTTCTACTGATTTTAAAGACGTGCTGTAAAGAATTTTCCTTTTAGTAAACTGAACATTTAAATCATAAGCACAGGTCAAATAAAAAGGACAGGATAGCCAGACCGAGTTGGATCCCTGTTGCTTCTTATCATTCAAGAGATGAGGGTCAGATGTGTTTGCCGCTTGCTGCCGATGAAGATGACATTCCATCCTTGAACTCTTCCAGGAAAGGATAAACTTGGCTCTGACGTTCGCACACAGAAGCAGAAAAAGCTGCTCGTCTCTCCGCCTCTTGCACGAACCTCCCACGCTTACACCAAAAAGCACCTTTCAGAAAAGCCACCCCAGCCTGTCAAAGTCACAGGTTCAAGACGCCTGATCAGTGGTGCAGATGGATGGTCACGGACAACCGACGCAGTGTGGGAAGGAGAGGAGTGCCGGTGTCGGAGGAGATTTGTCAGCAACAAGAGAGGCAGAGCATCGCTGTGATGTACCTGCTGCAGAGGTGCCCTTTAGAGGAACTTGAAACTCCTCGCATGTCACAGGCAGCAACATCAAACTCAGGCCGGCTGCCATGGAAAGTGTTCATTTGTCACTTGAGCACACTCTTTCAAACGCTGGAGCTCTTGATTAAGCACACCCAGAAGCAGAGTGTCATTTCTAATTCCCTCTCTTTGATGGGGCGCCTCAAAAGCTCTGTGTTTCTTTGTTTTGTGTCTCATCTAGTGGTTTCCCACCAAACTGCTGTAAAGAATGAGAAAAGGTCCACGCAGAAGAAAACCCCAATCAAGTTTGACAAACCTTAAACGATTAAGTAAACCCTCTTAAAGCATCTACATAGAAATGATGCATATGTAAGATGACCTTCAAGAAAAAACATAAGGAAGAATTCAAAACTACGACTACGAGTATTAGGGCCACCATTAAAATAAATAAATAAAACAAAGTTAGAAGAATAAAATCGTAAATTAAGAAAAGCAATTATAATTCTACAAGGAAAAGTTATTTGTTTTTCCAAAATAAAGTTGGTTGTCAGCCTCTATCCACATAACAAGCCGATTAAATCCATCAATGCAGCCATTTATGTATATCAGAGATGATTTGGCCCTGTGCTACTATAAATAACTAAATCATTTTACAAATTTACTCCTGCAAAGTTATGACTTTTTTCTCATAGTTTAACAACTTTGTTCTTGTGAATTTTTGACAATTTTTCTTATTATATTAGTTGTAAAATTATGGGGGGGAAATCATAACTTTACATGGAAAAAGGAATGCTTTTATGAAAATATTGAAAATGAAAAATGAAAATATTATGGTTGGTTTATTACTAAATCCATCAATGCAGCCATTTGTGGTTTTTATATCATTGTTGTTGGTTATGCTTTAAATACACTTTTGCCTCATAAATTTAAGACTGTAATTTTGTAAATTATTGATTTATAACTAATAAAATTATAACTTTATCCTACTAAAATTCCTTTTAGTAGGATAAAATGAAACTTCTCCCTATAATTTTTCAGTTTTACTTAGGGCTGGGCGATATGGCCTAAAAATAAAATCTCCGATTTTATTTTTTTTAATTCGATTTCCGATTTTTTCCCAATTTTTTTTCCCCCCCTACTTAAGGAAAGCAATAAGTACAAACTGCAGCCACCTTAAAGCAAATATTGCTTTTATTTAATCAAATGCAAGACAAATGTAACCCCCATTTCTGGGATGAATAATAAATAAATAAACACACTCTTGGAATCAAAGTTAAGTATAAAATTTTTCTTCTTCTCACTCCCTTTTGGACTTGTGTTTATATAATTTTGTTGTGTTTTATATAATTTTTTCTTGGTTTTATATAATTTTTGTCTTGCTTTTTTCTTATTTTGTTATTCTACTCTTGTTTTCACTTGTCCAAAATAAAAAGGTTACTTACTTCAAGTCCCAGCTGTGTTTTAAGTCACACTTTATAGTCTAGACTAAAATGAGACAAACATTCACCTTGAGAGTAGCAGCATTTTCTAAAAAGTTATCAATACAGCTCATATCTGGGTCTAAAGTTTTAAATAAATTAATAAACCCTGTCTTGATGATGAAGCAGAAGGAGTCGCGGTTAAACCCCCCCCCCCCCCCCCCCCCGCCTCCGTCCTCTCCCGAAACAAAATCCTATGGTGGCCGCGTCGCAAATGAATATACAAGTAATAATTACAGCGCAGTATTCTTTATCAACAAATAACAGTAAAAAATAACTATCTAACTAATGAACTAACTATACAGGCGTTGTAGAATGAGTATGTGTGTCAGGTCGCGTGTGTGTTAGGGCGCGTGCATGTGTAAGTAGACTGAGCGCGTGCCACGCGACCGCGCGTGAGAGCCTTTAACTCCGATGGGTTCCTTTAGGTAAATGTAGCAGCGTGGGGGGGGGCTCTTCCTCCACGTCTGTAACAGTAAAGCCACACCAGTTCCACACAACAGATGAGTTTATTTCTTTCTTGGGAACAAACTGCCCACTCTCACCAGTAGCCATGCTGTCGCGTGCTGTTTCGTGTGTTGTTTGCCGCGTGCCGTGTGAAACTAACGCTACGGAAGCTCTGAGGAGCCAAAAATGCGCCACATAAAAACTCGATTTAGTTATTTTTGAAATCGCCCGTAACAAAAAATTCGAATTAATTCATTTGATCGATTTATCGCCCAGGCCTAGTTTTACTCTCCTAGATTTCTGTCTTTTTTCCCCTCATATTTCAGCAAATTATTGTAAAATCTTTTGTTTTTTGCATGGCTGCCCTTATACTACAAAACTGATTTATTTGATAATTTTATTACAAATAAGAAAATGTGGTATATGAAATTACATTATAATATTTCTGTATAGGCTTTTATACATAACAAAGGGGCGTCAAGGACATCACGTTTCAATGTAAAGTCAATGTACAGATGCGATCTGAGGTCCTGCGGCGCGATTTGGGAATCGGGGATTCTTGAACCTGCATTTAGCGGGTTTTGTAGCTCGAGTGTCTTGTTGTGTAATAGGACGCAAAAAATCTTAGAGGCTCTTCATTAATGCAAAGCAGTTAGCATATGTGCAGGATTTCCCCTTGTCCCATTAGATTGTCCTTGGCAGTTACCGGTTTGGATCATTGCGCAGGCAATGGGAACACTTTGATTAAGAAAAAAAAACAAGAAAAATGATATGCTGCTTTCTGAAATATCACAGAAATATGTTGCCTGAGTTAAATCGAAAACTGTCTGGCTGCCAAAAACAAGCATCTGGCTTTTGCAAGTGTATTTTATTGAGAAAAAAACATCTAATAGCCTTTTATTTTTTGGCTTCCTGAAGGATATTGGTGTTCAGAATTAACTTGAAGTGAAGGCAATAACAGAATGAATTATTTTGCTTTCTGTTGGGAGGGAAGAAAATGAAGAGGAACACATCTAGTGTGATATTTGTTTTCTCCCTTTTTTTCTTTGCAGGAGTCCTTTTTTTTTCTACTTAGAGCCCTCCCTCCTGCTTTCATCAGCACATCACTTTGAGCTCCTATTATGCAAATGAAATCACAGCTCTATAAACCATATGTAAATGGAAAACAGAGGCATGTCCCGACAAAATTACAGTCATAAATTTGATCAGCGGCGCTCTAATAATCAGAAGAGTAAGTGAAGCTTTCCCGCTTCTGACTGGTCCGTGAGAATCCTCTTCCATTCATCAACGCGATGCACCGACCGAGACGTGTCAAATTGCCAAAATTCGAAGGTTGATTGTCGGGAAATTTGTCCCAGGCTCTGCAGTGGTTTGCCGCACTCGCAAACGTCCCTTTGAGAAGCTCAAAGTGCTTTTTGAGCTACGGGCGTAGCAGGTAAAAGAGACAGCCGACCGGTGTCCTTCAAATCTATTGGCCACGCATGCTTCAATTCTTCAGCATTTCCATCTAATTTAAAAAGGTACGCGTGCAAAATAGTCTCTGCAACAATAAGGATGCGGGGATCGAGATGCAAATATGCATGAGCACAAATATAAAATATTTATTCTTCAAAGCACAGTTCAAATTCCAGCACATGAAGGGGGGAGAAGAGAGTAAGATGGAAGGGCTGAATTAACCAGCCGCGTGGACAGAATGTACCCACAAGTCTGTGATGCCTCACAACACCAATAATAAATACCAGCAGAAGCAGCCATTAGCCGCTCTAAAGCCAGTGAAGGGAAACACTTTGACAAGGCAACGATAAAAATGCTTCATTATTGTGCAAAAGTGCAGCATATGTGAAATAGGAACCTGGAAATTACAGCATTTACTGTTCACACATAAAACTTGAGATTTAGAGTCACTTTTGTTTAAGTACTCTTTTTAAAACAGGCAGCAACTTCAAGCAGCAGCAAGAATACATGTCTAAGATTCTTAAGTAATAAGTATAGTACATAATCTTTTGTTATCATATTTATTTGCAATGCTGTACAGCTGTACAGTTTTGAGTCAGACGCCAGCTCGGATGAGGAAATCGTAAACACATTTTTCTATTTGTCTGGATGTGGATGCATCAGAATGGTCAGAACAGAGAGCTTGCGCTCTGCTGACGGTACCAGATGCATCATAGCTGCTAGCTTTTGCAAACTGCCTTTTTTCCTCTTCTCCTGTTCTGATTTACAGGAATTTAAGTAAATAAATACCCAGAAATTAAGTTATAATATTTATGTTCTCCATCATAAAAAAGAAATGCAGCAAGAACATGTGAAAAACAAACAAAACATGATTGTCATTGGAATGGGTCTTTAAAAAGTAATCAAAAAGTAAAAACAACAACATTTTAATACCAGAATGTTTGGTCTACATTAGCTTGTTTTCTATTTATTTAATATTTGTCTTTGACACTGTACTGAGTGAAGCTCAGTGCGAAGTATTGTTTGTGCCACTCTGCCTTCCTTATCGAGTGTTTCCTGACCCTGGGTCTGACTCTGTTTGCCTGCCGCCTGCTCTTTCCTGGATCCTGATTACCTGATTATCCTGATTACTGCTATTGACCCCTGCCTGTCTGACCCTGATTTCGCTTTGTGGCCTTTTAGCTAAGCTAAGCTAAAAAACCTGCTGCATTTGGATCCAGCCGTCTGCCTGTTCTTGTGACAGTTACAGAGATTTTATGATTTTTTTGTTACTATTATATTAGACCCGTAAAATTCCCTAAAGTCTACTTTTGTTGATCCTATGTTGCTCTGGGGTTCACACAAATGTATTTTAATGTAAATCTTATCTCGCTGTCATCATTACGTAGACTTTGTAATGGCCATGCTTTGTTTTGTGCAAAATTCATTGGGTAGTGTCAGAACTTATCTGTCCAGTGCAAAGATGAAAACAAGCATGATTATTGACCAAAAGCTCATTTAGTTGTTTCTGCACACCCAGTGAAATGTGGTGGTGCTTGCAATATTTGTTTTAGAAACAAGCCTTAGTCACAACTGCCCTTATGGGTCAATATGGGCTGTCTGCAAGCAGACAAATCCACAAAATGAAAGGTGCTTGGGCACTCCACAAACAGTGTTAAAACACATCTTCCTTTGTATTTTGATATTTACAAACCAGTAGAGCAGAAAAGGAACATTTATTCACGCCAAATAAAAGACATTTATCCCCCAGCATCCAGGCTTTCTGTTTAACCCCATGTTGTGTTAATGGGCTCTGGTCCACGTCCAACGAGTGACCAGCCCAGCATGACATTTGCTGCGTCGGCTTCTGCACAGACTGTGACCCTTTCACCTTTAAAGCAGCCTCACAAGTCAGTGGCTGCTGTGATTGTTGTGGTCAAAACAAAGGAGAGGTTCTGCATCCTTCTGCCTGCAATTATACATGCAGTAATGGCCAGCTATAAAATGCATAAAAGCGCTCTGTCAACCAAAGACAACAATACTCTCATTCTAATATTATATTACCCTGTTTATTCCCTTTTTTATTTTTTTTAGGAGCTTTGAGGGTCACAATATGTTTTCCCTTTTTATAGATAAATTCATTAAAAAAACTATTTTTTTAACAAATTTTAATAACGTGTTCAAACTTAAAACAAACTGTCATGATTTGAGTTGGTTGTGTCGTGGTTTTAGTTCTTGTTCTGTCTTGTTTGGTTCTGTTTCCTGTTTTATTTTGAAAGGTTTCCTGTCTTGTCTTGTTTCTTGAGTTTTACTTCCTTTGGTCCCCATTCTGCCCTGATCGTGTTCACCTGTGTCTTGTCCTCCCTGTCTGTATTTAAGTCTTGTCCTTGCCTCCCTCCTGTGCTGGTTCATTAGTCTTGTCATGGTGTTTCATGTCATGCTGTCTCTTGCCACGCCACGTTCCTTGTCTCATGGTCTTCGCCACGTCATGTAAGTTTTGTTTTTGCTCCGAGATCCTGCTCTGCAGCGCTTTGTGTTTGGTTTTTGTTCATTAAAATCCATTAGACTCTGATCCTCGTGCTTCCGCTCTGCTACTGGGTCCTACCGGCTCCCGAGCCACCCCTCCACCGTGACACAAACTTAAAGAATAAGTATGTAATCATATACTCAGTTGTAGAAATGATGGATGTCTGGGATGTTTGTTATAACCCTTTTTTTGTGTCACTTCAATGTTTGGTTTTCACATACAAATCAAGACATTACACCAATCACATTTGAAATCACGCAGTTATCCTCAAAACCTTTTTTTCTGTGATTCATTAATCAAAAGCTGTTTCAGAAATGACCATGAATGAGGTCTTTTAATTATTGTGCTTTATCAACGCTAAAATAAATAAATAAGGTGTGGATGTATAAGTGAAATTTAAGAGCAAATTGGCGTATGCAACCCCCTGCTGAATTCTTAATAAGCTGTTTATTGACTCCTGCTTGCGCTTCAGGAGCTGATTTACACAAGACTCTGAAGTAGGTATCCTCAGAGTCGAACGTGTTTACATTAAAATTAAATAAATACCGAAATTCCAAATCAAATCTTTATAAACAGTCTTTTTTCTTATTTCGGAGTTGAAAGCAGGACGACAAAAATGCAATTATGTAAAACTAAGACGGTCACATAATGAGGAAAGTTGCACTAAAGAAACAGTCTCAATGAAAAACAAGTTTACAAGTTTTTCCCATTCAGAATTATTCCATTTGTCTTTAACAGCGGTTGCCATAGAAACATGACTCAGACCGACTCGGACCAATCAAACGTCCATACCTTGGAAGAAATTAGGGATTTCATTGGAAACAGAAGTAAGCCATTTTCAATGTGTGACATTGCAACCACTCGGTCCAGTTCTCATATAAAGTTATTATCTTATACTAATTTTTCTGCTGTTGGGTCAGAGATGTTCTATGTCATCCTCACTTTAGAAAAAAGGCTGATATTTGAAAGAATTTCCAAATATGTGATCTCCTGTTAGCTGAGTTTGATCTCTCCACCTGAAATACACTTACAGATCTCAGAGCGTCTCAGTATATTCTTTCATAATGAGATGTTGGATCTTTTACTTTTGATAGCATGGCTAGTAACCAAGGCTGCTTATGTTAAAATAGAACTATTTTGCCTATTAAAGAGGAATTAAACACATATTTTCTTCCAGCTCTTCAAATCTTTGAGATTTAGATGTTCTTTACCAGGAAAGCACACTTAGACAGTTTCTACATCCTGAACAAGGACAAAATACAACTTTAAGTGAAAAATGGACAGTGAATTTTATTGCGGGTGAAAAATTTTAAGGTTTAAAAAAATAAAATAAAAAAGATGACAAATGAACATGGAACTGATGATTCAAGTCATGATGAAATAAGATACTGATGACTCTCATAAATTCCAGTAAACATGGCATTGTCAGAAAAACCATCAAGATCACCCTTTACAGATGATCTGTAAAAATCATTAAAATATTTAAGCTGCGTCTGCAATAATGAATCCATTCATCAAATGCTTTTGTCCCCCTTGATCAGTAACTTAATGGCTTAATGAGATTAATGATGGCTCAAAAATTTATGGGATCAATTCTGATGAGAAATCTGTCACCAAACAAGATTTTATGACATGAAATGTAGTTTATTGTCTTCTTTTCTGTTTCTAAGAAGACGTATCATGTTGGTTTGGTTTTCACACCAAACCAGCACAAGCAGCTCCAGGTGAAACTTTTCCAGCTTTGTGAACTCTGCAAACTTTCCCTTTCTGCTGCTCCCTTTTAGGGTTTCCATGGCAAATCATTCACCTCAGTCTACCTCTATCTTCTGCATTTCCTTTTTACTCACATCTACTTCCTCTCCGGGATCTCCGGCTTCCTCCCACCGTCCAAAAACATGCTTCATAGGTTGATTGGCAACTCTAAATTGACCCTAGGTGTGAGTGTGAGAGGGAATGGGTGTGTGATTGTAGACATTCTACCCTGCGACAGACTGGCGACCTGTCCAGGGCATCCCCTGCCTTTCGCCCACAAGTGGCCGGGATAGGCTCCAGCAGCCCTGTGACCCCGAAAGGGACAAACGGTATGAAAAATGAATGAATGAATACTTCCTTCAGGTATTCCTTGACTGCATCCATGAGTATCCTTGTTGGTCCTTCTATGGGCCTCCAACCTCTGCATCCTTTTACCAACATCATCACTGTTCCTCCTTTCGGTGTGTCCAAACCATCTCAATCTGCTCCCCTGCATTAATACTCAAACCACGAGCTGTTCTTCTGATGGATTCATTCCTGATCTATAGTGTTTTATTTTCCTTTCATTCTTAATGACACGCTTTTGTCACACATCATATGTGAAACCTTCCTCTACATGTTCCAACCTGCATGAAAATGCCTCTTAACCTCTTTCCCACTCTCTGTATTGACCTGAACTGTTGACACTAGGTCCTTCAAGTTCTCTACCTTTTTCATCCATGCTCTCTGTAACCTCACCTTTCCCCTTGAGTTCCTCTCATTTACACACAGATACTTCATTCAAAGCTCCACCTCTCTAAATGTTCCTCCACCTGCTCCCTGCTCTCACTACAGTGTGTTCTGTAGTGTTCTATGTTCTATACTACTCCAAACGTCCTTATTTAAACCACAGCTCCTCCATTTGTATCCTGTCATTGACTTTCTGTAGATCCACAAAAACATAGTTCAACGTCTTCTGATCTTCTCTGTTCTACTCCAGAAGCTTTTTTAAAGTAAATATTGCATCTTTGGTTGACTTGATTCCAATAAAACCAAACTGTTACAACATCATGTCATTTCTGACATTGGCCTAACTTTCACTACTCTTTCCCATAATGTCATTGTGTGATTCATCAGCTATATTCCTAGGTTGTTTCCTCAATTCTGCATGCCTCCATCCCTCCCTTCTTCTCAGTAAGGGGGATCAGAGAACTTTTCCTCCATTCTTCAGATATTCACAGATATTCTTTCACTCTCCAATATCCTATTAAACAGTCAGAAACCCCACTGCCACCTCCCTTAAACACCTCCAGAGGAATCTTTCTCTTCCTTCTCTTTAATGCCTTCCTCAAAGGGCCCTGCTTGGGTAACGTCCAATTAAAAACTGAGGTGGGGGCTGGGGAGCAGCAGCAATTCAATGGGAAGGTACCACTGCCAGGTTCCCCATCTCCCATGATGCAACTCCATACAAAAGCACCTGATAATTTATCTTCTAAGAAAGGAGAGCACTTTGTACTTTGATTGCATGCAGAATTACACAACCTTTTTTTTACTTTGAGGCGCATCAAGATTCTGATTTTTTTTTTTTTTTTTTTTTTTTTTTTTTTTTTTTTTTTTTTGTTTTTTTGTTTATTTGCAGAGCTCTGACCAGTAAAAGTTGTGTCCATCAAACCATCTTCCATAAAGTAGCACTGATTTAAATCTTCACATTTCCATTTCTGTCTGGAAAAAATAAACTGCATCCTGGCAACAACTCTGCTGTCACCTCCTGGACTATTTAACCCTTTAACACTGTAGCTTTAGCTTTGGACTAATGTTACTCTTCAACACTTTACATTTGCAAAGTCGACATGCAAAGCTGCTTTCAGAATCAATTGGAGTTACATTAATTGCGAAAACGGTCAAAGAGTAATGGTTATTGGGTTATTGAGGTGTCACCAGCGACATCTCAGGTGTGAAAAGGTTAATTAATCTTGAAGGGTATGATGAGACTTTAATGTACGACAACAGACATACTTACAAATTTCACTTTGTATAAAGCTGCGGCAGATAACCCTGCATTTATGCAACATATAAGGAAACACAAAGTGCCTTAGTCACAACTGCTCTTTAGGGTACACATGGGCTGTCTGTGGGCAAAAAAATGGGCAAACCTGTGTATGCCTGCACAAAATTTTAAGATCGTCAACCACTCGATGAGCACATTGAGCAGAAATGTTGCTGTGAGCTTCGGGTCATAGGGAACACTTAAAAATAATGTAAGCGTAAGTAAGATATATTGGTATGTTGCAGGCATGTTCGCACTGATGTTTTACTTTTTTAACTGGATATTGCACAGTGGGCAAGGGGCCAGTTAGCACTGAAATTAGGAAATGAAACAATCAAAGTATAGTGGGCATCCTACGGGTACCTAATGTATCATCTGCACACCCTGTGTCTATGTAAGGCAAGGCAAGGCAAGTTTATTTGTATAGCACAATTCATAAACAAAGTAATTCAAGGTGCTTCACAAAACAGAAAAATGCATTCAAATCACAATACATCATAGAAATACATCATAGTAAGCAGTCGAGGAAAACACTTCACTGTGTGTGTGCACTGCAAGGCCCCCGTATCAGCATCAGTTATACGTCACAAGTGTGTGTAACCTTTATTATTCTTACAAATAATTGATGATACACTTACCACACACAAAACAATTGTACCTTTCATTTTAATGACATCCCTTATGTGGCCACAAGGGAACTGCAAGACACTCCCTTTACGATGCAGCCGCTCCTGTCTACAACACTACACACCTGTCTCTAACCCAACCCAAAAATTCCACGGCACCGATTTGGGTCAAGCCCCCAAATTAAACAGCAATGTGTTGGAGTGGTACGTCACATATTTAACACTGTAGACTTTCCTCATGTTGGCATTTTAATCAAACACTATTCCCTGCCTTGTTTTGAATTGCAACTGTTATACTGGAAAAAATTCACAGTTTTGAACAATATGTATTGTTTATTTCTATCGACTTGTAATCTAGTGCAGACTTGGCAGTGATATTTTCTTCCTTTTTTCTTTTGAACACATTTGCAAATATGGCAACTGATAGGAGAAAGTACTTTTTATCAAACACCCGGTAATGAAAGTGAAAGCATAGCCGCCCCGTCAGGGTTATTTGGCTGCCATCACAAAGCAATTTCAGTTACATCAAAGAGAGGATGATTCTGCCCTCTCTTCAAATGAAAGGGGGAAAATACCTCAATCACTGCACAGACAAATAGACACGCATATTTGGTTGGAAAATGAATTTCTGATCAGCTATTAAAAAATAATACAGGCCCCTAATTGTTTTAAGCTCTTTGTTTTCTTTTTTCTTAGCAAGCATTGGAAACCAGCAAGCATCCTGCAGGTATTTTAACCCAAAGGTTAGCGGAAACCGAAGTATAATTACATATTGTACTGCTGCCAAACTGAATTTTTATAATATAAAACTCTTAATACTTTCCAGGTTTCATTCATTTTGCATTATTAATAAGTCTCAGTTTTAAATTTAAATCATTAATGGACATTTCAACTAAGTAAAAAGCTCATTAACCCTAACACCTGTTTTAGCTGCAGTGTTGACATTATTTCGACTCTTCAACTATTTATGTAATTAACATAATTGCCACTGATTCTGAAGCAGAGAGAGTTTCCATTTCTATGCTGTCTATTCATATGTGTTTGTGTGAAAAGAAATCCCCTTAATTGATTAACTTGGATTTTAAATTTTATCACATGAAAAAAATGATTTGTAAATATATTTAATAAATCAAATGCACTTTTAATATTTATGGATATTTATTACTTACTAACTCACAAGCTGTGATTAAGCAAAGCCCAATTTTATATATATATATATATATATATATATATATATATATATATACATACACACACAATACAGTGATCACTCGCTGTAACGCGGTTTACTTTTCACGGTTTCGCTACTTCACGGATTTGCATCGTGCATTGTGTTCTGCCTTCTGATTGGCTAAAAAGTCACTCCGCTTCTTCTCTACCTGTGCGTCAATAAAGTTGCAGTTTAATACGTACATGTACGTAGCTTACCAAATTTACATTACATACGTGCAAATTCTCTTGATGGTGGCATGTCAGTGTATATGGATCTTTTTGCAAAGAAGAAAAAATAGCAACAACAACTGCCTATCACTATGTTCTTCTCCCGAACTAACACAGCTGCACCGCGGGCTTCAAAAGAAGAAAACACTGCAGAGCGGAGTCAGGATGCAGCGGCTCAGTCTGAAGAGCAGTGAAATACACCTGAGTCACTATTTGTCCGACTGTACTTTGTATTTTTTTCATAATCATTTTAAATTTTCTCCGGTTTAATCCAATTACTGGGGTCGCGGTGGGCGGGGCTAATCTCCGCAATTTGAAGCCTTCTGTTCTCATTGATGATTGAAATTATTTCTTGACAATACAGTACAGAAATTATTTGTTGAAAAAAAAGTTTTTAAAGTACTTTTATTTGTGAAACAAATGCTTGAGCCTGTAAAATTGTTTGTTCTTTCTTTTCAATGTATAATAGAGTATTTAATTGTATAATAATTGGAGAGAAAAAAAATGTTTCTACTTCATGGAATTTGCCTATCACGGGTTCTTTTTGAAACGTAACCCCCGCGAAAAACAAGGGTTTACTGTATACATATTGGCTTTCAATGAAATGAACAATGGCATTCTGCAATGCATTGTTTCCCCAACTGTCTGAGAACACTAAGACGGATGCCAAGAGCAAGAGAATTCTCCACCAGTTGTACACCTTTAGATAAAGATAAAAAAACAGTTCTAGTGAAAGCTGTTTCATTCGCCTCAGCCTCTGAGTTGTTGGCAAGGATCTGCATGTATGTCTTTTCAAAGCAATGCGGCGTTGAAACATCTGTTCCGACCGCACTTGAAAGCAGCAGCCTTTGCTCCCAGCAGAGACCACAGCGAACCTTTGTGCATGAATGGATCTCTTCTCACCTCTCTAGCATCAAGTGAAAAAGAATAAATGTTGTATATGTACATCTATGGTTTCTGAAAGGGACGACAAAGTTCAGTCGGTGCGCTGTGTGCACATTATCTTCCAAAATTTCCATCTTTATTACTAAGAGGCCTTGAAACTAAATTTCAAGGATACTGTAATGGATTCCTTTTTGAAGTATGAGTTCATTGTTTTTGCATCTTTATTTTTTAATTTCAAGTAATTGAATTAACAAGAATACAAAATACAATTATGCATATATTCCAAGGTACTTGTGTCTTAATACAATTTCTTTAATCTATTTTTAATATATAAATCCATCCCAAAAGTCAAGTTCCATGACCAGAGTTTGGGCTGCTGAGGCACCCCCCTTTACCCGCCTTCAACTGCCACATAAACCACATTGCACCGGCCCCTTTTTAGCTCCCCTACAGGTGGTGGGCCCATGGGAGCCGTGGCAGAAGCCCCGTTCACCAGGCGCTCGTCTGTGAGCCCCAACCCCAGGTCTGGCTCCAGAGTGGAGCCCCGGTGCCCAATCAGGTGACATAACAGGATCATTGTTCATTCTTCTCATAAAGGGGGTGCGGAAGTGCTCTTTTGAAGCTTTTATGTTTACAGTTTTCGTTGAGCAGCAGGGTGTTGATATCCCAGACTTTGTATTCTGTGGACTTCTCAGGAATTGTTCCCGTCTGTGTAGGTTTTTGGCAGGTGCTGCTTTCCGTTTGTAGTTCCCATTTACCCAGAAGTTTCCAAGGTACTCCTAGTTGTCCTTGATGGCACTATATTCCCCTCAGTTCTGATCATCTTCCTTCTCTTTGTTGCCATCACTTGTGCAGTCCAAATGACATTTAGTTTTATCGCTGTCGTAAAAATCCAATAAAGCTTTTTATGTTTTAATTTAAGATCATTTAAAATGAGTCTTGGAAAGCATGGAAAAAGAAATCTGCTTTGTTTTTTGTCTCCCGTTAACTTTAGACACTTTTTAGAAATAAAAAGTTTGAAGTCTGCTAATTGACAGATATCTCATCACCAGCCAAACCTGGGATGGATTGATTTGCTGCTCCACTCATCCCTTCAGCTTGTTCAACTAAAGTGCACCTTCATGCTTGCCTTGCAAATTGCGGTTTTTACTTAACACAACGCTTAATTGCAGGCACATGCTCGAGCGGTCACAGTGCCCAACAGAGGCAGAATGAGACTCAGCAGCACAGCCTGCATTATTCTGGAATCAGCAGCAGTGGAGCTAAGCTTCCACTTTAAGCCCCAAAACTAGAGCTGCTTCTATCTCTTGGGCATCGGCGCCATATGGCAGTGCCAGTAAAAGAACTTCTGAAAAAAGACAGAAAAGGAGGATGGATTGAGAGAGGAAATGAGGGGAGAAAAGCCATAGATTAGAGAAAGGAAGGATGGAAAGTGTTTGGTCTGATCATTAGATTCCCAAACTCAGACGGCTGTAGATGGATTTGCATAGCCTAAGGTTGGCAGTGGCCCACTTTGCAATCGCTGTCTCTCTGAATCCCTGCCAGTGCATTCCATTATGTATGTCAAGACCGGTTCTGTGATGAAGAAAATAACAGCCCTGGCATGCAGTCAGAGTTTGGGGTCCCCCCTCCTTCCCTCCTGGTGCTCGCGCCGTGACTGGCAGATTTTTGAACGCGGCCCAGATAAATACGGAGCAAAAGGCCGGCACAGAGCAGAGCGGGGCAGACATGCAAGCGAACTGCGGGCGTAAGCGAAAATGAACAGCGAGACTGAAAGAGATCAGAGAAATCAACGCAAGATGTATGCTGGAGAAGGTTCCAGGCCTGGCTCTCTGAAGGCTGAGGATCCCTGCTGGAAAACAGCTTTACGAGTTCAGAGGGCTTTCACACATTGTCTTGATTTCTCGCTCCTGTGTAAGCAGAACCCCAAGAGCAAAGATGTTTATGGCCCTTAAGAAAGACAGACATTAAATATTGAATCAGTTTTATAATAGTAAACCTTCACAATGCATGGCAAAAGCAGAGATACACTTTTTACAGGTACATCCAATGACTACTTTTCTCTACTACCTCACAATGACATAATTGCTGCTGTCATTCAGCTACTTCTCTTTAATGAAAGTTTAACATAAAAACAGACATTTGGTCCACATCGAGCAACCACCTTCAAAATATGCTGCTGTTCCTCCAACTCCCACAAGGGGCTGGTGACAGAGAAGAGTATATTACCATTCAACCCTGTTTGAAATTTTACATAAAAAATAGCTGTGAATTTTTCATTAATGACACATGTGGGTAGCTGTTTTTTAAATGCTTTTACTAGTTTTAAATGTTAACAATGGCACTGTTTTCTAAGCACTGCTTGTAATTGTGGGAGGGGTTATTCTTGCTTCTGCTGTTATTTCACCTGTCTTAGGCCTTCTGACTCCAGCTGATGGATTGCTCCCAAATGCCCTATAATGTAATGTGTATCCAGCAACTGCTACTCTATGAGATCAATACTTCTGTCTGTCTTCCTTTGGCATTAGTCACAAACCTTTCTTTTTCTTGACTTTATTCTCATAGAGGACAAACTTGTACAAAGTATGCAGGTGGCCCACATGAAATAGCAAGGTTGTAGACCCGCTCCATGAGCCCATACACCGACCTTCTTGCACATTTTTGTCTACGGTCATGCAGGTCGTAGCGAAAAGTCTATCCAACAATTGTTACTGAATGAGATCAATACGCCTTTCCTTCTCTGGAATCAGTCATAAACTTTTGTTTTTAATGAAATATTATGAAATGTTGAAGACGTAGAACGCTTAGTGAACCTGTACAATTCAAGCATAAGTACTGTTCATGTGAGAAGTTTGTCTGCCCAGTACAGGTTTGCCCATTTTTCACCCACAGACAACCCATATCTAGCTGTAAGGTCATATTTTATTTAAGGTTAGTTTACACTGGTCCGTCTGTAGTGTGTCTCTGTTCATCAATAAATTGGACTAAAATATATTTCCAATACATTGACGTCTCGATTTTGCAGAAATGGGAAACAGGTCCAGGTTTCAAAATAAAACGTCCATTGTACTTCCAAATAAACTTTATAAAAAAGTATTTTATTATTAAGGTGACATTCCCATGCCATAATGCAAATCAACACCGGCATCTATTTTTTCTATTTTTGTTTAATTTTGGAAGTACAAAAGCATAACATCATTTACGAGAACCCAAACAGACATTTTACAAGGACTCAGTGAACCAGGAAAGGACATGGGACCGGATTGTCAAAGTTTTGGATGTTGATGACACGGGGTGGCACAACAAACCACTCCTTCGGAAGTCAGGGGTGACGGACCGAAGACGCAATGGAGACGATGTAAACTAACTGATGGTCGGGACATGGACTCTCCACGCAACGTAATGGCACATTACTTTATTGTCAACTCAGTTGTGGCATAAGGGCACCATACAACAGCCTCACCCATATGTGAAAGGTTTTGCCCATTTTTTACCCACAGACTGCCATATCTAGGCATAAGAGCACTGTACAACAGCATCATAAGTGTGTACTACTTACATTAGCCTCACAAACACTTTATGGTAAACTTACCACACAGAAGACAATCATACATCCCATTTTCAATTAGTCTCAAAGGAACTGCAAGTCATGCTTGTGCTCACTGCAGGTCTGGAAGATCCAAAAACCCGCAGCACAGATATCGGTTAGTCATGCTGATGGAAGCAGAGACAACATTCTTTTCAATATTTTTATTTTGGCTTCATGTTTATGTGTTTGTCTTGTGTCCGTACTCAGCCTATTTCTCATTATCTTTCCCCATCAGTTAGGGGTTGGGAGGTGTGAAAGAAGTGGGGGGTTGTGTGTAGGTACAGGGAGGGGGGCCCTATTATTTTTTGTATTTATTTTTTTATTTATTTTAATGCTTGTTTTTATGTCATTTATTTTGTTTTGTTTTTAATGTAAAGCACTTTGTGTTATATTTTTATATGAAAAGTGCCTTATAAATAAAGTTTGATTGATTGATTGATTGATGTGTTACATCAATCAATCAATCAAGTGCTACTATGAAATCTTTTATTCCAGTATTGTTGGGAGTAAATAGTTATAGGTTACAGTGACATGTCAACTTTAAAAAAGAAGTATGAAAGGTATGTTTGATCAATTTTGAGTACATGTTACGTATTATTATCTCAGAATTACTGTCTGAAGTATATTTGCATGAGGTGTTAAAAGATAAAACAAACAAAATCTATTCAGTGCCTATGGTCAGTCACTTTGAGCTTTTTTCTCATTTCTCACATTTTTACTCATTTATTAAGCCAGTTTTTCTTGTTAGGCTTTAGAGGCATTAATTTTTTCTTTGTGTTGCTTCTAAATGTTTCATCAGAGCTCATATCCATATCCATGTCCTGTGGTTAGAGGCTAGGTCATTTTAACCTGCTTTAATTATGTGGCTGCTTTTTATTGTAGCCTCTCTGAGGTACATACCACAGGTTTCTTTATTTGTTCTTTATTTCTAAAGATCAAATATCAAATATGGACTGCTTTATTTTTAAAGTGACCATATTTTTATGCAACTGGACTTAACTGACTTAAACTGAGGGTTGGTCCTCCAATTGTGCCTCCAGGGCTTTCACTTTACCGAAAACTTTACCAAAAATAAAATTTTATCAGTGATTATTACAGAACCATAAAGCACCCATTTAAATGTACATGGCACCTCAGTGGTACATTACATTCTAATTCTGCAACATAAAAAAGTGTATTGCATTACTTTATTAATCTGGGAGAGAGAGAGAGAAATACTGTGTCAGAAGTCAGAGATCTGTCTCCTCCTCTGGTCATCAGCAGGAACCATCTTCTGGGTTTTAATCACACCTGACACACCTGCAAAGTATTGTTTGTGCCACTCTTCCTTCCTTACCAAGCGTTGTATTAGGACCTGATCTCCGGTCTCCTTACCCTGACTCTGTTTGTCTGCCGCCTGTTCCGACTCTCGCCTGGATCTTGACTACCGTATTTTCACGACCATAAGGTGCACTTAAACGTCTTACATTTTCTCCAAAATGTACGGCCGGCCCTATAGTGCGGTGTGCCTAATGTGTTGTTGCGTGACTTCGGGAAAAAGGATGTAGAAGAGCACAGCATGAGAATGGTAAGGAGGGGAAGTGTGGATGTGAAAGAAGACACACCCCCGTATAGTGGGTGAAGGTATGCAGAACATCGTTTTGGAAACCCTGAAAATGCCGCCTGCAAAGAGATACGCAAATGAAGTTTAAACTGCAAGCTATCAGCTACGCAGAGGAATATGGGAATAGAGCAGCTGCCAGAGAATTCAAGATGAATGAATCCATGGTTCGCAAGTAAAGGAAGCTGGAAAATAAACGCAGACAAGACAAGAATGAGTTGAATTTCCGCGGATCAAGGCGAGGTGGCCCGAGTTGGAAGACGAACTCGAGCCACCCATCTCACAGCCGCTGTGAAAAAACATTCATTCCGGGAGGCTTGACGAAGGAACTCCAACCGCTGGACATCGTTGCAAACAGTGCATTCAAAGTAAGGTTGCAAACAGCGAGGGAGCGGTGGATGACGGACGACGAACACACTTTTACTAAGACTGGGACGCAGCGCCAGGGGAGTTACGCCACAATTTGTGAATGGATTATAGTAGCTCAGGCTAACGTGTCTGCTTCCACTGTTCTTCTAGCTTTTGCAAATGTCTGCATCATTCACGAGGAGCCGCAATGATGACTCTGACAATGATGACAGGAAACCTGGGGGGTTCGATAGAAATGCAGCCCAGCTGTTCTTTTCAGATACAGAAGATGAGGACTTTGATAGATTTTTGAATACTGATTGATGACTAAAAACATAAAAATAAGTCACAACCAACAACTGAGTTTTGCTTCCGCTGCCTGTGTTAAAACACACTAGCATGCATGTTTTACCAGTATGTTTTAACCCGGTGCACCTGTGTTAAATACAGAAAAAGCACCCATAACTGAAACTGCACCTCATAACCTAGTGCGCCCTATGGTTGTGAAAATACGGCACTGAAAATTAGATTAGCTATCACTAGCACTAAAAGTTTAGATTGAAATCTTTTTTTTTCTCTTACCGATTGTCTGTTTTTCATATTTTTTCCCCTCTCATGTTTCTACACTTCTTTGCTCCTCTTTTTCTTCCTCTTGATGTCAACCCTAAACCCCTCATCCTCTCAATCTTTTCAACTTCCGTTGGTCTGGAGCAGAAAATGTTGACACACCAAGTCTTGCAAATAAAATGTCCGAAAAGTCTGATAAAACTATTCGTCTCTAAAGTCTGACCGATTTGGTCATGTGAGAATTTGCAGTACAGTAAAGCCTTTCAGCTCCTTACACTGTTTGTTGGACAGTCTGAGAAACTTTCTAGTATCTAAGTTTGTGGTTATGTTTAAAGAACACTTTTTGACAGGCTGAGGCGAAGTTTCAGAAAACACAAAGTGCTAAGCCCACAGTTTATATCTCTCCCTGTCCAATCTCTGAATCCCTTGAAGGAAGCACGCACCCATTTAGGGTCTGGTAAATGATGATTGATGATGCATCCCCATAGTCAGCATTCCCTCTTTCTCTTCTTTAGAAACAATCTGTTGTCCTCCAACCACTTAAGTCGAGGCCACTTTGTTCTATTAGACCCCCTAATTTCCTTGCATTAGCAGTATGGGAGCCATTAGCGGCTTAAGTGACAGCAGAGAGGCAAGTTGTCCAAAGATGGAGGGCCTTCGATCTGACCAAAGGTTAAAGGACACTTGGTTTTCAGAAGCCCCCCAAGAGATGGAAGAATTCTCATAGTGCGTTTTTTTGCTCATTCAGAATGTATCATTTCACATCATTTTCAAGAATTTCACACATTTTTGAAGGTACCTGAGAATCGGCAACAGACTTTTACCCTTTAACACTAGAGCTTCTGTAATATTTCAAGAATTTTTGCAATCAAAGTAATTCTATAAAATTCTGAAGCAGAGAAAAGTAGCCTTGCGCTATTATGCAACACTGTTACGCAATCTGTCATGATTCGTCTAACGTGAAAGACCCAGATGCTGGAACCCAGAAGAAACTGAGGAGGCGAGAGGTAACTATGAGAGATTTAATTATAGGTAAGTGGTATTTGTTCGTAGGCTTGACAGGATGAGTCCGAAGGCCTGAGTTTGAGTCTTGGGCTTGAAGGTTCGGCGTGGCTGGAGGGATAAGGCAGGAGGATTTCCAGAGCGGTGAGGCAGAAGACAGGCGGCTTGACGTGGAACCAGAGCTGACCATGGAAACCAAGTAAGAACCTGTGGACGAGTTACCCTGTGGGTGAGGCGAGGAAAGATTAGCAAGAGCAAAAAGACTTGGAACGAGAGATTAAACTAGACCAGACTATGCACTGTTGAGGAACAACGAACGGACGTCGAATACTGGTGGTGGAACCCCTTAAGAAGCGGTGGTTGATGAGATGAGTGGAGTCAGCTGGTCACGTCCGGAGAGAGCAGAGGAGGAAGGGGGAGGAGACTGACAGAGGCACCATGACACAATCAACGCAAATCAGCTGATTCTGTCACAGAGAAATGCACTTTTGTGCCCTTATGCAACACTAATGCAAAGTATTGGTGACATTGGTGCAAAGTCGATATCAAAAGCAGCTTTTCTCCTTGTCAGAATCTTCTGATTAATGTTGATCTCGTTAACAGAGAGTCACGGTGAGTCAAAGAGGGTGTGTAATTCTGGTGTTGACACAGACATTTATGATGTTATAGGGTGTGTTTCAGGGTAGAATTAAAGTCAATCATTTTTTTCCATTAAATGAATCCAAAAATTTGGGTGTTTTTTATGGTTTAAAATTAACATCCTTGTATATTTGTCATCTGCTTTAAACAATGTCTTTATAACAGCCACTACAGGGGCCACAACCATTTAAAAAATTCAGATTAGTATCCTATTTATAAGAGAAACAACAGAAATTACTGGCGAAAGCTTGGCCCAATGTCACTCATGAAGTCTATTTACCTGCACACTAAATATTCAGTATCTATTAGATTTTTAAAATAAGACATAGAGAGGATAGATAATCCAATGTCTTTCATCTGATTCTAGAGTTATGCATTAATGAGAAGTCAGATTAACTATGTAGCTTTGTCCGTGATGCATGGTGTCGTTTCACATCTGCCCATGCATGGTGGTGTATTGGTTAGCGCTGTTGCCTCACAGCAAGAAGGCTCTGGTTCAAATCCTGGTTGGGGCCTTTCTGTGTGGAGTTTGCATGTTTTCCTTGTGCATGCACAGGTTGTTTTTTTTTTTTTTGGAGGGGGGGGGCACACCCAAGGTCCAAAAACATAATTTCATAGGCTGACTGATGATTCCAAAATATCCCTAGGGGTCAATGTGTATGGGTATGCAATTGTGTAGCATTGTGACAGATTGACAGCCTGTCCAGGGTCCACCCTAACTTCGCCACCACCACCACAACCACCACCCCCCACACACACACATCCCTTGTGCCATTTGATGGTGTATGGTTGTATGTATGATTGGTTAAAAAAAAAAAAAGACATGCCTTGATTTTCTGCCCTTACAGGCGGATACAGGCTTTCTCCGCTTGCTAAATGGATAAATGTTCGTGCAGCTGCTCAGGGCTCCAGTCCTCTACGCAACCAAATAAACCAAAAACCCGCACCTCCCGTACAGTCAAGGGAGCATGTGACTATGACTAAATCAATGAATGAGAAAAGCTAATAACAGGAAATAAGAGTTGCTAAAGCATCTCTCTTGACCGTAATATTTCAAGTACGTTTTAAGTGTTGAATGTATATACATTGTTCTTTTTATTGTCATTCAAACTGCTGTTTTTCCTAAGACTGCTTTTTGAACTCTGTTGACCCATATGCACTGAAGGGTGCTGTGTTGGCATTTTTTTTTCTTCTTCCCATTCTCCACATGCCATCTGGGGGAATAAGCGTCTGGGAGTGGAAAGAGTTTGGAACACAAACTGTGAACCAAGACTCCCATGACTGCAGCAAAAGTTTTAGATAAGTGTATTGTTACCAAGCACGCATCTCTTAGATTTTATTATTCTTTTCTGTTACCAGGGCAACCAATTCTAAATAAATAAAAATAATACTTAAATACGAGTGTTCTGTACTTTTAATATGACGTTTTTTTTCACTTCAGTAAAGTCTACTCTATTAACTCTTCCCATTTACTGTAAAATGTTCTGAAATATAAAGCTTTTCTTTATAAAACAAAAAGAGCAAACTGGGAAAATGGGCATGTCAGTCATAAGTAATACGGCTTTGAAATGAAAATTGCTTGCCGTAAAATGGGCTATTGCAAGACAACACAGAAGCAAGAATGGATTTTCTGGAACCTCTAAGCACACAGCATGAATTTATTGCACAAAAAGGTCAACCCACTTAATTTCAGGAGTGAAAGAAATAACGTCACGTTAGCATAGAATGCACGTGGTGCTATGTCCTGGCTTTTTGTCCGCCTCCTTACTTTCCCTGACCTCAACTTCTGAAGGGAAAGTCTTTTTCTTTCGTGACAAAACCTGGAAAAAAATTATTGAATGGAGTTTTTTTCTTTGCATTTTCTTGGACAAGTGCTCGCAAACAGTTCCTCATGAACAGTTATCTTCTCTTGCATGCAATCTACTTTAAAATGGGGAAGTAGGGTAAAAAGTTAACAAAAAGAAAAGGTAAAAGGAAAATGGATCAGTGATAGAGACAGGTGAAAACTTAGCTGTAAAACCGAGAATGAATCAACGACAGATACATTTTCAGTCATGACATGAGGTAGATAAGAATTGATTGTCAGGTGGTTTCAATGCCTTCTTGATGTAATAAATCGTCGACTAGTATTGATGTCCTTCAGGAAAGGTACAGTGTGTGATAATGAGGGGGAGTAATACAAATAACTCAGTGAGGAACAGAAAGGAAATGATTTGTTTTAGAAAGGAATGAATAACCAGCTGAGGATAGAGGGAATCTTTCCCAGAAAACATCAGAAAATCTGTGAATTCAGCAGCGTGAAAACTTAAAACTCTATCAATGATTTTTTTCTTCCCCCTCCATTCATCAATTCAACCAGAAAATGCCCTGACTTATCAAGCAAGAACCCGCAGGGCCCTTTGCCCTAACATTACAGATTTCCTACTGAGAACAAACGAGAAAACTCGATCCTTTGTTTCTGCTCTCTCTGGGCCAACAAATCTTTTTTCTGATTGCTGGATGCAGGCGTGGACGCCAGCATTATTGGGATATTGTATTTCCCCTTTACCAGAAACACACTGGCTGTTGGTCAAACAAAGACAACGAGATAGAGCAGAAAGTTGGGAAGCATACAGGAAAGGAAGTTCAATCGATCAAGAATAAGCGGAAAAACATCATGACTGTCCGTGCCTCTGTTCGTCTTGTTAATGTGCTATTCCGTCAAAACACTTTGTGATGATTTCACTTGAGTTCATACAGATTAGCAGATCTTTACGTGGCTACTTTTAACTGTAATCTATTACTTTGAAATAGTATTTTATTTTTTATAACCTCCTGACTACCGGCAATGCAAATTAATCCTCTATAGAGGACATTTCTAAACCTGCATATCTCCCAACCACTGCATACATAAGTCAGTTTGGTATCGGCCAATGATATTTGAGGTTATTCAATCCATCAAATGTGGTGGAGCTCTGGGAATTGTAGCTTTCTGAGGATTTAAACTAATGTTAACTGGACCTAAATGCTTTCTCTGTTTGTCAGAAGAATTTTTATAAAAATATTTCTGGGATTTTAAAAATAGTCAGACATTTTTTTTAAGATATTTAAAGTCTCAAAACATTTCCCTTCATGGCGTGCGATACTTTGGTCGAGCCGTTTGCTAATACAGGGTTCTGTTGACCTACGTACAGACGAGGCATGTGTGGCGTCTTCAAGAACATTCTTGAACGCGCTTTTAGCATATTGCTACCTTATACTAGTGCATGTACTCACAGTTGGAATAGACTTTCTGCAAAATGTTGCAAATCTCATGAATCTTGCTCCAGGTTTTTTCTTTCACAGCTCTATTCCAATATATGAAACACTTGGTTTCATATAATTCCAGCCTGGCAAAAACTGCAATTATTAATTTCTCCTTCATGATCAATTTTCAGACGGTTAGGTTCTAGAAACTTTTCTAGCTAGGCGTGAGCACATGAGTTTTGAACGTGGAAGCCCAAAATGCTCATTTTGTGCTCATTTAAATAAACTTTTCATTGGAAGTGGTCGCTTGAATACTCGTTGCAGAGGGCAATGTGAATGTAGCTTTAGAGTTGGTATGCAGCTTAGTTTCAAACTGTCAGGGATGCCGTGAGGACACAAATGCAGGATGCATGATTTCCCAAAGTAAAGTCCAAATTTAATTGCTCGATAGACAAAAATACTCGTACTGCTGAGAGAAAACAAACCATCAACAAGTGCAGGGGAGACCCAGACTATAAACATGAGGACAGATTAACAATTACAAACAGGTGGACGCATCAGGGAGGGCAGGTGAACACACTGTGGGAGAATTGACACTGAAGGAAAGGTCAAGACATCTGCAATGAGAGGACATGGAAGAAACTGGAAGTACCAAAATAAAAGCAGAACAAAAACCGCCTTGCCTTAATATTTCACACAGAGTTTTTGTCCAAGGTCAACTGCAAATATCACTATCAACGCACAATTTTGTGTTGTTCTCTGCAGAAGTAGTCCCCTTCTCCCAGGCAGCTGACCGTTACTGTTCCATGGGTCACTTGGTACTCTGCAGAAAAAAACAAAATACAAAGGGTAATTTAGATTATTTCCATTTTCTTTCTTTATTTTCTGATTCTGAAGGAAGTCTTATTTTGAAAAACTACCAGATTCTGTCCACCACATCTGTCACTGACTTAGTCATTTGCACGTCAAGTGATTTGCTTTTTCGCATGTTTGCTACCTTCTTGAAGCAGCTGCTCTAACTGTTAATGCTACAGTCACATATCAATCAATCAATCAATCAATTTTATTATTTGTATAGCACCTTTTAAGCAGAAGCAACCAAAGTGCTTAACATAAAATCACATAAAATCAGGGACAATGTGATACAATAAAGAATCAATAAAAGCAATAAAACAATAAAACAGTAAAAGAATAAACTTAACAAGCTGACCCACTAAATCTGCTCACTGGAGTCAAAAGCCTGGCTAAAAAGATGAGTTTTTAAAAGTGACTTAAAATCATACACACATATACAACTGCAGAGGCATCGGCAGCATCTTCAAGATTAGCTGCCACTACCAATATTTTTTTTTTTAAATCGTTGGTGTGGTCATGAATGTAGATGCCGGCCTTCGGACGAACACGGTCTTAGAAATATGCATACCTATGTGTGAACGCCAGAGCATTGAATTCTGAAGCCCAAGACTTGCATTTTCATGCATTTAGATTTTCATTGAAAGTAGCCAATTGAAAGCACGTTGCTAAAGATGGTCTGAACCTAGCTTTACAGTACCATGTGTGAAAGTGATTGAAACTAAACCTAACCATTGTCATAACATTTTAACACTGGAGCTTTTGTTGACTTTCTTTCGACTACTGTATTTCTTTAAGCGTTTACCCAGTTAATCCAATTCCAGAGGATTCTGAAGTGGAGAAAAGCAGCTTTGTGCCATTAAGCAACACTTTACATATGTTGCATATCTGTGCTGCTATATGAAAAGTCACTTTTTCTGCATCAGCTGATCAACTTGATTGTATAAACGGTTGAAGAGTCACTGTAAAGATAATATATTAGTTCATTGTTGAAGGACTTAGGGTGGAATTTTTTTTAAGAACCTGCTGTCATATTTTTTTTTTTGTTTTTTGTTTTTTTGCTTGTCCTGTCCAACAGCTGAGCAAATGGATAAGAACTGAAGGCCTCTTGTGTTGGACTTATTTTAATTTTACAACATGAGGTTATGAATCTTCTAAAACACCAGATGTGTATTTGAATAAACCCCTTTTGCAATTTATACGAAACTGTATTCATATTCATTATATTTGCAACAGTTTTTTGTTGGACCAGATGGAAAAGCAAAGGAAGGAATAAGAGAGAGGGATGTTAGAGAGGGGGGTATAGGAAGGTGACTGTAGAAGAGGGGGGGGGGGGTCATAAAGCATCATAAAGCAACAAGTTGCTGGATGTTTATAATCATTACCGCCGTGTTTCGAAGTACTACTTCTAAGCCTTTTGTTCAAATGTAGTAAAAGTAGTTGCTAGTAACGGATGGGGGGAAAGAAAGCATCAGTTAACACGATTTATGTCATCCTCTACCAATAAACGCTCCGCTTTTATTGCCAAAAATTATTTTTCCAAAAGTTTCATTTTAGCATTTTTGTGTTTTGTGCGTGTAGCAGTTTTTGTGCCTGTGGATACACAAAGTATTAAGTTGTGTTCAAGAACAAAACAGTATGTTTTGTAACATTGACAAACTGTTGTTTCGCAGCGTGGTACGGCATACTGTATGCCATTTCTGTTTGGATTTATGGTAAGCACTAAACCAACTGACACACTCATATTTCAAAATCCAAGAACACATCACCAGGAGGCGTATAGCTCCATCTTTGTGCTGCCAAAAAAAAGAAGTCATTTAACACTTCAGAGGAAGAATTTTCTTACCCTCAATGTGAAATTGTATCATTAGGACAGCATTATGAGAGCAGATATAGAAAAAAATATCAAAGAATGCTTCAGAAAACACAATAATGGAGTCAATATCTATCAATCAAATTGAAGATGACTCAATGAATCAATAAACGGAAAGTGCTTGGTTTGAAGACACAGCCTCATCTTTGAACAATCAAAGCTTATGTCCAATCACCAAGCCTCCCTTTGATTATGATTGCTTGAAGTGCATCATGTCATATCGCAACTGCCTTCCCTGATTAATTGCCCTCCAGATGCACTTTTTTTGCATGAGGCCCTGCTCTCAGCTCAAGGGCAGCCACCTGGCGTCTGCACTGCGCTGTGAAGAGAGCTGCCTGCTCATCACTGTTTGATCCCGCAAGCACCAGCAAGCCGCTGTTTCATAGGGCGGCTAATTATAGACGGAGAAGGATGTGGAAACGGCATCCTGCCTCCAGAGGAATGCAGCGTGCCCACACGTTCAATTGTACACATGTGCGGAGAGGCATCCACGACCTGAGGAAGGCTTTGTATGACTGCACACTTCCTGGGAGGTTCACCACCACCATCGATCAATTGAGGCAGGGCAGCAAAATAACTGGGCTTTCTGTGCTGTTGTTGCTGGACGGTGATAGAAAAATTTTTAGCCTCCGTCTGAAACCTGTAACCCTTGCATTGCTTTTGTCCTCCTCCCCGTACTTCTAGATCTCTCTGTGACTCACATTCCTGATTTTCTCAGCCTGCTTCTGACCTTGCTTATGTTTGTGCTTCCATCTGTCTCTAGGTTTATGTTATGTATCTGTCTTTAATGCCTTGGTCCGTGCACTCGTACAGTGCTGCAGGTTTTTAGCTTGTCCGAACCTATACATGGTAGTTGACAGGTCTGCATCTTAAGAGGAGCACTGGCGGGTACTTTAGTTCCCTTGCCACCTCAAGGGACATCATGAAAAAGGAACATATCATCGTCGTGCGTGTTGTAAATGCGTCTCTTAGTATTTGTAAGGATCATGTAAGTTACACGCACTTGTGACATACAGTACATACATATTCTACACAGTGCCATTTACATCACACTCTAGACCAGGGATCGGCAACTCGAGACCTCAAGGGCCACATTCCTGCATGTTTTCCAGCATATCCTGCTCTGGCATGTTCTAACTGGCTGGACACACCTGAACCAGGTGATCAGTCATATCTAGGGCTTAGATATCTGGAAATCATGCAGACACACCAGCCATCGAGGCCTGAAGTTGTCCATCCCTGCAGTCGTTAGTAAAGTGCTTATACTGGCTATTTACTGCTATTTGTGTGCAAATGATATGTAAGGGATACGTAAATTATACATAAGTCTGACATACTAGGTGGACCTGCGAAGAGTCTCATGCAATTCTTTTTCAAGGGCCAGAAAGGGGAAGTTAAAACATTCGCTCAGACCAGCACGTCCGGCACCAACAATCACGTCATGTTCAGAGTCACTTAAATCACCTTTCTTTCCCATCCTGATGCTCAGTTTGAACTGCAGCAGATCGTCTTGATCTTGTCTACATCCTTAAATGCAATGAGTTGCTGCCATGTGATTGGCTGAGTAGAAATTTGCATTAATAAGCAATTGGACAGGCATGCCTTATAAAGGGGCCAGTGAATGTAAATATGAAGGCAAATTCATACAGAAAACTGTTCATACTAGATATACAAACACATTCAAGCACGGATACACATACTACCTCTACTACCGGCAAAGCCACGTCTTAGCTAACCAAAGAGAGGGCCAGAGAGACGTCTATTGAAGCCCCTGCCCCTATAGAGCAAGATGGCGCATGAGCACAGAGAGTTCAAGTCCAAGCCCAGGAAGAAAACCACTCGCCACCAGCCCCAGAGTCAACCCAAGGCCATCCTTAATGTGCTGGGATGGTGCCCCAGACAGTCCACCAGCCAGCCCTCCAGATAGACTGGCATAGGACAGAGGCCCCCCTAACAGGAGGAAAATATGGCAAGTCAGGAACAACCAGGCTCAGTTTGCCAAGGCAACTGTGAAAAAAAGGACACCCAGAACATGAATTGGGGGCCCAAAACCAGTGCTTTAACAGCACAAACACCCCTCTGGTGAAGATGTTATATGATCTCAAATTTGAGATTCCCAGAGATCACCCTCACTGTGTGGACAGGGGGCCCTCCACGCTCCAGGAATCAATGAACCCAAGACACAACTACCACCCCCACAACAGCTACTGGCCCCTCCCACAAAGCATAGTGTAGAAGACAGAGGGTCACTGAGACTCACCTCTTTGTGCAGCATGTGCATGTGTTTGTATTGTGTAATGGCACAGTGTGTATGTTACAAAATGGTTTAATTAAAATTTGATGAACGGACATGTATGGGCATGTCAACAGGGTGACATGAAATACCCCTATCCACCCTCCTGTCATTCAGGAGACAAGGGCAGATAGGGAACAGCTTTCGACCTGTTCCAAGACTTTGAAGGCTCAATCCCTCAGCACCTGATCCACTTACCACAGATGAAGCTGCATGTGAGTGTGCAATCATTGCAATCGATTGCTGCAATTCACTAATTTATACAACCATTATCAGCTGAGGCAGCAGGTATCTGGTGAAATTTTGACGCATAGTTGAAGGGGCTGTAAGATAGCAGGAGAGAGTGTAAACAAAAGGGCACTTGTGTGTAAAAGGAGAACACTGCTCACACTTCCTCTGACATCCTCCATGGTTATCTGTTGTCATTGTTGGGTAAATTGTGGAGAATAAACAAGGTGTCGCTAAACTGCACTTTAGCAATGACAGGAGCTCATCTAAAGGCCAGATAATAGCTCAGGCACTCCAAAAGCTGAAACATCACATCATTCTCTCAGGTTCTTTGTCATCACCACTTGGTCAACTTCCTCCCATTGGAGAACAGGTCTGTGTCATAAATGTCTCTAGAGATAAAATAGATGCCTATATGTTCCATACTTGTGTTTTCGTGTCCCAAAGCCTCGATGAAGATGAGAAAACATCCGGTTCTCCTTAACAAGGCGCTTAGATGCTGTCAGAAAGCACCACAAGTGTCTCATTTGTTTTATCAATGACTGTGCAGCTGCAGTTCACAAAGAAACAATGCTCCACTTTAGAGCAGAGCTACATCTGAATGAATACATAAAATTTGCAGTTGAATTTAAGAAGTCGCCCGATCCAGCAGCGTATGACCCTCTTTCTATTTTTCACAGTTAAATTTTAAATCTTTAGAATAAAATATTCATCCTTGTTTGTCAACTTCTATTCTATAATGGTTTTTTTTTTTATTAGGGCCTGTATGAGTCTATTTTGAAGTTCCATCGATCTCAAGGGTGCTTTTGCACAGATATCCCCTTAGTTACAATCCAACTTAAGTTTTAATCAATTGTCATACATAGACAGAGTGTGATCAGGTCATTGATTGGTTGGTTTGGGACTTTTTCTTTTGGCAGAACCTCCACTTAAAAAAAAAAGGCTAAAAAACTGAACTAACAAGCTTGAAAGGTGTGTGAATGTGTGTTCATAGGAGAATGGAACTGTCACTGTAAATCACTTTGGGCCTTAATCGAGGTTAAAAAAAAAAAAAGAAGAAAAAAGAACTGCTTATTAAAGGTACTTTGTTCTCCCTGGGTGGGTGGGGTGCTCCTGGCCCAGGTGGAGGAGTTTAAGTATCTTAGGGTCTTAGATATGAGTGAGGGAGAATTGTAGCATTAGTTTAACAGGCGGTCACTGTACCATGTGGTGAAGAAAGAGCTGATTTAGACAGCAACACTCAACTTACTCCGTTCCAATACTCACCTATGGTCATGAGCTCTGGTTCATGGCGGAAAGAACGAGGTCACAGATACAAGCGGCTGAAACGACCTTCCTCTGTAGGGTAGCTTGCCGTTCCCTTAGAGATGGAGTGAGGAGCCCAGCCACCTGGGGAAGGCCTTGAGAAGACCCAGGACACGATGAAGAGACTATGTCTCTTGGCTGATCTATAGGAGCACCTCGGGGTCCCCCAGAGGAGCTGGAGGAAGTGGACGGGGAGAGGGAAGTCTGAGCATCTTTGCTTGGACTGCTTCCCCTGCGATCAGGTCCTGGATGAGCGACAGAAAACAGATGTACAGATTGAAAGTAACGTACACCCATACCATATAGGGGTTAACCTGTATAAGTGCTGCATGTTTTTGGGTACTCCAGGCCCACTGTAAGACCAATTGCGACCAAGTAAGTGTCATTTACCATTTACATGCTCCACTTGAAATCATGATTACAATTTTTGAAATTTCTTATGAATTAAACCGTGAGGAATTGCAAAACACATAACAAGAGTAGGTCTTTTAAAATTAGGGTTAATGAAGACTGATTGTGTAACAAGCCCCCAATCTCCAGTGACTGGAAGTGTAGCAGATGACACCAACAAATCTACAGGTATTTGTAATTTAGTGCTAAATAGAAAATTATTCCTCAAAAAACATGAGTACAATTTGTTCTTCTATTCAAAAATTTACAAAGCTGCCATGGTTGGTGGAGGTTTTGGCCTCTTGGGTCAGTATTCATATTAGCTTTAAAGCAACAGACTAAAGGAGAAATGGAACTAAGCCAAAGTACCTGTAATGGTGGCTGCAAACAGTGAATGTTTTCCGCTTTCTGGCCCCCAAAAAAGAATTGCATACAGCTCTTTGCAGGTCCACCTAACATTTTCTGATCATTTTACTGATGCAATTCTTAAGTCCTTGAAAAAAAAAACAGAAAAAAGATGGTGTTATCATTACTTCAGAAGGTGAAAATTTGAATTTCTTTGAAGCTTGTAACAAGCATTTTCATCCACTCTTATTAACACTTTGCTCTGGCCTTTATTAATAATACATGGCTTCCCCCTTTCCACCACAGCTGGTTATTAATCATGTAAATGAGGTTCTGCTGATGTTGTCCCCCTGGAGTGATCTGTTCAGATTCAGCACTGTTTGATCAGGTCTGGTGTCTGCTGGTCAGTTTGGATTTTTGCTCATCAGACAGAAGAATTTAGGGCAAGCTCCCTCTGTCATGGACTGTCCATCAGATCCACAGCATCAGGGTGCAGAGAGAGGGCAGCACATCCTCCAGAAGTTCCAGCTCTGCTGCCACAGTGAGCAGAACAGGAGTCCATTTATAGTTTCCTCCTAAATGCCCACACAGCACACCGTCACACTCCAGAAGACAATTGACATCATCCTCCATTACTAAAACGTTTTGAATTTGCATGTTATCGTATTTTCTGCACAATAAGGCAGACATAAAACAACAATGCACCTCATAAGCCAGATATGTGTTAATTCTGGTTATGCTTGCTGATGTTGAAGCGATTTTGAGAGGTACACCCCAAATGTTTGGTTAAGTGTTTTTGTTAATATGCTAGTATGTATCAGTGTTGGACTTTTTTTTTAACGTGTTACTAACAAGGTTGAGAGTTAGCATAGTTACAGTAACATTTGTTTTAGTGGTATCGGTCTGTTTGTTTACACACTGCAAACAAGGTTAAAGGTAAAGTCCCTCTAGCTGTTACATACTTAGGTGTGTGCAATGTGCTCTCTGCTTTTGACCCATCCCCTGTCCAACCCATTAAGGCTAAGTGTCAAGCAAGAAGGTACTGGGTCCCATTTTTAGTCTCAGGGCAGATATTACATCTAAGACATCTTAAGACACCTTAAAAACATAATTAACCCTTAATTAATAAAAGAAGTGAAGATTTGGTTTAAAATGTTCTTCTTTAATCTGGTTTATCAATTGCTCCAAGATCAAGAGCCATTTTCCTTTTTCAGTTCATAAAAATCAAACCAGTAAGCAAAGATGGTGTCTTACTTTGTAGATCTTAGCTTAAAAAAGAAAAGACAAACATGAAACTAGTAATGAGGTGACTTGTTTGGGACTACCTTGTAATTAAAAGGCTCCTATTGCTTTTATCTATTGCTTTAATATTTTGCTCTTGGTCCTGCAGTTTCTGTTGCATCACCACTAATTGCAGATTGGAGGCCGTTTAGTTTCATTAACACACCTGAACAAAGTTACCCGACAGCTTTTTAAGTGAGTTTTCCTTTGACTTCTGGTTTTTTGTTTGTTCAGCTTGCTGTTTTCATTAGTGTTTGTTGGAAATAATGAAACTTTTTATATTTATTTTGTTAATGGATTTTCTGAGAGAACAAAAAAAATACTTTGCTTTACTGCAATGTGTCAGATCTGTAGTTTGACTCATGACAACGTTAACACCCCAGAAAGTAGAAGAAATTAGCTTGAAATCAAATAGATTCAAGGTTTTATAGCAGCTGCACATGCAATACATCAGAATTTTTCTTTGGCATCTCTCATGTCAGGGTAAATAAAGAAAGGACAAAAAATGTAAAAAAAAAGAAAAAGAAATATATATATATATATATATATATATATATATATATATATATATATATATATAGAATAAAGTTAAATTAGACAACAAAAGTACAAAGTATAAAAAATAAATATGAGTAAATATGAATATTGCAGCATCCCAATCTATTCAGAAGAATTATTGCACATGTGGGGTTAATTGTTTATTGCTCTTAGTGTCCTAGCTGGATGGCATGTCATATGATTCAGTCCAGTCTTCCCTCTCTAATGTCCTTTGCCAGCATTCTGATTGCTGTTGGGAAAAAGCTGTCGTGGAAGCGTGTGTTGTGTGTGTGGATGCTTTCAGGCCTGCGACGTCTGAGGTTGTGGCCTGAGTCCACACACTGGATCAATGGATATATATGCGGGGTTGAGTCTGTCTCTGACGATCTTAGACACTCTCCTCCTGCAGCGCTGTTTGTAGATGGTATATAATTATATGCACTCATTAAAATTGTTCCTGTGGTTAAAGATACTTTTATTTAAAAAATGCTTTTAGCTGACTGGTTTCATTGTTCTATTTAGTTTTGTTTCACATTATATTTAATTTATTGTTTCTGTATCGTACTGCATTGTTTTGTGTTTTATTGCTCAACGCTTTGTGATTTTGTCTGGGAAATGGCTATATAAATAAAACTTACTGACTTACTAACTTAAAGCTTAATTTTTTGTGTGTAGCTTTAAAAGTTGAGGCATTTGTCCAACCAAAGCCCTGAATATTTGATCATATGAACACACTTAATTCAAACCCAATTCAAAACCTTCTCATATCATTCAGTTCTCCATGCCTTCGTTTGGTGCGGTGCGATCCATGTATTGACCCTCTTTCCCACTCCTCTCCAGGGGAGCAGGAATGATTCCAGTTGGCTCGTCTGTGCTCTTGTACCTGACCATGTACCTCGCCTCTGGCTCGTCTCGCACCCCCACCCATCCCCCAACTCAATCTGGATGAAGCCCATCTGCGGCACTATTCAAACATGTAGTTGTAGAGGTAGATAAGTTAATTCTTCTCTAAGAGTTCTGGTACATCATCTGTTCATCCTGGGAGAGGATCCCTCCTTCATGTGGACATCCCTGAGGTTTTTACTTTTTTTTCCGGAATCTGTTTCTTTTAGGAGTTTTCCCTAACCGAGAAGGAGGGTCTAAGGGCAGGAAAGCCCAGTTTAGCCAAGTCTGTTTAGTTTAGTTTAGCCATCACCTATTGAATTCTATGACTTCATGTTTTTTATGATTTCATGTTTATTTTACAAATACCGTTATGAAGCCCATTGAGACTACTATTGTTGTAATTTTGGGCTATATAAATAAACTAAATTGAATTGAATTGAAAGAGATTATTGGTGGTAAAGTTTGAAAAAGCGAAAATATTACTGATTTGCTTTCATGTGCTACTTCAAAAATTAAGGGGATTTGGATAACATGCTGCTGCTTCATAAAAAGCAAAATAATTAAACAAAGTATGGTTAGAATAGATAGGACACAGAAGTTTTTAAATGATTACAAATGGCTTTCAATTACGAAAAGCAGTGGTCCCTAGACACAACCCAAGGGAACTCCTTTTTATTATAACAGGAGCAGAAAAGATCTTCCCAATCCTGAAAAAGTGGAATTCTTCTCTTTATATCTCTGTAACCAAGTCAAAGTACCAGTACCAAGACTAGTCTAACATGAGGTTGTAGTTAAAGTCTTAGTCACAACTGCCCTCACAGGCAAATGTGGGCTAAACGTGGGCAAAAAATAGGCAAACCTTTATAGGGCACACATGTGGCCTGAACAAAAAATCAAAGTCGTAGACCAATTGATGAGCCTGTAGAAAGAAAATGTTCATACAATTCTTTTTTCCAGGGCTGCAGGTGACAGGTTCTAGTGAATGCTTTTAACAACATGCAAGGGTGAAGTAGGTAAGATTAAGGCAGGTCACACTGACTTTTCACTTTTCCAACCCTCCCAAACCTTGCACAAGAACCCCTTTAGTGCTGGTCAGTTAAGTGCACGCTCCTTGCATGCAGCCTGACTGAAACTAAACAATCAGAGCAAAATGTGAACATCCCACAAGTACTATCAACTTGCACTTGCACACCCAGTGCATGCAGCTTTTGTGCACAGCCAGCTAGGAGCCAGTGTGGGCACTTTACCAATAATCAGGGTGCTTCTTTAGGGCACCGTACGACAGCATCAAACATACATCACAAGTGCATGATACTTCAGGATAAATTTACCACACGCATGACAACTGTGTGTTCCATTTTCATGACATCCCTTGAGGTGGCCACATTAGCCTCAAGGAAACATCAAGGCACGTCTGCGCTCCTTGTAAAAAGCAGCCGCTCTTCTCTAGGACCCTCCACGGGCCTGGACAACCCATACCTGCAGCACCCAGAGGGCTCAACCCGGGTACAGGAGCATGTGCCTAAGGCCTAAGCAATTTTAAAAGTCATACATGGGGGGCAATGTTTAGAATTTTTAACATTTTCGATCATTAAATAAGCTTGTTTTATTCCCCATTGATAAATGTGTTGGTAATATTTGTTACAAGACAGAAGTCATTCATTTTCTGTGTCAGGTTCCATAACTAGGCACTTGAGCAAGGTAACTAATTTCATGAACGACTTTATTCATAACTATAGCTAAGGTTTTCATAGAAAAACAAATGACTGAATCAATTCCATAAAACATCCTGATGTATGCTGCTGCATTTAAATAATCAATAGAACAGTCTTGCATGCTGTTTACACAAAGTGTCGATGCAATTGAATTTGATGAGTAATTACTTTGTTTCTGTGATGGAGGCAGCTGAAGGCCCACGGAGAGCAAATGGGTTTTACACTCAGCTTCTCAATTTTTGTTTGAAAAATAATCCCACTCTCTGAAGCATTTTGCATTTATCAATAATGCTTGCTGTAGAACACGGTAGAAATCTCAATAACTCATTTCCCACAGGAGCTGCACATGAAATCTATTTTTCTCCTTCTTCCCTCTGAGGTACACGAAGTCGAGGTGTTTCGACCTGGGAAAATGTCAAGCGCGTAAAGATGATGGAGACGAGCGCGGGCAGACACAAATGAGTTCTTTCCAGCCTGTGTCACGAGGACACGGCTTGGTTCAGCTGCGGTAAATTTCATCATACATTTGCCCTTTTTAGCCTGTTGATTCAGGTGTAATGAGCTACATCAACATGGCTGTGCAAACACAGAGGCCTTCAGCTCACTCTGTGTTTTGAAATGAATGTGGAACCGGCTTTTTGTAGAGGAAACTGAGGATTAAACTTGGATTGTTCTCTCCTTTAAAACATGGTGTAAAAAAAGGAAGAACTTATTTATATGCACTCATAGAATTGGGGGAAAAACTCTTTGGTTAGATGGTATTTTTTTTTGAAGTGAAAACTTGTGGGGGTGGGTTTTATGTTGTTTAAAAGCCTCCACTACCAAACTGCAAAAATGAGAGCACCGAAAAGCTACAATGAACCCCCAAAAACCCACAGTTCATGTTCATTTCACAGCTCATCTCCATTATCAATAAAAGCTTTTCTTTACAAACACCTCACATCCAAATATCCAATGATATTATACACTCATTATTCTGCCTTCATTTTCTTTTTATTTTTTTTTCCTTTTTGCTTTTCTCTATTGAACATGTGGCTTGTTAATCTGAAGGATTGGGTTGACCACTGAGATTATACCAAATATATATAAAAAAAACTAAGCACAGCTATTTAATAGAAATGATCAAGCATGGTAGTAGAGATAGCAGGATATGTTTTTATTTCTCTCTTGTAGATGTTATGGACAAAATGTTCTTTGTTGGTCTGAAGGATGGAGTTTCTTGTTACTTTCAGTCCACTGTAAGATCCATCTATGCTACTGTCCGGCAAAGGCAGGTTTCACCCTGAACAGATTGCCAGTCCGCCATGTGAGGTCATTTTAAAAAAAAAGAACACAAAATAAAAAAAAAGTTCAAGCATGGTGGGAGAGATATTATGATATGGGTTTTTTTTTTCAGTTGGTATGAACAAAACTTTGCTTGTTGGTTAGAAGGATGGACTTGCCTGTTAACTCCAATCCACTGTGAGGCAATTTTATAAAATATCCCAAAAAACGACTCACTTTTTACTAAAAGAAATGGTCAACGCCTGCAAAAAATGGACATTTCTTTTTTTTTCTCTTGGTTTTTCTGGACAAAATTATTGACCTTGGGAGTATTTCAGGCAGGCAGCTCAAGCAGTGCGTTTAACCTGATTACTTCTCCCTGCGGGCGGTTCAGCCCAATTAACTCACCTGTTCAGCATCCTACTTAAGATCCAATCCGTCGTATTCCATTCTGAGAGCTCTGCGCTTATCGCTCCACCCTCCTCCCCGGCTTCCTCCTGTGAGCGCCGTTAGAGGTAGTTTAATCCCCGAAGGTTTGGAGATCTTGGTTTTATTGTATCTGAAAGGAGCCTTATGCCAAACTAAAAGAAATATGGAAAATAAATCTTTCTTACCTTACTGCATGAGTTTTCTGACTGAAATTGCGCTTTTTGGTCTGAAGGATTAAGTGGTCAGATACTTAAGATCCACTGCAAGATCATTGAAAAAAATAATCAACAACTAAGCACTGCTTTGTAAAAGAAATGATCAAGCACGGCGGTGGAGATTTGATGATATGGGTTGCTTTTTTTCCTTTTTTTTTTAGGTACCGAAGCTGTATTTTCTACATAAGATTTACCATGAACCAAATCTGGAATTTTAAATACAGTAAAACCATGAAGCTTTTGTTGCAGTGTTTTACCTAAAATATATATTTTTTGAATCCCATCCTATGACAAGAAGTGTGTGGTATGTTACTTAAAAAAATCTGTTGTTCAGTTACCAGGTACCTCATCCCTAAAAAGCGGGTACGAATTTTTTTGTTTTGTTTTACTTGTTTGTTTGATTTGTATTAATGTTAGGTCATCTCATTAGCTGTTCTTTTTTTATTTGCCTTCCTTTGTTCTCCCATATTTATAGGCTTAAGTTCTTTTAAGTGTTTTTTTGTCATGTTTTAAATATCAAATGAATTTACTAAACTGTACCTTAAGTCATTATTCCTGTGAAAAGTGAGTGTTTGAATGTAAAAAAACACATCATGTGACCTCTCCGCATGTGCTTGCCTTTAAAAATAGGAAGCAAAATATTCAGTTGTCCAGTGGATTACCATTAATGTCTCATGTTTTTTATGTTAATTTTTTGTTTGTGTAATATTCGACATTCTTAAAGCAGTAAAGTGTCAGGGGGGCCCTGCCGTGCTCTGGCTCTTGGCCAGCCTTGGATCGAATAGTATAGCTAAAAAGTCCTGTAGAAACTGGAGTCACCACCTCATTATTTAAGCAAACAGCTATAGATGATTTGTCAGTCCAACTTGTTTGTGTGTTTTAATAAAAAATCGTTTTTGACTCTTTGATTTTTTTCCCCAACTGATTTACTGATTGAAATCTAAAACATATTTTCAGAAGCTGTCAGATATCGTCATATGCTGGAGATCTTTAGACCATCCCCATGTACATGTTTAACAAATTACATTATTAACAAAGAAGGCACACTTTCATTACATAAATGTATGATCTGAATACAGTAGGCCTGATTAAACTAAGTTTTGTTTAAGCCATGATCCCAGGCACAGATATGGGGGTTGAACACCTACAGTTGGAATAGACTTGGTGCGAAATTTGAAAGTGGTGCAAAACTTGCAAATCTTGCTCAAGGGTTTCTCTTTCCAGTGATGAAAGTCAGGCCAGGAAAAATTCCCTGAACTTTTCTTTGAGCGATATGGCGGCGCGGAGCGAAATTTTTGAAAAATACTTGGTCTTAGATGCATTCTGGTACATTCTGGCAGCTAGTTATTCACTTCTTAATCAAGAAACTAAGACTAATTGGAGCATCATGATTTGTCATTCAAACCCCTAGTTTGACTTAACATGAAGGACTTGCTGGTCCTGAAAAAGAATTTAGATAATTGCTAAAAGTAACACAATCCTACAATCTAAGCTTTTCCTTAAAGCTGCAAAACATACAGTGGCTAAAATATAGTAACATCAAAGCCCCAAATGGCAAAAAAAACACCAGTAACTATGATATTCTATGAAAGTACCTCATTTATTTGAACGATTTCTGCTTTAGAAATACTGTTTTCTCAAACTATAATTATATCAAAATATGGGATCTGCTTTAAACTATCTTTCTATAACATAATACATAAATTCCTTAACACCAATACTTAGTAATCTGGGAAATATCAAAACATACAAACAAAATTAAACATTGTTAACATTCTTTTTTAAGGGAGTGTGGGTCCAAACCACCAAATACTTATAATTATAATTAATGTCAATAATATGTTTTTGAGCAAAACTGAACTAAATAATTGGTAATTAGGAATAAATACAAATAAATTAGATAAAGAAATGTATTCAGATGTTTCAGTTTTGATCAATGTGGTCTGTTATTCTGCAGTCAGATCAAGAAAATCTACAAGGGGGGTTTCAAACAATGTATAAGCATGTTTCATACCATGGTCCGGTGGAATACTCGATTCTGATTGGCTGCTGGGTGTGCATTAAAACCTGATTCCGGTCACCTAGTTTAACTTATTGTATCACTGCGCTGGCTTCTTTTAAACCTTTTGCTTCACCATTTGGACAAAAACAAGCAGTAAGAGGTGAACTTCCTCTCTGAACTGATGCTTTATTCAACCCATCGGGACGATCAGCATCTATATATATCGCTGAATCTTGACTGCAGCGGTGATGCTGCGCGACGGACTATGTGTTACGTGATGCGTCGCGATATAGTCCGCTTTTTGTGAGAAAAGCAATACAAATCGGGAAAAAAAAATTAAGGACTAAAAACTGGTTGATATGTATTGCTTTTGTAAGTGACCGTGGTATAAGCGGGTTAATGGCCTCAGTATGCGTTATTACTTTAACGCACTTCGCGGAGGCAACCGTCCGACGTGAAAAAAGTAATAATAACGCACACTTCGTCAGCCATTACCCTAATCTCTGCATAATTTCCACCGTAACTAATTGTATTAGAACGGAGAGTGAAATTCTGAACAACAGTTGTACTCACCTCCAACATATTTGTCTTGTGAACGTACGTTGAAAAGAAATCGCCATATTTGTCTTTTTCCTCCAGCCAAGACCACTCAAATTTGTCTTTATCTTCTTCTCACAACTGAGGTCGTGACCAAGCTCAATAATGACGATGCCCACCATTATTTTAACACAAATTTAATCGCACACTCTTGAGATTTGTTTGTGAAAGTTTAGCGTGGGTCCGCTGACCACGTGGTACAGACGGAGCCAATTAGAGCCGTCGAAGCATCCAAAGCAACTAAAACGTCCCGTCATTGGTCAATTCGGCCGGGAAGACAAGACAGCTGGGCCCATAGAGAAAGCGACCCACGGAGAAATATAGGAAAATAAGCGAAAATTCGCCAATTTCAGATATTTTTTTCATCCGGAAAGCGATCAGGTCTTTATTTCCCGGAAAATACGATCGGTTTGCTCAAAAACCCGGATTTCCGGGAATTCCCGGAAGACTTTCATCACTGTCTTTCACAGCTCTAATTCCTATGAAAGGTTTGGTGTGATGTAATTCCGGCGAGGGCAAAAACGGTTGGCTCTTCCATGAATTAAAGGGGATGTCAAATGTTAAAGGGTTAAAGGTTAACGAATTTTGACAAGGCAGAATCATCAACTTTGGTTTATTGAATCTTTATCCTCTAGAAAATGTTGGTATTTTCAAACTGTCTTTTGAAAGTAGAGTTGGACCATTTTGCTGTGAAAAACCAACAACATTTTCCTCAAAAGGTAAGGGAAACAGAACCAAGAAAGAAAAAAAATCAGACACTAACTTCATTCTCATTTAGACCAGTCGGTGAAAATATTATGTGACATTAAACCGGTCCATGACCTAAAAAAGGTTGGAGGACCGCTGCTCTGTATCATCTTTGGAACTTCACATGTACATTTAAGCGAGCCTTACAGTACAGCGTCTTTCATTTCTGCTGTCTTTCATGGCCTCTCATGGCTCCCCCCGTGTCTGCTCCCGTGTTTTACAGAGCTGTTAACAGCACTCTGCAGCCTCAGCGAAGACGAGCTACACAGACCTATAACTATCTGGAAGCAATGGGGCAGTGAGAGGGATGATTCACGCTGACAGCAGAGCTCATATCACCCGGGGTGTGAAAGGAACATCACCAAGATGCCATAATATGGATGCAGTCAGTAAAAGAGCAGAAGTAGCTTAGTATGAGGCATAAAAACACATCAAACATACATCGCACACGGTTCCAGTGCACCCCCTTTTTGGTTTTTCCATCACTTGCAGCACTTGAATCCTGAACACACCAAGACGGAGGTTTATGAGAGACAGTATTGCGCCAATCTTTCAAAGGCTTTCACATTTTAGATACTTTCTTTTTGCAAATAGAACTTTGAAGGTAAAAAAAAAAAAGTCAGAAAACTGTTTTTGTAATGGACTGTAATTAGGAATTTCCTTGGCTTGGATTACGGTCAGCTCTGTTTGCTTTGGGAGAGCTAGTGCCAGGTTTATCCTAATGCAGACAGATGCAGTTTTCTTCTTTAACAGGAAAATGAGTTGGTAACCGTATTTTGCACGGGCTGCACTGTTGCAAACGACCCTCAGCTCACTGCTGACAAAAATCTATAGGTTACTACGACCTAACATTTAGTAGCCTGTTTGCTCTATTGTACCACAATGGAAAGCCACATGGAGATGACCATTGTCATAATGACTCCCTCACTGTGTGTTTTTGCTTTCAAAGGTTCTCCTTACTGGTTTAGTAAATTAATTGAGATCGGAAACAGTGCCAAAAAATAACTTAAAATACCTTAAGGAATGGTAAGCAGTGAGATCAAAATAGTGTTTTAATATGTTCTTGCAATTTTTCCGATGATGACAAAGAGAAAAATATCCAAAAATGGCCTTTCTGAGTATTTCTTTATTCAAATCATTGTGCTGTTTGAAAAAGAGCTTATTTGTGACAGAAAACCTGCTCCGCTCCATTCTGATGTATCCACTTGTGGACAAATAGATCCACGGTCGTCTTTGTTTCCCTCCTCTGAGCTGGTATCTGACTCTAAACTGTACAGCTGAATATTGCCCACCATTTTGTTGCACTGGTAATGTTATGGTTGGGGTGTAAGGAGCTGTAAGCTAATGGGAGAGCCCTTAAACAGAGAGCTCTCAGCAACAGGGAAAGGAAGAGTGGGACTGGCCCCGCCCACAACTCAGAGGTGAATTTCTAATGAACTACTGCCGCTCTGAAGAAACTATGTCCCAGAAAAAAGCACAGGCTAAAAATGGCAGAATCATAACCACCACCTAAGCTGTGATCTTCCAATCAGAGGTCGAACGCTCTACCTGTGCACCATGGCTGTAAATGATTGAATTGAGAGGATTCTTCTTTTTCTTCAAATGACCCTTTTCCTGTCATTTTTGTCTAAATGCATCAAAAAAAGGATGTACAGCCCTGTATGTGATGGCAGTAACCTTTTTCCAACAACAACAACAAAGGTGCATCCCTGCTGCTGTGGCTTCAACCTATGAAGAATGAATAATTTTCTACAGCTGGTGATTTATAATGCTTTGTTGGGTGCCCGGCTGACCTGATCAGTCAAGTGGCTGATTGCAAATAGTCTGCTAAAATGCTATTGTCAGTTGTTAATGTGAAACAACACTATGCCAAAAAAAAATAAAATAAAGAGAGCCGCCTCACACGTTCCAATGTGGCTGGAGATAAACAAACTGATGGAGCACAGGTGAAGCTGAAAATCCTGCAAGAGAGTAATTTTTAAAATTTTAAGAGAGAATATGCCAGAAGAGCCAAACCTTTGGAGCATCCAGGGATTTTATTCTGGATTTGAGACGGTGTATCTTGGCTGAGGACTATTAAAACAGTTTTTAAAAGAAGCTGATTTCCTTCTGCACCTAAAGCAAACATTTGTAAGTAGGCACAGAAATGAGGCAGGCAATGCATTTTTTTTTTCTTTATGTGAGAGCCCCCAGCTTAAAAATGACATCACTGGCTTGAGATTTAGTCGTGTGGTTTGTGGCCTCCAGTAAATCCTTCCTGTTGAAGTTGCTTTGCAGCTCTCCAGGGTGCCAGTGTCTAAACAGAGTGAGTGATTATTCGATGTGCGGATATATTCAGGTTCCTGTCTGTGATTTGTATAAATAGCTATCCAGACCCAAATAATTCACTACCCACTCAAAGGCACAGCTGCTGCACAAATGCCTGCAAGAGTCTGATGAAGATCTACTGACATCCAGTGGCCTAAAGTTAACATTTTTAGGCACATCATCAATCCTCAGGGTTTTTTTATTACGCAGAGGCTGGTTTGTGCCCAGTTGAGCCTTACTCTTTTTTCTTTTTATGTCTGTTGTTGCATCGATCCATCCATCCATTCTTACATGTTTTTGTCTTCTATTTATCTTTTATTCTTGTTTTTTACTTTTATATTAGTTTGCTTTTTGTGGATTTTATGTCTGTTTGTTTATTTAGTTTTGTGGATGTTTTTTTTGTCTTTTTTTTTATTTAATTAATTTTGGATTTGGGAGGGAAGTCACAGGATTGGGGGGGGGCTTGGCCTCCCTCAGCCTGTATCTGGCCTTGGGTACTTCATAAAAAGCTGAATAAGTTCATAATTTTCTAGTATTTGGTGTTGGTGCATCCTGTCATAGATGTTGTTATGTTATTTATTGTTCCCTTATAGTTCTTTATTCATTATTTTAGGGCCCACTTTTGGTTACATTTTACTTTGTGTCCAGTTCCTTTTTCAAATGGAATGCTTTTTTTGGTCATTTTATTTTTGATTTGAAGCTTATGAGTTTTTTTCCATAATGTTATTCATTTATTTAGTTATCATGCTCAATGTTTCTATGTTGTGGCGATTAACTTTGTGGTTTGTTTTCATTTTTTTCATTTATTCCTTTTATCTTCTTAGTTTACTTTCTTATATGTCACTTTTGCTTATAAACAAGAAATTAAGAAAAATGATTAAATTACATTTAAGACGTTATAAAGTAACTAGGGGAAAAAGGAAAGTTAAAAAAGTATAAATGCCTTAAATTCATCTAAAAAATAATTATATTGTTTTTTCCATATGAGTAATAAAACTCATACTGACAAAAACTGATCAAACTAATTTAGAAAAACAGAAAAAAGCCCAATATCAGATCGAAATTTTTTACTTTTGTAGAAAAGATTTAACAAGAACTATGTTAAAATCTATATTGTGATTTTTCTTTTTCTACCTGCCCCTCCAAAACATGTTTGCTCGTATTATCTGGAGTAGAGTATGTAAACTTGGAGGAAATCCAGCTGTTCATGATAAGAGATAAGATATAAGAGATATAAGAGATAAGATATCAATATGAGATAAGATTTTAAAAATGATTGATCCCAAATATGGAAATTTACCTGTTGCAGCAGCAGTGTATAGGGATTAGTTTGCACAAAGTAGACAATTTTATTACATAAAGTCATAAAAAACTTCATGAGTGGATCAATACCTGCAATACTGGAAAAATCACTGTTTCAGTCCAAGTAAAATCTTCTATTAATGCCTAAACTAAATTTTGATCATAATTCTTGAGCTCTTAGTAAGTTTGAAGGTTTAAATTAAATATGTCTTAGTTTTTGTGTTATATTTTTAAAAAGATCAAATAATAGCAAATGGATTGATCCAAGAAGTTCACCTAAATGGGTGGCTTCAGTAAGCTTGAGCTGAGAAACCACACATTTCCCAAACACGGAGACTCTCATGACTCCTGTGGAATCCTGTGGTAAAAGGGCAGAACAGTCGAGCTCTGATCAGATAATTGCAGGTTCAATTCCCACCTTGCCTGCCCATTTGTCAAAATGTCCTTAGGCAAGAAGCGGAGTCCCCATCGATGTGTGTATGCATGGATGAATGGGACAGTCAAGGACATAACATGGGCAGAAAGGTGCTATAAGTTTATGCTGTCTACCACTGTGTGTCCATCTGGATCATGTGTAGGATGCATTACATTAAAATAAAAGCCATTGAGCGTTTTGTCAAAAACATATTGCCATCCAACAGAGACACAGCTGCTCTCGGGGTTCAGGGGGCCTGTTCTTTGGGGTTGGAGAGCAGTTTTTAGCTCCACATATCTCTAAAGGGGTGTTTTCATAGATGAAAATGATCAAATCAAAGCACAGGACCTGCCTGCCTGTCAAACAGGCACAATTGTCACACTAATCTGCTCTTTTGTGTCTTTTTTTCCACACTCACTGATCTTATGAGGAGGTTTTTATTTGATCTACTGTCAGTAATAGAAAAAAAGTGCAACGGATGCACAATATCCCTTTGTGTTTTTAAACATACAGTACAAGATACTGATGCTGTTGTGGCTCAGTAAAAAATGTTTAGGTGCCATTGTGTTCATGTGCCTTTTTAAAATGTATTTAAACTCCAAACTTTTGAGCTATTTTAAGAGTGTTCCCAGTGGTCTTTCTATGATGATTATGACGCTTTTAGCCAAAACAAAAAAAGTCTAGGTCGTTTTCTAGACATAGTTTCTGCAAAGTGGCAGGAGTTCATAAGAAATTTACCTCTGAGTTGTGGGTGAGACTGTGATGCTGAGTAAGCCTGTTCCCTTCCCATCATCCATCTGTTTACACACAATCCTGCATCATACACCACAAACTATCCAGTGACGTGCAGTCAGGAGAGGCAGGTGAGGCTGTGCCTTTTGGATGTTTTTTCTTTTCAAAATCGCTGAATTTCCGCATTTGCCGTTCAGACACTAAGAAGTGACGTGCGATGAGGCACCAGCCCGCTGAGCCTCACCTTGGATTGTGCAATACCTATGCAGTCAGACGGTACTGCTGTCTCTCTGTGTGTCGGTTCAATCACTTGTACTATATGAGCTGAGTTTACATAATTTAGCAGATGTATATGATGTACAGTGTTTGTTTTTATAAATAACTGTATGTGAGGGACATGTTTCTTGTGCTGAGCGCTAAACGCCAGCAAAAAAGCCGCTGGGTGAGGCCAGCAGCTCATGTTAGGGGGCGCCAGTGAGCCCTGAGATTATGACACTAAAAAGTAATTGAAGTGATAGCAAGCGGCAAGTCATTTTCTTCAGAAGGAGCGGCTTATGGACTTTATTTACAAGTAAAGGTAAGATGATAATAAGGTTTGTGCTTTTTTCTATGCTGCAGTTTGTATATGAAAAAAAAAAACATGTTGACATGATATTTTAAACAAAACACGTTAACTGTTGTCAATCAAATGGAGAATAAGTTACTGAAACTATCATTACTGATGCAACAAAAATGGCGAGCAAAATCGGACCTAATCCTAACGCAGTTTTGAGCCAGATGCCAGCTCAGATGAGGAAAACGAAGACATTCATGGATCTATTTGTCTACAAGTGGATGTATCTAAATAAAGCGGAGCATATTTTCTACATCACAGATACAATCTTTTTCAAACGGGCTATTTCGTCTGCTCTTGATTTACAATTTGAATAAAGAAATGATCTAAAATGCAAATGTAAGATTCATCTTCTTTATATGTCTTCCATCATTAACATGTTAAAAACACAAATTTCATCAGAGTGGGTCTTGAACTCTTTCACATCCATCCTGCCAGCATGTCATGGGTTTGCTTTGTGGCATTCTGTTTTTCTTTTTTCTTGCTGCTTCTTATGAACTCTTTGCACATAAGTCATCATTTTCAGATTAAAATACAATCCTTGAATGTTCTAGTCTGTAATAACTTCTAAAAAAAAAATGATTACTTAATACTGTGCAAAAGTGTCCCACATTACCATACCATACCATTTGAGATGGAAAAATATTTAGCATTTCCCCATAATACTTAATGTGTTACGGAATAATGCTTAATGCGAGACACCCTTTATCATTTTTTAACTTTAATTTACCCAGGAAATGTCCCATTGAGATTAAGAATATGTTTTTAAGGAAGTCCTGGCTAGGAGGAAACAATAAGTTACATTTACAATAGAAATGTGAACATTTAAAACAATAAATAAATAATAATAATAATGATGAAAATAATAATAAAGGTACGGTGGAACAATTTCAACATTAAGAGGACACATTTTTAAAAGTGAAAAACATTTTTTGCCGGAAGTGGAATTTCCGCATCTGACCGTTGTCGGAAGGAGTGGACGCTGTCTGCGCAGCATCATCACAAAGAAGAAGACAAACATGGCGGACATTTCCCTGTACCACTCGAGCATCCATGGAGGGGGCGCGGGAGCGGTGCAGGTCGGTAAACAACGCCCTCTGTTTGTCGCTGAAGCTGTGTTTTGTATGCGGTCGGTACGTGTTCTCAGCCGTACCGAGCCGTGCCGGGCAGCGATACACTACTACCGCATATGAGACACATTTAAAGGCCGCTGAAACCTCGGAGCTATTTTAAGAACGAAAGAAAGCCTCCGAAGTTCTCTAATTGGTCCCTCATGTCGCAGAATCAGGGGAAGGACTTCGAGAGCGTGGAGCTCGGGGAAATGAACGACAGCGCGCCGCCGCAGCCATCGCAGCCGCAGAGGGAGAAGGAGAAGGCTCCGCGGCGCGTCATCCACTTCTCCAGCGGGGAGACCATGGAGGAATACAGCACCGACGAGGAGGAGGAGGAGGGCGGCGAGCCGGAGAAGAGAGACCTGCTGTCCACCCCGGTCGATGCGGTGAGGGTGAGGAGCGGCAGAGAGAGAGAGGCCTCCGCTCCGGGAGCTCCGGTGCCTTTATCCCCGTTTGATTGATTGTTTTTATGTTTACAGTCACAGATGACGTGGGGGCCATACTTCTGGTTCCACATGTGGAGAGCAGCCACCTCAACCATCTCAGGTTTGTCTGACAACACACACCCTTTCTGCGTCCTAAATACACACTAAATACACAAAACACACCGGTGACAATACAGGTGGGAAGAAAAATTAAGGAAACTTCAGATTTGTTTTCTGTGACATCGTCAAAGAAAATAAATAAATACATCCAATACATATAAGAAAAAAGTCAAAATTTTACAAGGATAAAGTCCAACAAAATAGAACGATTTTCTTTTACAGAAAAAAAATGCATAGAATGATGAGTCAGCATTTTATGAAAATTGTACAGTTATTAAAAAAAAGGTTAACATCACAAGAAGGGTTGGTAAAAAAAAAAAATGACAAAAATGTAGGAGAATAAAATTGTACAATTATTTGAAAAATATTTTAAAAAATTACGAGAATGAATTCATAACATGAGAAAAAAGCCAGCGTTGTATGGAAAAACGTCACACATTTATCCGAATTGTAGAAGAATTTAGAAATAAAACAATGATGTATGACAATAGTCGTAATAAAAAAAAAGTCCCAATTGTGTATGAAAAAGGTCGTACAATAATTAGACAAAAAGTCGACATTTTACGAGCCCAAAATCGTAAAAATTATGAGAATTAATAACAAAAATTTGACAAGAACAAAGTCAAAATTGTACAAGAATAAAAGCAGACGTTTACAAGGAAAGTGATACTTTACTAAAGTTTTGAATTGCCCTATTTTTTTTCAAAACGTTTGACTTTATTCTGATCTATTTGTTTATTTTTATCGTTTCTGGTGTGCCTAATACTCTGACACTCCGACTCCTACAAAAGTTTGTATCTTTATTAAGATGCAAACATGTGAGGCAAAAAAGGTTTATCTTTATTGCTACTCATTTGTAAATATTTTTTTATTTTATGTATTTATTCATGTTGATCTTCATTTTGACCCGTGACGATGCATCTTTTTTAAATGCCTGAATTTCAAAGCAAAAGCTTCTCTGTTTAGGTTTATTTTTTATTGTGACATTTTGAAAATGCTGATCTTGCGTCTAAAACAACTCTGGACCTATTTTTGGCCAATTATAAAGCAAAAAATACTTTTAAAACTCACTTTATTGCAAGATAATACATGTTTTGATGGATTTTGAGAGTATAACACTGATTTAAAAGTATTTTGAAAAACATCTCTAATTTAAACCTAAAAGACATTTTAAAATGTTAGGGGAAAAAAAAGATTTTTCTTGTTACATTATTCAGATTTTCTTATTTTTCCACTTACATTTATAAACGCCTAAGATGTTTTCATTCTTTATTTGGTATTTCTTGCTACTTTAAAACATTTGCCTAAACTTCCCAGCGAATATTTTACTTTTCATATTTATTTCAGATAAATAAAACAGTATAAAACCTTTCAAATGTAATGTAAATTAAAAAAAAAAGTCTGTTTTTCCTTTCTAGCATGTGATTATCTTGGGGAGAGGATGGCTTCCCTCTTTGGAATAACATCTGCCAAATATCAATACGCCATCGATGAATACTACAGAATAAAGAAAGAGGTGGGACTCATCAAAAAAGTACTTTTCTCACGTTGGATCTGTCGGTTTGTATTAGCTAACCTACATCCCGGTTTATCTGTTAGAGGGAGGATGAAAAAGAGGAAAACCGGCTGTCGGAAGAAGCGGAGCGATCGGTTGACCAGGAGGAGGTGGTGACAAACGCACAACAGGAAGAACGAGAGGAAGAAGCGGGGGCTCGTCCGGGAGTTTCCTATCAAATCGAGAATGAGAATCGCTCTGCTCCGAAAACCATCACAGTTCCTGTCATCGTCACGGCAACATAACGGCCCCTCCAGAGCCCGACGTTACTATGAAAAAAAAGTTAAAAACACAAAAAAAAAACGTCTTGTTTGACCAAGCTTTTGGGTTTGTGCGTAACACAGCTCCGGATGGGCAGCACGGCTGGATTCCTGCGAGGACAGTTGGGGTGCAATGATACATGTTGAGCAATGAGGCGGCAGGATGTTGCTGGAACAGTTGGCGAGAAATGTTGCTCCCGCGTGCCTCTGAGCAACCACACTGTGCCTAAATCTAAAAAAAAAAAAAATTAAAAAAAGTCACCAGGACAGTTCCAGATCCAAAGTCTCCCTCCTCTGCAGATGTGTTGAAGCGTTTTAACACCAGGCTGCACCAAAGAGCTGAACATTTTTGATGTGCTTTTCTGTTTTAGAACTCATTTCAATGTGGAAGCACTGAACTGGTTTGTAAGTTAACTGTGTTTACACCCAACTAACACGACTTGTCTTAAGAGGAGATGATTGTGTCTGACTAGTCTGTGTTGCTTCACATCTCTAGGAAATTATGCAGAATGACTAAAAAGTCTGTACAAAGGGGCAAAAAGAAATACATTTTTACCAGTTTTTGTACATTTTTTTAATATTTGTGTATTTATTTTAATTTATTGAGGTATTTTCTATTGATTTAGTAACAAAATAAAGTGTTACGTAACTTGTCTCGACTTTTCCTCGTCATTTTTTTTTAATCCTCAGCGAGAAAAGATGAGGGGAAACGAGCAGACATGGTCGCTGACGTGTGTCTTTTGGCTGCGGCGGATGCGAGGGCTCGCCGTTGGCAAAACAGAAGAGCCGGTGTCAGGGGGCGAAGGGGACGGCGGTGATGTCATGGAGGCTGCTCCCTCACCACACAGCGCTTCCTTTCTCACGCTGGAGTGAGTTTCTCAGGGCCACGAAGACCTCTGGCTTTTGTGACGTCACTGATGGTGCCAGAACGTCAAGATCCATTCCGATCATCTGTTGATCCGTTGTAACGGCGTAACAATGGATTAAAGTGCTCTTTTAATTATGATTATGCGGATTTTAGCCAAAAATAAAAAAAAAACGTTCGATTCTTAAGACATAGTTTCTGCAGAAGTTCATGTTGGGTTTTTTTTATTTTTTGGGGTAAGTATGTGTCAGTTTTACAGTTACTACTGTTACTGTCCTCAGTGTTTATGTTTGTCTGCTTCCTGCCGTTACTAATGTATATTAATATTTATGTTTACAGTGGTTTCAATGCAACCAAAATGGGGCACTGTGCAGTCAGTTGTGTTTTATAAAATGTTTGAGAGGAAAGAGTAGAAGATGTGGCTGTTGTGGGGCAAAAAGTAAGGAGGGCATTTGGCCCCACTGACTGCATATGAGAATCACAGCGAGTGAGTACACCACCACGCACCCCTTGAAATGACTTTTAACTCAATTTGAACACAAATAAACAGAAATAAACTGTATAAAAGACATTACTAAAACACTTTTTAAGAAAATCTGATTTGTTTTATGCTAATCAGTGATCAGCACAACTGCAATACATGACATGGAAAATTATTACCTTTGTTTAAATATTAGTTTAGTACATTTGATAATTTCTTACATAAAATATTTGCTTTAAACATAATGAGCACATTTCCTATTGCAATATAATAAAAATAAGATTGATGATTTATTTACATGTGCCAAAAAATACATTTTTTAAGAATAAAAAAATATTCTTTAAATTTGCGAGTGTAGATCTTTAATACACTGTTATTTATTATCTGCAATAATATTTCAAATTAAGAAAAGTTTTTTTTTTTTTTAAATGAAGCAGCGTATACATAAAACAAGAATGTATGCAGCAACCTTCAGTAATGATAATTATAAGATATTATTCAGAGCTGGTCTAATAGTTCAAACAAAATATTATAAAATAAAATATTTGGACATTTTTAGCACCAAAAAACTCCAATAATAACAAACATTTTGCAAAAAATCCTCATGGGTCCATTAAAAAATAGGATTTTGCTAAGTACCATTACTTCTCTATGAATTCTTAACTTCCATGTTAACACCTTTACAAAAAAATGTTATGCTTATTGTTAACAATCAGTAATTGATCTATTAGGTCACTTTTGTTTAGAGTACAAATATTTCAATAATTGACCTGAAGTTATAGGAGTAAATACTTTAACTGATTCAATACTTAGTTTGTCCGCTTGAGGGCAGTCTTGTCTTAGACAGAAATACTAGTTTTGTGAGACATTTTTGTGATAGAGTGCACAATACAGTGAAGTATTTTTGGATACATTTCTTTTTTTTTTTTTTTAGGCATTTGGAGTCCAAAAGTGAAGTAAATTCCTAACCCTAAAAAAATCTTGATTAAAGCGTTAGCTCATGATCAGCATAGAGGAAAGTGGCAGAGCGCTGGAGCGTCTCCCATCTGCTGAGCCACACAGCAGTCACTTGACATTCAGTGATTAAACAGGGAAAATCCAGGGTTTAGAGTTCACGGTGCATTTCCGTGTGACTCTGCTGCAGCCGTGGACGTGTGCACGTGTGAGGAAGCTGTAAGGTGAACTGATAGACACAATCAGCAGCAAATGCCTTGTCAAGGGTTGGTCTGAAGCTTGTCAAGTCCCCCTCCAGGTTCTCCAGTTTCCTCCTGCTTCCACAAAGAAATTTCTTTTGAAGATTTTGTTGTTGTTGTTTTTTTACATTTTCACTTCTGATTTTTTTTTCCCCAACCACAAGCTCTAAAACTGCACAGAAGCACACCTGAGCTGCGTTTTCCAGTCTGCTCTGCGATTAACCAGAAAGCAGAAGCAGTTGAATTCTGTTTTTTTTTTTTTTTCTAAATACGCTGCACTCACATCGGTGCAGCTTATGCTGCAGCTGCATCCCAGGAGTTTTGTGTGATGATTGCCACTAAAAAAAGACTGCTGCTCTTCGGTGGGAGACGTGTATAAATGGAAACAGAAGTGTGGAGGTAAAGACAGTAGTGAGGCATATAGAAAGACAGAAGAGAGGGGGGGGCTGATGAAAACAGCAGCAGCCCCTTTGATGTGGGCCTCATTGAGGCCTAAGAAGAGGCAGGCCTGCTGAGAGACGGGGATTTCCAACTCCGCTTGGGCTCTTGTCTCACCCCCTTAGCCTTTACTTCCTTCGTGGGCTTCAAAACAGGCTGTCTACAAAGAATTAGCCTCTGCAGAAAGGGTCGTCACCCCTAAACATCAAAAATCTATGCCATGCATGTGGAATATTTTGGATTGAATGCAAAACAAGTGCTGCCTGAAGCTGCTCCTCTTTCGCTTTTGCAGCACAAACAAAAAAAAAAACTGTTGCAGCATTTATTTGCAGCGTTTTCCCCCCAAGCTAGCATCTATTTTCACACACTTTCTCTGAATGCACTGTTAAGATCTTTACTGCATCACCACAAAAATGCTCTTTTTTTTTTTTTTTTTTTTTCTTACTTTGCAACTATACCCATGTAGAGTGAACTTTGCTCATCCAAAGGCACATGCACACAAGCGAAAACACTGCACATGCGCTGGGGTGCGCGGGCGTGCGCGTGCCCTCACACGCTGCAGCCGTGGAAAGCCCCTGGCGCTTTCAGCGTCCTATCTCCAGCTTTAGCTCTATGGGTCACTATCACAGTGACAATGGTTCTGAGAGAAAGATGACCGATGAAGACGGCCTCGCGTGCACACCTTCATCTGCCTGCAGTGGAAGGCTTTTGATTGTAAGCAGTTTTGCTGTAAATTATGGTGTTTACACCATAAATAAATTATGGTGTTTACACCATAATTTACAGCAAAACTGCTCAATGCATTTACTCAATTTATTTCTTCTGAGCATTCTTGAAAAGGAAGATTAAACTATCTATTAGTTCATGGTCCAGTTTGCATTTACTGCAAGGAACAAATGAAACTGAACGAGTCTCCTTCTCCTTCCATGAAGATAAAAAAAATGTTCTGTTGATTATACAAGTGTAAATCCTAAAGTACAACATATCACTGTTTGGCTAATTTCATTCTGTCAACTTTCATGCTAATAATTTAACAGGATGCTACCAGAGCTATGGTGAAATGGCTTCCTTGGAGGCTCAAAACACTTTATAGTCTCACAAGCATTCACACACTGATGCAGTACCAACCAACAACCACCAGGAGCAATGTGCAGTTCAGTGACGTGCTCAAGGACACTTCAACATATGGGTTCGCAAGGCAGGGGGACTGAACCTGAACTCTTGCCGTCAGAGGTCGACCGCTCTACCTTTGCACCATGGCCACTCTATGAGTGTGCATCAATATCAAGGAAAAAAATTTTTCTAGTTTGTCTGTCAACATACTTTTATTTACGTTTCCTTATGCGAGTGGTGAATCTTTTAAAGACTAAAGGTTAAAAGGAGTCATGTCTCAAGTCAAAGCAGGCAGAGATAGCATTATCCGCATCTACCTTCAAGAATAAATAAAATAGCATATTAGGTTAAACATTAAAAGCTGTTCTAATACTGACATGCAGCACTGTTTACTATCAAACTCCAGCTCCTGAAGAAATTAGCCGGGTTAAGTCAAACGCTAGCCCAGCAGAGATTGATAAAACATTTCCGTCAGCCTTTTCCAATAATAATAAACATGTGTCCTTTCTCTAGTGGTAAATTGAGGAACTCCTGCATTTAGCTCTTCCGGATTTGCTAGAAATTAGGGAACAGATCAAATCTTTGGCCGTTTTAGGAACTAGTCGTTTTTGTGCTTTTATTGTTTGCTATTGTGAAGAAAATGTGGAAAAAAGGCAGCACAATTGGTGAGGGGTGGGGGAACAGCATCTCCCAAGATAAAAAACTTATCCTTTAAAATCTTTATCAGTGTTTTTATGACAGAACGCACAAAGCTCTAAATCTTCCACATGAGCAACATTTAAATAGATATGTGCATATGGTCTCTGATCCTTTGTGATGTCATTTTTTGTTTTTGTTTTTATTTTTACTGAGCTGCATTGATGAACTCATTTGGCTATTAAAAATCCACATGCTCCCTTTGTTATGCCACATAACCTGACGCACGTTTTGAATGCCAGCCAGGCGAGGTTCATGTTGTTCTTAAATGCAAAACTTCAGGCAGGAATCCACACCACACCTCAGGACTCAGACTGTCAGGGGCAGTAAACTTTAGTGCTTGATGTGTTGCACAAAAACAGTATAACCACTTCAAGGTTTAATTCTAGACTCAAAGATAATCAATGAAGGATTTGTAAAGTTTCCTCTTACATTCCAAAAATGCTTTCCTCATGCTTTTTTTTTGTGGTAGTGTAAAGAAAAAAATTCCTTTATTCATTTATTTTTTTTGTAATTTTACCCCCCAGGTGGATTGTATTATGTGTGTTCTTGAGTTAAATGAATAATTGATGTGATATTTGATGTGAATAAAAGCGTTTTGCTTTTTGGGGATTATCTATTTACAGTACAGGCATTTCCAGAGCACGTTTTTTAGGAAAATGCCAGATCTGAAAAGGTGTCATAGCTGTGTGTAAAAAAAAAAAGCTGTTATGTAATATGGAATGGGAATCATGTGAATCACAACTAATATCAGCTCAGAAAGGATTACATGGAGGTAGCTGATTCATTGTGGCGCCTCCTAAAGGGAGCAGCCAAAGGACAAAGAAGACATTAAAGCTACTAGTGGGGTTGTAAGGCCTGCAGCCACTACACAGCCTTGCAACCCCCCCCCCCCCCCCCCTCCGACACCTTCCTTTAACCTGCCCTGAGGGGCTGGTTCAACCCCCGCACTCTCTACCTCTGCCACCCTGGCCAGAGTTGTATGGGAGTCGCTCACCATACCTAAAACTTCGTCTTCACCAAGTGCTAGCATGTTGAGCTCAAAGGCACAGTAGGAAAGAAGAAAACAATGTGGTCTTTGCAGTCCAAGAGGACCTATAATAAGCCAGCCAGGGCTATTTAGGTTGTTCTTGCTCCACGTCAGAATTACCTGCACCTTTGATTCAAATCTGGGATATTTTTTGATATGCAACTTCATATCCTGGAAAAAACAACAAAAGTTGCATGCAAAGAAATGACAAAGTAAAAAAAAAAACTCCACTTTGACTTTGGCCTGACTGGACCTGACTGCTTTGCCTCAGCCTTCTTCCCTGTTCTCTTATGTAACTGCTGGTCAGGCTAAAACGGTAGTGAAACGTCGTCTGCAGAATAGTGTGGGTCGGGCCTGGTTATGCAAGGGACACGGAGGTCAAAAATATACAGTTAAGGTACTTTCCTCAGTAAAGATCAACCCAATCATCACCTCTCCCATGTGTCTGTCAGGGTTCTCAAATCTAATGCAAAGCTCGTGAACAGAGGGGGGTTTCAAACCAGAAACCATTGTATATTAACCACGCTCTGTTTCAGTGACACCCTGCTCAGCTTGTGGTTGTTTGTGACAAAAAAGAATGAACGGACAGAAAAAGGGCAGAGTCTGGTTTAGCTGTTGCATTTACTTTATGCAGGTTTACATAAAGCTTTTAGAAAGTGGATGAACTTTCTCTGCCACTCTGCCTATATGTTTTAAGAGGCTACTGCCTTGTGATGTCACAACCTGGCATTCAGGTACCAAGAAATCTAAAAATGAATGGGCAATGCTTTGACTTCCTGTCTGAAGAACCTTTAAAAACAAAAGTATGTCTGTGGTTTTGTCCGTTCACCAAAAAAACCATTATAGCAGGGACAACCGACTGCTGGGAAAACACACAACTTCTACATATGAATATACATTATGTAAGACAACTATCAAAAATATAGTTAATATATATTTTAGGACTGTAACTGAAAATGGACTCCAACTAGAGCACAGTCTCCTGATTGTCACATTGCTTTCCAACCCAAAGAAATCAGACGTGTTTAACTAAATTATCTGCTTCCTTCTTTTAAAAAGGTTTGGCTTCCACAATGTATCAATAAAAACCAATATGTTGCTTGACATCCTTTTGTCCTTTGTTTACATTCAATGGGTTGGAGCCATTTCTCAGACCCACACTTATCATTGAAACTATATTAAAAGCGTTCCCAGTGGTCTTTTAATTATGATAATGCCATTTTTAGCTTAAAAAAAACCGTTGTTTTCTAGGACATAGTTTCTGCAGAGTGGCAGTAGTTCACTAGAAAATTCCCATCCGTGTTTGGGGTGGGACTGTTGGCACAGAGCAACCCCACCCCCTTTCCCGTCACCAATAACTAAGCTGTATCCACACTCTAGCTTACAGCCTCTCATAGCCCAACCTAACATTAGCGGTGCAACAAAAATGGTGAGCAATATTGTAGTTTTATCCAGATTCCAGCTCAGATGAGGAAAACAAAGACATACATGGATCTAGTCGTCTACAAGTGGATGCATCACAATGGAGCGGAGCAGGGAGCTTGTGGCCTGCTGATTGTTTTTGCCATTTTAACAAATACGACCTTTTTCAAACTGCATGCTTTTGTCTGCCTCTGATTCAGAACAATTTGCATAAAGATATACTCAGAAATGCAATTTTAGGATTAATCCTCTTTATCTATGTCCTTCATCATGAGAAAAAAAACCACCAAAAACATGATTTTCATCTGAGTCATAAACTGGAAATTTAACCGGAAACTGGAGACTCAAAAAAAGAACTAAAAGAAATTGCGACAAACCTGACAGATTCTGCAAAACTCAAAGACTTTTGCTTTACGAAAACTCAATTTAGCATGAAAGAGGAAGTTATGGTGATCATTTTCTGTAAGGTCATCTCCTCCACAGTACTTCCACTGAAATTCTGCCTCAGACAGATTAGCAAAGTCCAAGGACAAATGTAATGTGACCTTCCAGCCGGGGACAAATTTAGTTGTGTGAACACACAATAGAACTCGATTTTACTAAAAAGATAAAACTGGGACTTTCAGGATCTGCATAGTTCATATTCCAGCAGAGATGCAAAGAAGTACAGTTGAGAATGCAAAGCTCAATTGTGGATCCACCAGAACATCTTGTTTCAGATCTCCAAATGCCTATTCAAGGAAGTCTCCACTCTTCTGCGAGGTGAGGAAACTCCCTGCCTAACCCACGCAACAACTGAACAATAGGTATTTTTAGCCCTTTTGTTATATTTAACAAATGAAACAAAAGGAAAAAGGCTGTTGGATTTTCTTTCTTTCTTTATTTTGGTGCAGGCAGAGGCCTGTCTGCTCTTTGAAGAGGTCCTCGCGGCTGAATTCCTCCGCTGTGCTCAAAGCCCGCCACCTTTGTTATGTCTGCACACCTCCTGGTAAACGGCGTGTTTAAATAATGTTTTTTTTTTTTGCCCTTTTTGTCCCCTTTTGTTCCCCCCCCCCCCACACCCTGTCAGCACCAGCCTGTTTGCCCATCTGTGGGGCAGACACAGGCTGATGACACACAGAGTGAATAAAACATGACGATAGATGCCTGTTGCCCTGAGATGAAGCCTTAGATGGACAGAATGTCCAACAGGGAGGAAAAAAAGCTGGGCCAGGTTACCAGTCTACCCTGCAAAAACAGGCTCTTACAAGAAGTTATTGGCAGATTTTCGTTTTGTTCTGCAGACTTTATACTTAGACTACTGTATGAGTTGCATTTTTTTCCCGTTTGTTTTTTAGTTTTCTTTCAGATGTCTGATACTCAGGAGCGACTTATATGTGATTTTCACACAAAAAAACAAAAAAAAGAGGGTTATGTGATCGTTATTTTCCCACTAACCACCACTGGAGGGCACTGTAGGTGTGTGCATCAGTATTTACTTCTGACATTAATGCAGAAGAAGAGCTGCTTAGTCTAACGCCGCGTTTGGTGGAGTCGTTCCAAAGCGACACAGACGAAGAAGAATTAAGTGAGAATTAAGAGTTTTGCTGGCTTGTTAGCATTTTCTTTATCCTTTAGTTATCTGAATAATTGCTTGTATGTTGCACCAATATAGGGGAAACTATTGATACATTTTGTGTTAGGTCAATTAAATGTAGATACATTCTTTTAAAATCAATATTTTTAAATAAAACAAACAGAATTTTATTGTGTTACATGAAAGAGGGGCTTGAATCATTTTTTGAGTGTATGCTGGATAAAGTTAAATAAGCATCAATGGGTTACGGTAGTGATGCATGTATTCAGTCTGTTATTGTTATCTATTCTGATATTATGATTTGTCTTTTAAGTTTAAATATCCGTTCTTGGTCCTGTATTTTCTTCAATAAATTTCTCCCAAAAGTGCGACTTGTACTCCAGTGCAACTTTTATATGATTTATTTTCCTCTTTCTGCGACTTATACTCCAAAGTGAGTTGTGATGAGGAAAACACAGTAAACCAAAAAAAAATCTGCCATACGGTAAGAAAAATGGTCTAACCAAGAATTCGTATTTTAAGAAAACAATTCTAGTCACTAAGACATGTTTTCACAAACTTAAGATGATTTTGCTGTTATCAAACTTTCTTGATAAACAACGAAAGTAAGGTGTTTTTTTGTTTTTTTTTTCACTTTCATAGGAATCCGTTTTTGCAGTGTACCAGTTGCGGTGCTTCCAGGACAGTCTGACTAAAAAAGAGATAACCCAAAAATAGGAAAAGAACACTAATGTTAAGAAAGTAGTAAAATTATCTGTCCATGTAGCAAGTATATTTTACCAAATAAGAAATCTTTTAATAAAATATCAAAATCTAGAAACAAGTAGTTCCACACAAGCATAAAAAAAAAAAGAAAAAGCTAACTGTTAGATATAAATACTTACATTTTTTTTTATGTGTTGGAAAGAAGGTTGGAAGTTCCAAGTATTGTGAATAACACGGCTAACGCTTCAAACATGGGTAACGTGTAGCGTGTTACAAACACGCTCTAGAGTTACTGTGCAGACAGGCATATAAAGCCTTATCTCTGACTCTTTTGTCTCGCTTAATGTGCCTTCTAGATATGACAAAAGTTAGAAAATAGACAGTCCGCTTTCAAATCTGGTGCACCCTGTAGTTTAGAAAATACAGTCATAGAAATTTAAGATAACATCCTTAAAATTAAATCAAAAACTACAGAGCATTTGGAGTTTTTTGAAAGTCTTAAATCAAGTTTTTCCTGTTGTCTAGATAGAACATAAACCAAAATGATTTTGACTCAGTTTATTATTCATTTCCTTGTTTCTGGATCCTAGCTCTAAATGAAAAGAAAATGATCTTGACTGATGATTTTGAGAAAAGCTAAAACAAAGTTTTGAAGCTTTGCGAGTCTCAAATAGTTTGCAGAGCAGGAAGAAGCGGGATTCAAGGGACAATTCAGGGGATTTCGGGGTGGGGAGGGGGGTTTGGCCTCACAAGCTACTGGAGGTCACTGCTGATCTCCAACCTTCTTGTGAACTCTGAGGCTCTTTCATTTTTTGTTAGGCGACTTCTCCAAATGCATGTTCTTCCGTCCGCGTGCTTGTAATTTCAAAGTCGTTGACTTGAGCGCAGTTTTACTATTCACTCATCAAAGAGATAAAAATGAAAGGGATTTGGAATTTCATGGTAGATCGTAACTGTTTCTTTATGTTTCTGGGGAAAAGACGGCCGACTCCACCGAGCCCTGCTTGTTTGTGCTGCTTGACGCGGGCGGGAAGAACACTCTGTGCAAACACTCACACAAAGACACTGGTGGGAAATTCCCAGCAAAAATTCCTGACTTGCCAACTCCTCTCTGAGCACATTCCCTTGTTCTTCCTGCTCTCATCCCAGCTGAAAACACATGTCAGGGTTTGTAATCCTGCTTCAGAGTTTAGGATCCTCAAGATTCTTCTTCCAGGTTGGAGGATTTTCAACTCTTGCCTGGTGAAGCGGTTCTGTTTGGGAATGCAAAACCAAAAAAATCTCCATACTGTTTGTTTGTTTTTTACTTGTAGTCTGTGTTTATCAGACAAAAAAACCAAACTGAGCGTCAGATCAGCTGTAATTTTGGTGGGACGTCGTCTCTACGTTCTAAATTCCCCTAAAATTCCCTGCCCCGAATTTTGTAATTTAGCCGTAATGGTGCAGAAAAAGACGGATGACGCCACGCTTTCCATGCATGTGGATGACGGAAGTGGATATGTGAAAAAGAAGGGTGGATTTTTTATTTATTTTTTTATTTAGCCTGCAGAGAAGGGGGGGGGACATGTTTGTGTTACATCTCCCCACTTGACATGCCACGAACAGCAGCGTGGCTCCGTCATCCCGTCAGCGTTTGCCAACAAAAGTAACTGTTCTTGTTTCGGCTGCGGCTCGGGGTTTTGCTGCGGTTCGGTTGACACCACTGAAAAAGAAGCAGGGCGTTTCCTCTTAATCCATGAGATTATGGAGCTTGTTTTGTTTTTGCTGAGGCCAGATGAGGAAGTCGTCATCTGCAGAGTTAGACACGCATGTTTTTCAGATTTTAAAGATTTTAGAAGAACGTTTCTGAGATGATTATTATTTTTATTATATATATATATATATATATATTTTTTTTGCATATGGCAAATATTTTACCAACAGTGCATCCTTGCTATTCTAGCTTTGTTTTAACATTCAAACCAAAATGAAAAAAATGTTGTGAGCAATTAAAACAAGTTAAAAAAGAAAGTTTTTTTCTTATTATGCGACAAAAAAAACTTCCATTTAATTAAATAATTTCTCTTGGTGAGATTATTTTGATGTTTTACAGTGAAACATTTCTAAATCAAACGTTAAGCTCTATCTACTCATATTTAGGTATACTGCTCAAGTAATTAGAAATATTCTTTAAAAAAAAGAATGTTTTGCTAGAATTTGAGTTTCTTTTATCGTTATAGTAAGAATATTGATGCACTTTCTCCCCAAATATTCTATTTTAATCACTACAACAGTCCAACTGTGTTTATTTCTGGACAGCAATTATCATAAAATAAGACTAGAACTAAACATGTTAAGATAAATTAGTCTCAAAAATTACAAAAATACAAAATCTTACAATGTCTTTTTCTTTCGTCTCTACTATAAATATGTAATTACAGTTGAAATAAGCCAAAACTAGCTTTTCATTAAGATGCAATGGCTTGTTTTAAGACAGTGAATCTTAAATACTTGAGTTATTTGACTTTTTTTTAAATTACTTTTCAATCAAAAAAAAAACATTAAACTTTCTGTTTCTTAAAATACGTCGTTTCTCATTCACAAATAAAACCTTAAACCTTAAAAATATTATGTAAAGTTAAAAAAACCTCAATTTATCAAATATATTGTCTGTCAGAATTGTGTCAAATAATAAAATGTTTTTTCTCATAAACAGATGACTTTTTTTTTACCTCAGAATTCTAGTTTTTGCTTTGTATCTTAAAATTTGTGTAAACATCTAAGTACATTTTGAAGCCAAAGGTATATATAGAACAAAGAAAAAGTCTGACTCATTCCAACAGAGATTATCTTAATATTTTGCTTTTATTGAGTGGGATAATTCAGAAGAACAAGTCACAACTGTTTTTACATATTAGACTTCAGACATTTTCGCATTCCTGTTTTCCAGCTTTCTCTTTCTCAAATCCTTAAATTCATGTAAGTATTAAAAAAGTGTAAACATTCTTGAATTTAAGTAAAAAAACAAAGATTTGCTTGAGGCTCGGATTTCTGAATTTGCATTTAATGGAACATAAAGGTTCTTCTGTAGAAAATCCACAGCTGTTCAACACCTCATGATGACTTTAACGACTGAGTTGTGCTAAAAGAAAAAAAATCAGTTTGGACAACAGAGAAGGGAGTTTGCTTTGAGCTAAATGACGATAAAAGAACAAATATCCAGTACAATTTCAGGCAACCAGGAAGTTCATTTTAAAGGGGCCTCTTTGTCTCGACAGAGAGATCCTGTGTCGCTGAAATCAATCATAACTGAGTTGGTCTAATTCCAGCTTTCATTGTTTTTTGTTTTTTTTCATCTTTAGGCTGCAGGTGGTTACCATGGCAACCATGCAAAAAGCTTCCTACCTTCTACCCAAAGTAGAAGGAGCTTCAGTTTGATCAATCAGTTGCACAACACCCCCCCCCCACACACACACACACACACACACACACACGCACACATCTGAGTCATTCCTAGCGTTCCTCATACAGGTTAAGGTTAATTTTGGTCAAACCTTGAGGGCAGGTTAAGTAAAGCGAGCCGACTGTCTGCTTTTCACATCTTATTAATTGTTGGGTGTTGAAAGTATGCATAATGAGGCGTCGCTTACTCAGAGAGGGCATGGCGGCGAGAAAAACCCCAACAGTTGAGGCCTGTCTGAATACGCCTGCTGCTGCTGAGACGCTCTGCAAGGTTCCCATTCTCACCATTGAAAAAGAAGAAGAGGGTTTGAGTTTGCCCTGTGGCACAGATGTTTACTTCCTCCACTAGCTGCCGCCGCCGCCGCCGCTGCCTGTGTGTCAACACTGTTCAAACCAAATGCTAACGTGCAGAAAACTTGCTCCCAAAACATAGAAATGCTTTAGATTTAGCATGTTGCTGCTTTTATAGAGCAGTTTGAAAAAAAAAAAAAAAAAACCAGATGTCATGTTCAAAGAGCTGCAATTAGCATCTGCAAAAGTAATCAGTCTTTGCCTGGATCGGGGACTTCACGTGTCCGTTAAATAAGACATTTTTACTTAAAACCACAGAAACCCAGCCACCACCACACACCCCCACCCCTTTTTTTTCCCATAAGGGCTCTGGTTAGTTAGATCTCCCAGAGGCTTCATGAAGAAAAGGCAACAAGAACAAAAATTACAATAAGGTGAAGCAGAGCACTTTCAGATAGGATTGTTTTTGGTCCACAATTGGTTGACTTTTTTTTTTTTTTTTTTTTTTAAAGAGCAGCATTTAAAACAGCAGGATACGGTACAGGATAAGTGACTTATGTGAATCCAAAGTGTGAACCACAAATTGGTTGAAAAACATTGCAGCTGCAGCGACAATATAATTGTCAAAGAAAGATACTTTTTCTTCTTCATTTTTCTTTCAGTTCAGAGGTCATTTCAGACAATACCTCCACCTAATGAGCAGTTTTATAAAAAAATGTTTAACTTATGTAGAGTGGATGGATGGATGGATGAACGGTGGTAGCTGGTATGAATTTCTCAGCATGAGTGTCTCATTTTCTCACATTTTCGGTCTAACTTGTGATCAGTTCAGGTCCCAGTAACAAATATTCTAAAGTTTTGCACATTTTTCCAGTGAAGGTCACACTCGATTGGCCAATGACACACGACAAAACAGCTGATTTCCTGGGAATATAAACACTGACCATCCTTGTTGCACATGATTTTCCTTCTGTTGACCTTCCTCAAGACAAAATTTGCTTTTTTTAAGCAAAACATTTCGCCCCTGAGCCTCTGTCATTTGTCGCAGTGTTGCAGATTTAACAGAATCTTGTTGCATTTGATATTTAATTAAGATTTTAGACTTCAGGAGTCATTTTTCAGAATTACTGAACCTGGTTCAGTCATAGATCTCTGCAGTTGCATCTCAAACTGGTTTTTAATGATTTTTGTGAAGGTCCTTCAGCTTAAAAAGCCACTCCGATGAAAATGAGGATCTTGTGGAATTTTTCTCATGATTGCGGACACATATAAAGAAAATAAGCTCAAAATTCCACCCGTGAATTTGGTCCATTCGTCAGTTTTTAATAAACAAGCTCGTAATGACAGCCCTCACATGCGTCAGGTGTGTTCTGGGTTTAAACAAAGCAACTGAGAGCCCTCGGAAACATGGTGATGCTTTCTGGGAACTCATTTGTGAATCCAGTTAGCAATTTTTAGAAGCCCGCATACTTCAGACGGGGGGGAAAAAAAGGATATGCTGGAAACAGCCAGTGGCATTTTGGGGTAGAAATCCCTGGATCTTCCCAGCTATTGGTAAATAAAATCTCATGACTAATGTCTGAACTAACTGATCTAAATTGCCCCCCAAAAAACTTTTGTTTACTATTTGCTTTAACTGAAAAATTGTAAACGTCATAGAAAATTACCAAGAAGATTTACGGAACGCTGCAGTTTCAGGTTTTTGTTCTGATAACTACTTTACTGTAAACGTGGAGAACGGTGTTTATCTTTACTATCATGGTTTTAAAGAACTGGACAGAGAGAAACCAACACAGCTTTTGTTTTGCTTTCCGTTTGAGTTACCTGAAAGCGAATTTTCTGTCAGAAAGCCAGAGACTTTTAAAGTGGCTCAACAGGAGCCAGTTTATCCAGGTTCTTCCAGTTTATGTGTACACCTGCTTTCTTTCATTTTCAGTTTCAGCTTCACAACAAGCCTTCATCCAAAGACAAAAAAACAGATTTCTTATTAGTGTGACCCCCAATACATCCGTACACAACAAACACGGTTGCAAAATCCAGATTATCAGATTTTTTTTTTCATTTTTACCAAGAAGTTGATGTAATTTCTCAAGTTAGAAGAAGAAGGATCATCATCTTGATCATCTCTGCTCTGCTAAGCAGTTCCCATCTTTACGATAAGCTCTTCTCAGAAGTCGGTCTGTGTTTTCTGGTAACTGGAAGCCAAAAACTGCAGCACAAGACATTTTTGGACTTTAAAACAAGTATTGAAATTTTATTTGTTATTTTTTAGCCATTCCAGATTAAATGTTTATGATTTTTTCTGGATCTGGATTTAATAAACAATAATATTGAGCTTTAATCCCTTTTTTTTGTGTTGTAACAGGAGAACAGTATGAACAAATGTAAAGGAAAAAAATCTGTTTTATTTTTATTCAAAAGAAATTCAAAACTCTGAGATTACAGTCAAATTTATCAGATCAGCGCTACGAATTCCTTTTTGTAATATTCTAAAACAAATGTTGAAAATAACCAGTTATTTTGATATTTTCATAGCTAATGGGAAACTTCTTGGAGAATGTCATGATTCTGACTTTAATCCTAATCTCAAACATCTTTCTTTCTGAGCATTCAGAGATTTAAAGTCAGAATTGTACAAACATTATTGTAAGAATTTTGAGATAAATTTTCAAATTCTAGTTTTTAACTAAAACTGTCCAAGACATAAAGATGGAGCTACATAAAAAAGTCAAATTTTTAAGTTATAATTCTAATATAAATTTCAAATCTAACTGTAGATGTCTTGTCTACACCGTAAAAAAATCTTGTGACCGACTTTATTGAAAATTGTGTTTTGAACATGTTGGATGGAGGGCTTCTATTAAGAAAATTAAGCCTAAAATTGCATTTCTGAGTATTTTTTTATGTAAGTAATTGTGGCTCAAGAGCAGATGAAAAACTACAGTTTGAAAAGATCGTATTTGCTTTATAGAAAATAATAAACTGGATGGGCCTTAAGATCCCTGCTCCGCTCCCTTCCATGCATCCACTTGAAGATGTGCAGATCACGTTTTGTTTTCCTCCTCCGAGCTGGAATCAAAACTGTACAGCTGGATAGTTCCAATATAGATCACCATTTCTGTTGGTATAATGGTAGTTTGGCGTGTGAGAGGCTGCAAGATACCAGGAGAGTGTAGACAGAGAGCTCTCAGTTCTGCACCAACAGTCCTCCCGACAACTCAGGGGGAGTTTCTAATGAACTCCTGCCGCTCTACAGAAACTACTGTTTTTTATTTTGTCTAAAAACAATTAAAAAACCACTGGGAGCAATTTTTAAGAAGATCAGAGTAAGAATTTAAAGTCTAAATCTAACAAAAACATTCAAATTGAATTGACTTTAATCCTGGAGCAAGTCTGTCTTTTTCAGAAAAAAAATCTAAGTCACAATTATGACTAAAAAGACAAACTTTTAGCTTCCTGTCATTGTATCAGCTGAGTTTAAACCCATATGATATTTGATTAAATTCCAAATCTAACACATTTTATAGTTATTTTGGCTTTGACACGGATTTCACTGTCATTTAAATGGCTTTATATTTTTGAATGGATGTTTTCAGTTTGCACCTGAATACACTTGATTTTGAAAAAACTCTTTTTTTCTTTCCATCCTTGAATTATTATAATTTTTTACATAGAAGTGTTCTGTTAAACTTGTAAATAAAGTTTATTTCAGAAGACACGGTGAGAGGAAAAAAAGTTGCAAAAATCAGATGAGTCAAAGGGATTTCAGCAAAACGCCTCGTTATGCTAGCATTTGTCTGGTTTGGAAAAGCTTAACCCCTCTGTGACTTTCAGACTGAAAATACCAACATTTTCAGACACTAGTGATTCCCCCATCAGTCCCCCCCACCCAAAGAAAAAAAAAAAACTGCACACCTGAAACCTGCCCCACGACTTCTCGGGCTAAGGCGTGGGTGGGGGTCTTTCCGGCTTGAAAATGTTGCAGTGTAATTGAGGTGGGCTTCAGTAGAGGTGTGGGATGAAGGCAAGAGAGGGGGCGAGATGACAGTTTTGGTGTGTGTGTGTGTGTGTGTTCGTGCATGTGTGTGTGTGTACATGCATGAGTGTGTGTGAAGGGGAAGTGGTTTAAAAATGTGGTCCAGAGTTTCCATAAATGGCCCTGCATACTTGGAAAATGCAAGATAAGCTGTAGAGTGCAGCTTTTGAGCAACTCTGGAGTTCTTTTTGAATAAGCAACTGTTTATATACAAACCTGTCCCCACTCAGGTCATGTTATATATAAAAAAAAAAGTATCTGACGAGCGCAATTGTCACGGGAAATTTTCCTGAAACCGTAATCAGACGGTTTTATTTTTAGAATATTGCAGATAAAAGGTACATTTTCAACTTTTGCATAGAGGAAATTCACCTGAGGATGATGAGTCATTATAGGAATGAATTAGTTATTTATGAAGAGGAAGCGAATAAACTAAAATCAGCTGTACTATCCACCTGTGAACTGGGAAATTCCCTGAAAACCAACAATCCTGGGAGTAGGATTTTCACACTGGTAAAATTATTTTTTTCTTACATTATTGATCATCATTGTTAATGTTTTCTGATACGATGAAGGTACAACATTGTTTAGCAGAACAATTGGGAGAATAAATAATAAAAAAAAATTGCTTGCTGGATCCAGTCAAGAAGAAAAAATCAATCGTTTTTTTCTTTTATTAACTTATTTTATTTTATAGTCCCACAGTAATTGTAATGAGAAAAGAATAAGATAACATGCTCAAATTTTATGTAATTTATAAAAGCCTTGGAATGAAGTCACACGGTCGCTTCATTTTCATGCTGTTTTTATTTGAATTCTTTTTAGAGCGTTGAATTTGTATTTGCTGACACTTGTGCAGCTTGTAAAAAACAACTGACATGCATTGTATCCGGTTATGCACTCACAGGAAATTTTAAAATGCATTACTTCCTCATTTTTGGGACCCACAAACCACCTGAGCTACTGGTGTGAAATATTCCAGAGAACTGCGAGAATTTTTTTTCTCCTGAAAAGAATTCCTGTGAGTATAGAAATATACCATAAATAGAAATATTTGCATCACACTGGTATTTTTTAAATTGATTATTTTAAATTTATGAAATTGCAAAGATATTACTTAACTAAAAGTGCCATAACATTTGTTGTGCAGCCACAGGCATGTGTCGACATGCAAGTAAAACAAACCTAAAACTTCTTATTAAAGGCGGTGGGGATTTTCTCTTTAAGATTGACAATCGATTGACCAAATGTGGTTTCTTCAGAGCTGTGACCCTTGTGGTGTAATGCATTATTCCAGGATCTGTGGCTTTTATTGTGCTTTATTTTGAACTGCATGTCTTTAATACTGCAGATGGGTTCAGGTCTAACTGAAGTGTTCAAACCTCTTACAACTCTTTTATTCAAAGAGTTCCAGTTGTTCTTTTAACAGACTATGTCGTTTTTAGGACAAAGTTTGTGCCGAATGGTAGTAGTTGGAGTTGGCAGGAGTTGTTGGCAGAGCAACCCCGCCCCCCATTCCCCTCCCTGTTGCTGAGAGCTTGAAGCAGGGAACCTTTGGCCCACCCAGCGTATTTTCTACGACGTTTCACACTGTTTTTCAAAGTTCTTTTTTTTTTTGTCTACTCCTGATTTACAACAATTAGAATAAAGAAATACTCAGAAATGTAATTTTAGACTTAATTTTCTTTGTGTATGTCCTCCATCATCAGAAAAAGCAGCAAATGTATGTTAAAAACACCAAAAACTCGATTTTTATAGGAGTGGATTTTTAATTACCTCAGAAATGTGCGTTTTAACTCAGTAGGAACTTTTTCATTAGCAACTGGAGCATAAAATCCCTGCAAAGCTGATTCAGAACTGTATAAATTATACATTTTTAATGCATGTGGATTGCACCAGTTGTGTCCAAAAACTTTTTTTCACGTTTTGCAGAACTGTAAGAAATATTGGCACAAAAAAAATTTTAAACTAAAATTCTAGACATATTACTAAGGGTGCATAGTGACATGTTTCACACCAGGACTTATTCCCTTGGTTATTGGGCTTCATTTGGTGTCCAAAGTGTAAAACCATTAAAATTTTCAGCTTCAGACCCAAGTCTCAGTACACATGCTAATAAACTCTGGTTCTGTTCACTCATATAAATTCACTTCTGTCCAATCCCTTTTAAGTATTTAATCAAACTCCATTTGACAATATTAAGATATAATAGATTCAATGTGATTTGTGTGTACTGCAAGTGCAAACATGTCTTTTTATGATGTGAAGCTTACATTGTCAACAAGACCAAATCTCTTCTTTAAACTTGTACTAAATGTCAAGATTAACTATGACCGTCGTCATCGTCACCATCATTTTCATAGATTTTCTAATCAGTTTATGAATTATGAATAGTTAATATATTTGTCTTTCTTGCTGAAATTGCTTGAAATAAACATAATCAATTGAAACCAAACCTTTGCTGAGAGTAAAGTATGAAAAATTAAAAATAGATAAATAAAATCCACTTACAAAAAACATATAAATGTTAAATGTGTTAAAAATACCCTAAATACTTCGCAATTATTATCTTTAATGTGGTAAAACAAGAAAGAAAGGGAGAGGTTTTTTTTTCTTTTTTATGTATATATATATATATATATCAAATGTTTGGCCTCTCACACCGGAAGCAGTCTCTAGTAGTTCAGTTCAACTTCCGGGTTAAAGCATTGCGAATGAATAGGTGAAATCTTCTTTTGAGACGAACTTTGGCCAAAATTAACGTAAAAAAATGTCTCGAGGCTCTAGTGCAGGCTTCGATCGACACATCACCATCTTCTCCCCGGAGGGCAGGCTCTATCAAGTCGGTCAGTGTGAAGCTTTTTAAACACAGACGCCGGTTCGCTTCTCTGTTAGCTGGCTAAATGCTCTGTCATGGTTCGCTTCACTAGCTTCTGTTTGACCATTTAAAACCATCCAAAACAAAAGTATATATCATGTTAAGTGACACAGTCACGCTTTTGGTGATGGTGTTGATACTTTTTGTCTACTTTACTGACGCTAATCTTTGATATTTTACTGAAAAAAGACAAGTCAGCAAGTTAGCATGTAGCTAGCATAGCTTGCATTTAAGCAAGGAGAAAGGAAAGGAATATTCTTTTTACAACAATAGATTTATTTTACAGTATTTATCAGTTTGGTTTAGTTTTTTTTTAAGATAATATTTCTATGTAATTTATAAACTTTTTAAAAGTAACTCTTCAATTATAGAAATAAATTAAATTTCTAAAATTACAATTGATATTATAATTTCTTGGAAAGTGTATCAGTTGACTAGTAGTTCTTGCTCCAAGTAAGTTAAGTACGTGTTAGATCAGTTGTTATAATCACTCAATTTATTCATGCATCTTATTCGAATTTAATGTTATTTTTATAAAAAAAAAAGAAAAAAAAGAAGAATGAATTGGTGCCGAGTTTATTTTTCAATTCTTTTTCAGAATATGCTTTCAAGGCTATAAACCAAGGTGGACTCACATCAGTCGCTGTTCGGGGGAAAGACTGTGCAGTTGTTGTGACGCAAAAGAAAGTACCAGTAAGTAAATGTTATTGTTGTACCTTTTGTGTGACTAATGCAGCTTGAAAAACACTAAAGTCCAGTCTAAATAGCTAAGTACAATTATTTGTTTTCAAGCAATTTACATGCATGCATTCATTGTTATCTATTTACTCAAGGGGAAACCTGTTAATCAATTATAAGTGGAGATTTTTTGAAAGTTTCCAGTTGATGCATTGAATAGAAAGTACCTGGAAAGTGGTCTGGACCTAAATGGGGTCAACAGATAAAAAGCAACTTCTGGTTTTGGCTGGAGAATATAAAATGTAGGTAAATAACAGTGAAGGATATAGCATTGGTTGTAAGAAAAGACATGATTTGGACATGTTAATGGTGAAAATGTTCTCCAGCAGCTGCTGAATGAATCCAAAAACATCTGGAATAAATCCAAAAAGCTCAAATAAAACAAAAAGTAATATTTTTAGGAAAAAGTGGCTGACATAAATCTGTAATGATGTCTAAGCTGAGAGATAAGTAATTTCACTATATTATGAAAAGAAATCTTATACATAGAATTAATTTTGCTTTTTCTGATAGCAGTATAAATTGTTTTATTTTGTTTTTTTATCTATGCAATAAGTTTGATAAATCTGTGTATTGCTTTGACTACATTGCTTGAGAAAAAACAATAAATCAAATTAATAAATCAATCAAATCAGGTTGTTGCTTTCAAATTAAGTTTCAGGTTTATACAGAAATTATTCATGAATCCTTTAAATCCTTTTTTTTTTCAAAAAGTAATAAAATTTCTGTGTAGATTATAGGTGATTAATTAACTGATTTTTTTTTTAAAGCTATTATTTATTTATGTTTCTGGTTTTTTATTATCTTGTTTTAAATGAATGAAACAAGAAGCGTCTTTTGTGGCAACAATTTTAAAAATTTCCAGATTAAGGTTCCTCTGTTCTGCCTACAATCAACTGTTCAAGGCTTTTATGAGTTTTACTCATCAGTTGATTTGTTTTAGTTTCCTCCTCAACAAACAAAAGTGATTGATCGCTTCCCTCCTTTGTCTCCCCTTCAGGATAAGCTTCTCGATGCCTCCACAGTGACCCACCTCTTTAGAATAACAGACAACATTGGATGTGTCATGTCTGGGATGACGGGTAAGAAACCAGGATTAGGTTCATCTTAAGGCACTCTGGAAGTTCCAGCGTTGCACCAACGGCCTCCTTTGTAGTCTCTGGACACAGCGCTGCGTGACCCGATCACATCAGCTGTTACAATGACGCAGAGCCGTCATTAATGTTGTTTTCCTCCAAAATTTTGACTTGAAGATTTTAAGAACGGTTTTGAGATTAGACATTTTCGGTTTAAATGGAATAGAATTGAGATACACATTTGAACTTTGTAAATAGTTTAGTTAAGGTTTGCCTGTTTTTTATGTGTTTTTCACATTGGATTAATCTTATATCTGCTGTTTATTCAAGATTCATACATTTTGATTTCCTCATGATAGTTTTGATATTATTATAGAAAATGTAAAAAAAAAAAAAAATGTGATCTCATTTTTTTACATTGGCTGGGTGAAAAAAGACTAAAATTACAGCTAGTATGTGTGGTTTTTTTTATTTTATTTTTATTTTTGGAGAGTGGCAAAATATCTGTAAAAGAAAAAAAAAGAAGTAGTAGGGTTGTACTAAAGAATGAATATCGACCCACAAAAACTGTTTTAAACTAAATAATTTGAGCAAATTGTTAAAGTCTCACTCCAATCATCTTTTAATCTGTAGAAGTGGTGTTTTAACTACGATTATGATGCTTTTAGCCAAGATTTAAAAAAAAAAACGGTCTTTTTCCAGGACATAGTTTCTGCAGAACAGCAGAGGTTTATTCAAAATTTCTCCACTAAATGGTGGGTGGGGTCGCAATGCAACCCCACCCTTTTCCCCTCATCGTTGCTGAGAGGCCTCTGTTTACAAGCTTTCCCGCTAGCTTACAGCCCCTCACACCCCCAAGCTAACATTACCAGTGCAACAAAAATGGCGAAGAATACCAGAGCTTTCCAGCCGTACAGTTTAGATCCAGGTTCCAGCTCAGACGAGGAAAACAAAGACATACATGGATCCATTTGTCTGCAGGAGGATGCATCAGAAGGGGTGGAGCAGGGAAATTGTGGCCCGCCCAGCATATACTTTGAATAACAAATGTGATATTTTTCTTATGACATATTTTTGTCTGCTCCTGATTCACAACCATTTAAATAAAGAAATGAGAAAAATGGCACAAGAACATGTTAAAAACACAAGTTTTCACCAGAGTGGGTCTTAAAGTAAAAAAAAAAAACAAAATGCTCCAAAATGACACATTTTTTTTTCATCCGAGCTCCGTTTTTCTGCTGTAATGACTGCAGGAGGTGAGAAAGAAACTGAAGGGTGAGGTCAGGACGGATTCAAAAGGGTTTCTCAGAAAATAAAATACAAATATAAAAAACAAAACAGAAGCGCTCCTTTGTTTGCTTTAAAGCCACAGACTCATTCAAATGACACATTTCCTTTCATGGGAATTCCTGTGCAACAATGTCAGTTCACTGTCCGATTTCTACATAACCGGACATGGAAACATTTTGACGATGGGTTTGAGAATCGAGGCTGTGAAAGATGTTTCAATCTTATTTTATTTTCATTTTTTTTGTTTTCTGATCTGTTTGAAGTGTGTTCATTTAAAGAGCTCCTTTGTTTGTATTTTTCTGAGTATTTTAATAGAAATGTAGCCCCTTTATCCTCGGAGCTTTACCCCCAGTGCTGTCACTCTTTTGACTACAAAGGGTTTGAACAGTTTATCCCTTGTGCTATCTTGTGGGGTCCAGATGACCCTTAGGGTCATCTGGACCCCACAAGATAGCACAAGGGGAATGCGGACAAAGAGTTACAGTATGTCAAACAGCTTCCGTTCTTTAGGTGTATCCAGCAACATCTCTGGTTTTAAAGGATTTAAATGCATACCTTGCTTTCAATCTTTCTCTGAGTTCTCAGTTTTTGTGTGTTTTAATGACTTAAATCCATTCTTTCCCCCCCCATAGCTGACAGTAGATCTCAAGTCCAGCGAGCTCGCTACGAGGCGGCCAACTGGCAGTACAAGTACGGCTACGAGGTCCCGGTGGACATGTTGTGCAAGAGGATCGCCGACATCTCGCAGGTGTACACGCAGAACGCTGAGATGCGACCGCTGGGCTGCTGTGAGTTCACCTGCTGGATCCATAGCTCAGTCTCCAACATGGACTGTATATGAGAACTGGACTGAGTGACCCCTCCCCCCCCATTCGCGTCCCAAACAGGAAGCACTCGCCTGCTCCCAGAAGCCAACATTTTTATTTTGTGCACGTTATTCAAGAAGTGGCCAATCGGATGCCTCAAAGCTATATGGTCTCATGCTGAACGTTTGAAACGACAGATTTCATGTAGCTCGCTTTCAAGTGGTAGGGGTGTGGCCTTCCAGCAAACTCACTCCTGATTGGCCCGAGCGGTTGCCATAGAGATGTCGACTCAGACCGATTCAGACCAATCGCTGCTTACTGACGACTTCTGGCTCCAACATGGTGATGTTCATATTGTCAAAAAATGGCAACTGAGTTTTTTTTTTTTTTTTTTTTGGGGGGGGGGGGGGGGGGGGGGTTCAGTGGGTCGTGTCACACTCACTCGGTTCAGTTCTCAGATACAGTCAATGGTCTCAAGGTGTAGTCTCGCCCCCACCACTCAGCGTGACACCTCCGTTATCTGCAGGTATGATCGTGATCGGCATAGACGAGGAGTTCGGCCCGCAGGTTTACAAGTGTGACCCGGCGGGTTACTACTGCGGCTTCAAGGCCACGGCGGCCGGAGTGAAGCAGACGGAAGCAACCAGCTTCCTGGAGAAGAAAGTGAAAAAGAAACTGGACTGGACATTTGAACAAACCATCGAGGTACGCAGCTTGTCGTCTTCACGCTGAAATGGACGCCTTGATGGCGTGACGTGAGATGGTATCCAGCAGTTGATTCGTTTCTGATCATTTGTGATCGATGCTTTGGCGACTCAGATGTTGCAGATTCATGACGTGGCTCCCATCTGGAATTTTCCCAAAAGTTACTCTACCTTTGACAAATTTAAACTGCTTCTAGGGATTTCACCTATCACTTCCTGACTCCTCAAGCATTACTGGGAAAGCCACTTTGTTAGCGTGGCGAGCTCGCTAAAGTGGCGTTCCCATCTTGATCACACAGTTTTTTTTACTGGAACATTGTGAAAATCTGACACATCTATGGTTGGATCAAGCTAAACGATATGACATACTAAAGGAACATTAGTAATGTGGGCTTGGTTAACAAAAAGCCTCCGTTGCCAAGGAAATCCAAAAATGTACTTTTGCCAATCCTGCTAAAAATGACCAAAACCTGTTTTATCTTCCCCAGCCGACCAAAAACTAAAACAGTTGCTATGGTGTTAAATGTAAAATGTAAATACATTTTTCGCATTTAGATTTTACGAGAGCAGTAGCCACTCAGCCAGAGAGGGCGGGTCGAGGGGTGGGGGTGGGAGTGGTCAGCTCCTGGGGGGCCATACAACGCTTTAATTCATCTCTGTTTTGGTTCTCCTCTTCGTACATCAGACGGCGATCTCGTGTCTGTCGACTGTGCTCTCCATTGACTTCAAACCTTCTGAGCTGGAGGTGGGCGTCGTCACAACGCAGGATCACAAGTTTAGGTAATCTGTCACCACGGCAACGCTCAAGCCTCCAAAGTTAGCTGTCTCGATAAAGTTTCGCTGTGCCTCTCTTCCCCAGGATCCTCACTGAGGCTGAAGTGGACACCCACCTCATGGCTCTGGCAGAGCGGGACTGAGACCTCACCCCGGATTTTAGTGCATGATGGGATATGCAGTTCTGAGTGAAGAGTGGAGTTCTCGTTGTTTGCTGTACATTTAAACCTGACCACACACAATGTTTCATTCAAAAATAAAAACACCTTTTTGGAGTAAAACATTTGCTGTTTTGGTTTATTTTGCAACATAGTTAAAAAAAAAGTCCGAGCATAAGTTCCCTCTCTTCAGAAACGGGTTTGAACCACTCTGCGTCTTGTTTTAAAAAACTACCTTCTGAGGAAAACCTCAGAAGTCTGATTCAGAGCGTTTAAACGTCACTCAGAGTTTACACTCTAACCTCCTTTTGAGACAGCTGACCCCTGAGTTGTAAACCAACAACTGCTTGCATGTCATCGCAGAGCTTTCTACCTGTCAGCTGTCCGCTGCAAACTCAGTGGGGTTGTTTTCACCATAGCTGGTGTGGAACAGACCTGACCTCCTTTTCTCCCCCATTTTGAGCACACGTCAAAAGTAGAGTTCTGGGTCTTACCAGAAGTTCACAACACTGAGTTCCTCCTCAGGGAGGGGAAAGTTTGGACTTCAGGCTAAGGAAAAAATAAAAAGTGAGTCAATGACCGAACCCATCTCAGCAAGGCTGTGTCACGGTGATGAGAAGTTACGGTGGAGTGCCATCACCGAGGCTCGCTCAGCTTCTGGACCAGTTTCATGACATCACCTTTCCTCCTACAGAGTTTCTCTTTCAGCCGTTGAAGAATTTTTATAGGGTAATAATTTATAGTTTTGAGTGTTTGTGCTTCTCTTACGCAGATCAAACATTAAAAGGTTTCGTCGTTTTCTTTAAACCTCTGGATGCCACGTATTGCACAAAGAACAAAAAAACTGCACAATCGATAAAAAAATGTTTTCCAAAAACTTAAATCAGGACAAACCATGAATCTTGTGTGTAAATAAGTTTTTTTTTTTTTTTTTTAACTAGTCTACTTCAGCCCACTACAGCAAAGAATTAACATCAAGCTGAATTTATTTGGAATTGAGATTTTTTTAAACTCTTTGAAATTCACATAAATTACAATCCTTTTTTTAATACCAAATATGACATATTTGGGGATCTACTGAGGTTTTGCTCACAACAATGTTAGTTTAAGATGCACAAATAGTGCACAAATGTTCAGGAAATGTTTTTTTAAATTTGATTCACATATTTTTAATATGCTTTAACTGTTTTGTAAAGTATTAATACTTTTTTTTCTTCTCTTTTTTAAATAAAGAAAGTCATGACACAAAAATGAAAAACAAGTTATTCTCACCACAAACATTTGAAAATTGACAAAAACTTTTTCCTGACAGTTTTTGGAATTTCCTGGAAGCAGCCATTTCAATATGAGCACACACAAAAAAAGCCCTTTTACTGCCCCTAGTGGAATGACGATGAACTACAGGGCAGAAAACGTACAAAGTTACACAATATGGGATTATGAGGAAAGTTTTGATCATGCTAATGAGTTAGGGGTTTAAAATGTGTTAATCAAATATATGAATAGTTATATTCATATTACATCAATATTAAGGATGAACAAAAATAGAACAGCTAAGAAATGTTAAAATTATTCAAAGGAACAAAACAAACAGGAAGTTAACCTCTCTCTCTCTCCCCTGTGCATAGATAGCTTTCTAGAAACGTTTTAAAGTTAAACTATATTTTAATCACTAAAACTGTTTGAGTGGTTTACCAGAAGGCTTTTTTTTTTACATTTTCCCTGTACATTGAAAAGGAAGTAGCCATAAGTGCCAGTCACGTGAAGTTATTTCTTTTGAAAAAATTCCTGACATTTATGACAGGGAAGTCTCGTACTTTCCAGATGAGCCAAGTTCCTGGCCAGAGTGAAACAGCAGCCAGTCAGGGCTTTTTTTTTTTTTTTTTTTTTCTTTCCCCTCCCTGTATTTGAAGGAAACATTTCCTCCTGGGTCTGCCCGTCCCGTACAGTCAGCTTCACACTGCTTTTTTAGCAGAGTCTGGCGGAATCTTTAAGCACAGAGTGTTCCTCTTGTGGTGCCCGGGGACTTTCAGCGCGCTGACTCACAGACCGGGTGACTTCGCCCAACAAAGGAAATCCCATACTGTTCCAAGACTGGTCTTTTTTTTTTTTTTTCTTTGAAAAAAATCTGGCTGATGGTTCTTCCTCATGACTTTAAAGTGAGAAATGAGGCCTCCATCAAGCGTGGAAAGAGCTTCAAATGTCATCCTCACATGCAGGGAGGGAAATTCAACTCTTGTGACACTTATGAAAACACCTTCAGACCAAAATTCATATGAATAGTTTTTTTTTTATTCCGGACACATTAGAGTGTTTAAAATTCACAGCAAGTACAAAAATAATATATCTGTATTTACAATATATTACAAGTGTCTTTATATAGCTCTATAAATGTACAAATGCAGAGGAAGACCGAGGTTTTGGTCTTTTTAGGTGATTTTGGTCCGAAGTGACCAGACTGGACGCCCATCTTCATTCTTGTCTGCAGCTAAAGGGCCAGCCCTCGCGGGCCCAAACCTTGGACAGGGGTTGGGGGCGTTCTTCTGTCCCCACCTGGGAGCTGAGGCTCGACCATCCTAGTAGCCGATGAAATTGGGTGTTCACACCGCCAGCTGAGTTGTTTTTTTTTTTCACTTTCCGAACTTTATGTCATCGTACATCTGAGGGTGTAGAAGGACAGTCGTCCGTTAGAGTTTGTTTGTAAAAAAACCACAGAGGAGGTCTTGAATCTGTTTGGAATACTTACGTCGACCTCAAGGAGCTCCACGTCCTCCATGTCGCTGTCAGAGTCGCTGTCTGGCAGCTCCCTCAGCTCCTGTGCCGTCCTCTCGTACAGCTGGCAGCGGATTTGCTCGTTCTGCCGGCCGTAGGTCAGATGGTACGGCGTGAAGCCGCCATAGTTTAGGCAGTTGACGTTGGCGCCCAGGTCGAGGAGGCAGTGGACCATGGTGGGGTTCTGCAGATCAACTGCCAGGTGGAGGGCGGTCCTTCCGCTGCAAGGTTCCTGCAGGACACGTAGGGGGAAAAAAAAAAGTCGTTTTAGCTTTGTGCTCGTTTGTTGGCAATAATGAGTGAATAAATCCAATCGTTGGAAAAGACGTACCTGTGCGTTAATGTCTGCACCCAACTGGACGAGGCTTTCCACCAAAGAAACATAACCATTGATGGACGCTAGGTGAAGACAGTTGTGTCCTAAAGAGATAAAAAGATCCATTTACAACCCAAGCCCAGAGATGGCGCTTTCGACCTCAACAAAGTGGCCTTTTAATCCAACTCACCGCTGTAGTTGGGGAAGGATGCCATGGAGGCTAAGTGGCGCTGGCAGTTCTGGGTGATGACACCAAAACAGGCAAGGGAACCCTTTTTGCAGGCGATGTGGAGGGCTGTGTTGCCTCGGTTGTCGACCAGGACGGGGTCAGCGCCGGCCTTCAGGAGCTTATCCACCAGCTGGGGCTGCTCTGTGATCACCGCCAGGTGGAGGGCAGTCTGTGGGAGAGGCATCCACAAAACATGATTTAGTGTTTATAAAGGCACATAATAAAGAAATAATAACATTTTTAAAAAAAAGTTTTTTTTTTATTTTTTATTATGGGATGTTACCTGTCTTTGGTGGTTCTGCACATTGAGGAAAGGGTGGTTGTAGGAAAGCTTGATCATTTGAAGAACGTGCTCTGTGGATTCATGAATGATGGCCAAGTGGAGCAACCTGCAAGGAGGGGGAGAAAAAAAAGAGAGCCGAGTTAAAAACGTGTGCTTAAAAATAAAGTTACACACAGACAGACAGACACACACACACACACACACACACACACACAGGGGAAGTGGTTCTAGCCAGATGAGAGAACAAAGCCTGAACAGTGGAGCGTTTCGCAAGAGTGGAGTTTTGTCGGGTTATTTCCACCAGTTGTGGCTTGACACATCTGATGCTTTATCAGTTACTGGCAGTCAGCCAGGGACTTTCCTGAATGCGCAGAGCGGACTTTAGCACCGCCTAGACTGCGCAAACGCTCAATTCCTGCTCTGTTGCGCACGCGCGCACACAGACTATTGCTTTTGGTGCAACCTTCATATAACGCCACAGCAAATATCAGCATTCTAAATAAGTCGATGCACTTACGTGTCTCCGTCGTCCGTGATGGCGCTGCGCCAGGGCTCGTACTCCGTGTGCTCGGTGCGCGCGCTGACGGTCATGTCCTCGAAGCTGGTCAGCAGCTCGTCCTCCTTCAGGGAGTCCAGGCCGCTGTCTAAGTGGTCCTCGTGGCACTGCAGCATGTCGTGCTTCCCCTCCATGTTGTCAAGGTTATAATCCGCTTGTTTGGGCATTCTGTGCAGGTCCATGTCGCGCTAACGCTCGTTCACTCTGCGTCTGTCAGGGGCGGAATGGCACGGAGGTGTGCGCTCGGGCTTTTATAGCCGACGCTCGGGGGCGGGGTTTAGGGGATTTCCAATTACTTATCTTAGAAAAGGCAAGGGAAATCACACCGAGCTGTGCTTTTGTGAGAAAAATCCCCCCCCCTCGACAGGAGAGTCAGAATGAAAACCTGTAGTTTCCTTTTTGACACCTATGTTGAGTTGTGGATGTAGGTTAGGGGACAGGGCCCCGGTGATTTTCACTGAATGGAGCGATGGCGCATGAATGAGAGGCAGACAGACGGCTCCACTGGCTGACTGGCCCCTGAAGAAGTCCCTGCTGCACCTGGGGAAACCTGAGTGCGACCAACCAACCCATGTCCTTAGACACTTTCCATGCTAATAAAACGATGTAGTTTTAAAATAAAAGGCAAATTTCAACTTCAACTTTTTAGTTTTTGCAAATTTAATATATGTGCTTATATATATATATGGACAAATATGGACATTTTCACATCTGCATCTTTGACATAAAAAGTGTGGACAGAAGTTGGATTTTTAACGTAAATATGTATTATATATTATGTTCATCTGTGTCCAAAAGTCATGGTCATTTATCAAAAAAATAATGTCTGTCAAATTTCTGCAATGTATATGTTATTTTTTTTTTTTGTTTTTGTTTTTTTTGCATATGTCTAATATCGAAGCTGCTTCTTTGTATGCAGCGATACTTCAGAGTCACTGGAAAAGCAAAAAGGAACATTTTCAGGATTTCCACCCGACCGGTGTTTTCCATGTGAAGTGCCCTTATGCATGCAGCCAGCTTTACACAAGGGGGGGGGGGGGGTATTTTAAAATTTCCTCCTGAATATTCCTTGTGAACATTGCATTTCACAATAAAAGGTTGTTACATACATTTGGAATGGCACACTTTGAAACAGGAACACTGAACAAATGCACAGCTGTCATGATTTTTGGAAGAAATTTTCCTCCTTTTTTTCAAGTTCTGCTGTGAGTTTCCACTTTTTGTGTTCCCGATTGTTCCTGTCATAGAGAGGAAACTCCTTACTGTTGCATAAAGATGTGGCAAAATGCGTGACAGGACTACCTGTCTGGGCTTCCCTGACATTCAATTTAAGAAAAATCCCAGGATCACTTTTGTTTACATTGCGTAAAGGGAGAAACGGTGTCTTAGCAACGGTATCCAAGTGCAGCAAAGCATAACTCACTCAGTTGTGGTGACGTTATACAAACCAAACACAGATAAAACACGCCCAGCAGGGGCAGTGCCTTGGCTTGGAGACTGCGTGACATCAGACAGGCGTCACTCCTACGAGCTCATGCAGCTTCCTGCATGTCTGCACTGAAATTCCAAACATTCTTTGGTCTGCAGCTAGTATCAAAATGAGGAATCTAGGGACAAAAAGTTCTGGCAGCGCATTGTTTTCTTTTGTCTAGGTTGTGTGCTTGTGAATTTCTTCCTGCTAAGGGCAAATCCACTCGGAGTTTTTGTTTTTGGTCTTATTGTGCCAGTCATCGTGTCTCCACTTTACCTGGTTTTGTGACTTCTGAGGAAGCACTGACACAGCGCCCTCATCAAGCACTGTCTCCTGGTACAGGCTGCTTATCTGAGTCAGTGCATTGTCTTAGCAGGCTTCTCACCCAGTTGGTGCGGAGGTGCAGCCACTATCAGCTGTCAGATGTAAGAGTCATGAAATGCCTCATGCCAAAAATCTTTGAAGGAAAGAAAAAGGCCCTCAAAAATAGTATCCAACCTTTAAAAAAAATCTTGGATTCTAAACATTTAGAGTCAGTGTGATTTATTGACTGAAAGGAATGAGTGACCCCCTCCCCCTGGTGTTCCAAATAGGAAGTACTTACTGGTTCAAGACACCAAACATCCCATATACTTCTATTAAGAAATAAACAGCTACTCAGTCATTGTATTGGGTGGAATCCTCCTTCTTGCTCTGCTACCTTTACCATGTTTGTGCTAATCTAAACTTTTTTTCTTGATTGCAAGTTATTCAAATATTAAACTGACCAATCAAATGCCTCAATAAAAGTATGGGGTCTAATGTTGAATGCTCAAAACGTTTGATTGATAGATTCTCCATAGCCCGCTTTCAAGTGGTAGGGGTGTGGTCTTCCAACAAACTGACTCCGGATTGGCAAGAGTGGTTGCCATAGAAACACTCAGACCAACTTGGGCCAATCACTGCTTCATGACGTAGCGATGAAATGACTTCATTTTGTTGGAGCCTGAAGTATGCCCTTTTTTATGGATGATGTCACAATCACTTGGTCCAGTTATGATATACAGTCGTTTTCTATTTTGATATACTCAAAATAGAGTACAATGAAAAGCTATTGTTCAAAGACAACTTAATGTAACATTTAACTTGAATCCTTAGTCACATGCAATCGTACGAGGGGTCGTATAGAAGAATAGTTCAAGGCGCTATCCAAGACACTTTAACATTGGGAGTAGGGTCATCAGGACCCCACTAGACAGTGCTCTGAACCTTTTTTCTTCAATGATTTGTGGTCTTCACTGGTGTTCATGGATTACATGAAATCCTCTTCACCTTTATCCACCTTTGTCATGGTAGGGATAACACGTCAATGTAAGATAGCACAAGTGTTAAGGGGAGCGCAGGTCTCTTGCAGTTCCCCTAAGGCTCGCTGGAAATAGAATGTACGATTGTCTTGCATGTGGTAAGTATATCGCTAAGTATTTGTAAGGCTAATCTAAGATGCACGCAATTATCACGTACAGGAGATGACGTCGTATCGTGACCTTTCACCACATTCTAGTAAGCATTAGCCTGAACTGCCCGTATGGCGCGTATGTGGAAAAAAATGGGCAGGCGAGGACTCATCACTTGAAAAGCACTTGCTGGGGGCCGTATGTGGGATTGAAGGAAACACTGAAAAAACGTGCCTGTGCCTCACCTAACTTACCCTTGCATGTTGTATGCTACAAGTGACATACAACATGCATTGCAATGAAAATAACGTTCATGAAAGTTTTCGGTCTACAGGCTCACCAAGTGGTCTACAACCTTAATGATATGTCTTTTTCGTTTTTCACCTGCAGATAGACAATATCTAGCCGTAAGGACAGTTGCAACTAAGCTATGACAAAACATCTTTTGCAGTTGCCCCATCTAACTTTAACAACTACAAGTAAATACGTTTTGCGAACAGATAATTGCTATACATTGCAAATGGGATGTATGTTTCTTAACCCTTGTGCTATCCTATGACCCCACACTTACATTGACGTGTTCTCCCTACCATGACAAAGGTGGATAAAGGTGGAGAGGATTTCATGTAATCCATGAACACCAGTGAAAATCACAAATCATTGAAGAAAAAAGGTTCAGAGCACTGTCTAGTGGGTCTAGATGACCCAACTCCCAATGTAAAAGTGCCTAGGATAGCACAAGGGTTAAAGCATCATCCCTTTTTCATTTAAATTTGTCCATTTGATATGGTCTATTAACATGCAAGTGATTAACCTTTACAATGCAGTGTGTACTGCAACTCAATAACCATACTCCTGATGGTCAAGTTTAACCCCCTTTATGCCATATTCGCAACCATTAAATCCTGACTTGACTTAATTTAGCATCACTTTGAATGGAAATAACACTGAAGTAATATTTTTTATATAATTGGAATAACGTCAGGCACAAAGGGGTTTTGAAAGTCCAAAATATGTGGTCACTATGTGCAAGTATTGGACTTTTGCAGATGTCCAGAATGCCAACGTTTTTAAATAGATGTTCAAAATCAATATTATATCTTTGTGTCCTTTTATATATCACACCAAATCAAAACAAATTGTGAATTATCCCTAAAACACACTAAATTACCAAAAACTATATAAGCAAAATAAGTTTAAAATAAAATTGTATTGCACTTAAACTCCAAGTTAAGAAATACATTTTACAAGACCCTCAACATGGCTGTCATTTTTAAATTGTCAAAATATATGTCAGGTTTTGGAGATTCCCTTTGGTGCTTCAATTATTTAGATTTATCAAATCACGCTGTCAAGCAACAGTTTTCGTGGTTGGTTTTTACTGTAAACCTAGAATTTCATGAAGCTGCGATATTATGCAATCAGATCTAGACACAAAACTGTGAGAAAAATATGCAAATAATAACATTTGTCAGATGAAATCACATTGATGGGCGATAACACAAATGTCACAGCAACTCCAAACAAACTCTAGCTGAAATTTGCTTAGCTTTCTCACACATGTACCGGTAGTAAATATCTTTTATCTTGAATGACGAGAGTCTTCTTTTTATCTTGCATCAGCCCCCGAACCTCACAAAAGTGTCTCATTTCATCACCGTCTTTCCTTTTCTGGTTTAGAAAATTGACAAGTTCCACACCTGTGATCGCGCTAATCTTTTTTTTAAAGAAACATTGTCTCACAAATTCTTTTTTATATTCCAGAAATACTAAAGCAAGACTTCTGCACGGACACGGAAAATCTCACAAATTTCTCTGGATATTTCGGGAAACCCTTAACGAACACGTAACCTGATGGCTGGATGGCGAACAACACGGAGCTAGCAACGAAATGGTTAAGATTAGCATTGGTTAGCTAAAGAAAAAAATAAAGCCGCTGTATTTTTCCTTAAATTTTAAATATCTAAAGAATAATTCCTCACATAAACATAGATGTAATATTTTTTCAAAGAGATCATGCTAAGGAACTTAGCAACTTTTTTTAATATTTGATGAGCTAAATCATTTTACGTTTTAAAACATTACCTGCTTCACATTTCATACGATATTTGACGATACATATAACACAATATGATACGTATCCCAATTTGTCCCAGAGACAACAATCCTTTTTTTTTAAAGTGTTACTTAGAAAAAACTTTTTATTAACATTAATACACATTCCACATAAGTAAAATGTTAAAATACATTTTATTTAATGATAAAAACGCTAAGCACTGCAACTGTATCTCATATAGTTGCTTTAACCAAAGCAAATTCATGGTACTTTTCTTTTAAACTGATTTTCACAACAAAATATTTTTTAGTGTGAGAAAAAAAAGAATAAATGTGTCTTAACCAATACGGTTTTATAAGTATGGCTGAGAAAATAAAGTGCCTTTTATTTCCAATACTTAAAAAAAAAGCCACACGTAAAAGTCACACGTAAAAATAAAAAAGCCCAATAAAGTTACCCAGCCAAACATTTTCACAGATCCCTGGATTTTGGCAGGAACTTGGACACTATTCTCACTCCTTTTTGTTTTTGATGCCAAATATGACATCACAGATTTCTTGAAGTAAAAGCTTAATAAATATTTTATAAAGACTATTAATCCAATTTGTTCTGATAATGAAAGCTTAGATGGTTTATAAAAAATAAATTAAATACAATTTGTTTTAAATGAAAAATCATTTAAACACAGTGCATTGTGTTCTATATTTTACAAACTAGTGAGTCTCAATGAAAAACTAGTTTTTTTGTAAAGACTTCAGGGATATTTCTAGGACACTGGAATTGTAGGTTGTGACAGCCAGACAAAATGACGAGCGCCATTTATCCCGTGTGCTATCCTAGGCACTTTAACGCTGGGAGTTGGGTCATCTAGACCCCACAAGACAGTGTGCTGCTGGTGGCCATGGATTACATGAAATCAATTCAATTCAATTCAATTTTATTTTTACTGCCCAACATTACAATGGGTTTCATACAGGTAATTGTATAATAAACGTGAAATAATTATGAACATGAAGTCTTAGAATTTAATAGGTAATGCTAAACTAAGCAGACTAAGTTAAAATGAACATTCCTGCCCTTAGACCCTCCTTGTTGGTAAGGAAAAAAGTAGAAACCTCAGGGATGTCCACATGAAGGAGGGATCCTCCCCCAGGACGGACAGTCGATGTACCAGAACTCTTCACTTATCTAACTCTACAACTACATGTTTGAATAGTCCAGCAGATTCGCCTCATCCAGATGGAATTGGGGGACGCCTGGGGGCGTGAGAGGAGCCAGAGATGAGATCCACAGCCTAAGTACAGGAGCAGGAGCACAGATGAGCCAAATAGAATCTGGATTCACTCCCGCTCCCCCGGAGGGGAGTGGGAAAGAGGGACAACATATTAATACACTGCACCAAATAGAAGCATGGAGAAAATGATAAATAAATGATCAAGACTAGAGGGGAGGAGAGAATTTAGACATGGAGATAGGCAATCTGTGCTTATAGCCTGCTAGCTCTGTCTAGCGCTACATTTAGAATAAAAAGGCGTGCAGCAATAATTCTTTGAATTCAAAAAATTCCCCAAAACAAATTTTTCCGCTTTTTTCCATGGATTCTAAAATTGGCTTCGTCCGCTTCTCAAAAGTGTTTTGTCATTCATGAAAGCTTCCTCCCCTGTCAGAAAGAAGCTGTGACTCCACCGTAATAACTGACAATCAATCGGAAACCTGTTTGTCTTTGTTGGGTGGGAGCTGTGACAAAGCAGTTCAACACCCAGAATATACACAAGCTACACCCACTCTGTGTTGTCACAACATGAAAAAGGAGTATTTTACTATGACGAGTTCACACCCAACTCCTTTACATGGGTTGTCTTAGATAATGGGTAGGCAGGCTTGCTGTTGAGTGATATGAGTCAGGCTGTTTCTCTGTCATGGGGACTTCACCCCAATCATGCTGCATAAAAAATGTCCTTTTTGCAACTTTATGTGTTCTGGGTGTTATCTTAATGCCTGCTCACTTTGATATGGACTCATAATAGATTGCTATAAAACAGGAATTACCTTTGCTTTAGCAATCTTAGCAAGAATTTAATTGTTAAGACGACTAGACGCAAAAAAAATTAAAAAATAAATGTTAATTAGAAATTTTGGTTTGAAGGAAGATAGAATTGAACCACATACTGATACTCTATTTTCTTCATTTTAAAGTTTATTACAGACTCAAAAATCTTTTTTAGAAAATATCAGAGACTTTATGCATTGATTGATACTTTCATAGTGATATGAAAGAATCTGAGATCCTCCCCTTCGAGCGCCTCGGTTTCAAGCTGAATGTACAAAAGCACCATTTTTCGGGGAAGTGTGGGCGTTTTTCGGGGAAGAGGTAATACCTCTCTTTCCGTTGCCAGGTATTCCCACAGTTTTTACAAAGTCAAAACACGCAGTAATCAACAGACAGAAATCAATTACACACTTGTCCTACTTGTTTTTTGGGTCATCCATGAACATCGTGTTCCCTTGAGGCACTTACATGGAATGTGCTCAGACATTTGTCTCTTCTTCTAAAATTCTCATCACTCTCAAACAGCTGATGCCAAAACCGAAACAAACACGTGAGGCATATGAAGAAATGTTAATATTTATGCTATTTTTCATGAAAATTGCTCAAGATAAAAAGGTCACTCGTTGCATATGCAGATAACAAAACCTGAAGCAAGCCCTTTGATCACCAACTCATTTAAAATGGAGCAAAGCCAAGACTAGAGATCTATACATCTAAAATAATAGTTAACGAAAATATAAATTGAAAGGGGTTTTAAGGGTAAACTCTATTCTTTACCTCATTGCTCTGTAACCAGTGTGAAAAAGTAGTTAACGGTCGTAGTGATTGCTCTTGTGCTGTTCTAAAGCACCAAACACCGGCCTTCCTGCAGTGTTGTTGCCATGACACCTGAGAACACTATTGTTGTTCAGTAGATGTAGTGCAGCGTGCACACCGGGCCTGTGTGGAGCGCTCAAGAGCGCGCTGAACGGGGATTCTTGGACGCGCTTCTCACTGGACGGTCGCTTCCCGATGATAGCGCATGTACTCACAGTTGGAGGAGGCTTGGTGCAAAATGTCGCAGCTCTATTCCGATATATGAAAGACTTGGTGTCATTCATTCCGGCCGGGAACAAACCGCAGTTATTAATTTCTCCTTCGTGATTATTGACTCAAACGATTGGCACTTTCATATTTTGAAAAGAGCGCCATCCATATGTCCCTACCAAATTAGAGTCCCTGATTGGTCAAAGTTCAGCTGGTTTCACTTTGAACGCTTCCTTAGTCACTGCCTGTAAACAGACTTAAAAACGTGCGTGTTGACACATGAACATGAGAGTTTTGAACACAGAACCACAGAACACATCTGCGTTTTGAATAGACTTTTCATCGAACGTGGTCACTCGAACGCGCATTTCTTAGCTCAGAGGGAGCGTAGGATAAAGACCATCCAGGAGCTGCTTGGCAAACTGCACAAAGCTATACGGTGTTTTTGAACTCTTTTGGATGTATTTGTAAGCCAAAACAAAAAATATAAAAATATACATAACATAAATATTCATTTAGATGCCATTAATAGTAAATGGCGTATACTTGTATAGTGCTTTTCTACCTTCCTTGAAGGCCCAAAGCGCTTTACAGTCACAGTCCCGTTCACCCATTCACACACTACTAAACACTGGCGCCAACGTTCCACCAGAAGCAAGGTGGGGTTCAGTGTCTTGCCCAAAGACACTTTGACATATAAGTGAGAAAGACGGGAATCAAACCTATAATATTCCAATCGGAGGTTGCTCTACCGCTGGCCGCCCCCATTAACAGAGGGACCACCCAATACCTGTTAAATGTAGTCTGGGACTTTTATGGTCATTTTGCAAATATTTCCCCTCAGCCAATTATCCGATCATGCAGTAGATTAAAACAAGCGCTGGGTTTTAGAGGGCCCATATCATGCTTTTCTTAAGCCTTGCAGAGATAACTATAGACACATTATGATAATATTTTACCTTTGGCACACTAAAGAATGATTTATTAAATGAAATATGAGTTATTTTTGCAGCCAATTCTCTAACAGATAAATAAGACACGCCTTTCACTCCGTGTGGGTGCCGCCCACTTCATGATGTCAACCTAGAGTCGGCCTCGCCAGCGTGCCTGTTTCTCCCACAAAAACGAACAACATCCAAACTTTTGCAAAGATGGATGTGCATATAGTGCATTTGAAAGGACAGGGTTTTTGCCGATCATTGCTAGCTCCGTGGAGAAAGTGTGTGTGTGTGTTAGCCTGGGGGCGGAGCTGGCAGCGCAGACTCTTCCTGGTAGGGGCTGTTCTCACTTATCTATGTCACAATGTGAGAACCCACCCGTTTTCGTAGGTTGGGAGGGGCTGGTGCTCAGAGCCCAGGTTTTTGGTGGTATACCAAGATGGGTGAATGGATCAAAATATCGCTTTGGGGTTGTGAGGAAGAAAAAGCTCCTAAAAAAGCTCCTCAAAAAGTTCATTTCGTTTGATATAGGCCCTTTTTATGTTAACATGGGTAACATAAAAAGATCAATTTTAAGGTGTCACCTTTTTTTTGTTACAACTTTTTATTAAGAATATATTTATTTCAATGCAACAGTAACAATTCAACTTATTTTACTGCACCACCAGGTTTTTGTTCAAGAAACACAACCAAAAAAAACACAAAAACAAACAAATCTGTCATGTGTAAATCATATGTACCTGTAGGAGGAATGTACGGAGCTGCAAAAGACTCAGAAACCACAAATTTATTAATTCATTTGTTAGGTATAAGTTTAAACATATTTGTATTTGCTTTTCATCCATACGCGTGCTTCCTGTTTAAAGACCATATTTTTCTAACATGCTTTTACATTCATACTCTTATGTTTTTTTTTTCTTTTTCATTTCTGTTTGTACCTTCTTAACTTTTTTTTCTCTGCTTTTTTTTTATTTCCTTTCCTTTTTGCTCATCTTTTGTCTGCACTGAAGTGCGTGTAGTTCCAGAATAAATACCAAATTAGGTCATACTCAGACTAGTTAAGGGTATGGAATGGTCTTTACTGCCCTCTTGTGGATACAAATCACAATGACATATATGAAAACAGTAAATAAGGAAAATGATAAAAGCATGTAAAATACTGTTTTATTGTTTCACACTGTCCTTAAAACAGTTTGAAAATGTAATTTTCATGCTAAAATTAATTTTTTTCATTATTTAACTTATAGAGGAATTCTGTTTTGTTCTTGTTTTTTTAAATATTTTTTAACGTTATTATTTTCTGTACTATTTTTATTTTTAAAGTAAAAATTTTTGTGGAAAAAAACTAAGGCTTTAATGTTTGCCTTTATTGAACTCCCCTTTTATTTTCTCTTTGTTTTTTAAGTTTAATGTATATAAAAGTATATATTTGTTTCTAGAAAGGGTAATTATTTCAAAAGAAATAAGACAGCAAAAATCGTGCACATGTCTGAACTACATGTGCCTTTGCTTTTGCTGAAATAGAAAAAAATAGAGTAAAAATAATAAAAGATGTTTAATACATATATTTTAGCAATTAGAAGCTTTTATTAAAAGTCAATGCAGAGATTTCATGGTTAGAGGGTTTTACTGGTGAACATATAAAATGTAGGACTTTTTGCATTTGTTTTTCATCTTTAACTATTGAAAGTTCTGCTTTGCTTTGACAGCAATCATCAAAAAATTGCGAAGTGAAATCCCCAAGGAGAAATAAAGAAATGGTGAATCTGGAAACCTTTAAAGGAGTATTTTGAAATATTCAATCCAAAATAAAAAAGAAAAAAATAATTGTACCTGTTTTTAGGTAAAAGAAAGTACTTTCACTCTAAACCTGCAACTAACCATCACTATAGGATATGTTCCCTCATCTTCAGCCTCTTCCTCATCCGTCGCTATGGGCTGTGACGTAAAGTTGCTTGAAGTCTTTTTAGTCACCTGGCAGAGGATCTAAAACTCCATTGAAATGAGTGCCTGTCTTCAAGCATTCTGTCATTGAACTGTCAGCTCCAATGGTTTTCTCTCTTGTGCCTCCTGTATCTGTGTTTGGGACCAGAAACTCAGAATCCATGGAGGAAAAATCCACCAGTGGTATAGGTACCATGTTTGCATGTTATTTTTTTTTTTAAGGAAAAAGCTTAAGAAAAATGTTTTACTTTTACAGCCTCCCTGCACTCTACTTACATTTTTTCTTGGGTTGATTTCAGTTTTTTTTTATTATTAAATTAATTTTGATTAATTTATTTTGAGTGTACAGCACATTATGTTACTATGTGTGAAGAGGACTATATAAATGAATATTGATATGATTTATTTGACTAGCTTTTTAGCTTGATTTAAAAAACATTTGTGACCAGGAATCAAAAATAAAAAAGAATGGAATAAAGTAGCACTAAAAAATTAACATTTAAACAATGAAAACAATAATATATATAGTTACATTTTAAAATGTTTACTTAACATATTTATAATTTGAATATTTCTAAATGCACTATCAGAGATTAAATTTCATACTGTTTTTTTTCTTTTTTTTAATCCACTCTTGGAAGGATTTCTTTACACACGTTAGACAATTTTTAATGTTTTTACTAAAACACTGTAAATGTTTTTATAGAAGAATCATAGTTATAGTTAAATTATTTGACGACAACTTTATTTTAATAATCTTAAAAGTGAGCTTCTTGGTTTGGGGGTTCAATAATAATTAAAATAAAATATGTAAATAGGATATGTTTGATCAATATTCATCCATTTCTCTCTTTTTTGTCCTACTGGATAGAACTTTCTCATAAGCTGTTGGTAAATAGCTGTGATAATAACATAAAATGTTATATGTAATTGTATTTTCTTTTTTATTTTTATTGTATTTTGAGGTAAACTCAAGCTGGGTGGCGATGATGCTGGTCAAAAATGTGCATTTTTTAAATTGTCAATTTTTGTTATAAGTTTAGAATATTGTTTTAAATTTAAAAAGTTTTACCCCTTTGTTTTGTAAAAGTTAGATAGTGTTTCTGATATGTTTCTTGGTAGTTTGTTTTTTATCCCTATAAGCGTATAATAATAAATACACTTTAAAGCAAAAGTAATTTTTTTAAATTGAGTACGTTAACTGAGAAATAACAATTTTTTTATTTTATGTAGTTCTCTGAATTGAGCAATTTTTTATAAATAAAAAAAAGGGGGAAATAACTACAAAACCCAGAAGCTTAAGTTCCCCGGATGCATTTTTTAATCATAAATCTGATTGGACAACCCGTAAAACGCGTGCTCTGATTGGTGCTTTCTAGTCAGGTTTGTGTGTCCGCTGGTACTTGAGGGTTGGCTAACCGGCTAGCTGTCTTAGCTGCTTCTCCCCCTTTCTCTTCTGGGGGAAGAAAACGAAAAGCTCGGTCCGTGGCACCCCGCGGCCTCCAGCTTTTCCGACAGACGCCATGCCGGTGCACTCACGGGAGAAGAAAGACAGCAACCACGAAGAAATGGAGGTGGATTTTCCGGAGCAAGACGGCAGCAGCACAGACGAGGAGGACACCGTTAGCTCGTCGGTGTCTGAAGATGGAGACAGCTCAGGTGAGAGACAGCCTGATGTCTGTCTGGGTTCCTGCTGTGAGTGACACATACGAACGAACAGGATGTGTAAATGAGTTTGTGTTGTTGTTGTTCACGTGAGCAGAGATGGATGACGAGGACTGCGAGAGGAGGAGGATGGAGTGTCTGGATGAGATGACCACTCTGGAGAAGCAGTTCACTGACCTGAAGGAGCAGTGAGTTCTAGTCTAAAGCATTTCCAGCATCACTCCCACTATTTTCTGTTCTTAAAGCTGGATTTGAACGGTTCTGATAACCTGGATTATGAATTGGATCATCAATGAAACAAAAGTTTGAACCTCCTCCACGTTGGGTTTCCTGCAGGTTGTATAAGGAGCGCCTGAGCCAGGTGGAGATGAAGCTGCAGGAGGTGATGGCCGGCTGCGCCCAAGAGTACCTGGAGCCCCTGGCCAACCTGCAGGAGAACATGCAGATCAGGACCAAAGTGGCTGGTGGGTGGTTGCTTCCTCCATCCTGGCTGTCTGGCCAAAGAAACAAACTTAGTTTTGGGACTTTACAGCTAGAGACACACGGGGCATGTGACGCGCGTTCAAGAACGGGATAAATATTGATTCTCGAACGGCTTCTTCTTTTTCTTTTCTACTGTTTACTAGCGGATCTCCACCACCCACAGTTGGAAGAGACTAATTCCAGCCAGACACAAACCATAATTGTTCATTTCTCCTCCATGATTGAACGCACACCACTGCTGCCACATTTTGCATTGAGATGATCCTATGTGACGCAGGGAGTCTTTTATTTTGAAAGGAAGTCATGTGAACTTCCGACAAAAGTTCCAGACTTTCTTTGTATTTAGAAAAAAAAAATGCTTTTTCCTTTTTGTTTGTTTTATTTATGCTAAAACAAAATTTCATGTTGATGTGTTATGATAGTAACATAAATGCAAACCAGTATCTTGTTTTTTTTTAAAGGGTAAAGTAAGACTTTGTGGCTCCTACTGGGTTGTAATTGGTGAGAAATTGACCTGAAAGGCTCTTTAAGAGTTGATCTAGATCCTTAGAGGAGCTTGTTCGCCTGCAGGGATCTACAGGGAGCTGTGTCTGGAGTCGGTGAAGAACAAATACGAGTGTGAGATTCAAGCTGCATGTCAACACTGGGAGGTGAGGACACAGTCCAATCGAGCCAATAAAAATGACCAAGACGCCAGTCACATGTTTTTTTTTTCTCTCTCTTTTTTTTCTTTCTTCAATCTTTTGTCCTCTAGAGTGAGAAGTTGCTGCTGTTTGACACCGTGCAGAGTGAGCTGGAGGAGAAAATAAGACGACTGGAGGAAGACAGACACAGCATCGACATCACCTCAGGTACTTACATGTTGTTTTTATCCATCAAATCTCTGAAATCTCAGTGAAAATGGAGCGAGTGGCAGTTAGACAAAGAAAACAGAACAATTTGTTGCAGATACATCTCTTTGAATCCTTTAAAACGCCTAAAAAACACACTTTTTTTTCTTTTTTTTTTCCCCCAGAGTTGTGGAATGATGGGTTGCACGCCCGCAAAAACAAGAAGAAGGACCCTTTCTGCCCCGTCAAGAAGAAAAAGCCAGTTGTTGTGTCAGATATCCTTAAGTTGCTGCTTTACTGTCGTCTTTTTGCTCCCATCATGCATCTCCACAGCAACTGTTGGCTGTTGAAGGTGGATGTTTTCCTTAGCTGCTGCTACGCCCTTATATTGTTTACATGCTGCAAGATCTGGATATTCTTGAAGACTGGACTGCAATCAGAAAGGTGTTTTTTTTGTTTTAATGCACATAGAGTTGTTGTGTAGCTCTACCATTTATGGCTTTTTCTGCCCTCGTTCACAGGCGATGGCGTCACTGGGGCCTCATCGGGTGAAGGTAGACGGTAAGTTCTTCTGGCCTTTTCCAGCGGACCTGACCATAGACTGTATATGAGAACTGGACCGAGCGAGTGTGACGGGAACCTGAGAAAAGGACTTTTCTCCAGCTCCAACCAAATGACATCAGTTCTGCAATACGGATGCTGCCGTGTTCAGGCTAGGCATCGTCGGTAAGCTCTATAAAGGCCCGTACACACCGGGACGAATTTCGTGCGCGATATTCGCAGACGTTTAACGCATCGTGACTAAACAAAGGGCACCAATGTGAGTGTGCTCACCGACGCGAAAAAACGCCACGCGTCAAAGTGTCACTTTTTAAAAAACGCTTCGGGTTCGTTTTTTTGGTTTGACGCGCTGCGTCAAAATCTATTCGACCAATGAGAATGGCGCTTTTGCACACGTGTCTGGAGCTTCTGAAGTTACAGTAAAACACAACCTGGGGGCCGCTCAAACACAAAACTGCCTTTCTGAGCACACATACCAGCAAAGAAGATAGACGCCAAGTAGCGGCTACACTGCCGCAAAGGAATAATGACGGACATTCTAAAATATCCCCGCAAACGCTCATTAAACATTTTCAGCTCTTGTACCAGTCGATAAAACTCACCATGTTCTTCTCTTCTCGTAACTATGGGATGTACCCAAAATCGCCGTCTTTTCCTGCGTAAATACTGGCTCTCTTCTTCTGAGTGAAAAGCGACCACCTTGTGTACAGGAGTATTTCTGTTTTACATCAAGCGCCATCTAATGTCAGGGAATGAAATTGCATGTTGGCTCGGCTCATCGTCAGCGAAAATCGCCTGGATGTGAACACAAAAGACGTGGCGAAAAACGCTGGCGAATAGCGCCAAATATTCGTCCCAGTGTGTACGGGCCTTAATGGTCCGAGTCGTTCTGAGTCAACATTTCTATGGCAACCATTATGGCCAATAGTGAGTGAGTTCGTTAGAAGTCCACACCCCTACCACTTGAAAGCGGGCTCAGGAGAATCCGTCAAGCAAACGTTGCAAAAGTTCAATGTGAGACCACACATCTGATTGGTCAGTTTATAACTTGAATAGCCTGTAGGATTTTGGCTTCTTGGTGCCAGCAGGTACTTCCTGTTTGAGACGTGAGGAGGTAGGGTGCTCACTCAGTCCAGTTCTTTTATACAGTCAATGATTCTGACCTTTGATGAGCGGCGAGTCTGTCTGCTAAAAGCCCTCATGACCCTTCCTCGTTTACGTCGTCACTTTTCACCTCCAGTCCCTGCACTGAAGCCGGACAGACACCATCACGTGGCCCGCTCTGAGGACGGGCGCCTTTACTACGACAGCCAGTGGTACTGCAGGGGGCAGGCCATCTGCATCAACAGGAAGGACGATTACCCCACCAGGTACGAACAGAAGAAATGAAGCAAAAAGGAATTTTTGTTTTATTCTAGCCATGGACTTAATGATAAAGTTATTTTCGTTTTTATAAACAAAACATACTTTTGTACCTGGAAATAACGGGTGGCTTTACAGGTGAGGGGTGTCAGGTGTGGTCACATGACTCGTTGGCTAACTCTTGGTTGATTTATATTGACTGAATCTGACATGAACAAACTCCTGGCTTTCTGAACATGGCTTAATGGGCGTGGCAGGTTTTTTTTTCTTCCAATGGATCTTTACAGTCGCATATCAATTAAAAAGGCCACGCCCCCTTTGGGGCTCATTTTTAATCTAATGAACAAATCAAGTTTGTTTGTTTTTTTTACTTTAAAGTTAAGCCATTTTATCTGAACCAATGGGGGATTGACCAAGGGGCCACTTGTTTCCTTCCTCGTCGAGACAAATTTAGAAAGAAAAAGTTAGGGAAGCCCAGATCGGTTCAGTTCAAACTTCGTTAGAGAAATAAACATCCTGACGTGGTACAAAAACATTTTCTTTCCTCCAAATAAATTATGATTCAAGACAAATTTTCTATAAACCGACTTCAAGAGAGCCCAGTACTAACTAAAGGGGTCATGTGACCATCTCTGCTCCACAGGGGTCGTCCATCTCTTGGTTACTTGGTAAACCAGCTACATGAGTTGCAAAATGTTTGAGATATTAAGTTACATTCACCTATTTGAGCGATGCTGGTCACGCGTCGTGGCGGCAGCAACTGCGTGACATCGCGTGACCACTTCCTGAGTCATGTGAGGTTTTTGTGCTAACGTTGTTTGCGTGCGCGCGTTCTGGCCCTTAGTGCCGTCATCACCACCATCAACAACGACGAGGTGTGGTTCAAACGGCTGGACGGCACCAAGTCGAAGCTGTACATCTCCCAGCTGCAGAAAGGCAAATACACCATCAAGCACTCCTAAAGGACAGGAGACGTTCCGTCACGCCGCTTGGATGTTTCCCTTTCCTCCATCTCCACATCCACATGAACGGCAGCCCTGCCCCGCTGTACATTTGTAAATGAGCGTTCGCGTCATCGTGGTCACAAAGTGTCTTTTTGTCTGGAATGATCAGTGAAAAGTGCTGCTAAAAGAAACAAAAAAGATGGGGGCAAACTGTGAAGAGCTTAGTGCCTTTACTGGGAGGAAGGGGGGGGGGGGGCAGATGCGGGTCCGTGAACCAGGTGATGGTACTGGGTGACTCCTCAGGCATAACAGTTAAACTTGAACTTCATGCTCATTTTTGGCGAAAATCCCCCACAGACCCCAATAAAAAGTGTTTGTTTTAAGTCAAAGTGAACAGAATGTTGTTTTTTTTAATTTTTTTTTTTTTTTGCTGCAAATTCTCTTTTGATGCTTTATTTGCCAAACTAACATTTCCAGCACTACATTTAAAGGTTAAAGCTAACAGCATAAAGGTCAAACTTTAGTTCATAAGAGATATCAAGTTGTAAATGTCATATGCGACCTAAGAGGTCCCAATTTTTGTGCAAAATTACGTTTCATTGCTAATGTATTAATTCCGCGTCCGTTCATTTTGTTTGTGAAACCAGCCCGTCTTTATAAACTACAGTATTGTAAAAAGAGCTGCGTGCCACAGAAGATCTGAAGGAAACTGCTCGAAACATCATTTCTACTTTTATTTTTTAACTTTAAATATACAAATATATATATTGTGTATCATAAGTTGTGTGCGAGTACAAATAAACTGTGCCAATGCATAAACAGCTGCTTGAATTTTTTTATTATTTACTTTTTTATTTGTCTGAACATACAGAACAAATCGGTACATTTTGACCCTGGAATTCCTCTGGATCTTCCTGCTCAGTCAGCAACAGGAAGAAGCGGCTTTGAACCGACCCCTGAAAATGTTAACATACCAGTTTGAGAAAAAAATAATAAAGTGAAGCCACAAAACAGCATCTGTGATGGAAAATTTGTGGCCACAAAATAATTTTTTTTTTTTCCAAACTTTATTTGTTTTATGCAGAACTTGTACAAAATGTCCATCAAATAACAGACACCAGTCGAAATAAAAGTACTTTTGCACAATCTTCTTTTTTTTTTTATAAGTTAAATAAAATAAAAAACTGAAAACAGAACACAAACAACAAAAATCAAGAGAAAAATAAAAAAGAGAAACACAAAACTGCACCAACCCTCTCCATCAAAGCTCTAGAAAATACAACAGATTCCAACAATTGCATGGCCACAAAATAATTTAAACGTATGAACAAAACGAGGTACACATTAACTTATCTTGTGGTTTGTTAGATTAGTAATTAGATATATATTATACCCTGCCGGCCACATGGACGATATTAATATTATTGGGCTCTTGTGCTCACAAATTAGAAGGGGTGTATCAACTGATCAATTTATATTCCTGCAGTCCAGATCAATCTGAGGTAAGTTGTTAATCGAATCGACCTGCACCTGTTATTCATTCTTTTTCAAAGTGAGATAAAATGATTATAATCGATATTGGATCATTCCATTTGGATTGAGGTATAGTAGATTTATTTTACTGTGAAGAAAAAATGTCCAAGTGCATCACAGCAGACAATTCACACGTGATGCAGCAAAAACTGATCAGTCCATCATTCCAGTCCAATGTATGGAAACACTTTGAATTTAGCAAAGACATGTGACCACACAGTGTGCTGGAATGTCCTAACAATGCTCTTTTTGGATTATTTAGAAAATCAACAGTGGGCTGAACTTAAGGAAACTAAAACGGTAATGGATTTGTCAATAATTCCCCCAAATCAGTCATTTTCTAGGACATAGTTTCTGCAGAGCGGCAGTAGTTCCCCCTTGCTCTCCCTGTCGCCGAGAGCTCTCCGTTTACACACTCTACTGCCAGCCTCTCACACCCCCACTCAGAAATGTATTCAGAAACCTTTAGTTTATCTCCCATAAATAAGCAGCCGATAAACCTGCTGCTGCTTGATCAGAACTACAGAACGCTTTGATTTAATGGGATTAAAGTTCAGGCAATGTTCTAAATAAAATAAAAAAACTCCACTGCAAAGGTGATCAAAACTCCTAAAGTCAATAAAGTCCATTAAAGGGTTTGTTAAATCGCTTTATTTGGAGCAGCAGAATTTGCTTGGATGGGGGTTTATACACTGTCAAAACACCCTTCTTGACAGCAGGTGGCAGCCTTGCTCCTTGGTTGCTGTTGCAGAGGCAGGGGTTGCTCTGGTTGACGGGGAGGGGGCAGTTGGGCTTTTAATTTGGGGCACGCTGCTGCTGATGAGTGGGGGGCCGAGCGTTTGCTCGCAGCTCGCTGAGCACATTTGCTGCTGCAGGCAAGCGAGGGAGAGGAAAATCCCCACCGCCATCCTCAGCAACATCCGGCCTGACCGTCCCCCCCCCCACCACCACCACCACCTCTGACGGCCAGGCGGCATCACCGCGAGGCCTGCTCTTCTTCACCCAGCTTTGAACTGTTATGTCACATCATGAGCACATAAAGATGTGTCTTGAATCAAAACAAAATCAGTTTTCAGGACATGATCAAACTCAAATGAGGGCTTCCATCTTTCTTGTTTGGATTTTTCTGATCCAGTTGGGGTTCTGGATGATTCTAGAGGGAGCTTCTTCTGTGACCAATTGGGTCCTGAGGGAGGAGAGAGGCCGGCTGACTCCAGCTCCATCCATACTTGATGAGTAACCAGAACCGTGGGGTCATCCGGGCGTGTTTACTGCAACATGGGGGCTAATTAGACCGTGAAAGTGTCACACTGTGCTAAATTACTTAACTCCCCCTCCCTTTTGTGCGGCACATGCACGCAGCTGTGTCCGCTTCGTGGCAGAGGGACTCTCTGTCTGTGGACTGCTTTTTTTTTGAATGCATGCAGGTGTGATGGGCCCATGTGTGGGCGTGCACCTCTGATGCTGATTTTGTAAGAAAATGTCCACATCTAGGCGGACAGGGGGACACGGTGGGTAACAGACGTGGACATCAAACCCCCAGAATTCCCAGTTAACTCACTGTAATGTCTTTCTTGAAGTTTTTGAGCACATGTAAAAGTAGATTTCAGAGTAAACTTCTGTACATTTACCTTGTTGATACTACAAGATGAATTTTATATATCTTATTTTTATCAATATACCGGACAATAGATAGACAGTTACAATATACACTTCCCCGAGTTTGGTCCATATTGACATGACAGCATCACACAGTTGCTGCAGATTTGTCGGCTGCACGTCCATGATGCCAATCTCCCGTCCCACCACATCCCAAAGATGCTCCATCCCCCACACCATTACACCACCACCACTACCCTTGAGCGTGGATACAAGGCAGGATGGATCTGTACTTTCATGTTGTTGATGCCAAACTCTGACCCTACCATCCGAATGTCGCAGCAACAACGTTCTCACAATCTTCCATTGTCCAGTTCTGGTGAGCCTGTGTGAATTGCTCTTCGTGTTATACTTTTATATGAAAAGTGCTTTATAAATAAAGTTTGACTTGATTGTAGCCTCAGTTTCCTGTTCTTGGCTGACAGGAGTGGCGTCTGGTGTGGTTTTTTGCTGCTGTTGCCCATCCGCCTCAAAGCTCGACGTGTTCTTCGCTCAGAGATGCTCTCCTACAGACCTCGGTTGTAACCGGTGGTTATTTGAGTTGCTGTTGCCTTTCAATCAGCTGGAACCAGTGTGGTGGTTCTCCTCTGACATCATCAAGGCATTTCTGCCCACAGACCTGCCACTCACTGGGTGTTTTCTCTTTTTCAGACCATTTTCTGTAAACCCTAGAGAGGGTTGTGGGTGGAAATCCCAGTAGATCCGCAGTTTCTAAAACACTCAGACCAGCCTGTCATACCGCCATCCATGTTACCTAAATCCCCTTTTTTCCTCATTCTGATTGAGGGTGTGTCTAATGAAGTTGCCAGCAATCTTAGATATATACAAAACTACAGAAATAAATAAAAAATGATTGATTCATAAGGGATGTCCGGCTTAAGTCCTCTAGTGCAGCGGTTCCCAACCCCGGGTCATTTGGTATCGGGTTGCAGAGAAAGAATAAATAACTTTTATTACTTCTGTTTTATTTAGGAATCTGAAAGGTGTTTTATTTTTGAAAAATTGACCGGTTCTCTGTTCCATCCGTCTATGTTACTCTTGACGAAGGCCAAGGTGCTCTTCTTGGTCACATGATAGGTTACCGGTAAAATAAAACCCAGAAGCTAGCAAAATGAGTAAAAAACAAACGTCTTTGGAAAGTTTCTTTGCCGAGGGGTAAAGGCCCAGCCAGGAGACAGAAGAGGAGCCTTCCACTTCCAAAAAAAAGAAAGCTACATTTAATAGACAGTACTTCTTTTCTGCACCATGAGTGTGGGAAGGGGGGAGGATGATCAGACCTGTGCCATGTCAACTGTTAAGCGTGTCAAAATAAAAGCACAGGGTTCGTCTTGTTACGTCTTTGATCCTCCATCATCCTAGTATTGCTACAATAATCATCCGCCTATATTTGAAAGACCGGTCTGTGAAAGTTTGTGTGATGTCCGTGGTGTGAAGAAAGGTTGGGACCGCTGCTCTAGTGTTTTCATCAGCTGAATTGCATCTGCTTTAGTTTAGTTTTTGACGTGTTTGCTTTTGAACTGTGCTTAGCACTCTTGCCAAAAATCAAGAAGGTCCTGGTTTTCTCCAGGGACTCCGACTTCCTCCCATATTGTAAAAAAAAAACCTGCTTCATAAGTTAATTGGTGCTTATCCTAAAGGAATGAATGTGCCCAATTTTGTCGTCCTGCAACAGACTGGTGACCTGTTCTGGTTGGACCACGCATTTGCCCAACAGTAGCTGGGTTGGCTCCCGTGACCCCAAAAGGAATTCAGCGGGTTCTGAAGATGGATGGATGGATGGATGGATGAATACTCTTGAAGAATAATTTCTCAATGCCCTTGAGTTGTGTGTTAGCATCAGTCCTGCCCATTAACGCTGTCCATTAGTAGCATTCCTGCCAGTGGTTTTTCCATAACATTGTTTATCTAACCGCTTTGGCACCAAAATCTATTGGAAAGCTTTAAGCTTTAGTTCTAAACTTGGAATAGAATAAATAACTGCAAGTTAATGATAAAGATCCACACAAACTAATATAATTAAAAACCTTAAAACAAGGATGTATAAATATCTACTAAACTCAACTTTTTTTGTACTTTCTTGCTGATGATCAAGGTGGCATAAGGCGTCACATTTCAAAACCTTATTCCATTTAGACCCTATTTCTGAGGCAGTCCTACATTTAAATAGTACATCATGATTTGTATCTCCTTGAGAGTTAATGTACGCCTCAAAACAAAACGGAAAAAACAAGCTGTCATTTGATTATTTGTCTAAACTGAATTTCAGAGTAAGAGACATGGGCTGTTCATTAAGTAGGGCAGCCTTTTTGCAGAATAACAGTTGCATGTAAACACACTTTGGTTTTGTCGCGGATTTAAAGAAAAGCCATGAAGCTTCAATGCCCTTTTCATGCCAGAATAGTGTCAGAAAAAAAAAAAACCCAATCAAGCGTCTGGCCAGCGCTCCCCTGTTCTCTGTTCTGTCATTTATTGAAAGTGTATGCATCGCTGATCTTTTCTGCTCATGTGGTGCGTTTATTTTTAACCACCCTCCCTGGAATTTGACTGACGCAGCTTCATCAGGTTTTTCTGCCCTTCCAAGGATGTTATTAGTTTTTTAGTAGAAGTGTGCGCTTATCAACTTTATCTGTAAAGTAACTGCAGCCCAGGTAAAGTTTTGTTTGAATCATTTAAATATGTTTTGTAGGTACAATAGTGTTGAATTAAAAGCACTCTTTCTCTGCTGTTTGTTAACTTTGGCGTGATGTGTGGAGCTTGTTCTACTTTCAGGACGGAGTTCTGTGGAGACCCCCCCTGAGGCAGTACCAGTGGCTGAGCAAGGGTATCTCAAAACCCCTCGGCTGTCTGCATCTGACAGGAGAGCAGCAGCCTCGTCTTTGCTCAGCGAAACAGCTGCTGAGACATCTGTATTTTTGGTCTGATGTTTCTCCTCTGTGGTCTGTTGATGTTAGTGCAAATGCTCAAAGCATGTTGGCTGATGTCATTTCTTGTTGTGTAGCTAATTTCTGCAAGATTTGACCCCATGTTCCCTGCAGCACTTTAGCTAGACCCAAACAAACAAGAGATGAATGCTCGTAATTATTCAAAGCCCTGCATATTATTACTTTGACTAGATAAATTGATTTTTTTTAATTGATATTTTAAAGACCAACTCCGATGGCAATGGTGTTTTCCACGTGTTCTTTAGGTATTTTTCTCACGATGGAGGTAATATATAAAGAAAATGAAGCTTAAAAATGCATTTCTGAGTATTTCTTTATTCAAATTGTTGTATATCAGGAGCAGAAACAATGCAGTTTCAAAACGAGCAGAACATATTTCCTAGAAAATGTCCTTTAAAAAAAAACTTTAGCTAAAAACAGCATAATCATAATTAAAGGACCACTGGGAACACTTTTACAAAAGATGATCGGGGTGGGTCTTTAAATCAATCCTTAAAGAGCATTTGTCAATGACATCGAGTATGAATGAATGTGTCTGCATATCAGTTGCTTTTCTGCAGTTTTGTTGCAGTTCTGATGTAGGGCTATAGCTACAAATGTGTTGCGTCTATTTAAATATTTGAATAGGATGTAAAATGTTTGACTGTAAAGTTACATAAACATTAGCAAACAGAAATAAAGCCGCTGCCTTTCTGTACTTTTTTCTGTCCAAACAGCACCAGTGTTTCATCGGGTTGTTGTGGCTTCAGGTGGCCACCAGATGTCCTCGTTTTTTCTTGTTGCTCATCAAGACTGAATGCAAAAATGGCTAGTTTTTTTCTTTAACCCTTGTGCTATCCTATGACCACACCTTACATTGACGTGTTCTCCCTACCATGACAAAGGTGGTTAAAGGTGGAGAGGATTTCATGTAATCCATGGACACCAGTGAAGATCACAAATCATTGAAGAAAAAAGGTTCATAGCACTGTCTAGTGGGTCTAGATGACCCAACTCTTACTGTTAAAGTGCCTAGGATAGCACAAGGGTTAACAAGGAAGTTTGTTTTAGATTCAAGTTTCGGCCGTTGCTCCTGGTGCTAACAATAGCACTAATTAGATGTGCTACCAAAAATTATTTTCTTTAAAAAAAGATTAGCATGAATTTTATAATCTGATAAGACCATTCTAAAATTCTGTCAACAAATTTTAATTGTTGTGCAAGTAACCCTTGTGCTATCCTAGGCACTTTACCGTTGGGAGTTGGGACATCTAGATTCACTAGACAGTGCTCTGAACCTTTTTTTTTTTTAAATTTTTTGTGATCTTCACTGGTTCAATGGATTACATGAAATTTTTCCACCTTTGTCATGGTAGGGAGAACATGTCAAAGTAAGGGTGGGGTCATCTAAGACAGCACAAGGGTTAAGGATGTCAACAAGTTGCTTCAGTCCTAGCTAACTTAGTGATAGAGATTGTTGTCCAGTACCTTGATCAACATTCATCTCCAGATATTATTGCTATTTGATGTTCTTTGAAACAGTAAAGTGGATTCTGAATTTGCAGCTCTTACTTGTTGGCTAGCCTAGCTCCAGTCAGCTGGCACGCTGTATCAGGTTTTTATTGCCAGTTGAACGCGATGGAGGTATCACCTTGCAACTTCACTCCCACAGTTCTCAGACAACATCCAATACCTCCTCCTTGTGTCAGGTCTGGTATGCAAAGTAGGCCTGGAGGCCACTGTGGCATTTTGTGTTTGGTCAAGTGTGTGTCCATTTGTAGGATATAGGGTTAATTTCCAAGCTAGTAAAGATTTTTGCATAATATTGCTTGTCAAATTTAGCATAGACTCCGACAAATTGTCAGTCTCATCCTGCTCTGGCAGTTGCAGCGTCAAACCCTTGGTGCCACATCAATATGAAAATGTAATCAAATGATCAACTGGCATCAGAGTCTAGAGACTGCAGGCACTTTACAGAGCGAGTTGGCAAACGAAGAACACAGATAGGTTTTCTTAAACGCTCAGTGACTTTTGTTTCCAGTGCTCAGGCAGGCAAGTGCAGATACGAGTGAGCACGCTCATGCCGAACAATCAGCGGTGTGAGGAGCTCGCCTACCCCCTCGGCTGCACTCCTAATTGGCCATGCACCGTTGACAGGATGCTTATAAAGCACACACGGCAAAGACAGGTGCTCCGTCTCATCTTCGGGGCTTATGAAAATAGTTCCTCGGAGGAATTCCGAACCTAAAAAACAAAAAATGTAAGTGTTATCTTTTGACAAGCTACCGGGCCTGTCGTTGTTTTTACTGTGTTTGGCTGTTGAAAACAGAAAAAGAGAAAGCTGAGGTTGGAGATAGGCCAGCCTTAATGAGGCTGTTCTCTGCTGCTTATCTGACCTGGTTGGTTTAGTGTTTGTATTATGTATGTGGGAACAAACACATTAACACACACACAAACACGTTTTCATCGTCATTTATTATTTAGCTGCCAGAATTTCCTGTCTAGCATCTGAAACCATCAAGATTTCAATCTTATATAAGAAAAGAATAAGAAGACATTGGAGTAGAACTCATTATTTCGCTATACTTGACCCAGTAAAGGACATGCATGATCACACAGGGCCTTCGGAGGGATAGAATGTTGGGGGAGGGCAATGGGCAGCATTTAAAACCAAGCATGTCCAAAGACAAAAGAGCACGCTGCCTCTGGCTGCTTTTATCAAACACTTTATTTTCATGTGCTCCAATGATATCACATGAAAGTCCTTTTTTTTAATCTCACCCTTTCTCTGCCGTCATTCATAAATACTTGCACTTGTCCCTTCCAGAGTCTTTTGGGCGTACTTTATGACAGGTTATGTCATGCACTGTATGCCTTTCAGAAGTGCAGTGCTGCTGGACTTAGTCAGGCATGCAGAGAAAGAATAACACAGGATTATGGTTCGCCTCAGGGTGTGATGCACTGGGCATGTAATCAGCAGGCTGCTGGGTTGAGTTTTGATATGGTCTCAGTCCGGCTACATCCGTATGTACACACAAAAGATGCCAATTCCTTGTAAAGGGTTACTTTACAGGGGTATATTTGGTTTGCAATAGCATTAGCTTATCAAAGTTTCAAGAGATTTTGGGTTTAGATGCATCATTTCAAGGTTGGGTCTTGGTTGGTCTTTGCTTGACAGTGGCATTTCAGTCAGGAGAGATCATTAGCAATGCAGACCATGGATGAATGAACCCCAGAGCCTATACTCTGATGGTAGGTAAGGTCCAGGCCCTGCTAAAACATCATTGCTAGTGGAGAACCAAATGCAGAAGAGCCGCTAGAAAACCTTTCATGAACTTAAAGGTTAAACTAGGATTATTATGGTTGCGAAGAAAAGGCAAGCAACTTGGTGTTTGGTTCAGAATGAAGGTCTCATTGATGATGGCATGTAGAGGGATATAACAACCCAACGTACCTGGAGGTGAGGTAGATCTTCTTTATTGAAATTGCACCATGGCTTCCCTTCTTTATGTATAACTTAGGAGTTATGGTAGCTTTTTTTTTTAACCTGTGTTCTGTATTCGAGTACAGAACGTTTAGCCTTCTCACAGAGCTGCCAGAGAACGATACGGTTGTGCTGCAGCACAAAGCATGACTCTATGTCGTGACGTCAACTGTGCAACAAAATATGTTGACGAATGGCTTCTGTAAATAGGCAAGCAAGGTATGAGACTTTTTGGACACGTGACAGAAAAAGGGTGCATCCAGACTGGAGGTGAAGTAGAGTATTTATTGGACTCGATTTACAATCTGTGAACATAACCAGCTGGGAAAGTAGGCTAACCTTGATGTGTTTGGTAGCTGACAAGAGTAAACACTTCCACATACTATACAGGCTGATGTAAAAAGTGTTATGAGGGTAGCCAGAGATGGCGATCAAACAACTCCATGTTGCATGTTTGGGCACGGTTCATTAGTGTGCTCTGAGTGGACCCAGTGCCCACCTGCCATTCCCTAATTTGCCACAAACCATTAAGTGTAAAATATAACAGTTCCTCTAGAGAGCACTACAGGGAAGTTTCACAAGAGAGCAAGTTCCCATTGACTCCCATGTAAAAGGTTCAATTATACTTAATAAACCTGTAAACAAACGCAGTGGCTTGTGGTTAAGTGTCTGCCTTGAGACTGGAAGACTGTGGGTTCAAATCCATCGAGTCATACCAAAGACTAAAAATGGGACCCAGTGCATCCCTGCTTGACACTCAGTATTACAGGGTTAGATTGGGGGTTAAACCACCAAATGTTTCCTGTGAAGGACATCTCACTGAGATACCTTAGGTTTAAATCCCTTCAAATAGAGAAGCTAAAGCTGTAAATAAATATAAAATAAAATACAGTACTTTTTTTAATTTGTGATTATTTGCTTCAAAAAACTAACAAAGCCCTCTGGTTCTTCAATGGCCTCCATGAAACGAGTTTAGAATGCCACCGAAAGCACATCAAATCTGTTCTTAATGGCTGCACAGATTTCAATTGGCGTAATCTTCTTTAGTGATTGCTCAGCTGACCTTTCACCCTCGATTTTGAGGCATTATTTCCTCGTCCTCAGCCATTTTTGTGTCGTTTGCATTTCCTCCTGGAAGCACTGATGGGGAACAGGTGTGAGAGACTGACTCTGTTATCTGACTGTATGACCCCAAAAATACTGAGAAATCCAAACTTCTTTCAAGGAATCATGGAGGAAGAGACAAACCATTGTGGAATATAAAAAGCCTTTTTTTTTTTTTTTTTTTCTTTAAAGCAGCTGAGGCGTTCCTAATTCCCTAAACCAGGAGGGGAGAGTTTAAAAGGTCAAAGTGCCATTTAGCTGAGTGTAGGGAGAGAAGCAGATAAAATTTAGGCCTGTCAGGGATTAATCCTAAATTTTTTAAGTACAGCCTTTTTCAGCATTGTGCTCTTTCCGCTCAAATTGATTCTTTAATGTTACATAACGTCCTCACCCCATTCTGTGAGGTTTTCTCTCTCTGTTTCCCTGTAGTCCCTGCAGGCTTGAAAGTTTTTTATTCCTTTAAAGGAAAGAAGAAAAAAGTCAATTTCTATGTTTTATTATATCTAAAGAATTCAAACTGTGTTTGTTTCCTTAGTTTACCAGTTTATGTAGTTGCCTAAAACACCTAAGCAAGCTATATTGTGTAAAATTCAACGCAGATTATAGAAATAAACATTAAAATGTTCAAAAGTAAAGAAAAATCTTAAAATTTCAGCGCATTCTGCTTAATCTAAATGAGTGTTTTTAGTTTTAAAAAAGTTGGCCGTGCTTTAACAAAACTTAAAACTGATCAATTACAGCTGCCATTATAATTAGCAAAACTAATGATTCCAAAATATTACATTATAAAGCATAATTAAACCAAAAATATACATGTTTTCAATAAAATATGAAGAAGAAGAATATCTCAAACATTTGAAGGACCCTAAAAGGAAAACAGTTGTATCATTAAGAGTTTTTATTTAACAATAACAGCAATAAATGCTATCTGTATTGATCAACACTTACTTAGGGTTGAGGATTTATTTTTTAGCATTTTGCTCAACCGTTTTTTAGATTTAAGATTTGCAAAAGTATGAAAACGTTTGGTTGAAAAAGAGGGAACAGTGAAAAGAAAAAAACAGTGAATATTACTTTAAAATGGATTTCTGATAGGAAAGTGAGCATGAAATGTAGAAGTTGCCTGTTAGGATATCAGTAGATCCTTTTTTTTGTCAGCTTATGAATGTTAAAGTTGTTAAGCTTTCTAATTTAGTGGAAAAATAAACAGGAAATTACCAGGTAGTTTATCATGGACCAGCCCTTAAACTTGTTTAGGAAAATAATCAATTTATCAATACCTGCTGAGTCTTTGCTGGATCCTATCCCAGCTACCATGTCTCGAAGGCAAATTATTGATCTTAAGAAAAATATACAATAATTTTTTTATGTTCCAATAGACAGACGGGCACCACTTTTCCTGCCTTTACCTTTGCAGAGTAAGCCTTTTTCTCTTATAAGTCATTTTTGCTGAAGGAACAGAAACTCCAAGCTTCAGACCTCAACACCTTGTCTGCTCCTTAGTGTCCCCCTGGGTGTATCATGATTGTCCTGCAGCCAACATCACACCAATGTCCACAGTACATTTTTCATGATGTGGCATGGAATGGAAAAAAGACAAAAGATGGCTTTTATGGCCCACAAGTGCTACCTGTTTTCAACTTTGCTGGCTTCATCTCTTATCTTGGCAACTATTTCATGTTTTGGTCACCTGGGTGTGACAAACAGGTCTATGTACTTTTTGGAAGAATCGTCAAATGTAAATTTTTGGGATTTCCTTAGCAACAAAGGTTTTTTTTTGTTTACCACGCCCACATTCAGAATGTATGTCATTGTTTTGCTCAGCTTTACAATAGTCCAGTAAAAAAATGCAAGCAGCAGAGGAACACCACTTTTGCACGCTGACGTCAACTTCTAATAGCAACATTGTTTCCCCAAGTAGCTTCCCAATAATGTTTGAGGAGTTAGGAAGCAATAGATCAAAATCCTTTGGAGGAGTTTAAATCTGTAGCTGGTACTAAAGGTGTAGATTCAAGATGGCAGCCTCTGCCTAAGGTCAAAGATCAACAAAACTTTGGTTGTGGTTGTAGACTTAACCTGATGGCATCTGTGGGAAATATTCATTGGCAGTCAGAAAGAAGAATTGTTACAAAAACATCTAACAGGTAAGATAACGTTACATGGAAAACTTGAAAGGACAAACATGTTCCTGAACTGGAAGAACATCCCATAAATTGTTTACAACCAAATACTAAACATGCAACCTGACTGTTGAACCCCCTTCTCCATTTAGTTTCATGTTCTGCCTCCTGCTGAGAGTCTTCGCTCGCCTAAATTAAACAGGGGAATTTCTAAATGGGAGGATGCACCACAGATAATCTCTTGTTATGTGTTGTATTCATAAATTTTTATGAGAGAAGCCACTTTTATGGCCTACAAACCACACACAAAATGTTTCTTCTTCTGTGTTGTGACCAGTTTCTTCTTCAACATCACTCTCTTCTGAAAAAGGCTTGCAGTTGGCCGTGTGGATGATCTGGTCGAAACCTTTTAATAATCTTGTACATTTATACAAATATATATATATATTTCATAAATATATTTCTTTTGTACATAAATATATATACATATATAGAGAGAGTTTACATGTATATATAGATAGATAGATAGAGAGATAGAGAGAGAGAGAGAGAGAGTTTATATATATATATATATATATATATATATATATATATATATATATATATATATATATACACACAATCATTAAAAAAGTTTTCTTTATTTTCAGGACTATGAAAATTGTAGATTCACACTGAAGACATCAAAACTGTAAATTAACATGTGGAATTATAAACATAACAAAAAAGTGTGAAACAACTGAAAATATGTCATATTGTAGGTTCTCCATAGTAGCCACATTTTGATTTGATTACAGCTTTGCACACTCTTGGCGTTCTCTTGATGAGCTTCGAGGGGTAGTCACCTGAAATGTTAATGAAATTCCTAATGTACAATTTCAAATTTAAAATGTATTTTCATTTATTTTCTTTCCTAATGAAATTCCTCAATAAAAACTAGCTCGATTAAATATTACCCAATGATATAATATTAGACTGTTAGTATAGTATATATAGTATAGTATTATATCTCAGTAACGTAGTTTTTTAGACCAATAATATACTATTGGCCCAATGATATAATAAAAGACCCTGTTAACATAACAATAAAAATTCCAATAATGTAACACTACGCTCCAATGATTTCAATATAGCCAAACAATTTAATAGTATACACAATAGTAAATTAATATTCCCCAAAACATTACATAATAATGTGATCTTGGTGACAAGATCATACAGTATACCTCCTGTAAATTTTTGTTTTAGTTGTTGGACTTTTGTGTCTGATATTACATTAAACACACAACGTTTTCAAATCTGTTTGTATTTGAATAATTGTCAAAAATGAATTTAACCACAGAGTTTTTAAAAATCATCAAGAAATAAAGTGGATATCTTTTGTAACCCTTTTACATTGTAATCTGACTTTTGCTTTAAAGCCACCTAGTGGTTAAATGGTGACCTGCCATGGCTCCATGTCCTTCTGATCTTAAATGAGCCTCATAAGGAAGTGTTGTTCCATAGTCTTTTCTCAAAGCATCCTAACTGAATGGATAAAGGGTAAATAGCGCATCTGAGCATTTTTTAGTACCAGCAGCTTTGTAACACAGTTCCATGAAATAAAGCTAATGTGCATTTGGGTTTGGTCCACAACCACAATATTTACCATCCTTCACTTTACTGCATTGGAGAAAACATGTCAGCAGCCACTAAAAACTCTTTTGGTGGCGATGATGGTAAAATAATAGCTGAGCTCATCCTCTCCAATCTACCAGCAAGGCCACTGATGCTTTATGAGGATTAAGGCCTCATTTTTTAAATTTTTACTTCACTTAGTGCTGCATTACATGCTGTTGCTGCAGCAACAGTTTTAGATCAAACACTCGGTGTTTGCTCTCTGGTATTAAACCGAATGACAGTAAAGCTCCCTTTACCGCATGTCTTTTTATTGTGTGTGTCATGGTGGCGTGTGCACAGCAGCGAGCTCACCAAGTGCTGTCAGGAGATCAGGGAGATACTTAAAGTTACTTGTCAGTGTAGTGGGGGTGAGGGAAGGCCCCATAGGCTTGGCAGGACTGTCATCTTTACTTATCATCTTCCTCTTCTTCATTTATCGTCAAGTCTGGAAAGTGTCAAACCTACAGCGGCAAAACAAAATGAAAAAGTTGAGAGGCAGGTGCTGAGTGCACAAACACATTTAGCAAGGCTTTAAATTCAGTCTTTCACCACGTGTTACTGTAGTGAAAAGTGTGAAACAGAAGCAGCTGTCCTAAAATGGATCCATTTCAAATAATTTACAGAAGAGGTTAGCGCCAGGTTTAGAGTGGATTGTCTGTTCGAGATTCTTTTTGAGTGACTCACCTCTGGCCAGTCCAGAAAAAAAGGCGCATTAGCAGCTACATCCCTGGTTAGGAGTCTGACACCGAACGCACAAACCTTCCTAAAGTTTAGGAGGAAGAAAAGAGTCCACATCTGCTAGTGAAGTGGAGCACCCATGATCTCCTCACACTTCCTTTACAGTCGACCGGTTGATCGCGATCGACGTATGGGGAACCCCGATCTAAAGCCCTATTGAAGGGATTGACTGCATGAGAACTGGACCGAGTGACCCCTCCCCTCTTGTGTTCCAAACAGGAAGTACCCGCTGGTTCCAAGAAACCAAACTCTTATAGACTTTTGTAGAAAAATAAACAGCTATTATTCAGTCATTCTATGTGTCAGAATAACCATTCTTACTCTGATACCTTTTTTTTGCAAGTTATTCAAGTGATAAAGTGACCTCAATAAAAGTATGCGGTCTCTTGTCAAACGTTCAATGCGATTGGTTGACAGATGACTGAATCCGGTTTCAAGTGGTTGGTGTGTGTACTTCCAATAAGCTAACGCCTTATTGCTGAGAGTGGTTGCCATAGAAACGACTAGACTGATTCAGACCAATCACTACTTACTGACGATTTCTGCTTACAACATGACAGCATCCGTATCATGAAAAGATGCTGACTGGATTTAAGTCTGTGGATGACGTCACACTCGCTCAGTCCAGTTCTCTTATACAGTCAATGGTTGTAGTTAAAGCACAGCATCGGTATCCATCAACATGAAACCAATGTAGGAGGGTTTGCCGTAAATTTGGGATGAGCGTGTGTGGGCGGGATGTTGGAGAGTAAAGCCCCACCAATGCCTGCATGCTGTACGGCTCAGCGGGGAAGTCTTCGCACCGATCCCAGTCAAATATGCTGCAGCATCGTTTAGGTGCTTGAATATTCATGAGGACTTTGTGTTTTTGGTAAAAGCCTTGTCCACAGAGAATGGCGTAAAAAAAAAATAAAAGGGTCAGAAGAGCTTTGGGTCTAAGTCTTTGTTTTCTTCAATGTTGAACTAGAACTAAATAAAAGCTTTAACTAAGACTTGTTCACCCCTTTCAGTAAACAATAGTCTACCTATCAACCCTTCAGCTGCACAGGCCTACTTCCACCTCGGGCTGCAGCAACGCCAGTATGCCTTTGCTCTTATGTAAGCCTCAGAAGAAGGGCAAGTGGAGGAGCAGGCTTGTTCTGTTTTTCTGTGTTGGCTTCATTGAGCCTCGGTGATGCCCAGGGGTGCAAGTTAAGCCCTGCAGACTGCGCACTGGAACATGCATAAAGACAGAGGTCCCTCAGAGCAAAAGCACAGCCCCTTCTTCCGATGCATCCAACCATCCGCACACATGTTTCAAGTGGAAATGAATAGTCGGATGTGTCTGAGTTTTTCTCCACAAAGAAATGTTCCATTCCCCACTCTCTAATGCAAGGGAAGGCTGGACAAAAAAAAAAAAAAACAAGCTTTTATTGTGAAATGGATGCATCTTTTAATGGATTACAGGGACAGAGAACAACGGGATAAGCAGAGGGAGGCGATGAATAGAGAGAGGGCGCACTAATGGAATCCGGCGTTATCCAATAATTTTCAAGTTCAAATAAATCCAACAGGGTTTTTAATTGAAACAACTTGTCTGGGCTTTCAGGGGCGATTAGAATTGTGCAGAGTGTGATGCACAAACACAATGTGAGCAAGCTCGAATGGCAGATTTGCATTTTCCAGCTGTGTTATTAACACATGGGCTATCATTAAAATTTGGGGGGGATTTAAGAGATAATAATAACAGCACCTAAAAGATTTAAGTTTATAAGTCTGTAACCAAAAGCAAGTTTAATAAATCACTTTGGTTTGAGGGCAGAACAAACTATTTCTTGATTATAAATCAATCTAACAAACCGGGTGGAGATTAATTTATCCGTCTAGTCAGTAACCATCTGGACACATGATATGAATGAATAGTCTCCGGGCTTTTTCTTTTTTTTCTTTTTTTGCACTTGGCTTTTGGTCTTCCGTGCCGTATTTCTTGCACAGAATTGCTGCACATGCTTCTTACAGTCATTGCCCTTGTCAGAGTTCAGATCAGATCAGATATTTCCTTCTATAATACAAGACCAATTTTCTATGAGAGTTCAAAAAGAGAGAGAGAAGTGTGAAAAGACTCATGTTGTTCTTCAAAAAAGATTTACTGTGAAGGAACGACAGCTTTTTTTTGTACGTCTCACTACGATGTTGGCGACCTGAGTGCAGCTCCTGCTTGTCCTGACTGAGAGTCTGCCTTTGTTGTTGGTCTGTCACCCGGGCCTCTTTTCATGGTCGCACGTGGCTCGATCAGTTGACCCCGAGTTCCTCTGCTGCTAATCTGAGCTCTGAACACAGCCCAGTAAGTTCGCTTGTTCTCATCAGGTACAGTCTCTCAATTATTCATCCAACGGTCTCAAGTGACCTCTCATAAACACTCTGTTATCATTTAGGATCTAGTATCTCATTAGCGACCAGTTCAACCGCCTCACCTATTACACGTGTGACCTTGGCAGGATGTGGCGGCTGGTTTTGATCTCAAAGCTTCAACGTGAGCCACACATCAATGTGTTGGTCATAAAATTGTAAACCCAAAGAAACTTTAGCCACCCCAGGTGGTGGCAGCTAATATCAGAAGGCCATTGCCGTCATCTTACATTTTCATCTTCTAAGTTTGCTGCTGGTCTCCTTGGCAACCAGGGATGTAAGTTTTCCCCTTGAACCGGTGTGACTAGTAAATATGCTGGATGGCATGGGGGGCCGAAACAGAGGAAACCTCTACAAAACACAAAGGAAAACAAAATAAAAGCATGTTTTTAGTTAGGCAGACCTTAGCATCACACTATAGGTGATGCTAAATGTGATATGAAACTATAGTTTCATATCACATTTAACTCTGCAGGTGCCTCTTCTGTTCCTTTTTTCCCAAACTACTGTGTATTACCTTAGTTTTAGATGAAGAAGTTTGTTACTAAGTTAGAATATTAAAACTCTCATTCCTGGGTTTGTGCTGATTGGCATCCGTCAAACCTTACTTACAAAAGAAAAAAAGGCATCCTTTAAGGCTTTTTGTCAGGTCAGACCCGATCCTCATTAGACTCTCTTTCCTGACTGTGTTATCAAAGCCAACATGGCTAATTAGGAACCAGGATGTTATTAGAATTTAACAAAAGACTTCTCCTCATTAGTTTACTAGGCTATGATCGCAGGAAATGGATCAAGAATGAATTAGCGAGTGACTCAGCTGGTCAGCAGAAGCTGTGGCGTGCATTACTGGGGTTATAGTTCCTCCAGCTATTGCCAATTCTTTCATGAGCGGTTTTATCCGTGATGCAAAACCAAACTGGAGTCCAGTGTTGCAGCCTATGGAAACTTTTCATGTCTTAAGTTGTCAAAAATGTGATACAAGTTCATAAAAATTGAAAAACAGGAAGGAAGTATTATGAAAGGCTATATAAGTACAAGGACAAACAGCTTTTTAAGTTCTCAGATGAGTGTTAGGGGTGGCGGGTTTCATTAATCACTTCACGTCTGACCGCCGGCTATCGTCCTGCATGATGTCAACTCTTTATGCAGCTTTAATGGCACCTTGTGGGATTGTTTTAGATCTTCAGTTGCCGACATGCGTTACTCTTTCCAGCAGCTTCAGCTGCATGCGGCTCAATCAAACAGGCCTCTTAAAGCCCCCAGTGACTCACAGGACGCTTCAATGTTTTATACCACTTTATTATTATGGTAAAGACTGCTGGCAGAGTTTTATTTTTACCAGGGTAATTCTTCGGTTTGAATCATTTGAATCCGGCACTGCTCATAATTGCAAAATGGAGAGATGAGGAAATGGAAAGCTTCTTGGGTTTGTGAAACAGTTGCAGTGAACTGGCAGTCTCGGCAGACCAATAAAACATGACTGCAAACTTCCACCTGGTGAATATGCTTTATTTGGCATCTTCACTGTGGCTCTACGCACACAAAAGATACCTTTTTCAAGTATATATAAAAAGATCAGGGCTTCATTGTTTTCCCTGCAAGATCTAAGTTTAAAAAAAATGCTGGATTTTACTCCAAAACATCGTTTTTACAAGTAACTTTGAGGGGAAAAACAGAAGTGTTGAAAACAAAACCAAGCGAAAACCTTATTTTTTAAAAACATTCACTGGCCACTTCATTAAATAAACTAGTTCTGGGTTGGACCCCCTTTTGCATCCAGAACTGCCTTAATCCTTGGTGGCATAGATTCAGTAAGGTACTGAAAACCTTCTTCTGAGAGTTTGGTCCATATTGTCATGATAGCATCACGCAGATGCTTCAGATTTGTACACATCCATGATGCCAATCTCCTGTTCCACCACATCCCAAAGATGATCTATTGGGCTGAGATCTGGTGACTCTGGAGAACATTTGAGTCCAGTGAACTCATTGTTATGATCAAGCAACCAGTCTGAGAGGATTCCAGCTTTATGACATGGAACATTATTCCTGCTGAAAGAAGCCAGCAGAAGATGGTTCACTGTAGTCAGAATGGGATGGACGTGATCAGCAGCAATACTCCGGTAGTCTGTAGCATAATAACCATGCTCAGTGGGTACTAAGGGTCCCAAAGTTCACAAAGAAAATATACCCCAGACCATTACACCTCCATCACCACCAGACTGAACCATTTATACAGCCTGTAGCCTCAGTTTCCTGTTTTTGGCTGACAGGAGTGGCGCCTGGTGTGGTCTTCTGCGGTTGTAGCCCATCTGCCTCATGGTTGGACGTGTTGTGCATTCAGAGATCTTCTTCTGCAGACCTCGGTTGTAACCAGTGGAACCAGTCTGGTGGTTCTCGTCTGACATCAACAAGGCATTTCTGCCCACAGAACTGCCACTCACCGGATATTTTCTCTGGATATTTTCTCTTTTTCACACCATTCTCTGTAAACCTTACAGCCTAAGGCATGGGGGCCCCCTGGTGGCTTGGAGGGCCACAGGAAAACTGCTTCGGTGCAAGTGCAGAAATCATTGGGGTATATTCATCAGAAATGCAAACTTTTAAGTAGTAAATAACTGGCTGCAACTTCGCATTATGTTTCCTGAAAGACTATGTGAAATTTGAACATTTTAGAATAGTTTTCCAGTTTTGAGCAAACAGCCATGTTTCTCTTCTGCCTGAAGACTGAGGTGAACCCTTGCAAGGTGATGCCAGTGAGCAGAACGGCGTTTTGTCACTTGCTGACAGTTGACTCTGTCAGTCAGCACAGCTTTGTGTTAGGCCCTCTCTGACAATTGGCTGACCCACCCATCCTGGTAGTGAATACTCTGCCCTTCCCATCCTGTCGCCTGTCAGCATCTTTTACATAAAATACTCTCCAAATGCAGAACCACTCAGTTCCCATCACAGTTCTCTTTGCTGTCTCTTCCAGTTACCCCTTGATAGGATTAATTTATTTATGTATTTTTTAACCCCCAAAGCACGAAATGTTCCCCGTGGTAGGACATCCTAGCAACAAAACAACAAACAGCCAATGCAGGAGGAAAAGTCTTATCAAATCAAGAGCTGAGTAGACTGTCACAAAATGGTCTGGTTGAAAAAAGGGCTGATGTTCTTACCTCCAAATTGTCATCATAGTGAGATTAGAAAAAGAGGATGTTAACATTTAAAGCAGTACACACGATTTGTTTGCCAACTTCATGCAAGACTTCAAGCAAGATTCCCTGTCAAAATGCTCACTTTTTGCCTTGCATCAGCATAGGCTGATATGAAGTTGCAGTCATAACTCGAGGTGCATTTGTGTTCGTTTCAGGACGATGCATATATCGGCAATGAATAATTAAAGGCCGGGCCGTGTGCAGATTTTGATAGGAGTGCATGCATGTTAATGTGCCGAGAGGAAGAAGCACCGGCGGTTGGCTTCCTGTCAAAGCCGTCTTTTGTCTGTGACCGAAAGGGACGAGCTCTGGCCATTCTTGTTTTCATTTGCGTTGGACACTTCCAGTGCACGCTTATGTGTAATTCACCGAGCGTTCATCAAGGTCAAGTACACATTGCAAGAATCGTTGCTTGTTTCCAAGGGGCCTTTTAGTGGCTCCCTTCTCTCGGGCGTCCTTGCCAAGTCTCATCTGCATTGCTTCCCCCAGCATCACTGCATTATGTTGAATTTGCATCAGATTGCCTCTGCATTTCATCTGCAAGACTGCTCCCCACCACCACCACCACTACAGCTCCTCATTCCTTTTTATGTCTCTCCCCGTCCCATTCCCCAGTGTCACGTTGGTGCCAATCTGCAGGGGCTTGGCGCTGAGCCATCGAGCACGCAGGGCAGGACGTGTCTGTGGAGGCAGCGATGTGTGGTGCTTAGGTAGACAGTATGCGGCGCACGAGGAGAGATTACGTTGCAGTAAAAACAATATTTCAAAGCGTTGGTGGGGGCTGGATGGGGTACATCAGAGTGAGGAAATCCCTTGCAGGAGGATCCCAGCTCAGTTTTTTTTTCTTCCTCGCTTGTATCCACTCCTCCCCCTCCTAGCTATCTTTCTGCTTCATTTTCTTCTCTCTCCTTCAAACCACAGCCTTCATCTTTTATCTTCTCTTCAAACATAACTCATTTTCCGCACACATTCATACCTATTAGCTTTGTTGATGCAAAAATGCAAATAATCGCAAATTGTCCATACAAATTTGGATCTCTTGCACAGAAAAAACTCCTTTAAATTTCACCTTCATATGCTGAATGTTACACATGAGTCAGTCCATTGCAGTTCTTGTTCCTCACTGACTCATTTTCTGCAGATTGGTTTTCGAGCACATGTAAAGGCATGTGTTGTGAAGCCCTGTAGTAAGGAAGATTGATGTGGGAAAACTTGAACAACCTGTACCCCTAACCATGGGAAAACTAAGAAAATCCAATAAGTATGAGGGAAAAAAAGGCTAAACCATTAAGTTAGGGCGACGAAGTATGCATTATCACTTTTTAACGCACGCTGTGGAAGCCTGAACCGTCCGACGCGAAGCGTTAAAAAGTAATAATGCACACTTCGAAGGCCATTAACCCGCTTATACCATGGTCATTTACAAAAGAAATAAATATTAACCAGTTTTTAGTCCTTAATTCTGTTCTTTTTTTTTACAATTTGGGTCGTTTTTTTCACAAAAAGCGAAATATTTGTTACGTGGTGCGGCGCCTTGTTTTGGTACCGTGCCAAGGCGCCGCACCACCGCTGCAGTCAAGATTCGGCAACGTAAAGCGATATATATATATACTGGTCTTCCCGATGGGTTGAATAAAGCATTAGTTCAGAGAGAACGTTCACCTCTTACCACTTGTTTTTGTCCAAAAATGAAGCTAAAGGTTGTTTTAAAGAAGCTGGCGCAGTGAGACAGAAGATTTAAAATAGGTGACCGTAACTTCTTTATGGGGCGTGTGGTTATCACTGTACGTTATCACTTTTTAATGCATACCCAGCAGCCAATCAGAATCGAGTATTCACCCGGACCATGGTATAACCCATAAGAACCCATGGTGACGTCAGTGTAACAGAAAAATATCAGAAATGGATTCTGTGGTAAATTACACATCGTTTTATTTTTAGGGGGAAAAAATGGGTCAGGCTCTTATGGGTTAAAATAAAATTAAATTGAAAGATACTTTGATTCAACCTTCTTTAAGGAGAGCTTAACCCTTAAAAATCGACTCATTTAGAGGTAAAACTAAACCTCACACGAAGTCTGAAGAACTGTGTCGTTCACACTGCGCTGTTGGGTGCACCAGTTAGCCTTACAGGCGTGAAAGCCCATCTGAACTCTGGCTCAAAACAGAAGGTCAAACTCCGCTCCACCTTAAGAAAGTAAGCATTTTTGGATTCAGTTGCATAAAATGAAAGAAAATCCTCTCTGTCAATGGGTAATGCAGGTATTTGTCAATAGTCCAATGACTAGCAGCACATCCATCTTCAGGCTGTTTCACCCTCAATTGTTTAGTACTAACTCCACACTAACAGCCAATATTTACTCTCAACTGATGTGTCAGAAGAATGTCTACTTGACAACGGCGCATGCACATAGAGCGGTGGTGTTACTGCAAGGTTTCTATTGGCAGCTGTGTGACGGATCAAATGTGGCAAAGATCTGAACAATCTTTACCAAATTCTAATGAGAAAAGAAACAGAACTATTGAAGTTTTTAGAACTCTTTAACCCTCGGGATATCGCCATTATCACCTAAGTAACACGCTCTTTGACACCCCGTAACTTCCCCACTGTTTACCCAATCAACGTGATCGGCTGATCATGATGTGGCGAAAAGGGGCTTTTTTAATATCAGGTTTTGGCCGTTATGCAACCTTTTACATTTGTGCAACACTTTACTAACGTAGTGTCCCACATAACGGTGCAGCTGGGATTACATTGATTGCGTCTACAGTTGAAGAGTTACGGTAGTCGAAAGCAAGTCTATCTCAATCTCAGTTAATCCAAATTTTGAATTACATTTTCTATTACTGGATGGATTATGGGTCCATTCAGATCCATCCTCATCCTTCAGCTGCAAAATTTTTTCTAACTGACCAAATTAGGAAAAAAATAAGTAAAAAAGTTGCATCAATGAAAACTACATCTGGACATGCAGATTAGGATATTCTTTAACAGGAAATAGATTTGAATAAGGCTGTTTTCATTACCTTTAGGCTTCCTCTCATGAGGTTTTATGAATTAACTTTGAGAAGGGTTTACTCACTATGTGTTACTTTTTTTTTTTACTTTTCTGCCCTAAACTGGTCAACCCTCTCTGTTTTGGTGTAAAAAGCATGTCGAACTTTGGCCCCACCCCACATTGACAGGGAGCACGCTGCTCTGCTAGGCCGTTATTAAAGAGCTGTTTGTTTTGCCTGCTGTTTTTTTCATTAGCGGGGAATCTTATATCATCGCCCCTGAATATTGCATGAGGTTCAGGGATGCTTGATTGTCGTGACTCCGCTGTAATATTTCAGAACAATCAAAGATGGATGAGCCTCATTATTCCAGGTAAATGAAGGGAGGCCCGGCATCATTGAAGAGGAGCCCGGAGACGGGACACGGCGACGCCGGCTCACCACAAAGAGAGCCGGGGAAAGAAGGCGAGGAGAGTGATCGGAGTCCGTAAAATTTCAAGATGCTTTGTAAGACAAGTGGAACAAGTAAAGAGGAGAGGGCGAGGTAAATGGAGGGGAAAGAGGCGGAACAAAAGAGTGAAACAGAGCAAGAAAAAAACAACAGCGAGAGGAAGAATAATAAAAGCAAGGAATTGCGCCATTAAAACTTATGAGAAGGAGTAGGTGAGAGGCCCTAGATGCTGCTAGTAATTGAGACGGCACCACAGCAGATTTGCAGGGGAGCCCAGATGGGTTTGTCAGTACGGTGCTGGGGTGGGGGGAGTTTGAAAAAACCGTCAACCCACCCCCAACAGATCCCTACTCCACCACCATAGAGGACTGTCATTAGTTGCAACATGATGAAAACGACTCTCCATGGTCCATTATAAGCCATTAGGCTACAAAATCCATACCAACTAATTAACTTTTGGCTGTTGCTACTTTCTTTTGTCATATTTTTGTTTAGTTTAAGAAAGGATACATTAAAGGAAATATTTAAAAACCTTAAAGTCCCCCATCACAATTTTTTTTTCCGCTAAAAACGTTCCCAGAGGTGTTTTATTGATGAAGTTTTTAACCAAAAATCCACAACCCAAATGTCTTAAAAAGGCATATTTCATGTTTATCTAAAGCCTCTGTTTATGAAATCTCATCTGCATGGGTACACGTGCAGCCAGTGCTGACGTTTTTGGCTGCACGGACTCAGAGGAAGGGTCAAATTTAGGGTTACGGGTTAGAGTTAAGATGCGTTCCAACCAAAACATGATCTACGTGGTCGAGGCGGCCAGTTTTAATGTTAAGTCAATGGTCCAGACGCAATCTGAGGTCCTGCCGCGTGATTTGAGGGACGAGTGGTCTGGCAGCAGCATAATTTGGAACCCGTCTGAACCAAATCGCCCAACAGTACCCCATCCCAGCTACTGCTGGGCGAAGGCGGGCAAACCCCGGACAGTCTGTCACATGGAGCTGTAGCGATCCCGATCACTATGGCGGCTCCCAGGAGGCGAGCTAGCGGCCAGACAGAGACCTGCTGCTGGATGGGGAGCCAGCCTGCATGGGCCTCCTGAACTTTATGATAATTTCTCTCATTTTCATCGAGGCAATAATACAAAAGGTCCCCTGATTTTATCTTGTTTTTATCTTTACCCTCTCTGGTCAATGCGGGACAAAAAGCCTTTAAATTCGGTCAACAACGTAATGTGAAAAACACATTTGGGACTTTGACTTTTCTGTGTTGGACTGTGTTTTTATTTTACGTTACTAACGAGGTTGGGAGTTGTCACAGTAACATTTGGCTTGGCAGTTTCAGTCTGTTTTTTACATTTTGCAAAAAAAATTGGGAGATCAGATTAGAATTGAACTCCCAGAAAAAGGTAATCTGATTATAACAAACGTTTACATACGACACATTTTCGGTTGGAATAAATCATTTTGACATGAGCAGGACTGTCTAAAATACCGGAAACAACTGTAGAAGAAGAAATAGCGAGTTCCATTGTAAACAAACAAAGCTGCAGCATAGAGCGAGACAACCTTCTAAACACACTTTTATTATTGTTTGATAAATATTAAGGACATGTTTGCTTGGAACAGACCCAGAAGAAGAAGGGTTAGGGTTAGGCTATGTTCCAACAACATTTAGTTTAGGATGAACTTCAAATCCATGCGGGCAATGCTGCAATGTGCATCTTTGCTGCACGTAAATATGTGGGAATGACATAAGCCTTTATTTTGCCTGGACACAACTGGTAACACAAATCCACGTGATTGTTTACACGGTTTCTAAGGACTGCGGCCTCCGCCAGCTCACACGTCATCCTAAAGCCTCCTCTAGACGGGCAAACCGTCTGTGCATGATATGAAAGCCAGAGCGGTAGTGACCAACGATCGGAATAAACTGTTGCTATGCACCACGATCAAATCAACAGCCGGCAAAACCTACCCACCTCGATCGGAAGGAAGCTTTAATCCGAATAAGTCTGATCGGGGCAGAGTATTCTGAACGGCGTGTTTACATGACGCATTTTTATTCTGATCAGGTGTTTATTCTGATTATTTTTGTCCATGTAAACACAGCTACTGGTGCAGACTGGTTTTTCACAGAGACTTCAAGGAGATTTCCAGAGAACTGAATTATGGATTTGTAGATTTGGACACCCCAACAAAGTTGCAAACCCCCTATATAGTCCTCTAGTGTGTGAAGTTGGACACAGCTATGCTGTAACAACTGCATCTTAAGAGACTCCCAATGGGGCCTGTAGGATTGTGGGAGGATTGCTCAAATAATAGAGTTAAAACTCTTTGTGACATAACAGCTGACTTGTACCAATCAGTGAAACTTCATCCACAGCACATGAAGGTTGAGCTCTTGGCCTTTTCCAACAATGTGTGTGTTGTAGAAAGTGCTACAATCTTTCCCATCTATCCCATAATGAAGCTGCGACTCGCTTGGGTCACCGTGTTCCATCCATTAAGTAGCTAATACGGGTTGGTGCTACACAAACAAACAAGGCTCTGTGACACGATGCACACATGCCTTGCCTGTGCCCTCCCTCAACGCACGCTGTATGCCATAAACCCACCTCATACATGGCGCTTGTTCTTTCCAGGGGTGCTGACATGCGATATCCCTGCCCGGTCAACCCTTCTCACATTACCGCCTCTGCAGCACGCCGCTTCATTTACACATAAAATATTAATGCGCCTAAATGAACCCCCAGAGTGCTCAGGTGTCCCTCCCTCCAGCGAGAGAAGAGAAGGTTTTTGTTTTTGTTTTTTTTTGGTGGAAATGACCTAACCCAGCAAAGCTTGGTTTTCAGATCAGAGCATGAAAATGCATTTCTGTTAGGGTTGGGAGTTTTTTATTTTTTTACAAGAAGTTATTTGCATTTTCATTGATGGAGATTAAAATATTCCAGTAAATAAATCAGAATGTAACTAGAATAAAAGATTTGCATTGGGTGGACTGACACCTGGCAGTGCAGAAGCATGATCCTTTACTCTGCTTGACACTGCTTTATGGTACGTTCACACCGGGCTCGGAAGAAAGGCGAGTTGGAGCAACCACTTTCAACTTAAAGTCTATGTAAACGCATGTATATGCAAGCTCCGGCCTCAGCATTCAAACCTCTGTCGTGTTGCCAAAAATGCTTTTAAGTGAGTTTTCAGGCAATACGTACAAAATGCACGGCCACTGAATGCACGTCAAAATAGAAACCAGTTGAACTTTGACCAATCAGGGACTCAGATTTGGTAGTGACGTCTGGATTTTTTAAAACACGGACGTATCAACCGTTTGAAAATCGATCATGACACCAAGTCTTTAATATACCAGAATAGAGCTGTGAAAGAAAAAGCCAGCAGAAAAATTCATGAGATTTGCACCGCTTCAACATTTCACACCAAGCCTCCTCCAACTGTGAGTACATGCGTTGGTTATCAGGTAGTGACAGTCCAGTGTGAACACCAAAAGCGCGTACAAAAATCCACGTTGAGCACATTCATGCGAACATTTTTCATAGTAAGAAAGGTCACTGCAGTTTGGTTTATGTGGTGGTTTTATGTTGAGTTGTTGTAAGAATGAGGATTCCCAGCCCCCAGCTTCTATTTCTAAACTGTAATCCTAGGACAAGCTATTGCAGTTCTTCCAAAGACCACTAGAGGTAGCTTCCATATTCAATAAATAAACTTCATAACTCAATTAAACTGATATCATTCTGATCTTTTTTGTGTGTTTATTATTCGTAACAACTCTTGTGCGTGTCTGGGAGGGGTCAGATCAGCTGTTTTCATTCATTAGAACTCCATTTTGTGCATTATTAGCAGCTTTGTCTTTGATTGGCAGGTTGATAAACAGCTTCCAGGTCTGTTTACCTGCACGCTGAAAACAGAACCTACAAAGCGTGCTTGAGTGTGGTTCAGAAAGCTGGTGTGTTCTTAGGGTGCCCTACGCCATGGAAGGAGGACATGTCCAGGATCTGTAAAAGGTGTGGGAAATGGACCCTCTAACCATCACCCTTAGGTTTACTCTGCCACTTAGGGTTTGATTAGATCGTGTTTTTCATGTACTCAGTCATTTTAAAACCTTGGAGTAGATTCAGGACTGGTGAATTTTGCGACTTGTGAAAACAGGGTTTGCTAACTTGGCCCAGTTTGCAGCAGATTTGTTCATTTAAGATCTGGCTTCTTCCTTTTTCATACTTGAGCATCACTTGTGTTTCATGCGTCTTTTAGCACGGAGGTTTTCTTCTTTGCAAACATTTATTGCTTCATGGATTTCAGTGAAAATAAAGATGAAACCTTGATAAGTTATTTGCTTATCCAGGTTGCTGGATTGTCTTGTTTTTTTCTTTTTTGCCTTTTATGGTTTTGCTTTGAGTGTAGACATTGTGTTGGATTTTGGGATCAAATGGGGCTTTAAAGGCCCACACTGATGAAAATGGGGCTTTGAAAATGTTCTTGTAGCATTTTTTCTAGTGATGGAGAACATTTAGATAAAGAAAATTAAGCTTAAAATTGCATTCCTGAGTATATCTTTATTGAAATCATTGGGAGTCAGGAGCAGACGAAAAAGCAGGATGACCTCTAAACTGTGAAATCTAGCTTGTTGGATGGTTATATTAATATCAATGCTGTACTTTTCTGTTTAAAAGTAATGTAAAAATACATTTCGTCAGTAGCAAAACTATTTTAAATGGATGCATGAAGGATTTCTTCCCAAAAAGTCTGAATGAAACATTCATTTTCAATACATCTCTATCCCTGTCACGAACTGGTAATGTTGACAAATACATCATTAACCTACTTCATGTATCAATTTGTTTTTTTGAGTCTCCATCAGAAGCACAACACAGAGATCCCAATGTCAGCTGTCAATCATGTAACCAACTCCTATTGGCTCCTGCGGCGCTGTGGGGAGGAGCTCAGAGGAACTTTTCAGTGCTTCCTTCAAAATCTAACTCCACACTGATGTCCTTTGGGTGCTCTTCACCCTGCAGCCCTCCTCTTTCCCTCACTCAACCTGTTAACTAAGATGCCTTCTGGTCGTGTGACGTTCATCTTTCCTCTCCAAGGAGGAAGTGAACATCTCACAGTGTGTGGCTCAGGTATGGAGTCCTGGATGTAACATTTAAAATGAATACATTTACAAATTGTTACACGGACAACACATTTTTGTGCACACATATGTTATTTTAGCCCAAAAATTAGCATTCTATTAGTATTTTGTGGTCACAAATTATGCTTTAGTGTTTTGTGGTCACATATTAGTGTTTTTGTATTTTCAACTACTGATTTGTTGGTACCAAATATTAATTTGTGTAGACAGCCAATTCCTTGGCATAAAATTCTGCTGGTTGATCACAATTTGTGCGCACAAAACAATAATTTGTGACCACAAAAACTAATTTGTGAACACAAAATTCTAATTTGTGAGAACCTGTCCACTAGAAATGCTAATGCATGAGCACAAAATGCTAATTTGTTGCCATGAAATACTAAATTGTGGCCACAAAACGCTAATTTGAGGTCACAAAAAAACGAACCGATGGCCACAAATGATTCATTTGAGGGTTAAATTTGTGTTCATGTTCAGGCCTGTAGAGCAGTTTTCTTCAATGGGACAACATAGAGTCATCAGCAGAAAAGGATTCAAGCTCCCACTTTGTATCTTCCCCCCTCTCCAGAAATCCCCAACATCCCAGTTTCAACACGATCCTGTTTCCTAGCAACCAGCCAGGTCGTCTTGAGAGGCACCAGAAATGTGTATTCATATCCAGGGATGAGTGAGCAAACACACACTGCTTCCTCCACCCAACACCATCCGCCTCCACCCGGCTCGCTGCCCTGCGACAGCTTCATCCTCCCAACACCACCCAGACAAATGCAGATGATTTGAATGATTTATTGTTGACACATTTGTCTAGTCGGTAAACAACATACAGACTTGTAATGCTGTCTTCATAGATCATTTTCACAATGCAGCAATAAGAAAAATGACATAAGACATGATAAAGTTTATGGTCTTTTATTTGAAAAAAAAAAAAAAAAAAAAAAAAAAAAAAATAGACTAGCATGTACAACTTGGAATGAATGTAAACTGAACTGGGATGAGTAGGAGCGGCGGCGGCGGCGGCGAGGGCAGCCGGCGTGTGAGCACAACAACCCCCCCCCCCACACACACACACTCACTCTCTCACCCCAGTTGAAGAACAGAAGAAAAGTGAAGGCCAGTGATTCTCTCTTGCAAGAAAAGAGGACACACAATCCATCTTAGCAAAGAAAAAGAAAAGAGAAAGCTCACGGTAAGACTCGGAGTCCCCCCCCCCTTTTTGAGAGAGGACAAACAATAATTAAGATCCAGATAACAAAAACAAACAAAAAAACATGCCAAATGTTCTATTTTGTACATTTTTTTCCTGTTTTTAACCTAGCATACAATTAAGTCCCATTCCGCCTCCAGTTAGAACTTGGTATTTTCTGTCATCCCAACAGAACAGGGTTCCTCCCCAAAATACAAAACAAAACAAACCAAAACAAGGAACCAGCAGGACAGCTTTTGGTGATCAGAACGTTCTGGTCTGGGAGGGGGGCAGGATTAGTGCTCTGGTCTCAAGCTGCATGCATGAAGAACAGAAAACAGAGGAAATGGCCAGCCCAGACGTCAACCACTAGCAAACGGAACTGGAAGGAGTTCGCTAAGTGCTTCAGCTTTACTCTGAAGGGTCCTGCTTTTATTTTGTCAAGTAATGGAGCTCAGCTGATCTGTTGGAGGCCGGAGGGGGCGGGGCAGGATCACTAACCATCGTTTTCATGCAGACATTTTTGTACATGTTTTTTCTGCGTGGACAGTAGGATTTTTTTTTTATTATTTGAACATTCAATTATTTTCTGTACAGAAACAGTATGAATAAATGAAAATTTGTTTTTGAGGAGGTAAGTAAAACATTTTTTTTTGTTTTTTCTTTCTTTTCTTCTAAGAGGGAGCAGGTGGGGGCAGGCGAGCTTCACTTTGCAGTCATCATCTGTACAAACTCTGTGGAGACAAACAGGACAGTCAAGTCACTAAAGGGGGGGTTGCAGCCTCAGTCAGCTGATAGATGCTTTTATTTTTAAGCTTTTCCCTTTTTTTAAAAAAGAAAAAAAAAACAAGTAGAGAAGAAATGTCCTAATTACTGTCCTCTTTCCTGAATAACATCACATTAAAGCACAGCAACAAGCTAAAAAAAACAACCGTCACTGTGAAGTAGGACACTTACAGGATTCCTCGCCTAAAGCGCGTTTTACAAAATAAAAGCTCCTGTAGAAATGTGTCGAGGAAATGGAGGAAAGACAAAACTACCTTCATAGTTGACCTGTCCGTCCCCGTCGATGTCTGCTTCTCTGATCATTTCGTCCACCTCTTCATCCGTTAGCTTCTCCCCCAGGTTTGTCATGACGTGACGGAGCTCGGCGGCACTGATGTAGCCGTTTCCATCCTGGAGGACAGTTGGTGAAGGAGGTCATTTTAGAAAAATATATAAATTAAAAAAAAAAAAAAGGGGGGGGGGGGGCATGGCCGCCTGCAGACGACCTTTTAAAGGTTTGCCTACCTTATCGAATACTCTGAAAGCCTCGCGGATCTCCTCCTCACTGTCGGTGTCCTTCATTTTTCTGGCCATCATGGTCAGAAACTCCGGAAAGTCGATGGTTCCATTCCCTGAAGGGGGGGGGCAGAGTTTAATCAACAAAAACTGCAATCACCTAAAAGCCGTCGGTGAGCCGCATTCTGTTGATGAAGAGGAGTCGGCCTAAAATATTAATTTGGAGCCTGGCCCCCCCTCCCCTACCCACTCAGTGTATGATGCATTCATTATCACAGCGGTTGTGTAGGAGCCCTGGAAAAAAAATTGTTAGGGGGAGGGGTTGGGATGCTAAGTCAGTCGTCCATAATGTAGATATTGAATCCAGCCTGGACAGCCCGCGTGACTCATGGCGGTCAGAAACGGGGGCAGACGTTGGGCACGCCACTTCCTGTTGTCGTTTGATCCGGTAGCTGGACGCGGGTTCCGGTGGCGGCGGCGGCGGCGGCAGCAGCTGCTGTGCTGCTAAGGTCACATATGGGATGTGGAGGGATCAATATCCATGTAGCTGTTGTCAAAACAGGATTAGCAGCGGATCAGACTCTCTTGACAGCGGACGGATCTATGAGGAGCTCAGCGCCGCAAGAGGGGAAACTGAGGCAACCAACAGACATTTAACCCCCCTCCCTCCCAACCCCCCCCCCCCCCCCCCCACCACCACCACCACCACCACCACAATAATAAAAAAAAAAACCAAACATTAGAAAAGACTGACATCGATCTGTCAATTTCCATGAAGCACAGAGGAGGGGAGGAGTTTAGCAGATTATCCAGGAGGTGAGATTGTGTGCAGATTAACCAATGAAAATGGCGACTGGGAGAGACGGATAAAGCCCAGCGGAGCTGGGGAGTTTGTGGGACAGAACGGGATGATGTGATGGGGAAAGATGGCGATCCTGTTGCCTGCGGTAACCATCTAAAAGACTCGTTATCTAACGGAAAGAGACATCCAGCAGAAAAGGAGGCGACACATGCTGCTGCGAGGAGGAGGGACAGAAGAAAGAGAGGAAAGAGGGCAGATGGGAAGAGAAAGAAAATGGTGGGAGGTAAAAAGACAGAGAGAGAAAGAGCTAGGAAGGAAGTGAGTGGGTGGAGGAGGAGGAGGAGAATGTAAGGAGTGAGGCGAGTGGGAGATGGTTGCACATAACTACAGAGGCTGAGGCGTCTCCACACGCGTGATCCTCTTTTCTCCCCCAGGAGCAGAAATTCAACGGCCCCAAACAGAGTTTCAGAGTTGCGCAATAATGGAGACTCGGTTTGAGAAGTTTTCAGTTTAACCGATGATCTTCTCTGCTGCAGCAGCCTCCCTGTTTGTTAATAAAGCTGGATTGAATGGGCCGCTGACGCCATGGCCACTGATGTGGGTACTGGATGTGCAGAGTGCAGGGGGGGGGGGGGGCTTATGTAACCACTTTTATTTTCCATTACTTGCTTCACTGCTGTCTGACCTAGATTGCATCAGCCGTAGGGAGGCAGAACAAGAGGAGGATGCCGAGTGTGGCTGTTGGGGAGCACTGAGGACATGTTAGCATAGCGGGGTGGGGGTGGGGGGGTGGGGGGGGGGTTGCATTGATTTCTCTTGATCAATGTGGGCCCATTACAAATTCCTATGGGCCCAGAATGCACCGCTGGAAGGCCTCTTTGGCATCTTCTGGACCTCAAGGTCAGTCGGTTTAACTGATCTCCACGTTTGTTCTCCTTTAACTGGATGACTGTGAACAGAGAATGACTCCCCCCGTGACTAAACAGAAGGCTGCGTCACGTGACCGAGCAGACAGTTGGTGGGAACGTGGAGGGAGACGGTCCACGGCACTGTTGGAGGCTGAGGAGATGATGCAGTAATGGATGCTGCGCTAATCCCCGACCCATTTGCAACAATAGTTTGAACTGCAAACACACGCATGCTCCCCCCACAACAACCGTCACGCCATTTCAGCAGGTTTGGGAGCCAACCGTGTTGGAACTGGGCGGTTCTTACGTCCCACAGTGAAAGGGTGGAGGTCACCGTTGAATAAAAACAGGAGCATTAACTTAAATATTCTTCTCTCTCGTCATTGCCGTCTGTATCCGTGAAACCTACGCGGCGCCAACGATTGACAGCTGTGTTTTTGGCATCAGTGGAAAAACCCCCCGCGGATACTGACCGTCAGCATCCACCTCGTTGATCATGTCCTGCAGCTCTGCCTCTGTGGGGTTCTGGCCCAGCGACCTCATGACGGTGCCGAGCTCTTTGGTGGTGATGGTGCCGTCACCATCCTTGTCAAATAAGGAGAAGGCCTCCTTGAACTCTGCAGACAGAAGCATAAAAAGACGGTTGAGGTCAGGACAACGCAGCCAATTGATGTCTGATCTGCACCAGAACAGGGGTGGTGCGAAAAAGAGACCCTCAGGCTTTTGGGTGGGGGGGGGGGACGACGGACAATATTTACAGAATCTTTCCTTTGTGTCAACAGGTTTCTAGGATAATATACAGACTAACCCCATCAGAAGGGAAAGAGATGCTAAGAAATGGATTTAGAGGAATTGAATTAACAGCATGAGGTGATTGACAGAATAAACTGCAGCAGAAAAACACCCACAAGGAACTCCATGTTAGGAAATCCAGCAAATCTGACTTTAAAAAACAAACAAGCCTTCAAAATAAAGGCTGGCAAGTGTTAAAATAAAAGATCCGACACATTTTAAAAGACTAATCTTAACAAATGACTGTAGTCAAACGCTTTGGTCCAATTTCCAGCTTAAAGTTATTAGAGCATGTGATGGACTAGAGTCCTCATCGGGTAGTAATCTGCCTCCACCCAATGACACCCCCACCCACCCAATACAGGATGAAGCAGTTCTAGAAAATAGTTAAAGGTTGAAGTTTATGATCCAATCAGTGGCCTGGTGGCAGAGTGTCCACCCTCAGCTCAAATTAAAGGGGAGTCATACCAAGGACTCCAAAAACGGGACCCAGTGTTTCCCTGCTGAACTCTCAGCATTGAGGGGTTGGATTGTGAGAACTAAATGGTTCCTGAGAGCAGCTGTGTCTGCAGCTCACCGCCCCCCCAGCAGAGAACACACCAAGATGCATGACGGCTAATGGGACTTGAACTTTTTTTTTTATTTTTAAATCAAAGGTGAACCCGGGTGCAGCTACCACACCAGCCTTCATCTTTCCTCCATGACAGAGGAATCATCTCTAGGAGAGACTATGAAAAGCAAAGCTGAACAGCAGCACAGGTGGTGTAGGTGAGGGCATCAATGCTCCTCACTTACTTCATCTGATTTGCACTGGGCTAATAGATGGGTCTGATTAACCACCTTTAGCTGCTTCTGCACCACCCCTGTGACAACACCCACTCCATGCACCGACACCTGTGGAGGTGGCTTTGATTATTGGTCCTGTTCAGGGTGGGGGGGTGGGGTGGGGGTGGGGGGGTGGACTCCCCTCCAACGTCCGCCTCTTTAAAGACCCGCTCAGATGATAATTGTGTTTTTAACATGTACGTGTGGCGTTTTTCTGATAGACACATATAAGGAAATTTCAGATTCAAACTGCATTTCTGAGTTTTTTCTTTTCAAATTGATGTGGAAAAAAAGCAGTTTGAAAAAGATCTTATTTGTTGTGTAAAAAACATGCTGGGCGGACCACTAGCTCCCTGTTCCATGCTTTAAGCAGTGGGGAGGGGAAGAGGGGGTGGGATTGTTCCACGCCAACAGTCCCACCCACAACTCAGGAGTCGATTTCTAGTGACATCCTGCCGCTCTGCAGAAACGGTGTCCTTGAAAACTGAAGTTTTTTTATTTTTGGCCATGGTGCAGAGGTAGGGTGTTCGACCTATGAATGGAATATTGAAGGTTTGATTACCACCTTGCCCGCCCATGTGTCGAAGTGTCCTTGGGCAAGACACTGAACCCCACCTTGCCTCTGGTGGAAGGTTGGCGCCAGTGTTTGGCAGCGGTGTGTGAAATATACAAGTATACGCCATTTACCATTTAAAAGCAGCATAATAATAATGAAAAGACCTCTAGGAACGCTTTAGAAGAAGATCAAAAGATGACTGAACTGGGACTAACCCAAGAGAGACATTAGGAACCCTTTTCAAATGGGACAGCGGCGTTTCCTTCCTGCTGGTGGGGTTTGACCCTACCCACCTTCGATTCAAACAACGGGGCTGAAATGTGACGAGCGAACCACTCAACCCATTCAGCAGCTAAATATTCAAAATTCAATTCTATCTGCTTATGAAAAAAATCACGTTAAAACTAAAAACTGTGGAACCTTCATAAGTAAAATGATGCATTCTTCAATGAAAAACAGCTGTAAATTTAAAGATAAATTTGAATCAAATTAGCATTTCCTTTGAGAAAATTGGATCCAAATGGTACAACATCCAGCTTCTGAGCTCAAACTCACATTAGAATGACATTAATCAGAATTTCACTCCTTAAACTAACACCCATCTTTTGCTTTTCGTGGTGGCGAGCTTTCTGCCCTTCATTTTGAAATTTCAGACTCTAAAAGGTCACGATCTCCACGCATAACCCTTCTCTTCATTGTTCGGCTTAACTTCTGGTGGTGTGGAAGAAGCCGTAATGACCTTAAACACCTCGAGAAGTTCATTCAATAACACAAATCGGTGGGGGCTCATCCACTGGGAAACAATCTTACAAACAGCAGTAAAAGAATTTTTACCTGCAATCTGCTCCTCTGTTAGTTGGTCAGCCTGTAAAAAAAAAAAAAGGAGACCGTCAGCAAAAACCTGTTTCCAAACAGGCCCGACATCGAAAACACACCAGGGTTGGTCATTGCATTCCTTGAAAGCCCCACCCAGCACCCGCTACACAAAATTCAGGAGCTTCACGGTCGATCGTCATCACCTCAGCTGGAGGATTCTCACTGGACTGCCACAATGCACCCTGGGTAACAATCCAAACTAATATTATTACCTAAATGGCTCCATTTCTCTTAAGGAGAATCACACCGCCCTCAGTTGTGTTTAGCTAAATGCCTGTTTGGTATTCAGTCCAGTAATGCAATCAAACAATAAAGGAAGTACTGGTACTTCAGACATGTTTATTGCACTGGAAAGATAACAAGCTTAGTGGAAAAAGGATGGGAACCACCCGCTGGATGAATGGTTTCATGATTATTACTCATCTTGGATACAAAGGCCGGCCGTCTCCTGCAACGCCACCAGGAGTGGCTTTATGGTGGTCGCGGTTCAGTTTCCCTGCTGTCAGCTCAGTGACTCACACACACACACACACACACACACACACACACACACTTTCAATGACTTGGAACAAGCTCTGTACAGAGTAGTTTAAAAATATCTGTGGGGGAAAAAAAAACCCTGTAGCTTTCAAGCGCACACCTGGAGCGGGTACATCCGCCCACTGACATCCTCCCACTTCCAGACTACAACATAAAAATGGAGGCTCAGATCTGCTCGTCGGCCTCAGAGTGAGCTCCTCCTGCTTCATGCTTCTCTGGATGCAGCCCAGCACACGTGAACACGACGGCCTATGCATCCCGTGACTGCGCGGCCCCGACTCTCATGAGTCTGTCTGCAGGCGGGGCCATCTCCGTTTTGGAAATCGAGTCAGCAAATTAAATATGTTGCATGAGGCCTAGATTGGTTCAGAGTGGATTTAGAAGTTCGCCACACGAAAACAGTGAAAGCTGACCTTTAGTTTCCCCAAACAGAAAAGGCTCCTTTTGTGGCTGACTCAAGGTAGCAGCTTTTCCTTGCCTTCGGTCATTCTCCCTGCACCTCCTGCCTCTCAAACCTTCCCCGTTTAGTGACTCAGGTTGATGGATCCTCCTCTGGCTTGGACCCAACGATTTTGGGCATTCTAGTGCTTCAGCAGCACAAATGCAGGCTCATCTTTTCCCCTTGATGGTTTCTTTTTTTCCACCTTGTAGCCGCCTGCTGCTACAGAGGGAACTCCCTGTGATTCACTGCTCCCAGCTTCAGTTCAAACAGCAGCTTGTAGCGTCGCGTGAAGCCGACTGTTGGACAGAGACACCGATTCCCAGACAGGAGGCCTGAGCTCTTTGGCAGCCAGGAGGCTAATCGGGGGTGTATTTCGCTCTCACTTGATGACATATCCCTTTAAACGAGTCTTCCCCTGTTCACGCTTATTTTAATGAGTAAAAGGATCCCCAGATGAGGACGATCTTCTCATTTAACAGCATTTTATCAATGTTTAATGGGCTTTCTTTGTTTTTTCCTGCTGATTTGACACCCAAACCTTCGGTTTGGTCGCTAAGGGGAAAAGGTGAGAAACCGGGACACCTGCCTCCTCACTGTGGGGGCTCTGCAGATTGTTGCACGCCTTGTTCTCCTTCTGAGGGCTTTGGGGTAAACTATCGCAGTGTCCAACGCCACTCCACCATATGGCTCCAGCTGGTGGTGGTGGTGGTGGTGCGCCACATAAACAGAAGATTTTTATCTCCCGAGACTCTAAAGCGTTGCCTCTGAGCGTATTCATTATTCAGCTCGGGGCGGATCAGATGTGCTTCCATTTACTGAACACGCATCAGCAAGACAAGAGCAGGAACGGGATCCATGATACTTCCACATCAAGTGGAGGTGCCACTCTGAGTGGACCCACTGCAGCAGATAAGGAGTTTACAGCTTCTTTGTGTGTGTGTGTTTTTTTTTTTTAAGGAACGTGTGCAAAGCCACAACATTTCAACGCAACACTCCAATTACAGCGCTGCAACCTGAAACTGAATAGTTTGATACCATATGAGGGCTATCAGATGGCGACAGAAGAGGGGGGGGGGTGATAAGACTGACCCTCTCTGCAAACAAGATCACAAAAGTCAACAAAATATTATTTTTGTTGGGGGGGGGGGAGTGATGTGTTGTCTACAGGCAGGATTTAACTGTGCTAAAAATATGAGAAAGGCTTCTTGGATAAACTAACACTGGTGCTGCATTTGCATAACATCGAACATTTGCAAAGAGGCAACCAAATCAGCCCACATAACACACACAGATAAGCCAGCCCCTGATCCACTCCAGCCAGGCTGCACGGAAAGGCGTCCCGTCCCCGCCTCCTGGAGCCCGCGCGGCAGCCGGGAGACTCGGAGCAGCCTTCCCTTCCGGGACAGAAATGGTCCGCTTCCGCTGCGGAACCGCTCGAACAGGAGGGGGGCAAGAATGGTGCAAGCCCCACCAATGGGGAACCCAAACGCCGGAAAGCCTCGCGCCACGCACGTGCGTGTTTCTAGACAAAAAAAAAAAAAAAAAAAAGAAAAGAAAAAAGGAAAGGAAAGGGGAGGGGAAAACCGGACGTCCCCCCCCCCGTCCAGCTTCCACCCATGCTTCCCACCACGCCTGCGTTTTTTTCAGAAACGCAGAATAATGCAGTGATAACCCAAAATAGCTTGCTGCTAGCCTCTCTGAGTCCAGGTTTTAAATTTGAGCCGCGACTGACTTGCAGCCGTTAAGGAGCTACCTGATCCCATGTAGCCGTTCAGCCAACAAGGCTGACAATTTACCACAAATTTAGTTCCAGAAATTGTTTAAATGAACAAAACTATCATCAAAGGAGATAAATATAACCGCTACGTTTGTAAAACACCACCTCGCGGGCTGTTTTCCGTCTCGTGCCTGCCCAGTGTTGTGTGGAATCAATGGAAGAGCAGCAGATACCGACATTTCAGCAGAAGAAGAAGAAATAAGCTCCGGTGGGTTTTGTCCTCTTTATGAACACAGTCCAATAAACACAAAATTAGCAGGTTTCTACGAGAAATGAACGGCCATACGTACCATCTTAGACGGGTTCTGTGCTTGCTGGTCTGTGCGGGCAAACTGTGTTCGCTCGGTCCTTAGATGGAGCTCCACTGGCTGGTTTGGAGTGTGTATATCGGCGGTGGCAGGCAGCGGGAATCGTCTGTATCCCTCCGCCACGCTAGCACTTATCACTCACTTCCTCATTTCAGGTGCCGAGACGTTGCAGCAGGACGGCCTGTAGCACACGCATAGATGAGCACACGTCTGCACTGCAGGACTTGGGGATTGGAAGGCTGTAAATTATTGATCATGTTGTTTGAAAAGAGTTTATATTATCAACTTCAACAAAAACATTGATTGTTTGAGGATCTCACCATTCCAATTTCACAATAAAACCATTTTAAAGTTGTAAACTTTGCAATAATATCCCATTATGCTATTTTCTGTAATTTTTCTTTCACGTATACATTAAAGGTCGCCAGTAATAACAAAAAGCACATAAAAAGTATCATTATTAAACTTTTCATTAGAGTAAATATAATTTCATATGTAAACTGATATATTGCTTTGATTTGTTTGTATATCTGTAAAAAATGGGTGGCTAATGATGGCAATTCAAAAACTAAACTGTTTGCTTTTAGATTAAATTAAGTTTAAAATGAGATAATCCTGGAGGTAAAACAATAAACCATTTTAGGAGGACACGTTTAAATTAAGTTTTTCATAAGCAAGTCCAGTTTCCTGGAAAAAGGCACTACTTTGCTCGCGGAAGGATATATCAAGTTGAGGAAGCCAGGCACGCACACAGGCGGGATTGTGATGACCGTGTGAGTTGGCGCTTCTGATTGGCCACTGCGGACCTGCAATATTATGCTGGATGTGTCGAGCGCGCTAATTGGCTACAGTGGATCTGCAATGCACCAGGCTGTGGCAACTGATGGAAACGTAATATATATAAATTCATGGAGTTTATAGTCAACAATCTTTTAGCGTCGCGCTCTAACACGCATGTTGACTTCAACATGTTGATTTACTGGATTTGCCAAGACGAAGGGGAATGTGACAGGCGCATGGCGAATGTTTGATAGGCTCGATAAGGGAGGTGCGCACATTTACTAATTGGCCACCATCAAGGCTGGTTATGTCGGCGTTGACTCTAGAAAAAGGGGAGCTGACTTTACTTATACATCATTTTGTGGGTTTATTTACTTATATTAGCAGCCTATGACAGTTAAATCGCAGTACCGGGACTGACATCATGACAACGCAGAATTTGGCGTAAAAAGTGTCACAAATTAGTCCTCAAAAGCACGCAGGTTTGTAAAACTGACAAAAGCACCACCCAGTGGACAAAACTGGAACTTGTGACTCCATAATGAAAGTTCTTCTAAAAATAAAAAATATATATATAGATATATCTATGTATCTATCTATATATTCTTTTAAATACTTTTAATGAAATATCAAGTTCTAAACTAGCATTCAAAACATATTATAAAAATACACTTTTAAAAAGTAGTTTGCAAAAATACATTACTAGCATTTTAACAAATAAAAGTAAGACATTTAGGGAATAAGAAAATAAGAAAAATAAATAAATACAAGAGAGAGAAATGAAATTATATTAAATGGAAAGAAGTGTTTTCAGAGCAAATAAATGAAACTGCAAACAAGGCAAATAACAAATGCAAACGCTCTTGCCTCACAGTAAGAAGTCCCCTGGTTTAAATCCCGGCTGGGGGACCTGAAACAGAACACCAACGGGGGTCCTTTCAGTGTGGAGTTTTCATGTTCTCCCCGTGTACGCGTGGGTTTTTTTCGGGGACTCTGGCTTCCTCTTATCGTCCAAAAACATGCTTCATAGGTTAAATGGTTAATCTAAATCACATTTATGCTAGAGTAACAAGCAAACATTTGTTTTCTATGCAACTGGAATTGTCACATATTAAGGAGTAGTTACATTTATTTTTTCAATACATTTAGTTACATGTGTAAGTCATATCTGGCCCTTTGAGGACAGCTGCTATGCTGATGTGGCCCTTGGTGAAAATGAGTTTTGGACACCCCTGCTCTAAATTGTCCATAGGTGTGAATGTGAGAGTATGTTGGTTGGGTTGGTTGTCGCCCTGCAACAGGCTGTCCAGAGCCTAACCTGGTTAGGCTCCAGTGACCCCGACAGGGACAAAATGGGTCTAGAAGATGAACGAAGGGGAAAAAAAAAGGGAAATATTTATAGAAAAAAAAGGCATGCTAAAATTCAGATAATGCCAAAAATTACATTAAGAACTTAATGCAGCTCTGTCTTCTCTTTACTCTGAAGCTTCTCACAGTTTGAGGCTCCTAACATTTTTCTGCAGACATCTAATGAATTTCTGACCCCAATATTTCCCTTTTCTCTTATATCTATTAAAGTCAAGAGCTGCTTTACAGAGAATAGTCCTCGTGCTCCAACTGTCCCTTTAATTCTCATTTTTCATGATCAAATGGAGCGTTTTCTGCAGATTTACTGCGATGCATGAGCTGGGTTTTGATGTGTAACTGATTTAATACCTGGGAGGTTTTAAAGCGCTGCAGTACAGCAGCTTCATCTGTTTTTTTTTTTACTCGGTCACAGCCCTGCTGCATGGGGGCCACTTTCTGCTGACTTACACACGGTTCCACATCACCAGTAATTACATCAACGCTGCCAATCTCCAAATATACGACTGCAGCAGCAGCAGCTCGGCTGCATCTGCACTGGCAGGCTCGACTTTCAACAAAAAAGAAATGACACAAAAGTTAGAATGGGATTATTTCATGTCTGTCAGTGTTTATAAAAACTTCCCTGAAGGAAAATGAAATCAGTTACATTTCCTTTGAGTTAACACATTAGTGTAAGTATTAAAGCTGACATTAGGAAACTGTAAGATTCTAACAAAGTTACCACAATGGGAGATATTTAGAATTTTTATTGACTGTTTTAACACATAACGGTAACAGAAGGGGATTTTCCAGACACGACATGCGCGAAATATATCAAAACTCAGCGGGTGGTCGATGCTGCTGCATCGGGGGGGGTGGGGGGGGGGGTGTTGGGGATTACAGGTAAAGCCCCTCGGGCGTGCCCTCTTGCTTCTTGTACAGGACGTTCTCCTTGGACTTCTTGAAATCTTCGTTGGTGACTTTCATGCGGCGCTCCCGCAGAGCCATGAGGCCTGCTTCTGTGCAAATGGCCTGAAGGGGTTAAAAGAGGAGATGGTCGATTTCAAAATGAGGAAGTACTGCCTATTAATTAAAAAAAAATAATAAAAAAAAACCTCCAGTTGAACTTCTGTAGAAAGTATGAGTGTTTTTCAGTTAGCTTCCACAAGAGGGCAGCAAACTAGACTTATAAACATAAAGACCCACTCCCACAAAAATGGTGTTTTTTTTAAATTTTTTCATACATGTTCTTGTGGCATTTTTCTTACAATGGAAGACATAAAAATAAAATAATACATCTATGTACGTCTTTGTTTTTTCTCGTCTGAGCTAGCATCTGGGTCAAACCTATACTGCTTGAAAGCTTCAATACTGCTCGCCATTTTTGTGTTCGGTTGGGTTTGAGGAGCTGTAAGGTAGTGGGAGAGCGTGTAAACAGGGAGTTCTCAGTTATGAGTGACAGGAAGGGGGGGGCAGGCCTGCTTCCAAATGACATGTTTTTTGATTTGAGCTAAAAACGGCATAATCCTGATTTAAAGACCACTGGGAACGTTTTAACAACGGTCCAATAGATGTTTGAGTTGAATGTTAAAAACAACCATTTTTAAAAATGAAAAGTCTGTATTTTTGCTTTTATTTGAGTATATTATAAAGTATATTTTACTACAGCTAGACTGATGTGTTGAGAAGGGAGTCTTCTCTTCACCTTAATATCTGCTCCCGATAGGTCGTCCTTTGCCAGAATCAGATCATCCAGGGTGACATCATCAGCCACAGTCATCCGACTGGTGTGGATCTGGAAGATTCTTCTTTTGGTTTTCTCGTCTGGCAACGGGAACTCGATTTTCCGATCGATTCGTCCTGAGCAGCAGAGTGAACGGGAAAAAAGAAACTGATGACATTCTCTCCGCTTCAGACAGTGAAGCTGATAAATGAAGTAGAGTGAGTTCACTTTATTCAAGAGTGGAGGTTTCTGGCAGGATTTGTCTGCGTATTGATCGTCTGACGCTGCATCTGCTTCAAACTGTGTTGGTAAAATGAATGACATGTTCCTGTTTAAAGGAACAATACTGAAAAAAGCTGAGAGGAAACTGTTGCAGTGTGTAAAGGTTAAAGCCACACAGATCTCATAAATATTCTCTTCCAAAGGCAGACTTTTCCATTTCCACTGCCTGCCATGACTCAGCAGCCGTTTCCTCTGATTTACAGCACTGCAGGCCAGCTCAGAGTCAGACTCAGAGGCAGATCCTGCAGGATCCGAGCCGACCGGAGAGCCACTGACCGGGTCTGATGAGGGCCGGGTCCAGAGTCTCTATGCGATTGGTGGCCATGATGACCTTGACGTCCCCCCGCGAGTCGAAGCCGTCCAGCTGGTTGAGCAGCTCCAGCATGGTCCTCTGGATCTCCCGCTCTCCTCCGGAGTTGGAGTCGTACCTGCAGGAGGCAGACCCGGTTTTATGACAGCAGTTTGCAGGAGAACATTCCGTCATTTTTGGATCGTTCTGAAACCGCATCCGTCAAAACAACTGAATTTATTTCACTCTTAAACAAATAAAAACAGGGAACATCCTCGCTGTTAGGATTTTAATCGCCGCCCCTCTGAGGACTTCTCCATGCTCTACCTCTTGGTGCCAATGGCGTCGATCTCATCGATGAAGACGATGGAGGGGGCGTGCTCCTCCGCCACCCTGAAGAGCTCGCGCACCAGTTTGGGCCCGTCTCCCAGGTACTTCTGGATCAGCTCTGAGCCCACCACACGCAGAAAAGTGGCCGACGTCTGGTTGGCGACTGCCTTGGCGAGCAGCGTCTTACCTGGAAAACCAAAGAGAAGAAAAGTCTTCGCAAAATTATGTTTTTAACATTTTGTTAAAGGTGGACATATATATATATATATATAAAAAAAACTAAAATTAAAACTGCTTTTGTGAGTATTTCTCTACTCAAATAATTGTGAATCAGGAGCTGATGAAAAAAAATGGCACTTGAAAAAAATCCTATTTGCGATATAGAAAATACGCTGGGCGGGCCACCAGCTCTTAGAAAAGGGGGCGGGGTTTCTCAGTGTCAGTCTCCGCCCACAACTCAGAGGTGAATTACCAATGAACTCCTGCTGCTCTGCAGAAACTGTTCTAAAAAACAACACAGGTTTTTTGATTTTGGCTAAAAACTGCACAATTATAATCAAAAGACCACCGGGAACGCTTTGACAATAGCTATAAAGATGATCGGAGTGGGAATTTCAAAATTGATGGGCCCTGAAGTTTACTATTGTCTAAACTCCAGTCTCCTGCACAGCTTCACCCTCAGACCAATCCTGTCGCTGTTTTTATTTACTCTGATTATGACTTGATTGATTCAAAAGGAGGTAAAATGCAAAGAACATCTGTGAACTAAAGGATCCCTGCAGCCTCATAAATATTAAAATTTTTTTGTTTTTGTTTAAAGTAATGGTTTTTAAATCCGTTAAATGATAATTAAATGTCACAACAGTCACTGTTACTGAGAGTGGAAACAGCGAAGGAATATTTAATGACGGTGATCAACTCACACCTTCACTGATGGTACTTTGCTGCTAAACTGGTGTGTAGAAGGAACTCACCTGTGCCGGGGGGTCCGTATAAGATCACTCCCTTGGGGGGTTTGATGCCCATCTCCTCATAATACTCCGGGTGGGTGAGGGGTAACTCCACCGACTCCTGTTGAAGCCCAAATGCAGGAACATCAGCGGGACGGTTTCGGGTAGGGATCTCCCGATCAGGACTTTTTGGGCCTGATCTGATCCATAGTGATTTGATTTTGAGAATCTGAGTCCTGATCTAATACTTTTGCAACACGTTTAAAAAAACACTAACAAGTTTAATCAACACATCTAGGTTTTCCTTTATGAACCTTCTTTATCATTTCACACTTAAACAGTGACTTTGCTTCAACAACAATCAGTAAAAATAGTGCAACTACAAAAAAAAAAAAAAAAAGTAACTATAAACAAGGTTGGTGTTTGCGTTCAGACAAACTGATAAATATTTTCTGTCTGTTTCAAATGTTTATTAAAAGAGTTATTAAGCCTCAAAGTCTGAATCTGTGACTGTCAACCTAACTTTACCCGACTGTTTTGGGCACCTCCTGCTCAGACTACAGCTGTGTTCTGCTGCGTTCATGATCCGTTCAGGATTAGCAGACTTCCAGCAGAATATTTCTCTGTAATAATAGGCCTGAAATATGATCATAACAAGAATAAAATACGTATCCAGTCCCTGATCGGGCAACAACAACCGTTTCTGGTTGAGTCTGAAACTGTGTGATCTGAGCTGATTTACGACGATCGGACCGGGACATCTCTAGTTTCGGTTCTGTTCACAGGCGCGGATGTACCTTAATTTCCTGGATCTGGTTATCCAGTCCTCCTATGTCCGCGTAGGTTTCCTGTGGGGCTTTCTCCACCTTCATCACGGTCACTAACGGGTCGGTGTCGTCCATCAGAACTCCGATCACAGCGTGTACCTGAGACAATCAACCCACTTCTTTAAAACTGCCCTCATGTGCGTTCCTTCTTTTTGCTCTTGTCAATAAAGTTACCTTGTGGTTAAGCAGGACCGAACAGCCCGGCTCCAGCAGATCTTTATCGACAAAGGACAAGATGCTGACGTAGTGCTCAGATCCCACTGAGGTGGAGACGATGGCGTGGTTGTCGTCTATGATTTCCTCCAGCGTGCCGACAGACATGGGGGTTCCCCGCAGGTCGTCCACCTTTGACCTCTCCTCCTGTGTTCAGAAAGAAAACAAAAAGCAAAAGCTGGTATTTCTCTACAGCACGAAGCAGCAGAGTGGGAGCCGTCATGCTCAAAGGAGAAGGCGGACCTCCTGCTTCTCCTCTAAGGGTTTCATCTGCTCTTGATTCCTGATGAACTCCTCCTCCATCAACAGGTAGTCTTTGATGCGCTCCTGCTTTAGCAGCTTCAGGCGGCACTGGGTGTGAGGCGTTACTGAGAGTCGCAAACATGAAGGAAAAATGTCAGCAGCACATAAAAATGACACAACTTCGTTTAAACTCTATATTTCATCTTAAAGCAGTAAATCAAGAGGGACGGGACTCATACAAGAGTGTTTCCACGAGGAACCAACCTCGACTATTATGCGTGGTCAAAGTTCTCTCTAGTTCCACAAGTTTATTTCAAATAACTGTATTCTAACAATAAAAAACACAGACAAAGCTGCTTTTAGCTTCCTTCCTTACCCAGTGGTAGTTTGCTTGCGGCATCGGGCCCTTTAGTCTTCTTCTTTCTCTTTCCAACTCTGGTTGGAATTGGAGGCTCGTATTTCTTTTTCTTATCCTTTAATGAATGAAAAAAAAAAATCAAACAAACACTGGTTTGAATCGCTCACCCTGTAATAATAACAAATAATAAAGGATAAATCAGATTGAATTTTGAAGCGTGTGATTCATTTTGATCAAATTAGGATTCAATTTTTCTTTTTTTTTTCTACGACAAGTCAGATGATTAAGACAAAACATGGTAAACACTTTGTCGTTTTGACTAGGCCTACAGTACAGACACAGTCCTAAAAAACAGACAAAAACAATATAGACGCATACATTACAAATGTTTAGTTTGCCTTAATTTGAACATTTAGATGAATTAAAAGTCACTGTACGCCTACTTTCTTTTTAAGACCCACACAGACGACAACTGTGTTTTTGGTGCTTTTCCTGTGACATTTTTCTGATGGAGGAATCATGTAAAGATAATTAAGCCCGAAAATTACATTTCTGAGTATTTCTTCATTAAAACTGTTGTGAATTATTGGGCAGGCAACGAGCTCCCTGCTTTGAGCTCTTAGTAACGGAAGGGGAAGGAGGACGGGGACGGGGTTGCTCCACACCAACTCAGAGGGGAATCTTTAATGAACAACTGTTGCTCTGGAGAAACTATGTCTTAGAAGGGTTTTTTACATTTTTGTATAATCCTAATTAAAAGACCACTGGGAACACTTAAAATTGATAAAAAAAATAATAAAAAATGATTGGAACAGGACTTTAATTGTCACATGATCATTTAGCCTCAAACTCCAACCAAAGAGCAGTTTGAAAAGTTGCTCTCAGTAGATTTCCAGGATCCAAGAGCTTCAAAGGTCAGATTCAATGAACAAAGAAGCTCCTTACGTTACAGCTTCTTTTTTTTTTGCCAAAATTATAACCTTACTCGTGCTGCAACAAAATGATTAAAGTGTTTTCTGTCTGTTAAAAATGGGCTCTCCAGCATTCTGACTTTACTTTTGCACTCGTAATATTTTTAAAACTGTCAAGTTAATGCAAAGAAAATGAAATTACATTTTAAGAATGCAGATATGATACATAACAAATACAAAAATATCTATTCTGTTTCATAAAGGACTGATTTTCTTCAGTTGTCAAGCTTTTGATTTTTTTTTTTTTTTTGCTTTTCCAAATAACTGTGGATCGTTATCTGAAAGTGTTGGACTTTGTCTCATATCTTTGAAGGATACATATAAGTGGTGTAGCACACTGTTTAATGTCCTTGACAGTTTTCCTTTTTCTTAAACAGCTATATTGAAAAGAGCACTTGCCTTTTAATTATCTTGTGCTCCGAAGAAAAGCTAATATGTGTCCAAAATATTCCAATTCAGAGATTTTGTTGCCATTTTTTTAAAAACATTGTAGGCTGTCAATCCCTTAGAACTTTTCTCTTTTCCTGTGGAAATAATGATCATCAGCGATCTCACCTTGTCATCCTTCTTTCCACCTCCTGGGCCGTGGCCTCCGCTTTGACTTTGACCCTTGAAAGACATTAAACATCAATCAATAAATCAGATAAATAACAAATTAAATGTTCTTTTGCCTTTGTCAGGGTTCCTACAGGTTTTCACACATTCATTTTTAGACTTCCTAAAGCTTTTAAGGCCTTTAAAGCAGAATGTAGTGTCCAATTTATCACCCGTACTGACAAAAGATGTAGTCAGTCAGACACAATAAAAAAAATGAACTTTTCTCCAACTAGGACAAAAAAATAATTGAACTTAAAAAGAAGGTCATGGGCCTGCAGTCAAATGATTCAATTTGTTGCTTTCATACAGTTACGAAAAAATACAGAAAAATGACTTAATACATGATCTGATATAAGACCCCAAACATAGACACTGTTACATTTTAAAAAATACATTTTCAAATATTATTGTCGATTATTAACATTTTAATAGATTAAAAACTACTATGACTCAGACGTATTTCTGTTTCCTGCAGACTACTACTAAATCCGAACGACAACAACAAGTTTACTCTACAAAAGTCTGATTAGAGGAAAGTTATCAGCACTAAGAATGTTTCTTAAAAAATAATCATAAAAAGGCGAACACAACAACCAAGAAACCAAACCTCGTTAGCCCTCGGCTAACTAGCAGTGACATGATAGTACGGACCTATTTTTTGTTTTTCTTTTAACTTCTCGTAATAAACCTGAGGGTCAAGTAAAAACTACCTTTATATCAAATATTTCCCCTTTACATCACTATGTGTGTGACATTTTTCCAAAAACTGAAATAAAACGGTGTATAAATAAATGGAAACAAGCCGAAGACAAAACTGCTTGCTCACTTACCATTGTTGCTTGTCGCGGAAATGTGACGTCACAGCTACGGCAACAGTGTGGGACAAAAGAGCTCTGAGCAAAACCGGGGCTCACAATCTTGTTTCTTTGAGAATACATTTTTCAAACTTTCGAACTGTAAAACGTTACAGTTTGCGTGTGTTTTTGAAAAGTCATTTACTTTACAAGATTACTCGTTTACAATTGTAATGTGTTGTTTAATTCTTGTATTACTTTCTAAATTATTTTCTAATTTCTTTATTTTCTAATTACTTTCTGCAAAAGTAGAACATTGCCCAATCCAAAGTTTTAAAAAAAAAGGGAAAAAAGTTTTCCAATATTGCCTATTTGACTTTTAGATAGAGCTGCTGTTGTTATTATTACCATTATAATTATTACCATCAATCTATATGTAATCTAATCAGCACTGTAACTGTTCCAATTGTTTAGCATTTGTTGTATTTTTTTGTTGTTGTTTCTTGTCCAGGGCTCCCATGAAGAAGAGATTTTAAATCTCAATGGGACCCCCCGGTTAAAAAATGTTTTTAAAAAAACTACTGTTATTATATATAAGCTGGTATCATATAGATTTTATTTCAAGTATTAACATTCATTCATTTTCTATTCCATTTTTCCCTTTCGGGGTCATGGGGCTGCCGGAGCCTATCCCGGTCATTACAGGCGAAGGCAGGGGATGCCCTGGACAGGTCGCCAGTCTGTCACAGGGTAGTTAGTGATGAAGCATGTTTTTGGACAGTGGGAGGAAGCCAGAGACCCCGGAGAGAACCCACACATGCACAGGGAGACCATGCAAACTCCACACAGAAAGGCCCCTCCATTGATGTTGTGTTTTTCATGTCCCCCAGCCGGGACTTGAACCGGGGGCCTTCTTGCTGTGAGGCAGGAGCGTTTCCACTGCACCACCATGCAGCCAAAACCATTATTAAAACAATTCCAAGATCCACAAACATATTTGAAAATTACATGCAACAATCTGAGAGTTTTTTTTCTTATCTTTTTTTTTGTGTGGGCTTGAAATTTATTTAAATGTGGCAGGTGGAGGGCCAAAAGTGACTCCACCTGTGTGCAGTAGCTGCTCACCTGCCGAGAGTTTATAAAAGTGGTTTTCCTCTGTCAGTGTGAGAGTTCAGTGTTTCATATGTCAGAGTCCTGTGATTATATATGTTTTTATTTATTTATTTTTTGTTTGTTTTCTGGTGGCTTCCCTCAGCAGCAAATTGGGAAAACCATAATGCCACATAAATACAACCTGAAAGTAGTTTTCCAGGATGCATTTACTCGTTAGTGTTCTTGTTTCATGTTTAGGTCTGTTCTACGAGTAATATGCCTGTTACTAAATAAAAGATATGCTTTATTAACAAAGTGTGTGTGTTTTTGTTTTTTAAGAGCTGTGTCCCTTTTTTTTTTTTTAAAGATCTTTATAGCAAAATACCTTCTAACTAGTGGACAGCTTTATCTGTTTAACTTCTTTTCTAAAGGTTCTTTTGAAAAACCTAGCAGGAAAACAAAATACTTGGGTAGTGTTAAACAACAAGAAAGGAAAATGACCATTTTATTGAAAAAATAACAAAAATTAAAGTGTAGAGTGTAGTTTTGTGTACGTGTGTGTGTGTTTATCAGTTCTAAGTCTGGATAAATGTAGAGCATTGTGTCATGAAGGGGATTGTTGGACATAAAATGAAACGTATGAATCACAAACAAAACTTTCACATTGGATCAGCTGTAGCCTGGGTTACGAACCGCCAACAGTGATGTTGACCCACATAGTGTTTGTCAAAATTGAACTCCTGGTTTTGGATGGAAGAAGAGAAGGTAGGCATGTTTCTAGACACAGAAAAGGAAAGACAGGAGCTTTGACTAGTAGTAGGAACTTTGAAGAGACTTTACCAGGAAAACTAGACTTGGTCAACATGATGGAAAGCATAAATTTGGATTTACTTTCTTTAAAAGACCAGATGGAAAGAGAGCAAGACTGGGGACAGTTTCCAGTTGTTTTCATGGTGTAGCTGAGAGGGACAGAGGAGCTCTAAAGCAGGGGTGGCTAACAAGTTTGACACAAAGAGCTGAAATATTTAACTGAGAGCCACACCACGCACTGACCTGCCAATAATAATAATAATAATGGCTTTGATTTATCTGCGCTTTTTTTTTTGGTGCTCAATGCACTTACAATGTGGCCATTATTCACGGTACCCGTATTTTCATGACCATGAAACACGCAGTTTCAGTTATGGGTGCTTTTTCTGTATTTGGCACATACAAAAGGTGTTAGGTGTTAGGTTTTAGGGCATGTTAACTCATACCAGTAAAACATGTATCAGAGTGTGTTTAAAAAAGGCAGCAGAGGCAAAACTGAGTTGGTTGGGATTTATTTCAAATTTTTTCCATCATCAATCAGCATCCAAAAATCCATCAAAGTCAGAACAGCTGGGCTAAATTTCTATCAAACACGCCAGCTTCCCTTTCGTCATCCTCAGGGTCCATCTCAATGCTGTGCGGCTCCTCATGTTTCCTGTCTCCTCAGTTTTCCTCTGCAAGCATTACTGGCTTCAGTCAAGTCGGTCTCGGACCACCTCGCTTTATTTCCACGGAAATTCAGCTGCATCATCATGTCTTGTCGGAGTTCGTTTTTCAGCTTCCTCCACTTGTGAACCATGGATTCATTCATCTTGAATTCTTTCACATCTGTTCGATTCCTCCGCGTAGCTGATAGCTTGCAGTTTGCTTCATAAGCGTGTCTCATTGCAGGCGGCATTTTCAGGGCTACCAAAGCGATGTTGTTCTGCATTATGCACATACCTGCACCTTTGTACTATTGGGGGGGTGGGGGTGTCTTCTTTCACATCCTCTCTTCTCTCCTGCTGTCCTCTCCTAGGTCCTCTTTACCGAAGTCACGCAACAACACATTAGGCGGACCGCACCATGGTCGTGAAAATACGGTACATAGAAAATATGGTAAAAGGCAAAGAGCTGCATTCTTATTGGCTGAGAGCTGCATACGGCTCAAGAGTCGCGTATTTGCAACCCCTGCTCTAGAGTGATGAGTCTAAAGTAGGAAGTTGAATGTAATCAGCTCAGTTATCTCCCTTTAACATTTCTCCATCTCCTGAAGCTCGCATGGGAGGCATAGTTTCTGTGAACGACAAGTTTGAACAAATTACACAATCATTAGGGGAACAGTCTGTTTGTACATACAAACAAGAGCTGCAATCACATGAAAGAAATAAAATACGTAAAGAAAAACGTTCAGACTTTTAAGATGAGAACAAGGAAAACTGGTTTGTTTTGTTTGGATAGAAGTGAAAATTTCAACTGGCAAGTAAATCACAAAAATGAACTGTCAACAGGATTTTCTACTTCATCTTTTTTATTTTAATTTTCTGATGGTTCATTCCAGCTTTGGATTATACCACCCCAAAAGCACATATTGTAAATGTGTGAGGTTGACTTTCAAGAGTGCAGAAAAAAACAAACAAACAAACAAACAAACAAACAAAAAACCTAAAACTGAAGGCTTCTTAAAGGGAGATTTAAGAAAGCAGGTCACATCTAAGCCAAAAATGTGACATTTAGCTAAAGGGACACTTTAGGACGAAATATTAACTAATTTACTGCCACTCAAGGTTGTTGTACGACTGTGACATCAAAAGATGTAATAATAATAATTTTTTAACTTTTATTATCTTTGGAATTTGCTTTATTGATATTTTTTCAAGTAAATTAAAACACTCCCGTCCCATTTTATGTTGTCAAAATGTAAATTTTCTATATTATCTGATGCAGATTATAAATTACAAACTTAAATTCTTGGAATTAAGCCCCTAAAGAAAAAAACTTCCTGCCTCCAAAGTTTTACTTTAACTCAAATTGTAGGAATGATTCCGAGTTTTTCCTAACTTTTCCTCACTTGGAGTACCTTTTCGACTGAACTTTCTTTAGTTTATACGCTATGTTTTCCAGGCGCTGACTTTGCATTGCTCATTGAAATTATCTTTCAATTTTGAGCAGATCCCAGTAGATGTGCGTAGAAAATTAAGATTATAATTGCATACATTTTATTTAGCACAGACATTTTAGGTGATATAAATGCTTTTTGCAGTGATAAAGTGGTCAACATCAATTGCTCAATGAAACATAACTGGGTTGACATTTAGAATATTTACATAAAGTTGTGACTTTTGTAAAATACAGAAGTGACCTAAAACACAGTTTAGAGAATGTTTTGTGTTGAAATATGAGGTTTTATGGCCATGTGACTTACTGTAGGACGTTTACAATTCTTTTATAAAATGCTTTTGTTACTATGACCTGCAACAAACTTCACATTCACTAAAGTGTCCAAGTTTTCCAAGGTTAAACTCAAATTCTCCTGTTTTTAGTGGGATGATGTTAGGTGATGGTAATGATCAAAACCAAGAGGAACTTCTTCTAAAAACCAAAACAAGATTTTAAAAATAGATCAAAAGATGATGTCGGCTTGTAATTCTTTTGCTTCATCCTTCCTATCCAGATGGAGAACATGTAAAAGACCTGTCTTATATTTGAAAGGCAAAAATCACAAAAACCGTTTTGCTGATTTAGTAAAGAATTGAGAATTCTGAAGAGGGTTTTGTATATGTTCAGGCTCAGTGTGGTTTTTTTTGTATTTGTGTGTTGACTTAGAGTACAAATCTAAAATAGTGTCTGTGGAAACTTTCTGTGTTTACATGCACTAAAATAACCCAGTTACAGTCAACTTTCCCTGTTTCCTAAACATCCTTCCATCTTAGATTAGATTAGATTTGCTTTATTGTTATTGTGCATTGTACAATGAGATTTAAGCATCGCCATCAGTGCTAGGAAGGGAAAATAAAAATAGAAACATCGTAATACAGTAAAATCAAACAAACAAACAAACAACAGCATGTACAAGTTTGCAAATATAAACTATAAACTGTAATGAAGAGTGCCGAATTTATTTTGCAAAATTGCGTACGAAAACTGTGTCAGAAGTGCAAGAGGTGGTAATGAGGTAGAGTGTTGACACTGTGGACAGAGTAAGTGTCAGAGGGGTGAGGGTGAACCCCCAGAGCAATCAAAAATTTTAGGGATCCGCTGGGGAGTTTGCCAGTTGCTTCAGAGACAGCCAAAGCCTTGGTAGTTAAAAGGTTTTAATAAAATAGTTAAAACCAGGAATGATGAAAACTAAAAAAAAAACAAGAATGACATAAAACACATGTAAAGCCGTCGCATCAGGAGTCTTTAGGAGAACAGTGGTGGTAGTTGTCCATATGACGCTATTGTCCAAGTGTCCACCTTGACGTTCGTCCCACACCCAAGTCCTTCACACGAGCAGGCCTGCACTTCAAGCCACCAGTACACATGCAATAAAAACAAGGCAAACCCACAAATAGTTTTTAAAAGCACAAAAACAGTCATGCAAAAGAGTTAAAAGTCAATCCATATAAAACCCAATTAAAATCCACTGGTGACTGAGCTACAAGCTGTTCATGGAATCCCGGGGTGTAACTGGCACACTTAGCTTTAGGAGGGGTGAAGCCCGTTCACCCCCCTGCGTCTCCATATGGCAGTGTGGGAGCTTCCCGAGGGTGTGCTGCCTCCCTCCTCCTCCACGTCAGCGAATTTGCTGGTCCACGCCCCGATGAAGACCTGTGGTGGCTGTGGCCAGTGTTCTGGCCCCACCGCGTCGTGAATTGCGCACCTCCGGCTCCAAGCCTTCCTCCTGCCTGTACCTTGCAGATTGCGTCCAAGTGTCGTGGACCTCGCGTCCCTGGCTCCGACAGCAGGCCAAACTCCAATGGCACAGGCTCCACGCTCTGGCTCCAATAGTCCTCCTCCTGCCTCCCTAAGGGGCTGACCTTTTATAAGAGGTGGTCGGTGCTTTTGGAACAGTTCTTCCCAACACTCAGAAATTACATTCATGCCCAAGATGGCCTTCTTCTCACCCAAATAGCCGTCTTCTACCACCACAACCCCACAATTCGGGACCCGAACCCCCCCCCACCTGGAAGTCAACTACTATGTAGCCTGTATAAGGGATACTTAGTCCATTTGCAGCTCGAAGTTTAAGCCAAGAGAGGACCCCACCCAAATGTTTCTCCTCGAAGAGGTCCTTACACAGACTCTCACAAAAAAGTGTTACTTGCTCCCCAGTGTCTAGCAAACACTTAACGTGTACGTCATCTATTTTAACCGTGACATATGGGCAGCTCTCTGTAAATCTGGCTGGGGGTGGGGAGCTAGGTGGGTCAGCGCTAAGGGGTCCGGTCACCTGACCCACGGTGGCCGGTGGGACTAAAAATCCTGATGGGGGACTCTAGAGTGGCAGCTTCGGCTAAAATGCCCCGCTTCTTTACAAGTGGCACAGATTGGGCGACCCTGTTGGTCCCACTCATATCGTGGTGCCCCTCTAATACCCCTATTATCTGATCTGGCTCTACTTTCTCTTCTCCAATTAGGCTCTGGCTTCCTACGTGTGTTTGGATCTGTTCGGTTTTCCTGTAACTCAGACAAAAGGGTTTTAGACATTTCAGCCATTTGGTCTTTCACCTCTTTTAGCAGTTCATTTTTCAGTTCTGTTTTCCAGTCTGTTGTGGTTTGTGCGTGGGGCACCTGCTTTCCTACTGCCATACAGGAAGACGGCGACCATTGTTCTGCTTGTTCCTCTTCCAATGAGAGTGCTTCCATCTTTACTTCGTCAAAGGATAACGTAGGAGTTTTCCTCACGAGGCGCCGTAGCTCCTGGCGAAGGGAACCTTCTCTTAATCCCATGACAAACTGGTCTCGTAGGATGGCATCACCATCCTCATAAGTAAACAGAAATGTGGATTTTATCTGTGCGTTTGGGAATTGAGCATGGTTATTGCCTTTGGAAAGAAGCTGTTTTCGAGTCTGTTTGTTTTGCTTCTGATGCCTCTGTAGCGCCTCCCAGAGGGCATCAGGTTGAACAGGTCTGAGCCAGGGTGTGAACTGTCCTTGATGATGTTATGAGCCCTAGTGAGACAGCGCGCGGGGTAGATGTCTGTCAGGGTGGGGAGAGGGCGTCCAATGTGCAGCTGCTGAACCAAACTGTTATGCAGTAAGTGAGCAGGCTCTGGATGGATGATCTTCAGAACATACTGAATCCCATTTGGCACATAGGCACATGACCGCTGGAGCCAACCCAGCTACTGCTGGGAGAAGGTGGCCACATCCTGAATAGATCACCAGTCTGTTGCAGGGTACCCCCAACCACACATCAGGGCTAATTCAAAGTCACCAATTAGCCTATGATCTTATGAAAACCTATGTTGGGTGGGAGGAAGCCGGAGTGAAAACCCAGGCATGCACAGGGACAACATTCAAACTCCACACATAAAAAACAACGCAGCCGGGATTTGAACCAGGGCCCTCTCACTGTGAGGTGAAGGTGCTAACCACTGTTTCAATGTAGTAAACAAAAACAAAAAAGAATACCGGTACACAAAAAAGCTCATGTAATATAGCTACTCCACTGCAACACAGTCCAAACAAAGGCTGCTAACGCTTCACACCCAACTATCAAACGAGAGGAACAAGTTTCATAAAAGCCACGATGAAAGAGGTGAAGTCAAGTTACTGCCTCACATCTAAACTTGTTGTACCCAGGTTTTTCCCAGAAACCAGGTAATTTGAACACTAGCATCCAATAGTTATCCTCCTCTTTTTGCTGCATCCAGGATGGATCTCTGTGATGACACTCCATCAACAGTTAAGAAAATGTTTCCTCAACTTTTCAGAAATCCTTTAATTAAAACTGCTAGACAATGTCAAGCATTATAAATATTAAAAAGTCTAACTAACTTGTTAGTTCTTAATGCACATTTAACCAATAGTGTTCACACTGGACAAGCGGGGAGGGCCATTTGCCCCTTTTTTTTTGTCTACCGTTTACTAGTGTATGTCCGCCACCTACAGTTGGAAAGGAATTGGTGTGAAATGTGGTGCAAATCTCGGGAATCCCGCTCCAGGCTTTTTCCTTCACAGCTCTATGCTGAAATATGAAAGACTTAGAGTCATATCATTCCTGCCGGCCACAAACCCAAATTATTAATTTCTCCTCCATGATCAATTTTCAAAAGGTTGGCAGTGAATTAAAAAATATGCCCTCCATATTTTACTACCAAATCCAAGTCCCTGATTGGTCACTGGTCTGACTTTCAATGTGCGCTCAGTAGTCATGCGTTTTGTACATAGAGCTTGAAAACAGTCTTAAAAATATGTGTAGCTACGCGTGAACGCAAATGTTTTTTAAAAACTGCATTTACGTTTATATTTAGATAGACTTTTCATTGAAAGTTGTCACTTGAATATGCATTGCAGAATGTACATGAAGCAGACAAGCAAGCAAAAGACAAGCAAATGATCTCATAGGGTTGTTGCTTCTTTATTTTCTTTTGCAACTTGAAAAGACAACAGACGAGCATCAAGCAATCACAACTGAAGTTCCACACAGCCAATCAGCAAAGTACAGCCACGCATTACAGGCAAAACAGTAGAAGCTTTTGTACTTGGTTAAATAAGTTAACACAAAACCTCAAAAATCAGAAAACACTGAAGCCTACTGTTGAGTTTCTTTTGTGTTATATGTGTACTGTGCTGCTTTTCTCTCTTAAAAAATGTTCTTTTTTCAATTGAATGCAGTTTTAACTCGAAATGACCTAGTTTTTCAGGCTGGAGTAAACTTGCTGAGCTCGTTTCCAGCCATGAAGAAACAGACATAACTTTGTTTCCTTTTGCAAGAGAAAAATGCAAATAATGGGCGTGATAAAAGCATGAGGAAGATGGGGTTTCCAGATAGATGATACATTTGTAAGATAATACTACAGGTAAAAAAGTGGCAAACGCTTTTTCTGCAGGCATGTTTGCAACAAGCTATTAAACTTCTTCTAGTTGTGTGGTCAAAATGTTTTTTTGTCCTTGTTTTCCTCAAAAGCAGGTAGTTTGTCATCATTCCCTGTGTGTTGCTGTTAGCTGACATATCAGCCAATAGACATTCCAAGGGCATATAATGTCCCAGTATAAAATAAAAGCCGGAGAACTCTGGTTTCATCTTCTTTTGTAACGTCTTGTCTTATCAGTGGTATCAGGTTTTGCAGCCTCGTGGAGTCAGGCTTTTTGTTCTCTGTTGCTTTTGTGAAGGAGGCAGGGGGAGGCCTACTTTTAAAGATATTTGCAGGAAAACCTGCAACTGTGGGTTTCATTGCTCCTTGTGTTAGGTTTGCACACATGTAATACGTTAAATAGCTTCCATTTTTGCATGTTGGTTTGACCTGAACACAGAGTACCTTGAAAGTGCACAAAGAACTGCAATCACTCTGAAAAATATGTACATGCAAAAGTACGCAAGTGTTAAAAAATCTTTTTAATAAAGCTCTCACAAGAGCAAAGGTATAGGCTATAGGCTAAATCAGCAAAAGAAAGGGAAATACTGAAGGCAATAAAAACTATAAAAATTCAAATAAACTACAAAAGCAATACTGACGTGCTCCTAAATGAACGGCTTAGACCCACTCCGATAAAAGTTGTCCTTTTGGTGTTTCTAAAAAAAAATAAATGTATTTGTATAGCAATTTTCACGAGTAAAAAACCAAGGAATGAACAATATAAATGTAGTCAAAATAAAATCAATGAATAAAACATCAAAGGTAAAATAAAATAAAGGTAAAAACCAGAAAAAGGCAGTCAACAAGCAAAATTCAACTAAAAGCACGTCTGAATGAAAATGTCTTAAGAAGCTTTTAAAAAACAGGTTCGCATATAAAGAAAATTGAGCTCGAAATTGCATTTCTGAAAAATTCTTGATTCAAATTGTTGTAAATCAGGAGCAGATGGAAAGAAAATGTTGTTAGAAAAAGATCATACTTGTTCATAGCTGTTACAATGGGACACAAGCTCCCTGCTCCGCTCCATTCTGATGAATCGACGTTTCCTTTGTCTGAGCATCTGGCTCTAAACTGTACGGAGATAGATAACTCCAATATTGCTCGCCATTTTTGTTGCACTAGTAATGTTAGGTTGGGTTTGTGAGGGACTGTAAGCTACTGGGAGATCGTGTAAACAGAAAGCTCTCAGTCATAGGTGATGGGAAGAGGGGTGTGGGCTTACTACGTGCCAACAGTCACCCCCACAACTCAGAGACAAAATTCTAATATACTACTGGCATTCTGCAGGAACCATGTCCTAGAAAACAACAGTTTTTTCCCCTAAAAAGTGTATTATCCTAATTAAAAGACCACTGGGGACGATTTAAAAATAGATTAAAAGATGGTTGGCAAGAGAGCAGAGAAATATTTTATGGTTACAACAAACAAAAGGCTTTTTTTCCGCGGTACTGTAAGACTTTTTACAACAACAGCAATAAATTAATCAATTAAACACAACCTTCCTTTAAAATAATCTTTAGCAGGTTTTTATCTAGTTATGTGTCACGACCTCTGATTGGTCAAAGATTCTGTCCGCTGATTGGCTGGCTTGTACACGTCAGTAGTAGTTAGTCTTCTTCCTGGTTGCTGAAACACCACTTTGCTTGGTGAGCCACTCCACTTTACACGAGCTCATCTGTTTATGATTTTTTTGCTGACTTTATTTCACTTTTTTTGTCTAACATAGGAGCGTAAAAGGAAAAAAAAAAATCCGAAATGTTACGACTTCCCGGGGACACGCGGCCGCCCTGCGAAGTCTAAAGGTGACGAGGTGAGCGCGCGCCGTCGTCCAGGAAAGCTGTGTTGTCACTGGACGCAAACATGAGGTTTCGTTTGCTGAGGAGAAACCTGCTCGCCCTGCTGGGGGTCGCCTTCGTGGTGGTGACTCTCCTGCTCTCCACTCGGGTTTTGGTAGTTTCTGAGGAAAGTGACTTTCAGCTACCCGGAACTGTGACTGACAGGAATCGGGACTCGCTGTCGTGTGACACGTTCAGGTTCAGGTATGACTCTCTGGACGGATTGAGGCAGTCCGTTTACGGTGCCAATTACAAACAGTGCGTTTTCAACGCAGAGAAGTTCCCAGGAGAGTCCCAGCTGGTTCTGGTCGTGCAGGTTCACAACCGTCCAGAATACCTCAAACTGCTCATCAGGTCACTGGAGAGAGCCGCAGAGGTCCACAGTTTCCTCCTGATCTTCAGCCACGATTACATTTCTGAGGAAATGAACAGAATCGTGCGTGGGATAACTTTCTGCAAGGTGCTGCAGATTTACTTCCCCTTCAGCACTCAGCTTTATCCCCAAGAGTTTCCTGGGCAGGATCCACGAGACTGCCCCCGAGACCTGTCCAAGGACAAAGCCCTCAAAACAGGATGCCTCAACGCCAAGCACCCGGACTCGTACGGACACTACAGGGAAGCTTTCATCACGCAGACCAAACACCACTGGTGGTGGAAGCTGCATTTCGTGTGGGAGCGAGTTCACGCCATGCAAGGCTACAGCGGCTTTGCCGTCTTCCTGGAGGAAGACAACTACATCCTACCGGACTTCTTCAGTTTTTACAAATTAATGGCTGAGTTTAAAAAGACTTGCTCAGACTGCGACTTGCTCGCTTTGGGCAATCACAATGACTTGAGTGACTTCGCCAGCCTTTCTAATAAAGTGTTAACCACGGGGTGGCTGTCCACCAAACACAACATAGGTATGGGCATCTCCAGGGAGGTGTACTACAAGCTGATGGGCTGCAGTGACGAATACTGCACTTACGATGACTACAACTGGGACTGGACGCTGCAGCACCTTTCCGGAACCTGCATATCCAAGCCTCTGAAGGTTCTGGCCGCGCTGGGGTCCAGGGTGCTCCACACAGGAGACTGCGGCCTCCACCAGAAGGAGAGCTGCAATCCTGAGCGTGCCTTAAAGAGGGCAGAGGAGAACGTGCAGAAGGCTAAAAGCAGCCTGTTTCCTCAGTCGCTCGTCCTCAGTGCTGCAGAGACGGTGGAGCACAAAGCCCACATGAAGAACGGAGGATGGGGGGACATCCGGGATCATATTCTGTGCAAAAACTATGCCAAACGTCTTTGAAAGGACACCTTTTGTTCGGCCTAAAATTGCAGATGTGCCAACTTTAAATGGATTCAATTGGTGCCGTAATGGGTCGTGGATATTCTTCGATCAATAGGATCGACCAAAGCCTTACCGATGCCAAAGACTTTTTTTCTCAGTGTTTCACAAGCCAAAAACGGATCCGATTTGTAGAAAATTAATATATTAAAGGGTGCAGTATATGACTAAGACATTCCGCTTTTGTTTCCTGACCTGGGGTCGTGACCCTAAACTTGACTGTCAGGCTGCCTGCCTTAGAAGTGCCCTGATTGCTGTTTGACGTCCCTTTATGTAACACAACTTTCCACTTTTTCGTGACGGTGCCTTCCCTTACGATGTTGTTTTTATGTTTTTATCATAAGAACACAAAGTGGAATTTATGTAGCAGAATGTAACCGTGGGACCAAAGGGAAATTTTGGGGGGCTATTTGAGCTTAGTTTACTTGTCACACAGACTCTTGTGCTTTTCCAGGTGGGGTTAAGACCACAAATTGATTATGTGATGCCCTTTTGGAATCGCTTGTATTGTGTAAATATCAGGGTCACATGTTCTGCTTTATCACATTTGCACCTTTTTTTTTCTTTTGAGCAGGTTTGGGATAGATCATTTAAATAAGAACGGCATTAAATTTAAAGAGATTTTTTTTTTTCAAGGATATTTTTTTAATTATTTTTGCTTTGTAACTGTGACGGTAACAGCAGTGATTATTTTTTTTTTTTTTTTTTAAAGCTAACCAGAAGTGCTTTATCCCCCCCCCCTTTAAATTGGCTTGTGAAGAGATTTCTGTGCACTGATATTATTATCAGCAAAGTACTTACCAGCGATATTTTATGCTGTAAAAATGTATGGATCCAATTTCCTTTTTTTTTTTTTTTTTTTTGTCATTATGAAATTTTGTAAAACAAAAAATTGAAATTCTGTCTCTTAAATAGTAGTGACACCAGGAAAGGAGGTTGAACCTGATGTGCCTTATGGGAATTCCTTCAAAATAAAAGGTATGGAATAATGCAATACAAAAAAAGCTTGGGGGAAATGCAGATCATGATTGTGAATTGACTATCTTGTGTGTATATTTGTAATTTCTTTGTTCTGATTTTTCTTAATGAATGGTGCCAAATATTTCTTTGTCACCCCTTTTTTTTCTTTTTTGCTCTGATAATCACTTGAATTCGGTGTTCACTCTTTGTGCCAAATGGGAAAATAAAATCTTTTTTCTCTGTCTATTGTTTCCTGTGAACCATTAAATGTGCAATAAACTGTTAGTTCAAAATGTTATGATCCAGTTATTAGATCTTTAAACTGAATTAAAATGCATTATCTATTATTGTAACAATTTTAAAAGTTTCACTACTATAGTATGCATCAAAAACTACAATAATTGGAATATTTTTGAAGCATTAATAGGACAAACACTTGAATGAAAGGACATGTGTTACACTTCCGTTAAGAAAAAGCTGTCAATGAGCCTTAAACATGAGCTTCGGGGAAACGAGATGGGCTGAGTGCTTGTCACGTGACAGCCAGTCGCGCATTTGATTGGTCACCTTTTACTCCGTGTTTATTTCCGGAAGTAAGTTGTCGACAGACTTTTGCTTTCATCGAATTGTAAATCTACAGCGCCACTTTGACAGGTAATAAACTAATAAAAAGAAACTTTTAAATACAAATATTTTTAAAATCGTATTATAAACCAAACACCTGTCAGACTAACCCATAAAGCAAGTCTAAGCTTGTACGTGTAGCCTGTGTTAGCCTTAGCGTTAGCTTTTGTAGCCAACTAAATGGTTTTCCGTCAACAGGAGTTCCTAAATATACATTTTACGGAATTTCACAAAAACTTTATGTTTTAAGATATATATGTTATTTTTGTGGGACGAAATGGATACGAGAAATGTCTTTCGGTGAGACTGACTTGTTGTTGCGCTAAAATTAAGCTAGCTAGAAAAAAAATTGCCAGCTAGTAGTATCGCTTTCCTCCCAGATACTATTTATAATATTGTATATAATATTGTATGGATCTAGACTGTAGAAAAGGTGTGATGAGGCCTGTCTATCATCAACACAGCTTACATAGTAAAAATGATTATCTTAGTGGAACCTAAGTTTTTAGACAGGCCAGCTTCTTGAAACCTCTCTATTGTTGAAGGTGCGACCGGACCAGAACCGCAGGATGACCCACTGGTTTCACAGAAACCCTCTGAAAGCAACGGCCCCGGTCTCCTTCAATTACTATGGAGTAGCTGGAAGCCCCGCAGCCAACAAGATATGCAAGTGTGTACAAGATCTGCACGTTTCATAGCATACTGTATTATCGGCAGGATGTTATGGATTGACTATAGTAAATATAAATAATAAATAAATAATTTAAGAAAAAAGGTTGTGTAGGGTGACGTCATAACACAAAGATGGCTGTTCCACATGCAGTGACCTGAGGACCACCCGAGCCAGACTGTTGGACATGTTCACGGATTCCACCTGCAATCCAGAGATGATGAAGAACGCCACAGACGCTTACTTCTCCTTACTGCAAGGTAACCTGACAATTTGTCCTTTGTCCCCCAGAGCTGTTTGTTTAGGAACATGTCTTTAAATAAGATTTCACTCTAACAAAGAACTAATTTATCTTGATTTGATAGAATTTCTGTTTCAAGTTTCAGGTTTGTTTGTTTTTTTCATTTCTAATGTTGCTGCTTGCTCATCCTGCTTCTAACCAGCTGCCTTTTATTGTTGCTTTGCTTTGTTTCTATGCTTTTGTTTTCGCTGGATTCTGACTAACAGGTTTTATCGCCGCTCTCGATGGAACCACACAAGAGAACAAGATGAGGTTCATCCAGAACTTTAAGTGGACCGACACCTTACATGGAAACACTCCCAGGTGAAAACAAAACAAAAAAAAAAGCCAAAAGCAAAGGGATGCTTGCTCTGTTTTTCTTATTTATCTCTCTTTGATTACGTTTTTTTTTTTTTTTCATCTGAACTTTAGTTGATGCCTCTGTCTTCTGCCCCCAGTGCCCAGCAGGATGCAATCTTTGAACTTGCCTCCATGGCCTTCAACGTTGCTCTCTGGTACACCAAGTTTGCCTCCAGACTTGCCGGGAAAGAGAAGTTAGTGCCTCTGCCGCTTTAGGAATTCAACAGGAAAGTACAGTAATGGTACTTTGACTGATTTCCTGCTGTTTCTGTGGTCCACAGCATAACAGAGGCTGAAGCCAAAGACGTCCACAAGAGCTTGAAGGTTGCAGCAGGAATATTCAAAAATCTCAAGGTAATGTGTGTTTGTGTGTGCGTAGGGGGAGCTTTTTCCTGTCAGATGTTAATAGATTTAGACATACAGAATTCTACTTTTTTTCCAGTCATCTATAGAAAAAGAAATAAAGTTTAATATAAACAAAATGGCAAAAAGGAAGCAACGTTTCTTACTTTCAGACCTTTTTTTATGTCGTTGGCAGTTAGCAGGTTTCAATACTTGTCTGCAACACAAGACTTAGTATTTACAATTTTCTGGTTTTTGTGTGTTTGTTGCTTTTTTCTTGACTCATGGGCGGGTGGCCACAAGTTACATCTGCTGGAGTGACTTTTTGTAGAAATTGTTCTCCTCATAGGCAATATTTTACACGATATGTTTTATAAAACAAACACAACTTTTACCTGTGTATGTCATTTATCTGTTTACGTTTAGTAGTTTGCTTGTTTTTTACAATTAAATCTAAGGATACACAATAAATATAGTTGTTATAGATTATTGCATTAAAGCACAATTATGAACTCTGAAGTACTTCTTATCACTTCTTATCACATGACAGGGGTGTGAAGGAATCTGTTTACCTGTAAACATTTAAGGTTTAGACAAAAAGAAATAGAAGGTTTAAATATTGGATTTCAGCAAAAATCGCTTGTTAGTATCTGTTTGGCTGGACTTATCAGCAAGATGTGGGTTAAAGTCCAGATGTCTGCCTTTAATGCACTAGACTAGGGTTTGCTTAGTCCTTTTTTTTGACTTTGTCATCTTTTTAATATTTTTTCTTTCAAATAAAGCTAAACAGAGGAAGTTCTCGACCTCGGTTTTGGCCTTGGAGTCGTAGCAGAAGTTGTCATAGTTTCCCTCTGCCTGACAGATGACTGAAAAACCACAAAGAAAAAAACTGTTTTTCATCATTTTTGTGAATGATCTCAACGAGTGCAGCTCTCCCAAACAAATTGACAAATAAAAAGATTTGTTTTTCTCCACAGGAAGTCCACGTGCCGCGCCTCATCACTCCGGCTGAAAAAGGCAAAGACCTGGAGCCCAGAGTCATGGACGCATACATCATCCAGAGTCAAGCAGAAGCTCAAGAAGGTAGCAGCAAAACTCCAGACACTTTCTACCAGAAAGATTTCATTTCTAGCCAGTCGAAACTTTAAATATGTTTATTTTTTTTCCGTTAACAGTGACAATTGCCAGAGCAATTGAACTGAAGCACAACGCCTCGCTCATCGCAGCTTTGGCCTTTGAGACAGCAAACTTCTACCAGAAAGCCGGTAGGTGTTACTTCCCATCTCCACTCCCTACCTGCTTCCTGTTTGCTTCAACTTTATTAAGTCACCCCAGTCATCTGTTGATCTATTGTAAAATCATTTTAGCAGTCTTTTAATTATGATTTTGCTGTTTTTTAAGGCAAAATCACAAACCTGTGTTTTTTTTTTTGGGACACAATTTATGCAGAGCGGCAGAAGTTCATTAGAAATTTACCTCTGATATGTGGGCGGGACCTATAGCGCAGGGCCACCTCACCCCTCACTTACCCTCCCCTTTGCTGAGAGCTCTCTGTTTACACTCTCCCACTAGCTAACAGTCTCTCACACCCCCAACCTAACATTAGCGGTGAAACAAAAATGGCGAGCGATATCGGAGCTGTCCAGCTGTATTTTTTTTTAGCCAGATTCCAGCTCGGATTAGGAAAACAAAGACGTACATGGATATGTTTGTCTACAAGTGGATGCATCAGAATGGAGCGGAGCAGGGAGCTTGTGGCCTTCCCAGCGTATTTTCGACGTCACAAATACGATCCTTTCAAACGGCCTTGTTTTGTCTGCTCCTGATTCACACCAATTTGAAAAAAGCAAATATTCAAAAATGCAATTTTAAGCTTAATTTTCTTAATATATGTCCTCCATCAGGAAAATAAATGCCACAAGAACATGTCAAAAACGTATATTTTTTAAATCGCAGTGGGTGTCTGATCTGCAGCTGCTCTGTTTTTCTCCTCAGATCACACACTCAACACTCTGGATCCAGAGTACAGCAGCAAGTGGAGGAAGTACCTTCAGCTGAAGCAGCAGTTCTACATGGCTTATGTGGGTTCACACAGATGTCCACAGCATTATGTTGTGGGAAAACAAGTCCTCTTTGGAAAAAGTCCCACATTTATTTTGTCTGCAGGCGTACTGCTATCATGGACAGACTCTGCTGGCCAGCGACAAGTGTGGAGAGGCCATACGATCGCTGCAGGAGGCCGAAAAGTGTGCGTTTGCTCTGGATGCTATTTGATTTATCTAGAAAAGGGAAATCTAATAAGTCAGTTCTTGAACGGTAGAATGTCGTTTTGCATATTTCTGCGGTTTTTCCGTCCTGACAGGTGTTTCCTGTCATGCAACCGAAGTCTTTCGCGTGAATCTGCTGCGTTTTCCCTTCCGTTTAGGTTACTCCCGGGCAGAGGCACTGTGTAAGGAGTACCGTCACACCAGCGGACCTGGCGCCACAGCCAAACCCTCGGAGCAGCTGTTCTTCCTCAAGCTGGGGGGCCTCATCAAGAACACACTGGAGAAGTGCCAGAGGGAGAACGGCTTCATGTGAGTGGGGCTGGCGTGGAAACGGAAGCGTTTTCTTCCGCTTCCCATGTCATCTCCTGCTTTGGTTCCTCAGATACTTCCACAAAGTCCCGGCCGAGGCGCCCCAGCTGGAGCTGAAGGCCAGCTACGGCCTGGCCGAGCCAGTCGGATTCGAGATGCCCCCCCTCAGTGAGCAGTGCACCCCTGAAGTCTACGCCACCTTCGATCTGACCAAGGGAGCCAAAAACGACAAGGTGACAGCAAAGACAAAAATGTCAAAACGTCCAACACAAATCCAGAAACGGGGTTGTGAATCTTTACAAAACGTGAAAAACACATCTGGAGGGGTAAACATTTTTTCAAATTCTACATCATATTTTCTTTTTTTTTTTTTTTTTTTTTCAATCAGGGCAAACCGAAGGAAGAGGAGGTGAAGCCGGTGAAGGAGCCCGACCTGAAGCCACAGAAGGACACGGGCTGTGTCCTCTCCTAAACACTCATCACCGTTTCCAACCCCCACTGCAGTCAGCAATCGTCCCACCATTTGCTCCCCCAGAATTCCCTTTACTCATGCTGTTTTATTATTTTTGGTATTATCAATCAATGATGTAATGCATTCCTGCTAAGACAAGTACACCTATTCTTCATATGAGCAGTTATCGTTTGGTATTTGATCCGTCTCATCCAAGTACGGTAAAGTGTTTGAGCCTATGGGGGGGGGTCTTTGTCTCTTCTATGTTTTCTTATTTTAATTTTTTATTTTTATTAGTTAAAAAAATGTCAAAAAGCCTAAATTCTGAAATGAAATGTTTAGGTTTGAGCTTAAGATATATTTTCTTGAACTTAAACCAAAAAAATTCAACAATTTTTGGGGAAAATGTCAAAAATATGACAAAAATGTTCCTTTTTATAGTTAAGCAGAATATTGTGACATATTATTGTAATGAAAAACTGCTGGAATTCTACTTAAAAAGGTATCAATTTAATGATTTGAGTCTGGATACTTCCCAAAAAGATTTGAGGAGAAACAAAGATATTAATAAGATTTTGTTAAGATTTTTTTTTTGTGGATAAAAAGTCAGAATTCTGATATTTAGTTAAATTTTTAAGATCAAAGTCCCGACTATGAGATACATTCCTAAAAATTCTAAAAACTCCAAATATTTTTGTGCGTGAATTTACTTCAATAAAAAACTACGGCCATCGAAGGAAAATAATATATGAGAGTAAAGTTGTAAAATTACGAGGAAGAAATTGTAAAAGCATAAGAAAAAAGTCAACGTTTTACAAGAAAAGTGGTACAATTACTGGAAAAAGGAGAAAAAAATGGTACATTTGTGACTTAAAAGTTTAAAATTTACAAGGTACAGGTCTTGCTTTTTTGAAAATAAAGTCGTAAATTAGTGAAAATAGTCAGATGTACTAAAAAATAAAGCAGATTGTTGAGCAGTCTGATGTCCAACAACAGAAATGAAACCAGTTAATGATCGATTGTCTTTGTTGAAATGTTTTCATTTTCTTTTAAAAGAAAAACCATGACTTTCCTTGTAAAATTATAACTTTTATGAAACCTTATTGTACAACTTTATTCTCGTAATTTTTGCGACTCTATTCTTGTAAAATGTAGATTTTTTCCCCCTCAGTTTTATCATTCTATTCTTCTTAACTTTAGCCTTTTTTCATCATTTTACAACTTTGTCATAAAATTTTACCTTATTTTTCTCACATTTTATGACTTAATTACTGTAAAATCTTGCCTTTTTTTCTCATTGTACAACTTAGTTGTAGTATTTTGACTGTTTTTTTTCTCAGAGTTTTAAGACTTTATTTTCAAATATTTGTTCAGTTTTCTTCTTTTCTTGTGCCGTTATTAGTCCCTCTTGGAAAAATACTGAAAATGCTGAAAATGATTTAGCTGGTAGTTTAGTTTTTTTTCTGCGGTGGTTCTAATCGAGTCTGTCTCCAAACGTGTCGTTTTTGGAGTTTACTCTCCTTTTTGCCTGAGAAATCTATTTTTTATGTGCAGAAAGCAGCACTTTAAGGAAGAACCAAACCAAACCAGCCTACTTCTGTTGTTTTTTTGTTTTGTGCAGTGTGGTATTTTAAGGTCTGGAGCCCCCACCAAGAAGGTCTCTGCAGCTTCTCAGCTGCAAAGTCGTCACAGAAGAAAAGGTGAAGTTAGGACAGATCTGTTTTAAATCAGAATGTTATCTGCAGGATTTTACCAGCCTCTTAAATATGATTTCAATTAAAACACTAAGCTCTTTACAATGCTGGATGCTCTTTCAGAACACAAAGCTAGAAAAAAAAGCACTTTTATCATCTGGAACGTGGGATCCAGACTAGCGGAAAGAGCATTGGTGAAGTCTGTTCACTCCGGGACGTTTGAATTGGGTTTGACATAACCGTTTACAGTTTATTGCATCTTCTGATGGATTTCTTTTTTTGCACATTTGCTGTTTCTTTTGCTTTTTAGCACATGTTAGAAAACTGTCCTTGTTGGATGCTACTGATGTGAAGTCTGTTTTATGAGGAAAAAAATAATTTATTTCCGCTCGGACTCAACTGAATACACTTTTGACATCATGGAGTTTTGAATTGCAGTCTGTTTCTATGGATGTTGACTGAATAGTTTTTGAAATGCAGGAAGTAACTGCTCTCAGTGTTCCTGAAAACCACATACATGAAAGTGGACTCTTGCTCTATGTTCCATCCCTCCCGCTTTTCAAAATAAAAGTCCTGTCAAGTAAAGCATTGCTCGTAGCTGCTGGAAACATAAAGAAACAGTAATATGCTGCTTTAATGTGCTGTTTGCTAACCAAAAGTAGACGTGTACACCTGTATGGCACACTATGGAGATGGTTTGAATGATGTGTACTGTAGTTCATCTTTTATTTTTTAAAGTCAGTCCCCGTCAGTTTGTGAGCTAATGTTTGAGGTTAAGTCCCGTCATCCCAAATGTGTTCACTTCCCTTTCTCTAAGTGTGTCTTTCATTAAAAATAAAATTCATATACGTTATTAAACGTTTTCATTTATGTATAAAAAATGTATTAATAATGCATCATCATTTAAAAGAAAACCATTTTCTGCAATGTATCTTTAGAAAATATAAACACATTGATTATTTCATGTTAAACATTATATTACCTGTAATAAATCATCATAAGCCGTGTCAGATTCTTGTGAAATAAATTGTTTTTAGTGATCAGTTCAGGTACTTTTTAATCATAAATATTTGACCTGAGTTTTAAAATGTTTTTGTTTTTAATAGGACATTATCAGGCTATGGTCCACGTTGAAGTTCCTAAAAATTTTTAAAAACATGTACTTTGCAAATAAATCGATTAAAAAAAGCAAACTATAGACATTTAGCTGTAAAACTTATGTTACCTTATTCCTACTCAAATAATTCCAACAAGATATTTGACTGTTTTCATCAACTTTACATGTATTATGCTTTGAAATTCAGTTTGCAGTTGAGCAGGTGAGGCTCTTAGGTAGCAGTTGAGGGTTAGGTGGGTTGCTCAAGGGCACTTCAGCCACTAAAAATGATGTGGGAAACAGTTAACCTTTGAGCTAAACCATAGGAATTTAGACAAATTGGCTACTAATGCTTCTTGGGCTTTAAGGCCACAGCTCAAACCAGAATTCCCGTCATGACTTCAAGATATGTCCAGATGATGAACTCGTGTTGCCATGACGGCGTACCGCAAGGATCTCATTGTGACTGTGATCTGTACGGCCCAGTGAGAAAGAAACTCAAGAAAGTTCAGCTCTGTAGACCAAAGTGGACCTGAGTGATTTTCTTGAAAGAAAGTTTTCTTGGACTTTATGGTTATGGTGAATAATCTAGGATGGGGAGGAAGAGGGTGGGATCTTTGGCAAAAGGTCCAGAATCCAAGAGCATAATCCAAAGCCAATCCAGTTTTAGTTCAGATCAATATAGTCATCCCTTTCTGAACACATGGAAGTAAGAACATGCAAAAAAATATTGCTTTTTGGAGACAGAAAGAAAGGAATCACACACAATTAAAAAAACAAAAAAGTTATTTAGATTTATTACCTTCAATTCTGTTTCTAAGAAGTGTTTTAAAATACTCAACCAGATGAAAATGAACAGATTTCAAAAGTTTATTTTGTGATGATCTATCAAAACAAGCTGCTGGATGTCTTGTGGGTTTTGTGTTGCTCATTGTGCAGTTTACGAGGCGAGAAGTGTCAATAAAGCTTGACATTCAACACCCTCCTGCCACCACCACCCAGGTCCGGCCCATCAGGCTTAAGAAGGAAACATGGTAGGAGCCTGTGAGAAGGTTTGTATTTGTCATCTCCGGTTTCAACACTAACTCTGCATCCTGGATTAGTTTTGTCCAAACAGCTGAGTTGTACTGGATGGAAACAGTGCAGATGGGAGACTAACTTCTGGAGAATGAACAACCAGGTCAAACTTTCTACTAAACAACAGAAACTCCATGTGTGAGACTTTGAATTTGACGTTCGTCCGCCTCTACAATTTTTCAGGAGCCAACAGAAATCCCGGGAGCGGCTTTGCCTAAACAGAGGAAGATCCTCCACTTCTCTAGCGGTGAAACTCTGGAGGTAGAGGACAGCACAGATGAGGAGCTATCAAAGCCAATCCCCTTTGAGGATCCAGCAGGGAGGGTAGGGGATTTGCTAGAAAATAAGGTTCCTGTCAGGTCATGTGTTCTACAATCATTTTTCTAAGTCAAATACTCACAAAGAAATGATCCAAATATAGCTTTGATGGTGCTTTAATCTGAACATTTAGACACAAATTCCGTAATCAATTCGATTTATGACCCACTAGTGTTGTTTATTGAGGAACATTAATCATTTACTATGACCAAGATTAAAGAAATGTCCCAGCATGTCAATAATAAGACTACTTACATCTGTCCGGTTACCTAGAAACCAACAGTTACCACACTACCGTATCCCCAGTAAAAGACGTGTACATCAAACATTTAAAATCCCCAAATTTGGATGATTCAGAGGGGAATTTAGGTGGAAGTTGGCAAAATTGGAGGTCTTTGGCATCAACTCAAAATGGAGTTTGGAGGAGGAGGAATATTCCTAAGGACCACAAGAACATCCCCCTCAGTGTCAAACACGGAAGGGGAGATATTATGCACTAGGACAGTTTGGGCAAATAGGTGACCTGGATAAAATATCAAGGTTGTAGATCGCCCAGTAGAGCAAAAACTGTCCACAGGCAACAAGTCGTAGTGGACAGATTTGTGGTATCGTATGGATTTTTCTTTATTTTTGACCCCTGCAAATCCTGTGGGTTGTGCAAGGAGCCCATGAGTGCTGTTCATGTTCAAGTGCACGCTCCTTGCACCCATATTTTACCTACAGCATCTACCCATAAGGGATAATGCTTTACTAGCAACTAGAGAGTGCTTGTGACTATACCTTAACACACGTGGACTGTATCCACGTTTATCCCATACTTTGTAGATATACACATCTGCGTATGTGTAACCCTTGTGCTATCCTAGGCACTTTACCATTGGGAGTTGGGTCATCTAGATGCACTAGACAGTGCTCTGAACCTTTTTTTTCAATTTTTTGTGATCTTCACTGGTTCAATGGATTACATGAAATTTTTCCACCTTTATCCACCTTTGTCATGGTAGGGAGAACATGTCAAAGTAAGGGTGGGGTCATCCAAGATAGCACAAGGGATAAACAAACACAGGTCTCAAGCTATAAGACCAGGGTCCCATTCCAAGGCAACCACTGTTATTTTGCAGATAATAAAATGAATGCTACGGCCATCATGCAACATGTTGTTGACCAAAAATAGACAGATGAAAACAGGAAGTTTAAACATTACATTGTTATGTACGTCATATGAGACCTGGCATAACAAAAGGCATTCATTCCAGTGGAACGTTCGTTATTTATTATTAAGTTTACACAAGCCTATACTACAAAGTAAAATATAAATAAGTTTGTCACTTTTTTGGGATGTGTTTATTGTTATTTTGCTCCGCTCAAATTAAACCACCAGTCTATAGATAAATCACTAAGTTGATCGTGGACAAATCTACAAAATTAGCAGGAAATCAAGTTATTTCCTCTTTTCCAGACTAAGTTATCCTTCAAGAATGCGGCCTTTCTAGTCGGGAGGATTTCACTTCTAGGTGTGTACTGTGGTCAACGAACTAATAATGATAACTGCTGACTATCATAGACTCTTCTTTGATTTGGTTTTAAAAAACTACAGCTTGCGATTTTCTTGGAGAGAGGTTAGCTGGAGTTTTTGGGCTGAATGCTGCCAAGTATCAGTACGCCATTGATCAGCATCATCGAGAACACAAGGTATACCTCAGTAAAACGTTACTCAAAACATATAAACATAAACAAATATGTGAGCATTCAGGTCTTGCATTTCATTTTTTCTTTTCTTTTTTTGTCTTTCCCATGACGCTCTAACAGATAGATGAGCGGAGACGACCAGAGATGCTGAACCTCTCTCCTGGAGCGAGTGGAAGCTCTTATGGAGCCATGGCAAATTTCAACCAATCTTCTGATTCCACAGGGAGGTGTGGCAACAGCGGAGGATATTATAATAAAGGATATCAAGCAAACCAAGAGAAATCCGAATAGAGAAAGAAACAATGTGGAAATCTGGAAATGTTACAAGAGTACAAGTGTTTTGTGATGGATCATTTAGAAATAAATGATGGCTAAGATGATACACATGCCAGAGTAACTATGAAAAGCTACCTTTAACCAGCTTTAACTGCTATATTATTCTTTTATTGTAAAATGTCTTGCAAGGTGATGAAATGCAGGAAATAAAATCCATAAGCTGTTACATACCAAATTTGACTTATATGATGGTTTCATATGATGGATAAGAATGTGTGATAAAATCTGGCGATTAAAAAACATACACAAAAAACATTAAGAAAATCGCATCTGCCTGTCTGATGAAAACTAAAATGTCATTCGACGAGGATGGGATTCGAACCCACGCGTGCAGAGCACAATGGATTAGCAGTCCATCGCCTTAACCACTCGGCCACCTCGTCAGATACGCGGGCAGCAGCAAGATTTACCTTTTGTACTATAGACATAAATGTGATAGAATGATTCGTCGGGTCGCGGATTACACGTCTATCAACGCTTTTAGTTAGCAATTGGGCAAAAATGTCCAACTTTAAAAATATACCAAACCGAGGTTCCAACGTTACACGTTGCATTCAGGATGCGACCTATTAAATAAGCTTTCTGTTAACGTAAAATTTAACACATGAAATTAGCGCATAAGATGAGAGAAATCCTCGCAAACTGCGATAATTATGACGTTTAGTATATCAAGTAATTATCAGCTTTCTTGTGAAATTGATGTCACGGTGAAAAAAAAAACGAATAAAAAAATAAATAAAAAGTCTATTTGCTCAGTTACATGCCTAGTGGTTGAAAACAAAAACAACAATAACACTACACAAAAAAACATCAAGTTTGTTATAAAACGTGCAATTATGCAGCTTTTCTAGCCTTTATGCGGATAACAATTATGTAAAAACCTCCTTGAGAAAATTAAAATGTGTCGCCCCCTAGTGTTCTACAGGATAACACAAGAACCGTGGTGCTTTAATGACACCTCGAAAGTTAGATTTTAACCCGTGATTTAAATTAGTTAATCCTCCAAATGATTAAAGAATGGTTAATAAAACAACTTGAAATAATATCTTTTTTGCAACAGTAAAATCTGAGATATTTTCCAAGCGTTCATTTAAATGTTTACTGTCTATGTGTTTGGTCACATATATTTACTGAATACCACAAAAATGTAAAAAAAAAATGACAAAGGCAGGGTTTATTTATATTATCTACATTTTGTAGCAGTTTTAGATTATCTACATTGCACAGTTAATCATTCAGTAAAAAGATTGCAGTGTCAGAAGCCACTGCAGGTGGATCACATGTAAAAAAAAAATCTCTCTGCCAATTAGTAACAGTTTTATGTCAAAGTCCTTTTGTTGCTCTTTGGAGGCACCATAAACTGGATATATATGTTAAAGTCTTAACACTGCAAGCACATTGGGGTCAAAAGCAACAGAATTAACTCCATGACACGATGGAGAAGGTGCTCCTTTTGTTTGGACTTGTCTTTTTGACCACATCATATGCTGTGAGTATAATCAATGCACAAAAATAGTGGATATTTATGCAAAAAGTTTATGCAGTGACTTTTTTTGTGCAGAAGCCAGTTTCCTTGGAAGTACATGGTATGTAGGTAAAAAACAAACAAATGTGTTGACCAATGATTTCTGAAAAGTGGTAAAACATGAATGTTTTTCTCACAGAGGTGTATGAAAACAGTGAAGATGTGAATCCTTTCCTTAACGAGGGTAAGATAAGATATTCCGTTTTTTTTAGCTGATAAAAATATATGTAGATACATCATATTTACATTTCAGGTTCAGATGCCAACCTAATTGAGGGCGACATTTTACTTCCTGTGAGTTCTAACTTTTACAATATATTCCTAATTTTTTTGTTGGCAGCTACCTTCCTTTTTGAGTGGCTATGATACTTTAAAAACTATTTTATATTAACCTGACTTAAATAAAAACTCTTCATGCCATAGAAAGAAAGGAATGCTCTTATTAATGAACGGTACAGATGGCAGTTTCCCATCCCCTACATTCTTGGAGATGATTTGGGTGAGTTTTTTTTTTCACATTAACAGTCTTAACCAGAGTTATTTTGATGTCATTTTTATTGGTGCAAAATAGCGGCAACTTTAGAATATCTTATATTTAATAAGATTTTTTTTTTAATTAATGTAGGATAGTTTTAATCTAATGACATAAATGGAAATTATGTAAATTGAAGAGGTTTGTAGCTTTATTTTAATGTCATAACTTGCCATTTTTCATTTGTTTTATGACCTTTCTCAAGTTTTGCTGTTTACAGCTATGGTTTAAAGCAGTGGAGATTAAACTAAACCATCAGGGCCTTCAGGACTTAAGCAAGCTTGAATTTTCCAGATTAAAGGATACACTAAAATGAATTTTAGAATAGGCTTTTTTGGATTATAAAATGGTTTAATATTCATAAATACATTTTTTTACTGTAAAAAAGTCATAAACTCAATGAGAATTATGCTCAATGTTGAAATGCATCTGCAAACTCACACTGATTTCTGCCCAGAGTAAAAAGCACAAAATGTGACACAATTATGCAGCTTTATTGTGTTAAATTTGTTATGTTAGCTCCTTAAAAGTCAAAGTCAACCTTATTGTCAAATATGCTGCATCCGTAAGACATACAGCACGGATGAAATTGCTTTCCTCTCACCCCACAGTGCAAGCAGCATATAAAATAATAAATAAACGACTTAAAAAATAAATAAAAAGACACCAATAATAAGAAGAATAACTAGTAGTCTAAACAGAGCAAAAGAGCAGTGACATGGTTAAAGTGGCACCCTGCACTCTCACTCAAATCCATTTTCATATATATGATCAGTTCTGAAAGAAAAGGGGGAAAATCAACAAATACATTTTAAGGTTTTCATTTGTTAACATTCCACAGCCTGAATCTCTCTGCTAAAACAGATCTTCCTTTATTCATTATTAGCAGCATTCCTTAATGCAAACATCATACAGCGGTGGATGATTAGCTGTGGCAACCTGTGAAGGGAGTAGCTGAAAACAAAATAAGAAACAACACTTCCTAGGAGGTGCTTTCATGCTGTTGAATGCCCCCAACTTATTTCAAAATTTAGCATTAGAAAGTGCCAAAAATTTTAGAAATGAACGGTACATCATTAATACTGTTCACAAACAAAATCAAACACAAATGTGGTTTTTTTTACTTTTTATTTTTAAATACTTTTAAATACAGAAGAAACTGTTTTCATACTGAGCATGAATATGTGATTTCAACAGCTGTTTTTTCTGTGACTATCCAGACAAACTTTTAGTCAACCTTTAGGCAAAAAACACGCGTCAAGAATGTTGATTTTTGGATTTTGTTCCCATTTACTTAAGATGATGATGATTTTCAGTACAAAATCCAGGGTGGAAGTGTTGCATTAAGATATTGAAATTATGAAGAAAACAGCAAATAATGTTGGTTGCCTATCAGCATATCCCCTCAGGGTTCGCCACAGTTAATCAGCTTTCACTGCTTCACACAGGTGGTTTGGCAAAGGTTTCTGACATAATCCTGTATTTTATCCGGACTGCGATGGCTGTAAAATTCCTCACTACACACTTTACACACTTTTCTCAGACAGAGAGGAAAATTTCACACATTTCTTTATTGTCTAAACTCTCAAAGTTCAAATATTCATAGAAAAATCTGTTTGGTATTGTAGAAGAAAAACGAAGATCTGATTCTGATCGAAGATTTACTGTGTAACTATGGCAACCAGTACACATTCTGTACAGGAGACACAGCATGGAAGAAATTGATTGACAATGCTCTACAGCCAATCAAGATGCAGAACATGCAGAACCAGTGTGCTGTAAAAAAGGAAAAGTGATACAAAATTGCATAAAAAAAGAGAGACTGCAAAAGGTAAACCAGGATATAGCGAGGGATCTTTGTGCACTAAAAGCTAAAGCAAAACAAACATAAACAAAGCTCTAATCCAAACCAGGAACAAGATTGGCAGAGTTCTGCTGAATAGTCCTTTAGTCGTTCCAGGGTTCACTTGCAAGTGAAGGTCTTCAGGTGGACCGTCCAGTTTTGAGCATTTTCTGTCACCACGTTTTGTCCAGAGTTCACATCTGAATGAAGCAAATCCCCAAAACTAAAGAAACTAATGATGTTTTTCAAATTACACATTAACTGTAGTTAATACTCTTAACTAGCTGTGATAGGACTGAAAGCCAAAAACTCATTGGAAGGAAAAACGTTTTTGCAACTTTGACTCCTCAGATCTGAACGCCAAAGGCTGTGTCCACCAGGCATTTGAAGTGTATCGTCTCAAGTCTTGTGTTGACTTCAAGCCGTACGAGGGAGAGAAGTCCTACATCAAGTTTGAGAAACAAGGAGGGTGAGACACTCTTGTAATCAGCACAAAAACAGAAATAAATCTGCCTTTTAATTGGATCCAAGGGTATCCAATCCTGGTTCCTGAGCTTTACCATCTTCCTTTCTTCATTTCTTATCATTTCTTTCTTGTCACAGATGCTTCTCCAGCGTTGGCAAACAGAGTGACGGTCAGATTCTATCTTTGGGACCAGGCTGTGACCACAAGGCTGTGATTGAGCATGAGCTTCTTCATGCTCTTGGATTTTATCATGAACAGTCCCGCACAGACAGGGATGACTATGTGAACATCTGGCTTGATCAGGTGAAACCTGGTATGTGTAGGAACTGCACCAAGCATGAGAGAAGGATAATAGGCATTAAGGACAACCATCCTTCGGTTTTTCAGGAACCACCTGTTCCTGAATACCTGAATTGGTCAATAGGGAGCTACAATGGCAAGTTAGATGAAAAAGATGTAGGACTGTAAACCTTAAAGGCCTGGAATTTGACACCTGTGAGTTAAAGATCCAAAACATCAAGATGCATAAGGTAGCTAAATTGACATTGTCACCACGCGGATAGTATCGTCAGTCATGGTAGATGTCTTGTATATTTCGGATATACAAAAATGGTTTGGCGATGGTTTGCAAATTGTTTATCACCTGACTTGACACTAGTAGGCAATCAACATGCAGGAGAATTTTTGCAAAAAAATTGTTTTAAAACCGTCTTTTAAAATCCAATTCAAAATGTATCATGACCTGTTGAAGCAGTATAATACTTCAGTAATAGATAGATATAACTATAGAATGATATATTTTTACAATTTATCTGGGTTAGAAAAGTGTAGAAATCTTAACATAACCTTTTTTCTGTTTTTGTGAAAAGATCAACTAAATGCATCAAATTCCTTGCAGGACTTGAGCACAACTTCAACACATACAACGATGACTTCATCACCGATCAAAACACGGCATACGACTACGAGTCTGTCATGCATTATCGCCCCTTCTCCTTTAACAAGAATGAATCCATACCCACCATCACCACCAAAATCCCAGAGTTCTACTACATCATCGGCCAATACCTTGACTTCAGCGAGAAGGACACCCTCAGGCTCAATCGGATGTACAACTGTTGTATGTGGTCAGAGTTAGTTGTTTTTTTTAAGGTTCTGGCTCCATGAATGTCTGCTAAAGTTTCAACTTTTATCCCCAGCTGGGCCGCTGACCCTGCTGGATCAGTGTGCATTTGAGTACGCCAGCATCTGTGGGATGATCCAAGCCTCCACTGACGATGTTGACTGGGTTCATACCAAGAGCACTGCGGATGCAGAAGACCACACACTCCTGGGAAGGTGCAGAGGTCAGACCTCTAAGATGCCACTCACACCTACCTTTTAAAGCAAAATATCAGAATAAGGCGTATTAAAGGAAATTTGCATCACAGAAGATTCTTTTTATGTGTTGTTTTACAGATGCTGGGTACTTCATGTACTTGAACACCAGGATCGGAAACCCGCAGGACTCAGCTCTGTTGGAATCCCGAACCCTCTATCCAAAGAGGAAGATTCAGTGCCTGCAATTTTTCTATAAAATGACTGGGAATGTACAGGACAAGCTGGTGATATGGGTCAAGATGGATGATGGGACAGGCATTGTTCGCAGCATGAGGAAAATACACACTTTACAGGGTATTTAAAAGTAATGATTGAGTACAGACGCTACAACAGCAACAGTCACATGCTTATGCAAGTGCTGACATGCTATAAGTCAATTAAAATCAGATTGTTGTCAATTATTCTATGCTTGTAGGTCACATTTTTTTTACACACAATAGCCTATGCGGGGCAATTTTCTTTCATCTGCACATCTACAGGAATTGAACTGTTATTTTTTAAAGTTACAATAGTTTTGTTTGCTAATCAAAACAGGATAATAACATTTTTCTTAGAGAAAACTTGTTTTTATGCAGCTAGTCTCAATGCAAGTTTGTTCTGCGAGGCACACAGGTGTCTGTAGTGATATATTTTATGTGGATTGGTCATTCGCTGTGTAGCATAAATCCTAATATTCCACTTTATGCTAGGTAATTTTAGGTAGTGGCTGCATAGCTTAATTGGTTAATTGCAGGACTGGCACACGGAAAAATAGTTCACTTCTCAGGGGGTGTGATAAATTTCATCTAGTGTGGTTCCTTGACCCTTCGCACGATTGCATAACTAAGGGGGCCCAAATCTGGGTCCCCCTGTGCCAGCATCTAGATAAAATACAGGGTTGTGTCTGGAGTGGCATTGGCAAAATAATCCAATAAACAATTTATGCAATTCATTGACAGCTGGTTTGATGTGGAGAGCCCTGATAGGCGGAGCAACAAGTTTCAGATAGTGTCATATGCAACTTAAAAAAACCCAACAGCTCTATACTGACATCCATTTACGCCGGAAACATTTATATAATGTAATATTTTCATGATTTTGTCACTGAAATATGCTTTGTTGAATTTTTTGTCTACCCAGCGGATTCTGATCACACGTGGAAAATTGCCCACGTCCAAATGGAAATGGACGTTAAATTCCGATACGCTTTCCAAGCCGTGCGCGGTGACCCCTCCGCATCCTCTGGCGGCATTTACATCGACGACATCAGCCTGACCGAGACACGCTGTCCCAGTGCTGTGTGGACGATCCACAACTTCTCTAAGATCATGGAAACGGCGGACAACAACACGGTTCTCGACAGCCCTCGTTTCTACAGCCCCGAAGGTTACGCATACGGCGTCCGTGTCAAACCACTGTCAGAGTACAGTGACTTCACAGGGAGCTACACAGGACTGTACTTTCACCTGGCAAGTGGAGAGAATGACGTCATTCTGCAGTGGCCAGCAATCAACAGACAGGCTACCTTGGTGGTGATGGACCAAGATCCTAACATCTTGCTGAGGATGTCCTCTGCTCGCAGTCTTACTACTGACATGTCTAAAAGTAAGCGCTGTTGCCTTGAGACATTAGAGACAGGAAGTCCAATGAATATAAAATACAACCACATTTTAACTTGTGTTGGTATTTAGGTTCCTACTTTTAAAGTAGGGAATGAAGATCTGACAAGATTCCAAAACGACAGGTGTTCAATGAAACAGTTGTGAATATCTGTGTAGTATTCATTGTGTGGATCTAAAGATCTATGAAACATCAAGGCAGAACGTTGCTATCAAGTGTGGTCCCATCAAAGTAATGTCTGAACTGGAGCTCCAATTGGCACAGCTTGAACTACTTGACAGATATTGTTAGAGCCACAAAACTCACAGAACAATGATGCAAAAAGAAAAAAACAAACAAACCAGGACATCCACTGCTGTGAGTTGTGAGACTCGATCTAAATTTTTAAAATTAACAATCTAAAAAATCACATATTTTATTCATGGTCCTTTTTTAAAAACAAAATTCGTTTTTAAAGTAGATTTTAATCATGGTTTGGAGCATCAACTACAGTTGAGAAAGTTTTAGTACTTCTTTTTCAGAATTCCACTTTTGGAAACAAACTCCACCTGGACTGTTGGTTTGGGAAGCTTATGGGATCACTCCTCAGTGGTTTTTGTTATAATAGAAACAGGCATGGTGGCTCTACACCTGTGTTTACTGGGATAGGGCTTTTGGTCAAACGAAAGTCCCACTCTTTTTTGAACTATTGTAAAAGCGCTCCCAGTAGTCTTTTAATTGAGTATGCCCTTTGTAGCCAAAATCCAAAAACCTGCTGTGTTTCCTAGCTTCTGTAGAGTGGCAGTAGTTTAACAGAAATTCACGTCTGAGTTGTGGGCGGGGCTGTTGGCATGGAACTATCCCACCCCTCTTCCCTCCATGCTGCTGAGAACTTAGAGAAGGGAGCCTGTGGTTCGTCCAGCATATTTTCTATGTCACATATGCAATCTTTTTCAAACTGTGTTTTTTTTGCTCCTGATTCACAATGATTTGAATAAAGAAATAGCCAGAAAGGCAGTTTTAAGCTTAAGTTTTTTAATAGATGTCCTCCATCATGAAAAAAAATGCCACAAGAACATTATACCAAAACACCAAAAACAGAATTTACATCCGATTTGGTCTTTGAAGATATTGTTTCTGATAGTTTTCAGCAATACAATTGCAGGTTGTTGGTCATTTACACGATGGCTTTGCTTGTCAGCCTTAAATCTTTTTGTTGTTGTTTTTAGCTTCAGATGGCAACTATCGCTGGGACAATCCATCCAAGGTGGGGACGTACGACTCCTCCTGTGATTGCTACAGAGGTGAATCCTGGGGATGGAGGAACTTTATCAAGCACTTTGACCTCAGGAGGCGCAACTACCTCAAGAACGATGACCTTATTATCTTCGTTGACTTTGAGGGTTAGTGGCCTTTCTTCCTTTAAGTTCTTCTGCAGGCCAAGATGGAGAAATCACTGCAGGGGGCTTTTCTTTGTCCACAGATTTAACGTCACTCATCCACACGGAAGTCCCCGTAAAGCCAAATGAATAGACAGCAGATCAGAACTGGATGAAGAGGTGATACTTTAGAAAAGACACAATGTCACACGTAATGGTACATAATCCAGGTAAATGTTTCTGTTTTTCAAGTAAAAAACCTGGACGGAGCGTTTGAATTGAGTGTTGGTGCATTAATCTGTGAAAATGACATATAGGATTAAAAAAAAAATCACATTTGAATCATGTAAATAATAAATAAGTGAAGTTTGTTAATCTAAAATGATTCCGCTTTCAAACTTTCACCTTCTGTTGTTTTATTTGATCAATATTTGAACAAATATGAATTATTTTCCGTAACCTGTTTTGATTTTTCCGAAAACATTTTCTAATGTAATTAGTACACAGCAATGTTTTGCTAGTTTCATGGGCTTTCATGAGTTAAGCATTGTGATAAACGTGATCAAAACTAGTCGCTTACTTATTACATTAAACAAATGATTTTGATATATTTTCCATTAATCGGAATTTGGTATGGCATTAAAGAATATTACAGTTTTGTTCTAAAACCATGGAATGGAATAAGTTTGATTCTGTAGGCAAAGAGAAACCTTTACAATTGCTTTTCTAATCATGATAAAATAAAGTGCATCCACTGCTGTCTGTTGTAAATACTGAGAAAACACCTGGAGAGTCATGGCACCGTAGTGAACTTTCTTTTCTTTTCTTTTTGTTTTTTTGGGGGGGGTGTTGTTCTGTCAGAAACAGAAAAATTCCGATGGGTCTTCAGAAAAACTGGTCACAAAAATGGAAAACACAATTTGAAATATGTTAACATGCCTTTCGCATCCACTTGATCAAACTGTAAACATCTCCACAATGTGTCAGGTGCACTTTTTTTTTCAAAAAAAAAGAAAAAAAGTTGTAATTTGGTGATTAAGAAACATAAAAACATGTTGATTTTCATCCATTTATTATTTCTTTTTATATGTGTAGTCGACATGTTCAGACACATTCACATATGTACAGTATACCTTCTTTCTACAGTGCTGAGACACGCTCACTTGTTTCTATTTACAAGATGCAATAAATATAAAGAACGGCACAAGAGTCAGTCGGAGGATGTGCAGAAGAAGCAAATTGTTCAAACCTGCCTGGCTAGAAGGGAATGAAACCATCAACCTTGAGCACAGAAAGCAAAACCCAACATCAGAATGTTAAATAACCTCAAGTTTAAATAAACCTTGGAATTACAAAAAGGCACAACATCAAAAAGTATTCAACTGAAAGTAAAATAGCATTCTAATGCTGTTTGAAACATAAAACCGCCCAATATGTGTATATTGTGTCCACATCCACAGGAGTCTTTTTTTAAAAACATATTCTGACACGCCACTGAGCAGGAACACAGACACAACCTACCCGCTAATGCTCATTACTTCTTCAAAGAATTTAAAAAAATATCACGTGAGCTCTGAAGGTTGTTTCTTCCACGATTCACCTACAAATCACTTTTAGCTCTTCATAAAATCTATTTTTATTCTAGAATGTGGTTTTAAATGTCGTTTAAGTCACATAGGGGAGTAAAGGGAAAAGCGAATTCCAGCTTTCTTTCACAGAGAGAAAATCTCAAAAGGTTGAAGCTAATTAAATTTTCAAGCAGGCGGTAACAAAAAAAAGTGCTTTTTATTCAGTTTTCTGCTTTTGCTCAACATTTAATCTTGTTGAAAGATTCACAAAGTGGTAATGCAAAGAAAGTGAAGTTATGACAAGGCCTTTTTATATTTGTATAGCTAAATGTCATCATCCATCTACATAACATAAACAAACTCTCCTTTAGAGGTGTGAGAATGAGGGTTTGTGCTATTTCAGGGAGACCACGCACCATTTTCAGTCTAAAAATATAAATCTCTCATGAAATGACTGACGTAGTCTCCATCAGGTCCTAAAAAACTATCTGTGGAAAATGTTGGTGGGTTAGTTATGAATGAAAATGTTGGTCTTGTTGGGCTCTCAGCTGCGGTTCTGGAACTTTTCTCTCAGATTCTTCACCATGCTCTGCTGGCCGCTCTGTCCAGAGCCCTGCCTGGTTTTCTGGGATTCCGCCTGTTTGGTTGATGCCGCCGTCATCTTGTCCGGTTCTTGAGATCTTGCCGGCTCCGTTTTTGCTTTAGTCTCCTCTCTCTGTTTATAGTCGTCTGACTCTTGATAGGCCCGGCAGCGGTCGATGACTGCCATGATGGAAATCTTCTCTCTGCTGGTTGGGGAACGGATCTGAACGTAGCCACCATCGTCTTCTTCTTTAGGTTGGTTAGTTTCTTCTGGCTCTGGAAGCTTCTCCACGACAATGATCTTGTGGTTGGGGTCATCTGTTCGTGGTGCCTCAGCTGCAATGTAGTAACCACTGTGGTCATCATTAGCAACCTTCTCCTGGAGCCTCTGCAGCTCTGTCATTTGGTCTTTGCTGAGTCGAGGATCTAAAGAATTGGCTCTGTGGAGCCGTTTTCTGGGTTCATACGGCCCAGTTTCGAAACACGCCTGATGTTTGGGCTCCTCGCTGCCGATGACGTCACTGAGGAGGCTGTTGGAGTGCCTTCTCATGCTTCTGTCAAACATCTGCTCCCCCACTGAGTCCTTTAAGGAGCTGCCATGGTTTGAGTACTTGGAGCGGAGTTCACAGACGTCAGGCCAGCTGAATCCCTCAGTGGAGGGAGATGGGCTGAGGGGGCTCCGGGAGGACACCCGGCTCTGTGAGATGCCCCTGGAGCTGCCGGTAGATCCCACATCAGGAGACAGGACCTGGTCTTTTAGGGTCAAAAAGCAGACATGTGCAGTGGGTGTTAGGAATAAGTGGCAAAGTCAAATTAGGCAAAACACACAAAACCTTTTCTGGGTTCAAAAGGTCTGTCTGAGAAAAGTCTATAAAAAGTGCAGTGAGGAGTTTTACAGCCTTAACATTGGTAACTCTACTTTGTGGATTTCACCTGTCGAGGTTATTTTTAGAACGTAACCCCCGCACTAAAGATGGAACACTGGAATTTCTATAGAGTAACTGGACCAAATAACACAGATTTATCTGACGTTCAACTTAGTAGTCTAGTATGGAGCCCCGAATTGTTCGTAATTAAAAAAATTCATATGACCTTGTGCAATCACGCAATCAGCCAATATATCTCTCATAAATATATAACTAGATCATGAAATTGTGAAAAACCTGCACACAGATCTTGGGGCTCCATAGTCTTGTGGCAGTGTGTCTGTTCTGTGATTGGGAGGTCACGGGACCAAATCATACCAAAGACTCAAAAAATGGCCCCCAATGTCCCAATAAGGGGTTGGAATGGGGAAAGTAAAACCATCAAATGGTTCCTGTGTGCGGCTGTGTCTGCAGGTCCCTGTTTTGCCAGGGGAGGGGTCAATGCAGAGAACAAATTTTACAAGACTTTAACCTTTAAACAAAGGAGATGCTTCCAGTGACACCTAAATAACACACCCTCTTTGACATACTGTGACTTTTTGACCGTTCACTTGATCAACATCATTCGATTCTGAAGATGGATGGAGAAAAACGGCTTTTCATATCGGCTTTACAACGATATATATGCAACACATACAAATGTAAAGTGTTACATAATGGTGCAAAGTCGCTATTCTCGGCTTCAGAATCTGCTGGAGTTACGTTGATTGAAGAGTTACGGTAGTCCAAAGAATGTAAACAATGAAGCTAAAACTCTGATGCTAAAGAATTCAATTTAAAATGGAAAACCTGTACGACAAAATGAGAATAATCAAAGCTGATCATCAGATTTTCAGTACCTGAACTCTCCTCCTCCGCCACACGGGCTAAGCTCGTCTTGCGGATGAGGTTGCTCTGACTCAGTTGTTGGACTTCAGGTTTGGTGGATTTGATTTTCTGGCTGTACCGCCGGGCCAGCTGGAGGACTTTACTCTGTGCTTTGTCCGTTTCCTCGGTCTGCTCTGAGTTCTCGCTGGGTTTGGTCCAATCTTCTTCCGCCCTCAGCTTTGCGACTCGAGGAACTGTGGCCCTGAGGAGCACCGCCTCTTCTCCAAAAACTTTCAGGGTCTTCTTCAGGCTGCTGGAGCGGTTTACCCCTAGCGGTTTGGAGAAAGAAGGAGTTGCAGAGTCTACTTCAGCGGATGGGAGGTCAGACGGGCCTCTGGTTTTGGTTGGGTTACAGCGGCGGATGCTGTTCTCTCTGGAGGCTTTTAAAGCTTCTTTAGGTTGATCACAGGCTCCGTCTTCACTGTGAGATTTGCAGATCTGTTGTTCCATCTCCTTCCAGACTTTAATTATTTGAGATGAAGGTCTGAACTCTTCTTCTCCAGTCAGATTTTCATGCGACCTAGACCTGGAATGTTCCCCAGAGTCTGTGCTTAGCTGTTCGGATCTTAAAGAATCCAAAGAGTGACAGGAAACTATACGGGTCCGAGGCTGTTCAGGGAAGGTAGTGGTCGAGTCTGCTGACAGACCATCAAGAGAGTTGGATGAAGTTGAAGTTGGGACTCCTTCTTCATTTGGGACACTGTTGAACCGGCTGACGGAGCTCCGGACCAGTCCAGACGGGATGTATGTCAGGCTCTCCCTGCGGCGCAGGCTAAAAGTGGAGTCCTGGCTTCCAGCACTTTCGTAGTAGTTCTTGATTTTCCCGATGAGAAGCTGGTCGTGTTTGGACAGAGTGGAGTCCCTCCTTCTCCGGATACTTCGGTCTAAATCGAAGACTTTGTCTTCTCGAGGAGACATCAAAGTCAAATCTGTCCCACTGAACGTTTCTGCAGTATCCGAGGAGATGCTGTTGAGTCGTGGAGGCTGGTCTGTGAACTCGGTGCCGAGGCTCAGGCAGCTGCCGGTCCTGCTGGGTAACCGGGGGGAGGGACAGCCAATGGAGCGGGTATCGTCCTGAACCTGGTTGCCTCGCTTAATGCTGCTGGTGAAATGCTGAGCAATGGCACTGGCCTTGTCCAGGACAGAGGATGGGAGTATACTAGGGGACATGTGCTCGTCTGCTTCTTCCTCTTCATCTTCAGAGGACTCCCCGCTGCTCAGGGTCTTGGAGTCGGAATCGGGTGTGGCACGTTTTGGTTCTTCCTCTTTTAAAGCTTCTGGCTTTGGAGGCGACTGCGAGTTCCTGGGGGGATCCAGATTGGGGTGGGGCTTTTCCTCAGAGTCTACCGTCTGTTCAAGTGTCTTTTCCTGAGGCAATGTATCTGCAGGGCTCTAGAAAGGCAAAATAAAGGACAGTAAGCATTGGGTGCGAGTACTGACTGTGCTAAGTGGCCAAGATGTAGAGAGTCTGCCCTGTGAAAGGTAGATTCCAGGTGTGAATCCACAGCCAGGTTGTACATAGATTTAATGTAGTGCTATCAGACTACCACGATGGATCAATGTAGTATGTGTAGCACCATGTTAATAAATCATCGAAGACCCACTCCAATCATCTATTCATCTCTTAGAAAAGCGTTTCCAGAGTCACAACGATTTGAATAAAGAAATGCAGCTCGGTTGTTAAGGTGAAAGGCAGGGATCCAGGGTTCGATTCCCGGAGTGGAATGAATAATGGTACTGGGGGCAATTACCTATCAATGGCGGGCAATTCATATCACCCAGTGATATGTGATATCACCCTTGGGCAAGTCTCTTAACGCTACTGCCTCCCGAGCACTGTTCGGCTTGCAGCTCACCGCTCCCCAAGGAGACGGGTCAAATGCGGAGAACAATTTCCCGATTGTGGAATAAATAAAGTATCAATTATTATCATTATTGTTATCATGTCCTTCAACAGCAGAAACATGCCACAAGAACATGGCAAAACCACAAGTTTCATCCGAGTGGGACTTTAAAGAAATTTGACAGTTTTTATGATCAAATCTTTGCCAATTTAAACTGATAACATGTTATATAACAGAAATGACCAAAGCAGGTTGACGGAGGGTTTCATAAGTTGGTTCCAAAAAGCTTGGTTTATAAAAATAAAATAAAAAAAAGTGAGAGGCAATGTAAAACCTGAGCTAAACTGGTTACCTGCTGAGGCGTAGCCTCCTCTGCAAGTTGACCACTTCTTTTGGTTGAACCGTTTCTGTCTTTCTCTGCCTCCTTGAAAAATAAAAAGAAAAAGAAAAGAAAAAGAGAAAACGTTGAATTAAAAAAAAAAATCTATGGAAACATATGGGCTATGCACAGTTTGCATTGTTTTAAAAAAACACAAACACAGCATTGTTAAAAAAATTATTTGGGCTGATCTGCACAACTAAACAATATTCCTCTATGACCAGAAATATTAGCATTTTCAAGGGTGCAATTTCTTTTCACAATTGTAATAATCTTACATAAATAAAACTCCAAAACAAACCAAAAACGAGTACCATGAATCTTCCTTATGCTTAGCGTAAATGTGAGATAAAACATACTTGCAGTTCCACAATATGAGCTGAACTTATGTCACAGAATTATAGATTCACTATTTCATACAAAATAAGCCAACAGCAAAACCAAAATAAAATAAAATAAAAAGGGGGCGGCGTAACGAAACTGAGCTAGAAAAAACTCAAACATGCTTATATTTTAATGAGCAGGAGTTAAGATCAAAGCCAGAGGCTTCACAAAACCAGACATGCAGGAAACTGTAAAAAAAAAAGGTCATAAAAAGCCAAACGAAGGAGTTCGTTAAAGGAACAGTGTTTGTGATTTTCCATCTTTGGGATTTTAACACTTAAGCAGGAGTTCAAGACAAAAAATGTGCAATCGAAGGATTTTGGTTTTAAGGAGTAAAGCAGTAAAGTTTTTATTTGATAAAAATATAAACTAGTCTTAGAGTGGATCTAGTACCATACCCTGTGGTCCTCCATATTAGTGAGCCAAGACAATGGATCTTAAAGATGAGAAACAAAAATATCCAATGATCCTTGCAAGAACATTTCTAACAACCTTTGAAATTTAGATTTACTGGCTAAAAGTGACATATATAAAAAAAATAAGCACAAAATCACATTTCTGAGTTTGTCTTTGTTCAAATTGGTGTAAACCAGGACATGACAAAAAAATACAGTTTGAAAAAGAGCGTATTTGTAATATAGAATCTACAAAAACTTGTCCTAAAACTGCTGTTACTGTCAGAATGAAGGAGGAAGAGGAACAGAACACATGGCAACTGAGCTTCTGAAATGTTTCAAAAGTTTTTTTTTTTTTTTTTTATAACTTGGCAGATAGTACGTGGGATGCACAGAGGTGTAGTCCTTTGTAGTGCATGTTGTCTCACAGCGAGAGGGCCTTGGTCAAAATCCTTTCCGGGTGGAGTTTGCATGTTCTCCCTGTGCAGGTGTGAGTTTTCTCCAGGCACTCCGACTTCCTCCCACAGTCCAAAAACATGTTCCATGGGTTAATTGGTGACTATCTCCAAGTGTAAATTTGTAAGTGAGGGTGCTGTTATATGGCCCTGCAACAGACTGGTGACCTGGGATAGGCTCCAGCATCCCTGTGATCCCAAAAGGGATTCAGCAGTTTTGGAAGCATGGATAAATAGGACACACATATGTTAGCTTAGTACCAGCGCACCTGTTGCTTTATCAATTCTCAGGAGCAGGACATTTCCCCAGAATTTCCATCTGTGGACTGAAGTCACAATGGCTAAGCAGCTCGTCAGAGTTATGGGGTTGCCTTTATGCTGACCTTATGCTACTTTTCTCCAACATGTTGTGCACTTAGGAAAGAGGAGTACATGACTGATTTCTGTGAGCTTTTTGTCCATACAGAGATTGTAAACCTCTGACCAGAACTGAGCCTGTCAGACTGTTCCTTTAAGTGAGCATTTCCATGCAGCACGCCTGAAGTTAGTTACATGCATGAAGCTTGTGCAGAGTTACCCAACAGCAGCTGGCGTTGTGGCCTTTAACCTTTTAGTGGGTTACAGAGCTGGAGGAGATGAAGACCAGGCTGGCAGCAGAAAGCCTCACCGTCCCCGCAGAGGAAAGGAAGGCCTGGACCGTGTAGTGCCAGCAGGAGATGGCAGCCAGCACAGAGCTGGCAAAGTCCTCTACCTGCTCATCCTCCAGCAGAAACTCTCCCTCCTCTTCTTCTTCATCGCTGCACATCAGCTGCAGTTCATGTGACTCCTTCCCACCGCCCAGCTCTTCCTGCTCCTCAAGCTGGTCGCCGTCCCCCAGGCTGCTGGTGTCCAGCGTGCTGCTACTTTCAGCGAGCTGCAGTGAGCGCCCGCCGCCCTCACCGTCCGAGAGCTGCATGACGGCACACACTGCTCACCCCGACTGTTTTCACCTGCCGTTTTCCTAACTTTTGCAGCTGGTTTACAGACTATACAGGACTACTTTCAACACATCGCAATGATTCACAGCCAGAGTTCGGTTTCTTACCTCTTTAGATTCTGAGGGTTCCCCATGTGTAATGGCAGCAGAGGAAGAGGAGGGAATGATGTGATCCGCAAAACACAGAGGAGATGTTTGTTATTATTAAAAAAAATTGAAAAGTGTACATATTTAGACATTTAAAGTATTTCTCCATTCCAATAAATCTGCATAAATACATGTGAGCAATAAATACAGGTGAAGCAGAGGTTATTTTCTTCTTATTTATGACTTTTATCTGATTTTGTAATCTTTCTTAGCTCTTGAATCACAACAACAAGTACTCAGAAATGCAATTTTAAGCTTCATTTCCTTTATATATGTCCTCGATTATGAGCAAAATGCAACAACAACACTATTGCATTTCATGGACTCAGACTAAAAATGCTCATTTGGACAAATTTAGTCATTTTACCCAGATGGATGTACTCAAGGATCAAGGTTTTTTGCATTTATTATTCGTTTCAATTGTTGATTTTATTTTTAAGCTATTTTTGCCATGTCAAATGTCGACAACATTTGTTAGAAGATCCTTAATTGTTGCCCCTGTTTTGTTTACTTTCACTCTAAATTCTGACTGTAATGGCTCGATTGACAAAAAATGAACACAAAGAAACTAAATGCTGGTCTTTTGAAAATCTCATTATTACAGTTGTCTGAATAAAATGAGATTTGATCATTAAGAACTGACTGAGATCCATTTCACAGTTTATGTTATTGGCCACCAGGTGCTGCTATTTTCAAGTATTTACTACTTTCTCCTCGATGTTAAAATATACTATTCATGAATAAATGTGGCTCTTCAAAGTTCCCATGATACATAAAAAATATCTCTGTGCAGAGTTAAAGAAGAACATATTTTGAGAGAATAAGAGATGAATAAAAAAGATTTGTACCTTTGGCGTTTTTTTGCATTTTTTTGTTCGCTTCTGAAAAGACAACAAAATGTTTCAAACATGTATTTAGCAGTAATGAATAATCATTGTAATTCGATGTGATGGTTACCAGTATGGAAGCGGCCTTGACGGGCTTCGTCAGACTGCGAGTTGCCAGCTTTCTTCAGACGTTCAGGACTGAACCGATACTTGGATGGATCTGCAAGAAAAAAGTGTATTCATCGGCAAAAACACACTAAAATTACACAATATAAAATTAGGCAATGACACATTGTTCTCACTCACAGATGGAGTCCATCTCCAGAATGGCCTCTTTTGCCTGCAATAAACAGCAGTAAGATTTTGTCCTGGTTGGAAATCAGGCCAGATCACGTAGTTTCAGACTCGATTAAAATTGGATGTTGCACCCTGATCAGGGATTGGATGTTTATTTTATTATTATTATGATCAACGCTATATATTTCACGATAATTATTAAAGATAAATACTCTACAAGAAGTCTATAATGAATGGATCACAACAGAATACAGCACTAGTTTGAGTAGGAGGCGTACAAAAGCAGTTCAGTAAAATTAGCAAAATATCCACAGATTGGGATTTTGGGGCTCAATGACTCTTTTAATAAACATTTTAAACTGACAGCTCTTGCATTTTGCCTTCACTAAAACAAGAAGCTACAAAGGCATTTTAAAAGAATAAAAGATTGGGTTTTTGTTTCCTTTTAATGAGAATGACTCTCTCCGTGGTGCTGACAGAGAGATGGCGGTGAGACGGCTGCTAGGGGACTGTCTACAAAGTCTCAAAAACAACCTATACTAATAAATGGTTACACTGATGCGAGCTAATCAGGTAAACTCATCATCATATTGATGCAACAACAATGATTTGAGAAGAAAGTCATTTTTAAGACATTTTAATGGAGATATGAATAATCTGTGATCAAAAATGTTCAATAGTTCTGATAATACTAATGCTACAGCCACTAAACTTTCTCACATGACTAACTTTCATGTATTTTTACTAAGTAATAGTGAACTATTTATTTAGTTGATAGTTAAACTATTTTTACTTGATTGTTCAAGCCATTTCCAAAGGTGCTCTATTTAAGTGTTTAAAGAAAAATAAGCTTAACAAAATAAAAATAGGGGCCAGCCTTGATCTGTTTATTAAATTTGTTGATTTTTTAAAACGTGTTACAAAATTACCGGATGGGAATTCAGGATCAGAAGAAGCTCAAAATCAAACGACTCGGAATCGGAGTGGGGCCATAAAAACCTGAATCCTTAATTTAAACCTTACTGACCTTTTGAGGAATGATAGCATGGTGGTTTTCCACAATGATGCGTTTGATATGATGAGCCCACAGTTTTTTCTCCTCCACTGTCTTGGCCTACCACACAGAAAAAAAGAGAATATTTTACAACAGGAAATATAAACTAAAATCTGGCCTCTGAGGTTAGTAGAAAACTTTTAGATCTATTTCCACTCTAAGGATGGAACATAATTGGATTTTTTTGGCAAATGAAGAAAACTTTTTCTGTTCTGAAAATGTTTTATTCTTTTTTTAATTAAGCTGGGTCTCTAAAGAAGTGTAGCTAAACAACCCGCTTTGCTGCTTAAAGCAGGGCAGTCTTTGTTAGAATTTTCTCATTTGCCCCCAGCAATTTGTTCATGTTTTTGCTTGAGGTCAGATGAAAAACACTCACTCCAAACAACCTTGCTGCCTGCCCAACAGGGAAGCCAACACAGGATTGGCCAACCCTGCCGTCTAAGTAGTACCACCACACTCTCTGCTGTACTTGCTCTTGATTACTTGGTTCAGTCTGGCAAAAACTGACCTGATCCAATTAATAAGCTAAACAAAAAGCATGTAGAAGCAGAGTGGTAGATCCTAAAGTATCAGAACTAAGCTTAACTGATCTAACAGGATGTATGGAGGGTGATGAAATGGTCCTAAAATCCAGAACTTTCTTTACAGCCCTACTAATCAGTCCTACCAATGGACAGAATAATCCAAAGGAAGAAATGCAACTTTTTTGAAAAGAAAAACATGGACGATCATTGAGTTTTCTAAAAGCTCTTCCTAACATCACTTCAAACTAGAGACTCACCTGAACAATGTAAGGCTGTTTGGGGTTTTTGTACTGTGTGACACTGAAGCTCAGGGAATCTTTGGCGCTCTCAATCAGCATCAGAGTGGTGCACTGAAAACCAAACACAACCATGAAGCCAGTCTGCCAGTCTTTAATAATTTTTGCTTGTTAGTAATTTACAGGTATGTCCGTCTTGTAAACGTAGTGTTCTCCACGGCGTTTGGTAAAGAGCAGAATGCGGTCAAACAGGAAGAGTGTCCTCTCGTTTTTGGCCCGATGAACCTTGAAGGTCCCCTCCAGAACCAGTTCTCCATACGAAGCAAGATCAGGTCCTTTCCAGTTCAGCAGCAAGGACTGGACCTCCTAAGGCCGGAAGAAAAGATGTTAGCCTCCCTTTTGCAAGTCTTTGCATTAAGATCTTGCTGTTTACTTTATATTGGCAAAGTAAAACTGAAAAACACATTCAATCTAATTTGATTGCAATACTACAGAATTATACAAACAGGAAGAAAGGCGCATGCACGAATGAAAATCCAGCCTGTTTTTGGTTTACCTGCAGCCGAACGGCATGCTCATGTTTCCTCTTCATGTCGTTGATGTACCAGGCCACTGCTGTCATGGTATTGATGGCCTCCTCCACAACCTCGTAACCTTCCTCTTCAGGGTCAAAATGCTTTGCGATCTCCTGAGCGACATTGGCAAAAAGTACAATGAAGTTCACATAGAATAAATGTTTATTTCCAATAACGAGTAAAAGTCTGTTTTTTTGCAGACGATATTGTCCTTTTCATGCACGTGTTAAAAAACAGGTTGTAACTTCAGAACTATACAAAATTGGGAGAAAATCACATACTTGAAGCAATAAGTGGTATTTAAGGATCCTTTGAACTGGTTTGAGTAGGTAAGAACCCAGAGGTAGCGTGCGTTTTAATGATGCCTGGCGATCTCTAAAAAATTTGGCTGTGGACTTATCCCTTAAACATTCTGTTAGTGCTGCGACAGAGCTGAAAAATATGACAAAAAAGAACGTACAAAAGTGAGTGCAGAACAGCTTAAAACTATGAATATGAAACAAATAAGCTTCAACAGAAGCACATATGGGTTAAGGTTAAAAAAAACAAGTGTGATCAGTGAGTAATGTTGAATACGGAGACAACAGGCAAGATCATGAAAGAAGTAAAATCCAGATGGGAAATAGGTCAAAACAACCAGAGAATCCTTGTGTAAATGGGTAACTAATAAATTTACAAATAACAAACAATAATGAAAAAATGAACTAAAATATAATGAAATGCAAAGCAGTTTTAACAGTAAAACTAAACAAAAAACAAACAAAAATCAGATATAAACAAACAGAAAGCAGGTCTAAACATCAAGAAGAGACGTGTACGTAATCAAAACCGGGCGTAAATATCAAGGGTAAACGGAAAGAAACAAAAGGAGACAAAGAAAACAACACAGGTGTAAAAACAAAACAGGTGAAAACAAACGATAAATAAAGTGTAAATAGAAAAAAAGAGGTGTAAATGAACAAAAAACAAATTTTAAACAAAAAAATCTTGTGTAAACAAGCGAAAAAATACAGTTTAGTGAGAAAAAAAAGCTGGTGAAGTCTAACTATAACTAAATGCAAAAAGAGAGAAAATATATATGATCAAATTGTAACCAGGTGTAAATAAAAGTAAAACTAGGAATGAACAATCAGGATGCACACATGAACATAGCAAAAACAGACGTAAAACCAATGAACAGTTAAATTAAAATCCAGTTTAAACAGGTTTTATGTACTTTTCGACATAGGAATTTAAAAGTTTTCCGGCTCTTACTTTGGGTAGTTGGTGCAGTACTGAGTGTAGATGTCAAAGTATTCCCTCTGAAACCAAAAGAAAAACAGATGAAACCTATACACTCTCACAATGACAACGTGATAAAACTATGTCCTCAACACTTTTTTGCCAACCTTTTCGACAAAGCACCTGGCAATGGCAACAGGGTCGTTTTCACACATGTCAAGGTCCTGCAGCAGCTCACTGTAAACAATAGGTAGCAAACCCTATTATCCCCAAAAAAAACCAGCTTTTTATCTTTTTACCTAGGCTTTTCTGATGGTTTAAAACTTACTTGTTAAACTCATAGATGTCTGTTATGTTCCCAAAAAGAGCACAGACCTGGTCGGGATGGATCAACTGTTTAGGATGATCAATGATGCAGGCCAGATAATCCTGCAAGGAGAAAGAACAGGAAGTTAAAATCAGATGAGTAGGATCTCATTTGATTTATTTACGTACTTAAATCCTTAGGTCTCCAGATTTCTAGGTAAGGATGTGTGATAAACTGTTAAAGTGTTCGTTACAACTGCCCTTCAATATATTAATTCACTTGATCCAAAAAGTAATGATTTGTTATGTTTATTTTCTGATGGTGTTATTTTTAATCATAAACATGATTTTTCTAATAAAAATAATCTGAATATATTTTAGATAACTGATCTGTATGTGATATGTTATTATACAAAATAGCTATATCTACTTAACATAATTATGAAGTAATTCATCATTGTCATGTGATTTATTGATACTTAAGCATTCTAATAATCTGAAACTGTGTTGGTAAGTCATTGATATCTGATAAAAAGTTATCCACTAGATAATGATAAATCATGTAATAAAAAAAAATCAAAGAATCTTTGATTTAATATCTAATCATCCTGAGCATGATACGTCTTTGAATGAATGTATGAATGCTTAATGTACTGTTTTGTGCATTATTCCTTGATTGCTTGAAATAAAGCATTTCAATCAAAAATCAAAATCAAATATGGGATGTCTGGGGGCAATAAACAGGCAAACCTGTATGGGGACGCAGGTGGCCTGCACGAAATAGCAAAGTTGTAGACCACTCTGTGAACCCGAAGACAGAAAATGTTCTTGTACATTAGTTTTACATTAGTAGGGCTGCACGATATGAGGAATACTTGCGATATGTAATATTAGTGATCGGTATTGCGATGAAGATATACCTTGCGGTACATGAACAAATAACAAAACAACCAAAAACATTATTGTCATTTAAAAATTATCCTCAAATGACCCTCATCTACATAGGAGGCGAACATCTAACGTAAAAGGGCTCCATCCGATCGGTCAACAACGTGAAGGCGTCCATCTCCTTGGTCAAATACGGTTAAGATGCAGCTGATCCCCTCCAAACCCTGCACACTGTGCAAGGAGCCCATCAGGGCTCTTCACGTGTTAAGTGCGTGCTCTGACTGTTAAAATTTAGACAATCAGCGTGTGGTTTGTGTAGGCATCCTATGTGCATATAATGTGCACACTCAATGAATGCAGCATTTTAATGCGATCATTAAGGGGCCAGCATGCACACCTTAATAACACCTAGAGTGTGGCCTAAGCGCATTGTACGACAGCATCACCCGTACGTCATAAATGGGTTGTGACGATTATTCGACGAATCGACTTATATTCCTACGATCCAACCAGATCAATCTGTCTGAGGCAAGTTGTAAAACAAATCAAACTATACCATTATAAAATCGTTTCAACATGAAATAAATTGATCTTTATTCAACCTTGGAAAATACCATTTGGATTGAGGTACAGTAGGTCTTTTTTACTATAATAATCGACCAAGTACAAGTGTAATCTAAACAACCAAGTACGATCACAATGGAACACAGACATGTGATGATGCAGCAAAAACTGTTCAGTCCATCATTCCATTCCAATATGTGGAAAGAGTTTGAATTTAACAAAGACGTGTCCATGCAGTGGGGTAGAATGTTCTAATAGCGTTCCCTTTGGATTATTTTGATGTGGAAAAACAACAGCGGGCCGAACTTTAGGACACTCAAATTTGAAAAGATTTGCAATCAATACTTGTTAACTTGTTTGTTTGTAAACATATTTAATTTACACTTGATTGTCTTGCAAGCAATACAAGGAATCTGGAAAACTGTCCTACCAGGTATTTATCTCTGAGTCACACTGGTTGTAGTTTTGGTTAAAGATGTCCTGGATCCATTTTAGGTCAGTAAATCAGATCAAATCTAATCGTTCAAAATGAACCAAAGATTAGATTATGAATCGTATAGTCAACCACAAATTATTAAATGAATTGAATCGTTAAAATAAAATAAACTGTTACACCCCTAGTTTAAACTATGCTGATGCGGTTATATATATATATATATATGTGTGTGTGTGTGTGTGTGTGTGTGTGAAAAAAGTTAACATCAACTAATTGTTTTTCTACATCTTTTTTCTTTCTATGATTTTACTGCCCAGCTTGAGTTCTGCTTCTTGTTCTGCCTCAAGTCTCTGTGCAATCCTGACTGATGGATAAGCAGGTAATCCTACTTAACCAGTTAATTATAGCCGTCTGTGATGAATCGCTTGCCAGGTCACTCTCTCACACAGGGGGGGGTGTGTGTGTGTGTACTCCACTTGTCCTGTCCATAGGTAAGGTTGAGAGGCGTTCAAGGACTCACCTCCACAATGATGAGCAGATCTCTGACATACATCCTCTCCGTCTCGATGATCTCCATGATGACTCGATCGAGGTAGGTCAGATTGGGGTTGGGCGCCATGGTGGCTCTGACGAAGGGCGAGGCGGACTGCCTGCGATTTGAGGTACGGTTCGCTATCCACGCTTTGTTATTGTTGTTGTGGTTGAGAATGAATCTCTTCCTGTCCTCCCCTCCAGGCTCAGGACTCAGTCCCTCAGTGTCGGGTTTGCCCCCACCGGGGATTTGGTTCTGGTTCAGTTCTGGGCTTGAAGATGTGGCAGAAAGCAAAGGGGGGGCAATGTTGTCATCGCTGGAAGAGCATGTTATTTGGCTCAGCGGCCGCTGGCCTGGCGGCGGCGGGTCGGATGAGTTGTAGGGTGAATCTGAAGAAGCGCGCTCATCACTGCTGATGGAGGCGGAGGACAGGCGGGAGGATTCTGAAGAGAAAGAGAATAATTCTGTCACTTAAACAGATGCTTCTGCTTAAATGCAACAGTAACACCAACTGTTACAGCAAACTGATGATCAAGAATAGAATTGCTCAAGCTAGCCTAACAAATATTTGACAACAGCTGCTTATTTAGTTAAAGACCCACTAAGATGAGAATCACGTTTCTGGTCCTTCTAATTAAAAGACCACTGGGAACAATTTTAAAATAGTTCAAAAGATGATCGAAGTGGGTCTTCAAGCTCAAAATAAACTCTGACCAGGAAAAGAGAAAAACTACAAAACTTTAATTCCACTAGTCCTCTGTTTAATGGTGAGACATGTTCTACCTTCTTGGAGATCTCTACTACTTCTGAATTGATTGAGAGCTGGATTTTTTCCTCCTTCTTATGCCTAGACCTCTCCTTGACATTCACACTTAGATACATTTCAGAGCTCTATTGTTGGTAAACTGTGAGCCTGGAGGTCAGGTGAGAGTCACAACTGCCAAACAAATCGGACGATCTGAGGACACAAACTCTGGCAAGAACTAAAAATGCCAGTGTGAATGCACTGGAAAGATGCTGGAGGACGTTTCAGAAAACTACTGTTTTCTAGGTCTTAGGATAAGCTAGAGAGCTTAGTGTGCACCATCAACTGTATATGAGAACCAGACTGCGTGAGTGCGACATCACACATAGAAAATGGCTTACTTCCGGTCCCAACAATGTCAATTCAATCGCAACTTTACCCAATATGGACACCACCATATTGGAGCTAGATGATGTCAAAGTCAGTCATCGTTGAGTCATAGTTTCTACGGCAACCACTCTCGCCAACAAGGTGTGAGCTTGTTAGAATTCCACGCCCCTACCACTTGAAAGCAGTTTCAGGAGAATCTGTCAATAATACCCTCTAAAGCCCTCTCTGGCTTTTTGGAACCAGCGGATATTTCCTAGTTGGAACGCCAGGGGGGAGGAGTCACTCAATTCAATTCATAAACACCAGATACTTTTTATTTCTTTTTTTTTTTTTTTTAGATAGTCTATTTAGTAAGAGCTCCTTTAATTTTGGACCATGTTAAAGCAGTGGTCTGTGCGTACTTGTGTATGACAGTGTAATCTAAAGCCAATGTGAGCTCTGAACTAATGTGCAAGTGTTATTTTCGAACTCCACCAAATGTGCACCAATTATTCCTGAAAAATGGGGATTGGTCCTCTAAAGGAATGAATGAGTAAAGCCCCTCTCTACTTTCTCACCTGATGTATTAGTAGTATCCTAGTGTTGATGTTCACACTTGCAGCACTGAAATTAGCCAAAACAAACCACTTCAAGGTTCACATGAAAACGGAGTTCAAATGAGCTAAAAGAGGAAACTATCCAAAGAAACCAGCTTGGACCAGTTTCCACCCTTAGACTTGGACAGGTTGAACACCATTAGGTTTGTTATTCATGTTTTGTCTAAAAAAGTCCTCCCACTCGCTGTTAACAGACAAAAGTTATGTCTAAGTGGATGAAGCAATACTTGAATCTTCTGACTCAAAAATGCTAGGCATGTGAACATCTTATCTTCTTATCTTTGAAAGTGAAGAATCATTAAACCTTTCTAACATTCACATTCATAGCCCTGGGAAAGCCTGGTTTCGGCATGAAAGTGAAGGGCATAGTCTGCCACAACGAGGAAATGAAGCATCAACAGTCACCATAGAAATCATTAAAATTTCCCATATTGATCCAACCAGAAACGCCTGTGTGACTAAAGATGATTAAGAACATGCACAGAACACGGTGAACATTAGAAATTACTGTTGATTCGTAGCACGAGTAAGGACAAAACATTCACAGGTTTTAATTTGAAGTTTTTTTGATTTTTAAATCATTTTCTGGAATACAAGTTTATATCAATTCATTTTTGGTCCTTTTTCGTCTAAAAATAACTCTTGTTTTCTTCATCATGGGAGGTTTTTAAACTGAAATTAGCTTTTTCAGTAAAGTCAAACATACAGAACTATTTTACCTTATTTTACATCCCAACAATAGATTTGCCACGATTTAAATCAAAGTGAAGGAATCAGTGAGTGATCATCATTTTTTTTTTTTTAGAATCAGAGCTGTTTATCCATCCGATTAGATTGGAAGTCGGTTTGAAGTGGATGATAGTGAACATACCGCTATCCTTCAAGGGTTTAGACCACAACCTATATAGCAGAGGCACAAGTAGTCCGTCTGGGACACAAAACACAAAAACAATGTTTTAATAAAAAAAAAAAAACATTCTCAAGGTTCTTATAACAATAATCAACAGAGACTCCTAAGGTTACTGCAAAAAAAAAAAAAAGATGATGATTGAAGATGGAAGACATATATATATAAAAAGATTATCTCACAACTGCATTTCTGAGTACGAGACAATGCCTTTTTAAAAAGAGTGCTTTGTGGCTTAGAAAATACGGTGGGCGGGCCACGGGCTTCCTGCTCTGCTCCGACCTGGCATCTGGTCATAATACTGTCCGCCTAGATGGATCAAATATTGCTCACTATTTCTGTTGCACCGGTAATGTTTGTTTTAGGGTGTGAGGGACTTTAAGCTTGCTCGAAAGCATGTAAGCAGAGAGCTCTCAGCAACGATGAGGGGAAGGGAAGCGGGGTAGTTCCACGCCAATGGTCCCGCCCACAACTCAGAGTGGAATTTCTAATAAACCTAAACACTGACTGATTCATCCTAACATGAGACATTTTATCTACAGCTGATTGACTACTAATTGGGTTTTAAAGAGGTTTCGCAAATCAATAACGTTTACAAGTAATGGTAAGAGATAGAAAAAGTCTTGAAAAACCTGCAATCAAACACTTTTCATTACAAAAAATTGTAGCGTGGACCAAGGTTGCTCAACCATAATCTCTGAGGATCTACCACCAATAGAAAAACTGCTGATGACAGAGGGCCGGATATGCAAGAAACCTATCAGATCTACTGATCTTACTGACCAAGGTTGGGCAGCTCGACAGGACAAAAACTATTTTTGAAAAATGAAACAATACAGAGCTTTTATTTTTCCACGAAAATCCTAAGAAAGAGGGTGCTAAAAAGTAAATTTGAGGTAGCTTGATAACCTTGAAAGGCCTTTATGTTGCCTGTGAAGTCCAAACTAAAGAGACTCTAAACTCAACTGTCCAGCTATATGATTGTCTGTGTTCTGCAACAGCAGGAGGAAGAGGAGGAGGAGGAGGAGGAGCATATGTTTAAATGTAACCAGCTTCAAACACCGCTGTCCTTTGGCTGGCTGGCTTCCTGCCAGAGTGAAGTCAGAGAGGCGTTTACTGACCCAGCAGGAAAGGAGGGACCTTAAAGAGCTGATATGAGTCTGTGGACCAGTCAGAGCTCAGAGTTTACATTCAAACGTTTGAGAGGAGCACAACCCAGCCTGAGAGCACAAACTCCATGCAGAAAGTAGAGGAAGTCAACTGAAAACATTTAAGCTGCATCTTAAAACTTCATAACTCAAAAAATTCTATTTTTTGAACACAAATTAGATGATCTATAAATAAGAAACGCACTCACCGAACCAGCGCCGGCCAAACACCAATCTGAGCCGCCGGTCATCACCTACACTGTTGAAGGAAATCTTCACCTCTTCTTCTGAACATGAACATCTCACAACAGCAACACCTCCTCTCCGTCCTCCCCCTCCCAGTCTTTGCCCCCCGTTCCTCTGATACCCCATCGGCTCGCAGATGATCCCCAAAAAGCGCCACGCCGGAGGAGATTTTTATGACTTTAAGGACATTCGTTCAGCAAGGAAATGAAAGCACAGCTGAGGGTTCAACACCAAAAGAGAGAGAAGGAAAGGAGGAGGAGTTTTGGAAGGTGGGATCAAAAAAAAGAAAATCAAGAGAGAGGGAGAAACCCCACTCAGGAGGTGGAGGATTTCCTCAGTCGTGAAGAACAAACAGGAGGGAAGAAGCAAGCAAACATCTTCAGAGATTCATTGCTTGTTTTTGTAGCAGCAGGGAGATCGACCCTGCAGGAGGATCTCCGTCTGTCACCTGGACAGGTGCTCTGCACACTCCTGTACTGTCAGACAGGCTCTCAGAGTGACAAGCATTCAGACTTTGACCTGTTTTTGAATACTTTAATCCACATCTGAACCTTTTACAGGCGTGGCCAAATCCAGGTTAACAAACATTACATTTGGAGCACAGGCAGAACCTACATAAGAACAAATTTTTAGTACCTGAATCAAAGCGTCAGATCATCATCTCTACCGTGGGAAAAAAGCATTTTGTAATTATTTGGAATATTTGTCTCTGAACTGATCACAGGTTAGATAAAATGTGAGACAATGGGACGCTAATGTTAGCTACCCTTGTTCATCCATCCATCCATCCATCCATCCATCCGTCCCTCCATCCATCCATCCATCCATCCATCCATCCATCCATCCATCCGTCCCTCCATCCATCCATCCATCCATTTCACATCCATCTACTCATCTTTCCAACATCCATCCATACATACATCTGTTCAATCATTAAACTATCCATCCAGCCGTCTTTCCATGCATTTTCTTGATCATCTGTCTCTCCATCCATCTATTTTTCCATCTCTGTCCCTCCATCCATCCATCCATCCATCCATCCATCCCCACAGTGTCTTAAACAAATGTGCTAATACAGTCATCAGTTTTAGAGCCCTTAAATGTTCAGCTTAACATCTACTCTGCTGATTCTCTTCAGCTTTGTCGACCAAAGTCCTTTTAGAGGTGAATAATTTACATGATGCACAAATAAATATGCAAAATATTGTGAAACCCCTATCATGTTAGTGTTGGCCAATGAAGGTTGGATACAAAATTCTATAACTGGATAAATGTCCTGCACCTTCTCTTCTCTTATTGTTGTGGTCGTTTACCTTTTTACTTTGGTTCTGACTGATTCAAAGGTCGACTCTGAACTCTGCAGGGGGACAGATAGGCTGTAAAGGTCCTTCACAGTGAGGATGAGGAGGATGACATTTTTTTGAGCTGGGCATTTTATACACAAGTTAGTGGAGGGAATGAGTGTGGTCGTTCAAAACTACAACAACCAGGTAACCTTTTTTTTTTAAAGTTTTCTTCAAAATGGCCTAAAACAAACTTTTATTCAAAGAAAATACAAAATAATGCTAAAACCCTCTAGCAGGTGTCACAGTTTCTGACTGCAGATGGAACATTGTCTGTGAAGATGAGCAACTCTTATGTTGACGGAAATTAAACAGTTTCTGCAGGTCGAGCGACGCCTCTTTCTGAGTCTTCACTGTTCTGGGTTTGTTTGTTTGTGCCAGAGCGCCTCTGGGGTGTGTCTGTGTGTGTGTGTGTGTGTGTGTGTGTGTGTATTGGGGGTTGTCTTAACGCGTATAAAGGCCATCTGTTTCATAGACACAACAGAGCTCTTCATGCCTGATATGTTGTCATGAAGTGACAGCAGACAAATCTATAGTTAGTCCACATGATGCTCATTTCGGGGATTTACAAATGTTCCCTTCTACTCAACAAAATGTGGATGGGATGTTAATGTATCACACACACTATGACCAAAATGAAAGTTAACTAAATAAAAAAATAAAAATCACTGTAATTCATAAATTTAAGTAGAAATTGAATTCATTAGATTCATTTTCTGTCCTAATTTAGGAATTAAAAGCAGAAAAAACATTGACAGAGAATATAAACAAATAGATATACTGTATTGCATTACATGCAATAATGCTAGTGTAAATTTGACTGCTGGAGATGCTGAAGCAGTTTTGTTCATGTCAAAGTAGTTGAAGAAGCTTAAGTTTGCTTAATCAAACATGTTGAATAAATTGCTGAAAATGCTTAAGCAATCTAAGTAAAGATAAGTCTAAGTGCCAAAATAGCTTAAAAATGAAGTATATTACATTAAAATAAAGATTTTTTTTTTTTTTTAAATAGCAGAGGTGTGTTTCTTTGATTTACAGGTGGGTGGATTCAACAGAAAAATACTTTAACCTTGTTCTGAACCTGTAAGGTCTGAGATCACCCAACAATGACAATGAAGTCGAAAGTGGGACACACACAATGACAGGGGCACACTCTGTCCAACCCAACGACCTTCAAATATGGACAAGAAGACATAAGAAAGTAAACTTTTTAACATGAGTCCAACCACCTGCCAAAAAGTTAAAAATCGTCAATAATAAAGCAAAACTTTGATCAAAATGTATAAAAAATATTGCTTTTTTTTTGTTGAGAGGATTTTAGACTACAGCTGACATGCTGGGGATGTTTTCACAGGGAAGCAGCTCCTCTTCTGTCAAACATTTTTGTCCAAACAGCTCAAACTGTGTGAACTGTCAAGCTCTTTCAAAGCACTCGTACAGATCTGGTAATCCATCATACTTTACTGACATTCCCGTGTGATGCAGTGTTGGACCAGAGATGCAGCAGCCACACCGTTCTCTGGTATGAGCTACTTCCTCAGAGTCTGAATTTGTTTTCACCCCAATGCGTTTGAGGCACACGGAAAGAAAACATAAATAATGGCAGCAGTAATAATGACAGCTGTACGTGTTTGTGGTTCTGGCTGAGTTACTTTCTGGAGTCTTTGTTAATGATGAAACTTTTTTTAGAGACTTTTAATCTTTGGATTGTTTTAAAATAATTATTCTTAAAAAAAGATGTCATAAATAGTTATTCTGATGTAATTCTGAGGACTCTGTGACTGACATCCCTACTTTTAGAGGAGAATTTAAACTATGCAGGAATGCAGCTTAACAATTCTTAGTAAGTGCTTCTTTCAAGGTCAGGAAGAGCTCTTATATTCTCTGATTTTTGCTTTCATGGGTGGAGAGTTACCAGTTAAAAGTTGATCTACAGTAATACAAATACAACAGCTTCATTACAGACCATTTAAAGTTTCAGTCAAAGCAAAGATTCAACTCAATCCCAGTATTGAGTTCTGTCAAAGCTTTGATTAAGCCCAAAGAAAGTCCAGCTGTGATCCAGTTAATAATAAAAGCTTCTTGTAAAACTCAGACATAGTCTGGATAAAACAATGTAACACAGTTGAAGTAGCTCATTTGATGGAAATACTTAGTTCAGGTATGGTATGGTCTTGTTTTGGTTCAGTTAAAGTCCATTTACAGCCAAAAACAAACACCACATTTAAAACCCTGTTAAGGCTAACATGCAGCCCTGATTTAGTCCAGCTAAAGTCCTGTTAAAACCCATTTATAGTCCTGTTAAGGTAGAGCTCAGTTACAGCTCTGATTAACCTGCCTAAGCACTACATTTCAGTGTAAAATGCTCCAAAAGACCCACTCCAGTGAAAATGGTGTTTTTAACATGCTCTTGTTGCACTTTTCTGATGATGGAGGACATATTACAACTGATTGCCCTGCTGCATCTGCAGTGCATTGATTTACAAGTCTTTTGTTCTTTTTTCTTTGTGCCTGTAGATACAGAAGACAATAAGATGCTGTTTCTCAACCACTAGTACAAAATCTCAATGACTAAATGTCAAAAATGTCAATTTAAGACATAAAAACTAGGAGATTCTCAAACAGCTTTAATTAGTTTATAACTAAAGACATTTAAAATCCAATAACAACAGTCCTCCAAAAGCTGTGATGGAGCTCAGCTCACTAACAGTCGGGGTATTGAACGTCTTCAGCTGCAGTTCTTGTAAAGCCAGACCAACAAGCCGTTCACAGCCATGGCTACACTTCCATTGAAGCTGCTGTGGAACAGGTTTACTCACGGTGGTCAGTGATTTCACACTGAGGTGGTTTGATCTTCAAAAATATCATTTTTAGAGAAGTTGGGTGTTCTTTGAAACTGAGTTTGCACTGCAGACACATTTTAGACCCACTTACAGCATGATAATCAACCTCTTTTTGAAATCCATACATTCAATCACCCGAAGTGACTCAGGCAGGTGAGTCACCGGTTAAGAAAATGCAGGTAAACAGTAAAAACAAGGAATTTTTACTCTGGCAGGCGAGTCGGAACTGCTTCTCGCCTGGAACGCCTCGCTCTGAGAACACTTTGTTTCCCAATAGCCTGCTAAAACAACAGCTCTGAAAATCAAAGTGGAGGAGGAGGATTCCACTGAAGGTCTTTTCATCAGCTACAGATATTAAAGTAGAGGCCTCAGAGGTGCTGGCAGCCAGGAAAACGTACGATTTAATCTGAACTAATGAGGATGAAGCGGTGAAGTAATCCAGCACAACTAATAACACAATAACCTCCGCTCTGTTCCAGCCGACAGCAGTCAGTGCAACAGTGTCCGTGCATGTGAAGCCCACATGGTCGCTCTTTGCAGTGTGGAGATCATGTGACCTGAAGCAAAACACTCTACACAGCTTTGATGCAAAAGGGAAAGTTGGGCAAGAGTTCAGAGGACAGTGTAGCGACAGTTACAGCTAATTCTACTGATAAGACATGAACCACCTGCCAGAAACACAAACAGCACACCCAGGTCTTTTATTACCTCGTGTGTTTAGTGCGTTTGCTCATTACGACATGTTTATTTAGGCCGATCTGAACTGCATAGTATCAGGTACTGTGGAAGAGCTGGAGATCAGGCCAGGATCTCTCTCCAACCTGACACTAAAGATGATAGCGTATACTTATACAGCGCTTTTCTACCTTGCACTAAGGCCCAAACCGGTTTACAGTCAAAGTTTCATTCATACACACAGTCAAGCTCTGCTCACATATGCCAAATTCAGACTGGGGTCAAGCGATCACTCTCAATGAAAAGTCTGTGTAAACACAAGCATATGTGCGTTTCGCGTTCAAAACTCCCACATTAGTGTGTTGCTACGCACGTTTTTAAGTCCGGCTCTACATACAAAACGCACAGTTAAACTAGTTGAACTTTGACTAGTCAGGGACTCTGATTTGGTAGTGACATTTGGGTAGCTTCCTTTTTTCAAAACACAAAAGTGCCAAGTATTTGAAAATTGATCATGAAGGAGAGATGAATAATTGTGGCTTGTGCCCAGCAAGAAATATGAGACCAAGTCTGTCATATATTGGAATAGAGCTGTGACAGAAAAAGCCTGCTTTAACACCAAGCCTATTCCAACTGTGAGTACTTGCACTAGTATTGGGTAGTGACAGTCCAGTGTAAACACTGTATAGCATATTTAAAAATCCATGTTTAGTGCACTATTGAATGCACCACACAAGCCTGCTGTGTACGTAGCATCACACAGTCCCAACCTCAATCACCACGAACAATGTGGGGCTCAGTGTCTTGTTCAAGGATACTTCAACAAATGTGTAGACAAGGCAGGAACCAAACCAGGGATTTTCAAAACAGAGGTTGACCGCTCTACCTTTGGACCATGGCCACACTGTGATGCATCACTGAAGAAACAATCTCAGATAAAAGTGTGTGGTAAACCATGTGCCAGAAATTGTCAAAGTTGGTTTGATTTGGACATCAGGGTACATTGTTCTGCTTGGACAGGTTCAGTTCAACACTTTGATTTAGTTTCTTTCACACTGCACTTTTGAGAGCAGTTATTTCCAAACACAAGTGCTGACAAACAAAAAATAAAGAAAATGAATTTTCCTTGTTTAATTCCAATAAGCACATCTATTGAGCACACGCTTATTAACACTTTGCTGATTCTCGCTAAACTGAACTTGTGTTTCATTGCACCAGCGGATGTCACTTACTCACCTTGGTTCACTTTTGCACTTTGGTCTGCTGAATAAACGGAACTGAACTTTAAGAGGAACCCAAGTTAATTTGTTTAGTCTGCACAAAAGGCCCATCTCACACTAATAAACTGTAACAAACCCAAATATGTCTATCCAATCATCCGTTCATGCATCTTCTAAACCACCTTAGTCCCTTTCACTTGCGTTAGCAAGTTTAAACTAACCCAGTTAAGAGCTGCCTTCAGAAGTGGGCCAACATTGGATCAAGCTCATTATGAAAATCATAAAACCACTATTACTGCTTTGGTACCATATACCAAAGCTATACCACAAACACAAACATCCTACGAAACATGCATTTCTTAAAAGAGCTTACATTAAAAACACAAAACAATCCATTAACATCAGCATGATCTATTTGAAAAGTAATCAAAATAAAAAGACTGAAGTTCCTTTTCTAGGTACCTGCAAGACCTCACTCCCTATCCTATTGATGGTTGATATGATTGATTGACCAATAAGGAGCACATGAACCAACGACCCTTATAGGCTATTAAAAGTTCTCTTTTTATTTTTGACAATATTTACACTAAGAGCTTTGGATTTTATGAATTATACGACTAAGAATGCTCCTGATTTTGCATTAGGTTCAACTTTTGGCTTTTGTAAGCTTTGTTAATTCCTTGATGTTATTTTGACGTTGGTTTCTTTGATGTTAGTTAGAATCAAACTTACATCAAATGTACAATTTTTTTGTAATACTTTAAAGTACCATAAATAGTGGTGAGGTAGACTTTTGCACTCCTCAGGAGTAATAATAGAAAACAGTATAAGGCTCATTGCTGTTTCATCAATGGTAGTGGCTCTTAAAAGTGCAATAAAACAAAGAAACAAATCTAATTTCTGACAAGGTAAAGGACCAGTGTAAATTGTAGTGACAGATGTGTTATTGACACTTAAAACATTAATACTTGTATTCCCAACGTCTGTATAGGGTTAGCAATCATTTTACCCTAAATATACAATATTGCCAAAGTAAATAATTAAAAACAATTTGCAACAGCATGCATGGTGATATATTGTTACAGTAATAACAGTTGCAATCTATTCTAACAGTTGGTAAAAAGTCAATACAACTAAAAAACTGTTAAAATTAGGCATTTTGTGATTACATTCAACAATGAAGAAATGTACTTCTATTGCTAGGTAACCAAAACACCGCCATACCTAATAAAAAAAAAAAATTAACCAACTTATCAAAAATGTGCTGGTTGAAGTCCAATTAAATATGATTTATAACTTATAAGAGTCTTATAAGAGACAGATACTGGCCCTGCCCTCAGAGTCCTAAAAGGTGACTTTACCTGGCTGAAGTACCTGCGCAATAAAAACCAGAAAAACTGGTGGAACCCATTAAAGACTTGCCTAAATCTTAAAACTTACCTGAATGAGTAATAAGTCAGTCTCAACCATTTCATGTTTTATGTGTTATATAACACAGGCTGGTGCAGCCAGCTTGGCTCCTGAGGCTATAATGAGGCATCTGACCCAAGGTGAGCTATAAGTACAACACACACACACACGATGCACAAACAATCCCAAATAATAAGATCAATATCTTAAATATTGCTCTCAGTTCCGAGAAGCATGTTGTTACAACGGCAACAGAAACCATCAAAGTTATGACCTTCTGGATTAGATGTTCTTTGCCCTGCAGCACAGCCCCATCTACTTAAAGAACAAAAGTCCTCTCATTTTGTCAGAGCATCATGGACTCCATCTTTTCCAACCTAAAAAAGCAACAACAACAACAACAACCCTATGTACTTTTAGATTCTGCTGACCCCATGTTTACCTGCCAGGACTTCAGGACAAAGTCGCGTATGACGTCAAACAATTTGCAGATTTTAGAAGTGGCTGTGAAACTCCAGCTTACCTTCAGGTGGGCATATTCTTCAGGGCAGAAAAACAACAAAAAGTCAGCGTAAAACCAGAATAACGCGGGAACAAGTCTCCTCAGGTCTGTTCAGTTAAGGAGAAAGAGCCTGCAGCTCTAATAGGAGGGGGCGGGGTTTAATCCAATTAGTCTCAGGGTGAGGAGCAGCCGCCTTTTGGACACAACATGAGTTGTATCCACGATACACAGAAGCAGATGCACCAGAAGTAACTCGGGTCTTCAGACTGGATTTCACTCTGTCTTTTTGTCTACCGTCCACTTCAAATGTATCTGGTGCTTTTGTTCTGCCGACCTCATTTAAACCCGTGTTCACACTTTGCCTTAAATGTATGCAAAAAAGCTCAGGCATTCTGCAGGTGTAGGTTCAGCTCCAACAAACAGAGCTCTGAAGACACCCGTTCTTTGTCCCACAGACGGACCAGAGCACTGCCGGTTCCCTCCACCGCAGAGGGAAAAAAAGACTGCTCACATCCACGCAGACAAAGACCGATCTGTGATGAGCCGGGACTGCACCGAACAGCGAACCAGCTACAAATCCTGGATCTGATACTAGAAGAAGCTTGACTCTGGAGTTATGGATCAAAACACATGATCTCCCTTACGGGTAGTAAATAACAGAAACATTAATTTAAACATGACAACCCTCATAGTAAAAAAAACGGTAATTATTGCTCCAATAAAAAATACAAAACATAATTCTCCAAAAACATTTTCAATTTCAGAATAAAACTATTTTTTATTTCTAAAACTCTATTTTTGTGTCTTTACAGAAAAATAATGTGAGTAAATTGGAATCCAGAAGGAATGTGTTTTATCTGTCTTGGCGCAGGCTAATAATAAGAACTTTTAAACTTTAAATATCCTATTAATTCTTTACTTTAAAGGAAAACCCCAATTCCAGAGCTAGTACCATGCTGGTTAAAGAGCATAGGCGTTGCAGATGGAAGATAATAAAAACAAAAGAATATTTAAAGTGACTGTATTCCTAGTATGGAACCCTGATGAACACCTACAGCGGTCTGAAAAGTCATTTTATGGCAATAAAGCATTATGCTTTGTGCATAAAAAAAATTGTGTTTATATGAAGCGAGACTTTCATGAGCATCAAAGTCAACTATTTTCTAGGATGTGAAGAACCGCATCTCATCACAATGAAAGTGTCATGTGAATACATTTTTTAAGTTAACATCATAGTCAGCAATTTTCACATATTTATAGGACTGTTTTGTTAAATTTACAATTTAAAGAAGAAGTAAAAAAATGATTGAATGTAAAGGTCGTTCTTTAATTTGATTTATTATTTAAACATGTCATGGTCTTGTTGTTTCCTGCAAAACAAATGCCTGGAGGAGGCTAATAAAGACAAAAATATAAAATGACAGCATTGCTAGTAAGGAACTGTGATACACACCTCCTGGTGCATCTAAGGGCAAAAAAAAGCATCACACTTTTTCACGCATTAAAAATAAAAAATCAATAGTTATATTCAGTTTATGAAAAGCAAGAACCTGATATACAGCCAGACATATCTTAAGCAAATAATTGTCATGATGATTTATTGATTTAATCATCAGTTTTTTACATGTCTTATATTTTTGTTTAGCTACATGTACACACGTTTAAAGAAGGAATCAAAAAACGACTTCCTGCAATGTTCATTCTTAGATTTCTACAGATTTGTAGCTATTAAAACACTCTAAGGTCTTGTTGTTTCCAACACATAACACCTGCCTGGAGGAGGCTAGAAGGGAAATAATATATATATATATATATATATATAATGGCAGTATTCCTAGTAAGGAACTCTGATGAACACCTCCCAGTGTCTAAAAGGTGTTTTTAAAGGCCAAAAAAAGCATAAAAACAGTTTTCTAGAATGTAAAGCAACAACATGTTATGAACAGAATGTCTTTTTCTTTTAATCTGCTTTTTTTCACACTTTTTTTGGATATTTTTTTGTGTTAAATATACACCAAAGTAGAAGTCAAAGTAGTTTCCTGTAATGTCTAATCTTTGTTTTCCTCAGTGTTGCTGCCATTACAACACTCCTATGTCTTGTTTTTTTCCTACACAAAACAAGAGGGGAGATTGACTATCACAACACAAAGACAGTAAATGTGTGTGTGAGTGTGTTGTCAAACTGGACTTAGAGGAAGGCGAGGATGCATTCAGGTGACTGATGACCGTAAACATTTCTCGCCAAGGAGAAGGTGAGGCTTCTTACCTTCACTCCTTCGGTCGAGGGAGGACGAGCTGCGAGATCCTTCAGGCATCACCTGTTTCAAACACACACAGGGGGCATGGATGAGGGCTTGAAGGAGAACAGGAATCACAGACAAGCCAAAGGGTGTGATTGATGGAAAGTCATATCTCTAGTCAACACAAAGACGTGGGGAGGGATCGTGGGATATGCTTTCAGCAGTGTCAGCAGTCTGATAAATGGAGGCAAAACAAAGGAAGTTTCATCACAGTTTCTGCCGTCAGACAGCATTACTACCATCTCATCAACCAGGATTTCATTTTCCGTGAAACCTTTCTTTTACCATCTGAAAGAAATCACCTGAGAAAAATTCTAAACAATAGTATATGATGATAATTTCATATTTTTGAGTTCCTTTAGTAGCTAATCCAAAATCTAGAACTATTTAAGCAATCTAAGGATCAGTCATGGCACTTATAGAGTAAAAACAACGCATAAACAGGTAAAAAAAAAATGTAAATAACATGGGAGCTGAATTTCCTCTTCCAAAAGAAGCTAAAGGACAGAATTTCAACATACATATTTTTGCAGTAAATAAAACTCTTTGCAACAATTTGAAGAAATACTCAGAAAGGCAATTTTAAGATGAATTTTCTTCACATATGATTTCCATCGTTTTTTATCGAAATGGGTATTTAAATATTTAAAGTATGAACGTATGTAAAGGTTTTGACATATGGAAGTAAAAATATCAGATATTAGTAAATCCTTAAACAGGGTGGAGTGATTTAGTACCACTTCAGGGCAGCAAAACAGGTTGGTTATGCATGTTTAGTGTTCTTTATGATATTTTTAATGAATTTAATCAGTATAAAAGATCTCTAATCTGCTTTTTCTAGCTTGCTTTGGGAGAAGCTCTACATTTATTCAACAACAAATAAGTTTGGGGTGCTCCCTGAAAGACTCCATATCACATTTCTTTCTGTTGTTTTCCTCCAGACTATTTGAACGTGAACAATTGCCTCTGAGATCATTGCTGGAGGCTTTTTCTTTTTTTTTTTTTTTTTTGGTGTGTTCAAACACGCTCAAGTGCTCCAGAAAAACAAAATCCGTCTGGTTTTTCTAAGTTACATTGATAAAGAGTTAGTTGCATCACAGCAAATTGTTAGCTAACAGAGTTTTATCAGTCTTAATTTAGGCGATATGAGCGTTTTTATGGGTTATAACTACACTTAAGGCTCGTCTGAAGTTATATACCACATTTTAGGGTCTGTAAAGCGTAAAAATGTATATTGTGGTTGACTGAAACGCTATTTTCCGACCTGCTGATCTTACCTTAAAAAACGCTCACCTGTGTGTATGATTTTTTTTTTATTCTTAGAACCTTTCATTGACAAAAAAAATCTGACAGTCATTTAAACGTTCAATTTACACTAAAAGAAACAACTTTATTTAAAATATCTGCAGAATTTAAGACACACAGTTTAATAAAAACTCATTATTTGCGATAAATTAGGCAAACTTTCTGTCCGAAATCCACGTCGCGTTTAATGTAAAGCTTTTCTGTCGGAAATTCGAGTTTACGCCCCACCTATGGCATGAGCTTCAACCTGCAGAGATTTTTTATTCAACTCAGAGTGATGCTTGAGTGAAGTGGAAACTATTACAGCAGCTCGGTGGTCTTCACGCGGTTTAGGTCACATTACAACTGGACCGGGTCAGACCCGGACTTCCGTGTCCCACGGGTGCGGATCCAGCTGTGACAGCTGGAGCGAAACTACAAAACAGACGAACAAACCAAGCAAAGGACGTGGAGGAGCTCACCTGACCGCAGGTTTATGTACCAGCTTGGAATCAATCCTCGTGAATCTACTCCTGCTGCAAGTTCAGACAATCTAATCTTTTCGGTTTCCCTGTAGTCTGATAGTTGACCTGCCGCCGCCCCTTGCGCATGCGCCCCGTTTTCAAAAACATAAAAGGCTAAAAATGTGCATTAATAGAAGATAATACACGTGCCGCCTCCAAATGAATCTAGTTTTCCTTCTTTTTTGTGTGGAAAACTGGATCTGAAAAGAATATACTGAAGTTAACGCGTGGATCTTATCAGATAATCAAACTTAAAACAAAGATGCAGTTTGGTCAGAGTAGAGAGGAGGGCAGTATATCACCGCCCAAAAGGTGTTATGCATGCCTTATCTTCCTTTCAAAAGTACTTTCAATCTCTGAAAAATTGTGCTGCAGAGAACAAGTCTGAAAAGTAAAAAAAAAATGATTTATTTAAAAATAGTTAAAGAAAATTAAATGTTTATCCAAACAAATATAATTACTCCATGAGGGCCTCTTGGAAGAACCCAGCAAACGCTTAAAGATGCAAAAACTAAAATTGTGAAAGAGTAGTTGAAGGATTGAACTAGTTTTAAGCATCCAATAACTTTAAACCTGCGATGTCAGATTTGTGTTTAAATATCAGAACTTTTCTTACAAACAAACTTAAGATAAATTAGTCTGGAGCCAGATGTGGTTTCTAAAGAGCTCACTGGTTATTGGGATAAGTGTGTTTCCAGCCTGATTTCTAAACAACTGGTTGACTTCTAAAAAGCGTACTTAGAAAAGTAGCCTATAAATAGTTATAGAACACTATTCTTGAGAAGAAAAACACTGGAAAGTTAACTGTCCATCCATCAAGTAATGTTTACCAAGAGATATTATAAAAAGAAATAAAAATCTGGAAACAAGGATTTCCACTTAAGCATTCAAAATGGAAAAATAAGCTTAAAAGATAGAATACCTTAAAATTGAATGTTATTCAGTCCAATAACCGGTATTATTTTGCCAGTTCTTGGGATTTTTGTTCCTAATTGTAGTTTATTTTGAGAACAGTTACAATTATATAGTGTCTAAGTGGAAACGTCATGTTTTAGAATAAAACATGAACAAAATAAGAATACGATCTTAGTACAAGTTGGCCCAATCTTAATAAATCCTCGTTAAATCTAAAACTAGCACGATTCCAGAACATAAATTAAAATTTCTGTTTTTAAAATAATAAAAATTAATACCAGTCTAGCTTTTCAACAATCATGGTAAAATCCTCCTAATTTACTTTGTAGTTTTCTGAGAAATATATACATACATATACAAATAGCAGGTCGAAAAGGTATGTGGCAGTTACAGATTCTGCACACAGGGCCTATTACTATCATTGTTGTTTGGTTTTATATGGGTGTTTGATATTTGTAATTGTTTCTTTATTGCGCAACTGAATGTGAATTTCTGTAAATTGAAAAATTTGCAATAAAGTTTATTTCGGGAAAAAAAGTCACAGATAATGCAAGTTGCTATACAGAAAATTGACAATCGCCAATAGTCAGCAGAAAGTTTCCTTTCCATCCATCCATCCATCCATCCATCCATCCATCCATCCATCCATCCATCCATCCATCCATCCATCCATCCATCCATCCATCCATCCATCCCTCCCTCCCTCCATCCATCCATCCATCCATCCATCCATCCATCCATCCATCCATCCATCCATCCATCCATCCATCCATCCCTCCCTCCCTCCATCCATCCATCCATCCATCCCTCCCTCCCTCCCTCCCTCCCTCCATCCATCCGAATTTCCACATTAAACAGAGGATTAATGTCATGATTTTGTCTAGTAATGATTGAGATTTAAAAATATATGTTTAAATTCAATTTCCCCCCAAAACAAGCACCATTTTAATATACACAATGATGATGAAAAGGAAAAAATTCATTGAAAGTTTGTTGACATTTCGTAACACTATAATGATGAATGTTTAAACATGTATTTTATAAATAATTTGTTAAAATCTTTATTGTTCAGATGGAAAACAAATAAATGTGAAGTTATGTCTGCATGTCGCCACTAGATGTTACTAATGTTTCTAGTTAGAATGAATGCTTCAAGTCTTGAACCTTGGAAACATGTGTCTCATAATTCAAAATAAAAATGAGTACCGGAAATTCTTCTTCATTTTCAAAATGAAGCTGCATACGTTGACCCAAAAAATAAGATGAAAAATGAATCCAATTCAAAAATGGCTTTTTCTTTATCTTCTTCAACACTGCTCATTCTGTCACTTAATTAAAATGATAAAGAAAAAGGTATTTAACATTTCATTTTCAAAAAGTTATCTAGTAAATGTGAAGCAAAGTGTAATTAGAAATATCTAATTTGATAAATAAAATGGATTAACAGAAATGCTTTTTTATTTTCACAATGTAACTGCATCAAAGGACTCAAAAAAACAATTAAAAATCAATCCCCCGAAATGCTTTTACATTTTCTACTTAAACATTGCTCATTCTGTTAATGAATTCATTATCCCTTTCGCAAAAAGAGTTGCGTAGCTAATTTCCAGTCAGCAGTTCCTTGGGGGAGGCGAAACATTCCTTATCCACCTTTCCTTCTCTTTCATCATTTCAAGGATGTCTCGCCGTAATAAGAAGTTTTGCAATGTTGGCATAGTTCTTTGTTTTGATTTCAAAGTTGTTCGTTCTCTTTTTCCATTTGGAGGATTTTTACTTCCAACTCGACAATTCTTCTGGTGAGAGAGGGTCCTCAACTCGACCTCTTCCATTTTTTGACGGATCATCTTACTCTCGTCCGTAATCCGTTGGAATTGAAGTCTCAGGTTGGCGATGATTGAGATCTGATTAGAGAACTGAGTCCTTAATCTGTGATTAGTGACTTCCATTTTTGACTCTGGCTGCACATGTAGGTTAAACATGTCGGGTTTGGGATCGTAATATCCCTGATTGTTGGTAAAATGTCTGTGAGCACTGCAGAGATTTCCAACACTGTGGGGGTTCTGACTGAAGTTCTGACCAGAAAAGTCTTGATTGTGTCCTCTGTAATAAGCAAAAATAAAATGCAAATATTTGTGTTTTTTGCGAATGATAGTAAATATTTGCAAGTGAGATTCGTTAAAGGAAGGCTTTGAAGAGTAGAGTGAAGTTCCAGAGAATACTAAAAACAGCTGTGAGTCTTTGAAAAATTTCTGTTTGCCTCTAGTCAGAAATTTCCTGAAGCCTAGCAGTAGCTGGAGAGCTACTGATTCAGCTACAGCTACTAAGTTAATTCACCATTCTAGCCTCGCTGCATCTTGTGATACTACAACAAAAACACTCCACAGTCTATTTCCTGTCCTGAAACTTGCTGCCTTTGAGAGCAACTCACCTATTTACAGTTTCTGCTACCAGACACCATCCACTGGAATAAAAGACTATTTTTGCCACAATTACAAAAAAAAAAAAAAAACCTCCAACATAAACTTATTCAATAGAAGAAAACATGACAAATGATAAACAACATAATTTCTTGTAATGTAGAATAGAAATGTAAACAAAATGTTAAGCTTCAAAAAAGTAAACACTGGAGCTAAAGATGCAATGTTTTAAAAAGTTCCAACAGAAAATCCTGCATCTGCATCGACTTTAATGTCAGAACAGAATAAAAAAAAATCTAATAATAGAAAAAAAAAAACAATCAGCAAACTGAATGTATCTGCAATAATATAACAAAATTGTTAGCAAATTTAAAAGAAAAAAAAGTCTCATATTCTTTTCTGCAGAAGGACTTTCTTGCATCTCTTCCTCACAGGGCGTCTTTATCATCTTCCTCAGTGGTTCTTCCTGTCGAAACACAATTTAGTAGAACAAGAAGCCTTTGTTAATCCTAAAAGTAAAAATCAAATCTTTCTGATTCCAACTTCAATTATTTTCATGAGCTGAGAGAAACAGGAAATTACATCATCCTCATCAGAAGATGATGAAGAGTAAAAGAGTGAAAGTACTTGTTCTAGTTCTCTGGTCCTCGTTCTCTGTGGTTCTCCTCCTGGACATGTAGACCAGAGCAGCAACCACACCCAGAAACATCAACACCACCTTCATCACGGCTCCAACGATGATGATGATGTTGTGAACAGAAAGATCTGCAGAAAAAAGATTTACCAACATCAACTAAATATATGTGTATGGATTATACATTCAAAACTTTGTCTTTGTGGATAAAAATAATATAAACATTTTAACCTGGAAAGTCCAGATCATAGACAGCATCTATCTTCACTTCTTCATCTTCAACAAACTTGCAGGTGAATCTTTTGTTGTTTCCACTCTGATGTTTCACAGTCAGAACAGAATCACAGTTTGTTTGTCCTCTAAACTCAAACCCAACACCTTCACCAGACAGGTGAGATCCTGTCTCATCCACCCAGATGATGCTGTTCTGTTTACAGGGAATTGTTCTATCATGTCTATTCAGTGAACACTATGTTGTTCATGTGACACATCCACTTTCCTCTTGCGAGAATTCTGGGAATCTTTAGAAACTGGAATAACAAAAACAGAAAGTTTCTAATAGTTAGCACGTTTATTAACTTAAAAACCTTAGTAAATGCACAGTGATACATTTACATGCACACCATGCCTATCCAAACAGAAAGAACAGATTTTATAATTTAGAATAACTATTCATTTGAGAAAATGTTTTCATTTGCTTTCAACAGCAGAAATATTCTTGATTTTTGTTGTTTCAGAGTAAACAAAGTCGAGGATGAGGGAGTCATAGAACTTTCAAATATCTTTCTGACAACAACTTATCAACAAATAAATTATGCAAATAATAAAACAATATATTAAATGAAATCCAAAGAAAGAATTGAAATGTTCTGTGATGAGCTGGAACTGCCTCATGTCTGTCTAGATTCATCTTTCTTTGTCTTTTAGTCCTGATTCTCAGGCAGGTACATATACTCTGTCTCTGGGACTAACTCCTATATTTCTCTGTTAGAAAAGCACAAAAGCTCTGGATTTGTGAAATAAATCTCTCCTCATCTGAGATGAAAACTGATTTTTGACTCTGAATGTAAATAAAGGAACCATTTTTCATCTATTATGGAATCTTTAGATTAAAGAGTATCGATTATAAAAATAAATCCAAATGTCAGAGTCTCTTCACTTTGAGCTTTTTTTGGGTCAGATCCAAATGTTAACATTCATGTATCACAGAATTATTCAAGTCAGAATACTCACTGCTCAAAGTATTAAGATACACGTCAAACTCATTCTTGCTCCTGAGCTGACAGAGAAATCGACCAGCATCTTCATCAGTGATGTTTGTGATGAGCAGAGAGCAGTCACTGCTCACACTCAGCCTGGAAGCTCTAGCTGAACTCTGGACAACATTTCCATTCTTTACTTCTGTTATTGATGCTGCATTTGGATCTTTCTGGTACAGCCAGTTAACATCAGAACATGAGGAAGAGGAGGATTTAGTTCTACAAGGTAAAAGGACGTCATCTCCAACTCTTTGATAGAGATGTTTAGTTGGTCCACTGATGTCTGCAGGAGAGAAAAGAACAAACTCAGAGAAAAGTTGAACCTTTAACACAAATGACACTAATAAAATCACAGAAGAAATACAATAAAATAATTATATCTGCAAACCTTTGCTTTTCAGGTATTTTTTTTAAATAATAAAATAAATTAATATTAATAATTATTTCTACACTTCAGGGCCACCGTACATATTTGACATCAACATTTGGCTTTTTAGACAATTTAAAAAGTGATTTATTAAATAAAGTGCTTTAATGTTAAATTATTTTTTCTCCTTAATTTTACTTTTACAGTCATTCTGTCCTTGTGAGATGTGGATCTGTTAGAAAAATGTTCAGTTCATGGTTTGATTTCCTCTTTAGTAATTAATAAAGATAAAATTGGAAATGAAGACTTTTCTTCTATTTTAGTTCTCTTTCAGGAAGTTGTATTTCCTCTTTAGAAAGAGCTCTTTAACTCAGAAGGCTTTAAAGGTTGTCTTCATTCTAAGGTGAACAGAAAGAGTCAAACAGGTAAAAATGTGACAGTTCTTTGAAGTTTCTCAGTAAACATGGACTATAACTAATAAATATGGCTGACAAAGTCTAAAGACTGACAGAACAAAAAAATAAATAAATTACAAGTTAAAGGGATTGTCTTGAAAGAACAGCTAATGAAAAATCTCACTGTTCTCAGATTTATTTTGAAAATGTCTTTATTCCAAAGCTCTTTGCGTGAGTTTTGTCTGTCATCTTCTTTCCAACCATCAAAGGTAAAAACTTCTTCCAAAGCATCACAGCAAGTGATCAAGTAGAACCTAGAGAGCTCACAGCCCCCCTAAACCTGTATAACCCATAATTCACCTAACGCTGGTCTTTCTAGCAGATCATACGTCAGTCTTTCATGGAGCAAAGAGCAGCAGAGCTGCAGAACAACCAACAAACAACACTCTGATCACTGTGTCACAACACTGTAAAAACAGCAAAGAAACTGCAGGATCAGCAGAGACTCACAACAACAACATAACTGACACTTCAGACATCTGCTGAAGACAACAAATGAAAAAACTCAACAAATGAACAAATCAACTCTCCACATCTCCCTTTGGTTATATCAACGTAATTATCATTAGGTCTTAAGCAACAATTCAATCTAGAGAATCAAAGTCAGGTGAAATTAACATTTGTAAAACAAACTTGTTCTATAATTACCAGATTCTGCTCTCATGCTGAGTTTTTTGTTGCTTTTTTGAGATTTTCAGTTTTTCCTTAATGTTGACCAAAAAAGTAGAACATCTTAGGTCATATGTTCCTCTAAAATGGTTTAGTGGTTGTAATTCAATTTATTTTTTTCTAAAATAAATTCCAAACAGGTTATGTTATTCAAAGTATAAAAACTGCTTTAAGGAGGCGTTTTGCTGGATTCAATTATTCCTTATAGTTGTAATAAATACTTGTTTCAAAAGACATCTTTGTTTTATATTCATCTTTCTTTTCTTCTGCAATGATACAATAAATGACTGAATATATATAATGATTATCAATATAATCAATCTATACGTAACAACCAACAAAATTGAGTTTCTGTTCAAAGTTTACGTTTTTCTTCACTTTACTTTCTTTCTAGTTTGGTAAAAATAACAACAATGAAATTTAAATTGAAAAGTTAAAAATAGATATTTTTGATTGACATTAAATGTGTTTTAAATTGTGTTTTGAAAGAGTAAACTTGAAGTTCCTCAGTGCTGCCCTCCATAAGTATGGGTTTGGAGAATCATTCATTGATTGGATTAAAATTTTATATTACAACCCCGATTCATCAGTCAGAACTAATAAACAGACTTCCAACAGGTTTTTTCTTGGAAGAGAAACCAGACAGGGTTGCCCACTCTCCCCCTCTCTATTCGCTATATTTTATTGAGCCTCTAGCTGCAGCAATAAGACAACATGAGAGCATAAAAGGAATTGATACCAAACACAGCCATCATAAAATTAGTCTCTATGCAGATGACATATTAATGTTTCTAAATAATTCACGCTCTGTAAATGAAATGGCAACAATTATTAATGAATTCTCCTCCATATCAGACTACTCAATTAATTGGAATAAATTAGCTTTATTATCAATGAACAGCATTGCAGAGCAAAGACTCTCAATACCAGTCAAATCAGGCAATATCAAATGTCTAGGTATTTTTCCCCCAAATTATCATAACTGGTGCAGCTAAAGCACACCCCATTACTGAAAAGCATACAGGACGATCTAACCCGCTGGGTCACCCTGGCTCTGTCCCTTATAGGCATGATAGCCACGGTTAAAATGAAAATCTTACCCAAAGTTAATTATCTCTTCTCAATGATCCCCATACTTGCCACTGAAATGGTTCAAAACATTAGACTCATCCATATCAAGCTTTTTTATAGAACAAGAAACCTGCAAGAATTAGTCTAAAAACTTTAAAATCTGCAAAAATGTGTGGAGGCTTACTTAACTTCCACAATTACTTTCTTGCCAATAGATTACAATACATCTTAAAATGGTTAAAAAAAACAATCCAGAAGACAACTCATGGTTAGACTTGAAACAGGTGTTATGTGGAAAGATCAACCTGTCAGATCTACCATTTACTAGCCAAACAGTTAAAACAGGACTGCTTCCAAAGTATTAATATGAATGCCACTTTGACAGCCTGGTGGGAATTTCTCAAATTATCAAACTTGTCACTTCAACCGCGCAAAATGACACCCATCTGGAACGACCCAGACATCCTCATAAACAAAGAAATGTTACACTTCCCAGCTTGGCAAGCAGGGGGCGTAACATTCTTAGAGTACTTAATTATTGATTGAAGATTCATAACACCCCAGGAACTTCAAGACAAACATGGAATAAATAACTTCTTGGAATATCAGCAACTTCAATCTATAATTACTAAAAAGTTTAACCACAAAGACAACAACTTAAAACTACCAGAACCATTAACCTGTTTATTAATAAATAAAACTCTCTCCAAAACATACAATCTCTTATGCAACCTAGATAATACTATTTTACTTCAAAAAGAATGCAGACTTGAGCATCAGCACAGATCAAAGCTTCTGGTCAGAAATTTGTCTTAACACCTTTAAACTGACAAAAAGTTAAAACTTGCAACTAATCCAACTTAAAGCTCTTTACTCTTAAATTTACACTGGTCAGAGGATGTTCAAGATGGGTCTCCGTAACTCAGACATTTGTGAGCACTGAGATAGTAATCTACCCGACAGTTACATGCATGCACTGTGGTTCTGCACACCTGTCCAGGTCCACTATCAGCAAGGAACCTTGGAGGTTTGACGGGTTGGGGTCTGCGCATAGGCAGCTGAGGCCCCGGCTGGTTGGCTGCCTCGGTCTTGTCGAGGCCTGACCAGAGCTCTAAGTTCTAGGGGCAGTGCCTGGGCTTGCTCGGCCTGCGATGCACCTTGGGGGGAGGAGCTACTTGGCAGTGGTCCTCCTCCCATGGTTGGAGTATGGAAACAGCCCCTCGCTATTTTATTTTTTTTCACTTGACCTGTCCAAAAGCTGAGCAGACAGATTGGACATATTCTACTGTTACAATAGTGCAGGGGTGTCAAAGTCATTTTCACCGAGGGCCACATTAGCATTATGGTTGTCATCAAAGGGATATAACTTATACGTTTAACTAAACGTAATGAAAAATAAATGTAACAACTCCTTAATGTTAAATAACTCATTATGTATTTATTATAACTGTTTAAAGTGACAATTACAGTTGCATGTATTATACGTGTAACATTTTACAAAAAAAAGCTACACACAGCCTTACATCTAAGTGATGGTTTAATGACAACAATTTGTCTCTCGCGGGACACATAAAATGACATGGCGGGCCACATTTGGCCCGCGGGCCTTTTATTAGCCTTATTAGCCTTTAATTTAGGCTAAACTTTATTCATCTTACTCATATCTGTAACAGTCTTTTGTTGGACCGGACAGAAAAAGAGAAGAAGGGAAGAAGAGAGAGGGATGCTGGGGGGGGGGGGGGGGGGGGGGGGGGGGGGGGTTGGGAGGGTAATGAAAGAGGAGAGGGGGTAGAACTGTGAAGCAGCATAAGGCAACAAGTTGCTGGATGTTTACAATCATTACAGTCCGGTTTTTAAGTAATATGAATCCAAAAGTGGTCGGGCCTGTCCACACACACACACACACATACACACACACCTAAATGCCACAAACATACCTGTTGGCTCCAAAAATGCTCACATATAAAACATGTCAACATGATGTACACAATACAACTGATGTGCATACTTATGCATTATGACCAATGTAAAATATTTCATTTAATCACTCAAAATATTTGTGCAGAGGTGAGAAAGCACCTGTGCTCAAGTGACTGTTTATGTTCTTCTAAGGTGGATGATGGAATGTAAATAGAAGGAGGGAGAGTTTCCAGCCATCCCCACACCAAGATGGGGCAGCAGCCAGGAACCCCCCCAACGCCCGCTCGGCAGCAGATAGAGAACAGCGCCCACCCCTGTTCTAAACTGTGAAAAAATATGTGGTGAAAATGTGATTTGATAGAACACAATTATAAACTAAAATCCTTCAAAATGTCTTACCTGTTAGAAGGTAGACAGCATCTATCTTCACTTTGTTGTTTTCAACATACTGGCAGGTGAATCTTTTGTTGTTTCCACTCTGATGTTTCACAGTCAGAACAAAAACACAGTTTGTTTGTTTTTTAACCTCAAACTCAGGATTTTTACCAAACAGTTGAGATCCTACCTCATTCGTCCAGATGATACTGTTTTCCTTACAGGCCTGAAATCCATGAAAACGTCTGAATGAGCATGTTAGGTCGACTCTTCCATAAACATCTGAAGGAGACGAAGAAACTGAAGGAAAACAAAAATAGAACATTGTTTTCAGTCTATTCTTTTTGTCCTTCTTTGAATTTTCTATTTAACATTTTTTAATGTGTGACACATTTACAGTTTTTACTAAAATCAAATTGATCTGGGGGGTATTCCAGGAAGCATGTTTAAACTACCCTGACTTTAACCCTGAACTCTGTCTGAAATCCGCCTGAACTTACTTATCTGGGTATGTCGGTTCCAAAAGTCCGGATATGAGTCGGCGTAATTACGCTCGACTTGGTAACCCTGGGTTAATGCATGTGCACAGCAAGTACATAAAGGCATTCTCGGATTACCGATTTCCGGAGTCACCATGGAAACGCGTGGAGAAAAAAAGAACGCAATACTTCGGTTAGACGGAGTCTGAGATTTTAATGACGGCGTATGAAGATTATATGCCCATCAAAAAAGTAATACGGCTGCATCATCAGCAAAAGAAAGAGTTTCTGCTTGAAGTAGAATGGACAAAGTAAAGTACAAGTTTCAATCTAATTTCTATTTTCATTGTGACACATATATAAATAAATTATCCAACTTAAATGAATTAATTCAATTGGTAACAAGTAATTGAGTTAAAAAATTTCAACCTAATTTATTACGTCTACCCAACTCATTATTTTTTCACAACTCAAATTTACATAATTATCTAACTAAATGTCATATTACTCTAATTCAATTAAGTGTTTTTCCATGCTAGTTTATTGTCATTCTTGAACTACCATTTTCATTTTTATAACTATAAAATGAATGACACAAAATGGATTTTCAACATGAAAATACATAGTTTTATCATTTCTCCATCCATCACATTGATGTACTTTGTACTAGGGGTGCTATATAAACTCATCATCCTCTCCCTCCCTCTCACTCATGGTACAGAAAGAATCAAACATAACAGGACAAAATAACTAGACAAAACACAGTAAAACAGCAACAAACACATTTGGTCAAAACCCACACTTAAACCCAAATCCGTCCAGATAGGCAAAGGGAATGATATCCCACAATTCCTTATGGTGCCGATCTAACAGAGGCACTAAAGTTACACCTACTTCATTTAATTAATTTGAATGAAAGTAAAATAACTGTCTGACAACTACATGTTATTTTTAAGCTGACTCCACTTAAAAAATGATTTATCTTAACTGAAGCAAATAACTAAGTTAGATCAAAATAAAAAAGTTTAATTTTCCAACATCCATACGTGGTCCTATCACCCTTTCATGGTGGAAAAAGTATTATCTGAGCTTGTTTTGGCTTTGCCATAATGTTTTTATGTGCACTTTCCCTTTAAGACGGGCTGTTCTCATATGCTAAGTGTTTTGTGTGCACTGCCCCTTTAAGAAGCACATTAGCATGCTCCGCTCAGAGCACGAGGAGCAGAGCAGAGCAGAGTCGAAGTCCCGACAGAGGAGCAGAAAAGAGTTGAACCCACGCCAGACAAGTTGCTGTGTTTTGGTGATGTTCAAAGTTTAAGAAGGCATTCCCTGTAGGTGTATATTTTGTCTAAATACGACTTATTTTGGAGTTGTACATTTTTATAACATTTTGAATATGTACTGTATTCGTACAGTTTCACACCTGCCATATAAAACGGAAGAAAACCCATCTTGGCGTCTGTCATTCCTTGTGTGGAGGTGTTTAACCGACTGGATAGTGGGAAAGGCTCCCATGAGTCCAGAACAGAGCTTCTTCATCCACTAAATCATCTTCAAATGGACACGCCATGCTGCACCTCTCTCAAAACAAACTAACCATCAACTAAACCTGCTCCAGACCAGGTTATGTTCAGAGCATGAGTTGCTGTGGCAACTTGACATACCCTGAAACATACCTCCATTTTTGGAACCGAAAGCTGAGGTTATCAACTTCCTTAGCCTCAAACTTACCGTGGGAGCTAGCATAACCTGCTTTCTGGAATACCCCCCTGAAGTTTATCAAGATAAACTAAACAGGAAACTCTCAAACTCTCTGTTCACCTCATTAATCAGTGATAATCAGAGACATTGATCTTTACTGTTTATGGATTCATCAATTCAACCTATTTACTATAGAAAGAATGAAACATGTCATGATATTTTCTCCCATGAGTCCACTCTCTCACATCTCTCACACTAAACATGCTTTGTCAGCAGTTTGACCTTTTTCCAACCTAAATGATTCAATGAGTTCACATGTCAGAGTCTCTGCAGGATTTGAGCTTTTTTTGGCTCAGATCAGAATGTTGACATTCATGTAATCACAGAATTATTGAAGCCAGAATACTCACTGCTCAAAACAGTAAGGAACACATAGGCGTCATTGTGGTGATTGTTTCCGAGCCGACAGACGTATTGATTAGCATCTTCATCAGTGATGTTTGTGATGAGCAGAGAGCAGTTTCTGCTCACACTCAACCTGGAATCTTTAGCTGAACTCTGGACAACATTTTCTTTGCAGCTTGTTTGTTCAAAACCAGGTTTTCCAGGTCTGTAGATCAACCAGCTAACATCAGAGTTAGAGGATCTGTCAACATCACACGGTAAAATGACGTCCTCTCCAACTCTTTTATAGAACATTTTAACACTGAAACCTTTAGGAAAAACAAGAAGAAACAGAAAATTACAATCAGAATCACAAACAGAATCATTGATAAAAACTTCAGGTTTCTAAATACAGAGTAGAAATCCACAGTCTGCACACATGTTTACTTTCCTCTAATATTGACCTCATTCACATTTTTAACTCTGACATTTTCTGAATAGAGTTATGAATTCAGATGAAGTATTTATTTTTCCTGTAACTGATGGTATTTCAAATATTTGGCCTCTTTTCAAATTATGTCTGTGCTTTTAGAAATGGTAAGAAACAGCTAAAAACAAACCAACATTTAGATTATTTACAACCTTTAGGCATTAAAACAACTAAAGTCATTTGCAAACAGAAGCTTCAAATCCTTAAATTAAAAGAAAATTATTTTATTGCGTAAATATGAAGTCAGTCAATCCATTTCTGAAATCTGTAGCGTTAATATTTATGTTCTTGAAAGTCTTCCTTTTATTCTCTTCCTCAATTATTTCTTTATTCAACAAAACAGATTCTTTTCATCTTTATTACCATTTAGTGCAGTTAAAATATCAACAGTCATTTTAGTTTCAGGGAGTTAGTTCAGTTTTAGCAAGTATTTCAACTTTTTGACTTTCTTCACTTTGTTTACATTCTTCACCATCTTCACAGCTTCAGCTGTCAGTACTCAAATATGCATTTTTGCAGCAAAAACTGAATTTTTATTCATAATAAAAATTATTGATAAATTCTGTTTACAAAATAAATTACAGCAAAGTTGCTTTTTCTTCTTAAGGATTCTTCAAAATGTATTTTTATCAAAAACAAAACTAATAATATTTACATCTTTATCCTATTAATAACTTATTTTTTACAAAACACATCTTTTAAAAAGAAAAAAAATCGAACATATAATTTGAAAAAGTGTCCCACTATGCGTCTTAAATATTAAAGTAAATATTTAGCATAAGTTCATTTATATCTTACCTCCAGACTGAAGCATGAAAATAAGGATTATTTCCAGCAGTAGAGTCATTCTTAGTTTGTTGGTTTCTGGCTGTAAATGTTCATTTCCTCTTTGATGATGACTAAATAGAAAAGAAAGTCTTGGCTCCACCCACTCAATATTTTTAGTGTCAGTACATTTGAGAGTGATGTCAGAGTGAAAGGAATAAGATTAAAAAATATAAAATGAAGTTTATGAAGGTAAAAATGAAACAATAGAAGACATTTGATGTTATTATATTTGAAGATAAAGCTCAACAGTTCATCAGTTTAGGATCATAAAAAGGAAGTCTTTCTTTTTCCTGTATATAACGGAAGAAATGATGTGTTTGTTCATTTCCTGAACTCACTACATGCTTCTTAAGCTGCTCTGTAATGAACTTTATTACTTTTGTTCATAAACTGTCTGTTTTTGATCTTTTGTAACAAACCTGATGTTTCCTCAAAGCAGCAACTGAAACGACTGTTATGCCATGAACACGTCCGTCCTCTTTTACTCCAACTGGTCCAGTCTAGTGAAGGAAGCTGTCTGCTTTAAAAAATAATGTAATCTCTGGGATTAGATTGGATCACAGCTGGACCTCAGTCTGCAGATGTGGATGTAGCCGTCCGTCTGTCACTGTTTGCTTTCAAGTAAAACTCTAAAAGTTCAGTTTTTGACTCTTGAGTCTTTTTGAAATCTATTCTATATGTTTCAATCCCAGACAGACTCTGTGAGAAACTGGTCACTCTTGGCCTCCCCCCCCCCCCGACACGCAACTGGATTAATAACTTCCTCTCTACCGATCACAGACATGAGACTTGGCCCCCACCTTTCCTCCACCCGCACACTGAGCATCGGCTCCCCACAGGGCTGTGTGCTAAGTCCCCTGCTGAACTGCCTCTACACTTATGACTGCAGTCCAGCCCACAGCAATATCCGCCGAATAAAGTTTGCTGATGACATCACAGTGATTGGACTCACCCCCAGAAGTGATGAGTCTGCCTACAGAGAGGAGGTCCTGAAGCTGACAACCTGGTCTTCAGAGAAAAATCTCACCCTAAACACCATCAAAACCAAGGAGTTCACCATCAACTTCAGGAGGCATGGCACTGACCCAGCCCCCCTCTATGAGTGGGGAGCATGTGGAGAGAGTCCCCCCCCATCAGATTCCTCGGGATCCTTACCTCTGCCGACCGTCTTGGACAGCCAACACCACAGCAATCACCAAAAAGGCTCAGCAGGGTCTGCACTTCCTGAGAGTCCTCAGGAAGAACAATATCAGCAACAACCTCCTGCTGACCTTCTACCACTTATCCATCCAGAGCCTGCTCACATAATGCATAACAATATGGTTCGGCAGCTGCACTGTCACGGAAAAGGAGAGGCTGCAGAGAGCCGTAGAGACAGCTCTGAAGACACTTAGACACCTTCTCCCCACCTTGACTGACATCTACTCTGCATGCTGCCTCAGCAGGGCCCAAAACATCATCAAGGACAAATTTTTATATATTTGTATATATATGCTTATGTGTATCTGCCTATTTAAGTGTTTATCCTGTGTAAACTCGTCAACACTATCTCCATGCTGTTTTTGCACATCTGACATGTTTATATCTGTACATATCACTCTGCACATAATTACAGACATTTTTATGTTTGCACATTTCAAATTTTGCACATTTGTACACTTCCTTGGTATACTCTGTACATATAGTACAAATTGACATTTATTATATTATACTTTATTAGATATGTTTTTTGCACTGTGATGGTGACTGCTTCAATTTCATTGTCCATGTGGACAGTGACAATAAAGGCATATCTTATCTTAAAACTGGGTACAAACTCACAGCATTTCTTTACAGTCCATTTCAGAAAATATCATAGAAGCACAAACGCTTACCAGATCTTGATGAATCGTCAGTTGAAATGTGTTACTCTTCCAAAATCCTCTTCAGACAAACTCTAACGTTAAATCTGCAGAGATATCTACTGCCCTGTACATCAGTTTTGCTGGTTAAACTTTTTTTTTAAATAATAAACCCAATTCTAAGACTATTTAGTGTCTATTTTCAATAAAGAGAGATCTTTATAGAGATTTATAGAGAGAGAATAAATCTTTACTTTTGTAAAGAATTATTAGAGGAACAGAACGATCTAGTAAAATAAATATGTCCATAAATCTTTGGCGGTTAGATTTTGGGTCCATGGCGTCTTGCATGTGTGGAACAAGCTCAGACCACAGATGAATAAACCTCAGAGCTGATGGAGGTCAAAGGTCAAATTATGCTAAACTATTGTCCCAGCTGGAGAACAGTGTGGAGGAGAGGCGGCAAAACCGTCTAGAAAGTTAAGAGATGAAATGTAAAATTATTATGAAAGTGAATTTAAAAGTGAGACTATGAAAAGAAAGGTGAGCATTTATCTATGGTTTAAAATAAAGACTTCATGATGACTGGAGTGTGGAGTGAAGCAACAGCAGCCCAAAGTTCCTGGAAGTTGAGAAAATCTTCCAGCTAATGCAAACTAATAATGTTTTTCGGCTTTTGAAGGCCGTTTATAAAACAATGTTTTCAAAAAGACCTCTAATCTTTTAATTATATAATTAATGTAGTTATAATAACCTGTCTAACACCTATCATCTGCACATTACATCTCTCACTGCTGTCGTGGAAACAAGAGGAAGATGAAGTCATTTGTTTCTCTGGTATGTAGGTGTTGCACTGCAGCTCTTTATTTCACACATTCTACTAGAAATATCTTGTCCACAACCCTTGCTATTTATTCTATTATTAAGATGTTATCACACCTCAATTTTCTTTTTTTTTACTTGTCCTGTCAACACTGAACAAACAGATAAAACCTAAGGGCCTCTTATGTTGAACGGATGTTACAGTTAAACAGATGTCCACAAACGAGGTTTATTTGTACAAAGCTCTTTTGCATTTGAACCTTATTTTACTTCTTTCTTATTTCTTTTGGAAAATAGGAGAAAAAAGGAGAAAAGTATCTTAGAGATGGAAGACAAGGGAACAAGAAAGAAAAAAGAAGGTAAAGAAGTTTGAGAATGATTAAAGAAAAACAATTACAAACATAAAGAGACTAAAAGTGTCTCATTGTTTATCACTATAATTTTAACACATAATTGTTTATCTAAAGGACTGGGTCCGTCCACACACGCACACACACTCAAATATTACAAATATACCTGTTGGCTAAAAAAAAACTGTCACACACATGCATTTTGACATGCACACAAAACAGGTACAAATAGACTGACATGAACATAAATCTATTTATAAAATGAAAACACATAAGGCCTCAATCATTCCTGTGCGAATATAAATATGCTGTATGTGCAAAGGTGAGCAGTCACCAGTGCTCACTTGTTCGTCAGTCCCAAATTTGCAGCAAGAAGAAAAAGTGTTCCCACATTTAGTGCAGAGGTCACATTCTTAAAAAACTGTCACCTTTTTTAGTAGGAGAATCTGCACAATAGGTGGCTGACTAAATATTTCTTTGACCCACTCAATGGTCTGTTTTATGTTTTACAAAATAAACACCAAAACATTTGCTTTACCTTTGAGGAATTTCTATATTCATACTGAATGTACCTGATGTCATAGCTTTGTGGTTTCTATGTAACCGACACTGATGTATACCTGGTGATCTCAGAAAATCTGAGTCTGACTCTGTTACACCTAAAACTTTGCAACAACTCATCCATTCAAGGATTTTCTAAAAGAAAGCATGTTAATTTTGAAATTATAATCTGAGTTAATCCCACACATGCAAAACATCACAGGCCCAGTTTCTGCACATGTTTCTGCTTCAATAAAAATATTTCATTTTTTCTAACATTGTCTGCTTATATCATAATTTCTTAAATACTCAGTTATAAGATGAGCACGTTCTGCCAAGCAACTTCATCTAGGTCACATCCTCTCAGCAAAGTTAAGTTGGAAAGACCAGCTAAAATAATAAATAAAATTGGATTTGCAGAGTAGTTTTGGTAAACCCACACAACAAGAAAAACTTCATGTGGTCGATTTAAAAAACTGTCATAGTATTTTTTCCTTGAAAATAATTATCTGAAGTGAAGTGTTTATGTATTTTACATTCTAAATCTAAATAATATATAAACTTACAGTAATATGTAACATTACAACATAATGCGTGAATGTACTTTTCCAGCTTTTTTTTAAATTGCCAACCACTAGGGGGCGACAGAGCGCCTTTGCACCTTTTGATGTAAATTTATTATGTTTACATTTATTATTTTTGGTAGCCTTGGTAACACTTTTAAAGACTTCTGAACTAGTTGTGGTTGTTTTTCTCAGTTGTTTTTTTTCTTTTTAATTAAAAAGCTTCCAGACATTAAAATCATTAAAGCAGCACAGAAAGGCCAAACAATTATTTTTTCTTATGTCTTTTAAACCAAAAGCTCGTCGACAGAACTGAAGTAAGATTTGTTTTTAAATATCTTTAAACCTGAATGACTGCTGGGGACCAGCACAGGGGGATCCACACTTGGTCACATTGTTAGGCAGTAGCACAAACATTTCTCTGAAAAAGGCCTTTAGCTCAACATTTTTATTTAGTTCCTGGTTTATTTAGGATACGGGGGCCATACAAATTTTGCTGGTGACAGAAAACATTTTTAATTTGCTGTAAATCTTAAAAAAAAAAGCTTAAATAATATTGTCTGAAAAGCACATAATTATTTTTTTTCTGCAGTTTTGGCAATGCAAAACTTGTTAACATTACTAATGTGTAAGGTGAAAAATACTTGAGAGGATCATGAATCCTCCTTATTTGGTCAAAGCTTGGTAACTTTCTTCATTTGTAGATCACTGAATCTAAATCTCTAATTTCTGTTTATCCACTGAAGCTTTTTACTCTTTTAATCTGGATGGTTGTGATAGAAAGTGTTCATTAAAGCATCACATGAGCTCAGAAATTACACAGAATGTTTAAACCTGCAAACTTTGATGGATTAGTTCTGAAAAGGTGTGAGAAATTAAAAGCTGCTGAGCGTAAATATTTGCCACAGATCCAGAATGAATAATTGATCAACTGCTGAAATCTTTGGGGAATTTGAGCGGGTTATAGAGGGGATGGAGTGGGAGGAGGACAGCCTTTCAGGCTCACACATCTCATTATCTTCTGTATTATAAATATACTGTATAACTAAAAGAGAGAGAAGAGGAGGACGAAGATTGTCTGGCTCTCTCTGGGTTTCCAAACGTGCAGAGATACAGCTTCTCAGCCTGACGGCTGTCATGGTTCCGAAATTCTGTGATAATTCTTTGATCCTGCTGATAAAAACCTTTAAATTGTTTCCTAAATAATGACAATGAATGCCAGTCTAACTTGCAAACATTTATCTAATTAAATTCATTTTTTATATAGCCCAATATTTTAACAATAGTCATCTCTATGGGATTCATACCGGTAATTGTATAAGAACAGGAAATCATTCATGATGTATATAATACATCATAGGTAACTGCTAAACTAAACCGACTAAGCTAAACTGGGCATCCCTGCTCTCAGACCCTCCTTCTCAGTAATAAAGAACTCCTAAAAAATGGACCTCAGGGATGTCCACATGAAGGAGGGATCCTCCCCCAGGACGGACAGTCGATGTACCAGAACTCTGAGTGTCTCTAAGTCTACAACATGTTTGAATAGTCAAGCAGATGGGCTTCATCCAGATGGAGTTGGGGGATGGCTGGGGGCACGAGACGATCCAGAGGTGAGGTCCAAGGCCAAGTACAGGAGCAGACGCTCCTGATTGCAGGATATAAATTGGGCTTTTCCAGAAAAGGTTTAACATATTTAAAAGACTGTGCCACATAACCAGTTTCTAGAGAGGAAATGTTGTGTTTGTTCATTTCCTGTTCTCACTACATGCTTCTTCAGCTGCTCTGTAATGAACTTTATTACTTTTGTTCATAAACTGTTTGGTTTTGATCTTTTGTAACAAACTTGATGTTTCCTCAAAGCAGCAACTGAAACGACTGTTATTCCATGAACAAGTCCGTCCTCTTTTACTCCAACTGGTCCAATCTGGTGAAGGAAGCCGCCTCCTTTAAAAAATAATGTAATCTCTGGGATAAATTTAACATGAATTTAAGATTTTTTTTTTTAATGAACATTGTGCTTCTTTTTTCAAACCTTCCTGAGAGAATGCATATACATTTATTAAAAGTTGTTATATCATTTTTTCAATTCATGCTATCATACCACAAAATGAATATAGAAATGTGAGTTATGATGTCATAGGTGACTGTAGTTACCTATGACATCATAATATTATGATGCAACAAATTGCTTTCTTTCTGCTGTGACAGACTGGCAACCTATCCAGAGTGTCCCCTGCCTTCGCCCACATGTGGCCGGGATAGGCTTCGGCAGCCCCGTGACCCCGAAAGGGATAAAACGGAAGAAGATGAATGAATGAAGAAAAATTTGCTTTCTTTCAATCTTTTTCAAGAAAAAGAAACATCCGAAATGACAAAAATGGAATGGTGACACAATAGCATACAACTTTGTCAATGCAAGAGCATCCATTGTGTTGAAATGCACAAAAAACAATTTAATAAAAATTTGATCTTTTACCCCAAATAGGGGCAAATTCTAATCCCAATGACATCATAAACTGGTGTCATTTTCTGCAGTGATTGGGTGATTCTCATCTCATGGCCTTGTGATCAATGTGACCAGAGCAATTTCAAATCCCTTTCTGTATAAACTGGGCCTTGAAATGCAGCTTAAAAACAGATTCTTTTTTTAGTTTTATTGTTTAAAATTGGGTCCATTGAAGTAGATTTTCTCCAAGGAGATGATCTTGTGAGGTACAGGATGTCTTATTCTTTAAGGAACTCTGTCAAAAGTAAAAACTTCATTTTTACTGAGACAAAAAAACTATTTTTCCTTTATATTTCTATGTCTTCAGTCATACCTATAACCCAATAGTTCAAATGTGTATCATCAAAGTAAAAGTGACATACATATAAAGAAAGAGCGAAGTAAGGTTTTGCGCTTCTGCTTGGTTTTGGTCAGTGAGGAACCAGCATGACTGGTTCTTTGAGTGTTAAGGGTTGCGGACCCCTGTTTTAGAAAATGCATTTGAGAGGATCCAAAGCAAGGGCCGGTGGTTTTGTGTGAAGTTTAGATTGGGGGAGAAGAAGGTTTAAGATGTATAAGACACGTATGAGAGCTGTGAAGCTGTATTCACACGGAACGCATCATAAGACGGCCGTGGTACAGAGGTAGACACAGTCAACCTCTGATTGTAAGATTTCAGGTTCAGTTCCTGCCTTTGCTGCCCATGTGTCAAGTGTTTATGGGCAGACACTAAACCCCACATTGCCCCTGATGGTTCTAGGTTGATGCCAGTGTTCAGTAGCTGAGCGCCCATCAGTGTGTGAATATGTGTGTGCATGGGCAAATGGAACTGTGACTGTAAAATGCTTTAGGCCTTTGAGGAAGGTAGAAAAGTGCTATGCAAGTTTATGTCAAAGACAGTTATATACATTTGGCCAACAGACTTAACTTGATGTGCTAGGTGGAGCTAAGTGCTCTTTCAATGTCTTTCATTTAATTTTATTACAGACCTGGTTCTAGAAACATCAAAGCATAGGCTTAGCTTCAGAAAGAGGATGGGGATCCTTAGAGCCTTAATCCTGTCTGTGAATAATCACATTGCATCGTATCAAAGGAAAAAAACAAAAAGTTTTAATTACTTACAAAGCAGGGGAAAAATACCTAATAGACACAAGCTGAGTGCAGGACCACAATGCACACACAAAACCAAACAACCCCGGCTTGAAAAACAAAGTCACAAACTCCTAAACTCCTCCACTCAGTTTTTTCTTCTCTTTCTCTTAGGTGTTTGTTTTGGATTCTGGTGGTGTATTTTTTGTCAATTTCTTTGTTTCTTTAAGGAGTTTTTGTGGGTTTGCTTCGGAGGCAGGTGTGGAGTTGCATGGCTCTCACTTCGCTGCTATCTGAATGTATGGAGCAGATTACTTGTTTGTGGAGAGAGATGACTAGGTGAACACGCAGGCTGAGAAGGTAATCTCCATAAATGGCGTGTTTGTCATAACCCTAATTCTCTAAGTCTCTGCTCTGATCCATCCCAAAGGTGTTCTATCAGGTTCAGGTCAGGACTGTGCAGACCAGTCAAGTTCATCCACACCAGCCATCAAAAGTTTAAGTGGTTGAATTTTCAGCACGCAATCAATGAACACCGGGTTTGTGCGTAGAACCCACTTAAAAACTTGTGTAGCGACAGGTCAGAGTTCTGATAGAGAATTCCCAAAACAAGGTCTACAAGCCTATGCATAGACTTTTTAATCGAAAGTGGTCGAGTTGATGCAACAAGTGTGAATGTAATTTAGTGCGATTCATGCCTCAAACTCGCATTTAAAGCCTCTCTTTCAGCACGTCAAATTTGCAATATTTTTACACGACATTACTTTAGTATAACAATCCTAAGTAAAAAGTACTGGATAGGTTGGATACATACAACTGATCACAAAGAGCTCTCAAGATTGCCCCTTCAGTGTACTTACCTGACTTTTTCTGAGATTAGTTTTTTTCTTTGTTTTTAATCCACAGATTGTTGACAAGCACTTCAAAATTTTAACTCATTTAATTTTTCATTATTTTTTCATGATGTGCATTTACATTAACTCATAAGGACCCACGGGGCATTGTTGTACAGCACAAGACTATGGTACCTTTATTTCATTCATCTTCTAATCTGTTTGGTCCCTCTCAGGGTCACGGGGCTGCTGGAGCCTATCCCAGCCACTTGTGGGCGAAGGCAGCGGACATCCAGGTTGCCAGTCTGTCACAGGGCCACAATCTCACACCCATGCACACCTAGGGGCAATTTAGAGTAACCAATGATCCTATGAAGCATGTTTTTGGATGGTGGGAGGAAGCCAGAATTCTTGGAGAAAACAGAGGGAGATCATGCAAACTCCACACAGAAAGGTCCCACATCAAAGGTCCCCTAGCTGAGACTTGAACCAGGGCCTTCTTGCTGTGAAACAAGAGTGTTAGCCACTGCGCCACCGTGCATCCCTATGTCACCTTTTTGACAAATCTATTCTATATATTTATAAGAAGAAAAAAATATATATATATAAAAAATAAAAATTCATATATATAAATATATATATATATATACATATATATATATATATTAACCCTGCGACAGACTGTCCAGGATGTCCCCTGCCTTCGCCCACAAGTGACTGGGATAGGCTCCAGCAGCCCAGTGACTCAGAGAGGGATAAAACGGCAGAAGATGAATGAATGAATGAATGAATGAATGTTTATTTAAAAAAATAATTTTAATAAGCTTAATAGTAGATTTCCCGCTTGGAAAGGAAAAAGTTACTTCTCTAATTACTGTCTGTCTGTTCAGGGAAAAAGCCGGTTTCTCTGAAAACAGGCAGGGTAACAGGAACGACAGTTGCTGGACCACACCCAGTAAAGCCATTATAGCATTTATAATCCCTGTCTTTATTAAAAAAATAAGCATTGACGAATTTAAATATGAAATTTAGCAAGTGAGATAAAAAATGTTTTATTTTTATTATGACTTAGTTTCTTTAGTGCCAAGCCCATAGTGGTTACTAGTGAAGGAATTTATATTTTTGTGGTTTTACTTCTTTTAGGTTTTCTGTCTTATCTTTTTATTTCAGCTTTAGATTGTATTCAGATTAAGTGTGGAAGCTCCCGGACTTTGAATTTCAAAGGGACATCCTGTCTCTTTTCACTGTGAGCCCCAGAACTCACCCCCTACAGAGGCACCTGGATTTTCCTAAAGACAGTGGAACTGTGACTGCAGCCTGACAATGGATCATGAAATTAACATTGCATGGGAAAACTTCTGGATGCAGATTCACATGTGGAAGACCAAAAGGATGAGACTGACGCCTGTGGAGGAGGTTCCGGATGGGTGTTGAACTCCTGTGGGGACACAGTTGGGGGCCGGACACGTCCGTCTGCCACAGTAACCCCCACGGACTGGTTTGGCGCCCAAACGGATGCTGGGACCAAATATGGACTTAAGGGAGTGACCAGACCGGTCAGCCAGCCAATCTACGCGTCCTGGAGGAGGAGTGTGGCGGCCATGCTGTTTCCTGGAGGAGGGACTGCAGGCACGGAACAAAACTGCGGATCAGGGGAGAGTTCCTAGTTCTCTCTCTCTCTCTCCCAGGGAACCCGGGCGCTCGTTATTAATTCGTTATAATTCTGGTTTTACTATGTTTAGAAATATTGTTAGGGAATAAATGTTGTTTACTCTTTATTCGAACGAATCCGTGGCTTTCTTGTTTTCTCACTTTTTGAACACGCAAAGAAAATATCTATAAAAGCGACTAGATATTTTTTCCCCTTCACTAGATAAACAAATGTTTTATTTTTCTGACATTTTGAGTTTTAAAGCCATTAATATCTGGTTGAAATGAATTTTTGATAGATATTTGAATACCCAGCCTTATGCCCCAAAGACACCCATGTCTGCCCTTGTTTCTGCAGATTATCTAATCCAAATTCCCTAATCTAGCTAACACACAGCAAAGAAGGCCTTGTTTTCTGGACAGGTAGTAGATCACAAAGGCAAACAGCCAGAAAGTAGGACTAGAAAACTGCCAAAATTTAGGAGTTCATCAGGAAGAAACCAGAGTTTTGATTATTACAGCTGAGTCAGGAAAAAGGCTCTCGACTGGAGAGAATAAGACAAGTCTCAGCATGCCAGTTGACTGCAACGAAAAGTTGCATCACTCAAGAAAAAAAAATAGCCCTTCCCTTTTCCTGATAAATAGCTCAGATTAAATTATCTGGCAAAATAAAGAATGTTTAAACTTGAAAAACAAGAAAACTAAATTAATCTTTAATAAAATAGATTAAAAAAATGTCATAAAAACATTTAAAAACTTAAATTCACATTTTTTCATTAACCTTTAATCTCCAATTTTTGTTTTAAAACGTTATGCTGAGTTATTGTGACAGTTTTTAGTTGTTCAAGCCTTAAAAATCAAAACTTTTGCAACTTTCCTGTTTAAGCATTTTGAGACGTTGTTGGGTTCAGTTTGTGTCTGACGCACAACCGTCTCATAAATACGCCGCAGTCTATGTCGTTGTTTTGCGTCTTTATTTATTTACAAAAACAAATTGAGAGAAAATAATGTTTTTTACATGTTCTTGTGGGATTTTACTGATGATGAAGGACATGTATGAAGAAAATTAATCTTAAAATTGCTTTTTTGCGTAATTCTTTATTCACTGTGAATCAGGATCAGACGAAAGAATGCAGTTGGAAAAAGAGGAGGTTTTGTAAAACACTGTGTGGACCAAAATCTTCTTGCTTCATTCAATTCTGATGCATCCACATGTGGACAAATGGGTCTATATACATCTTTGTTTTCCTTGTGTGACATGGAATCTAGCTTTAAACTGTATGGCTGGATAGCTCCAATATTGCTCGCCATTTTTGTTGCACCATGTAAGCAGATTACTCTGAGCTAACAGTCCTGCAAAGAGCTAAAATTTGAATTTCTAATGAACTATCATACTACCAATCATAATCAAAAGACCAACGGGAAGGCTATTGAAAAATAGATCAAAAGTAAGATTTTAGATAAGTGGTGTATATTTCTATAACGCTTCCCATGCACACATACATTTACACACTGATGATACTCCTCTGCCTAACAGTGGTGCCAACCCATAACTACCAGAAGCAAGGTGGGGGTTTAATGTCTTGCCCAAGGACACTTCAAAATCTGTACGGGCAAGGCGGGAATCAAACCTGCAGTCTTCCGATCAGAGGTTAGGGTTAACCTGTCCCCTACCGCTACACTACGGCAGTCCACAAAGGACAGAAAAGGTGAATTTAAAGAATACTGTGGTGACAAAGTGGCATAAAAGTAGCAAACAAGAGGGTCAATGAAAATTACCAACCCACGCTCTCCGCCTCCATCTGGAGTGCAAGTGATCAAACCTTTCATTCAGGTGTCACTAATTGACAAATTAAAGGTGAAACATGTTAAACTACAAAATAAACAAGGAAATGTGCAAAAAATAAATAAAACATTTTTGACTCCTACACTTATTTGTCGAGTCAATTAAAAAGTTGATGTCTTGATGAGAGAAAATCTTCCAGTTGCTCCCAGTTGACCAAACACACAGTAAGGTTGTTGAAATAATGCTTCCAGGTAAACTAGGATTTTTTTTTTTAATAAAAGGGTTTTTCTTCATTGAAAACAAATGGCACTTAACTGAGAATTTTCTAAGCCTAAAAACAGTTTATTGAAATACATTCCTTAAAAAGAGTCATTGTCTTTAAACTGAATTAATCCTAAAATCCAATTCAAGGTGACATATAAAACAGAGTTAATTTAAACAGAACAGACCTGCTGTTTAAACATAGCAGACATGAATGTTGTGTATCAACCATGAAACAATATAATCCAGCCTTACTGATGCATGAAACTGCTGCTAACCCAACTGGTTTTAGTCTCAAACCTATACTTTGTTCAGTTTAATGTTTCACTGAAGTAAAAAAAAAACACTGACAACAAACAAACCAAAATGCTTAAAAAGTCCAGTTTCTCTCTCACAAAATACAAAAACAACAACAGCAAAAAGCGTTCAGGCAGATCGTCGTGGTAACTGCAGCCCTGAGGTAAAGACTTTCCTCTTGATTGACGGTGATGCTTCAGGTTGGTTTGGACAGTGGCTCCTCGACGGGGTCCGTGGAGGTCGAACCCCTGGATTGCCCTCTGCGCCTTTTGATGTAACAGTATGAGAGGCCAGCCAACAGAGCAAGCAGGCCCAGAACCAGAACCACAGCCACAACGGCAGAGCCTGGAGAAGAGAGACAAGGTTATTTCCTCACAGCTGTAGATCCTCACTGTCAACAGCGCTGCCTCTGAATGCCATCGTACCCTCTTTGATCATCTTCTGATCTCATGTGGATCTAAAAGCATCTCTAGTAGTCTTAGGACAGTTTGTGCAGCGCATCAGTAGTTCATTAGAAATTCACCTCCAAGTTGTGGACAGGACTGTTGGCCTCTGCTGTTTGCACTCTCTCCTGCTACAGTCCCTCACAACCCCAAACTAACCTTAGCAGTGCAACAAAAACGGCGAGCAATCTAGGAGCTATCCAGCCGTACAGTTTTGAGCCAGACTCCAGCTCAGATGAGGAAAACAAAGTGTACATGAATCTATTTATCTACAAGCAGATGCATCAGAATGGAGCTGAGCAGGGAGCTTGTGGCTTGCCATAGTAGCTTCAAAGTAAGAACTACAAGCTTTTTCAAGCTGCAGTTCTTTCCATTGGCTCTGGAGTTACAGTGATTTGAACAAAGAAATACTCAGAAATGCAACTTTAATCTTAATTGTCTTTATACAGTACAGACCAAAAGTTTGGACACACCTTCTCATTCATATGAATGGGAAGATGTGTCCAAACTTTCGGTCTGTACTGTATCCAGAGTATCAGAGTAAAATGCCACCAAGAAGATGTTAAAAACACAATTTTCCTCAGGTGAGTCTAATGCTTTTGTGAATCTACAAGGAAGGTGTGGGCACAAATAGGTAATAGGTGATTAGAGAAGTAACTTTTTCCATTTCAAGCCCTGTGTGCTTTAAAGACCCCCTCCAATTAAAAAAAAAAGTGTTTTTGGTGTTTTAAAATGTTCTTGTAGCAATTTTCTCATGATGGACAACATATATATATATATACATATATTTTATATATATTTTTGTTTTTTTATTATTATCCTTTTTCTTTTTTTGTCTTATGTTTACAATGCCGTCATTGCTACGGTAACGAACAAATTTCCCACATGTGGGATCAATAAAGTAATTCTGATTCTGATCTATAGAAAATTTAGATTAAATTGCATTTCTGAGTTTTCAAATCACTGTGAATCCGGAGCAGATGGAAAAATGCAGTATAAAAAAAACATGTAGTTGTTACATACAGACTACAGTCGGTGGCCCACAACCTCCCTGCTCTGCTCCATTCTGATCCAGCTCTGATATTGCTATATTGGAGCTATTCAAGTCTGGGGTTGTGAGGGGCTGTAAGCTAGCGGGCAGAAGTGTTAATAAAAGGCGGATGGAAATGGAGCGCAGTCGTACTTCCAGGCCAAGACTCCCGCTGACAATTTCTAATTAACTCCAGTTGCTCTACAGAAACTATGTCCGAGAAAACAACACAGTTTTTAACGGCATAATCACAACTAAAAGACCACTGAGAATGCTTTTACAATAGATGAAAAGATGATTAGAGCGGGACTATAGTGTATCCTGTATACTGATCCAGCCACACATACAATTAACTCACTGTACCTGAATTGCTTTCCTCTTCTTCCTCAAGTGCGGAAAAGATTGTCGTAAAATACAAGTCTCTTTCTGTAAAAAAAAAAAAAGAAAAAAAGAAAGAGAACAAGAGATCTTTGTGAGTAAAGATAAACAACACTGTAAGTAAAATACTAGGAAGTATATGAGTCATGTGATCATTTTGCTCTCTGAGCCTAGAGAGACAGAAATGCACCTATAGATCAGTGTTTTTTTAATTTTTTTTTTAACCCAAAGTACAAAAATCAATGAAAATGTAAAAAAAAGAGAAACTTTGCAGTCTAATGACGTACCAGTCCCTCTGGGAGCTCGCTGGGATTTTTTGTTAGTTACAGCTCAAAAAGCTTGAGGTTCTGGCTGTTTTTCCTAGAAAAATAACTAAAAGCTGTAGGGGGATGTGCACATTTTAAAGCTGTTGTTTCCCCCTACAGTTTATTAAAATCAAATTTTATGTAACCTCCAAAAACTACATAAAAAATAGAAAAACATACCGGTAATGATATTCCTTTTTAAAGAGAGATTTTTTTTTTATATTTTTGTCTTGTTTGTATACATTTTCAACAATAACATTATCGCAGGACGCTTTATACATATACACTAAAAGGACCAAGTTTATGTTTAGAAGTTAAATTGAAACTAGGGAAAATAGAGAACATGCTGAGGTTTTATTAGTTTTTCTTTTGTCAAAATCAAAAATGTAACAAAAAGTTTTTTATCATTTTCTGGGGGGAAAAATTTACTGGTATTCAGTTTTAGTTAAATGTGTCTGTAGGCCAGTCTCACAGCACAGTATTGTACCGCATCACACTGGTTGAAAAATAACCCATATTTGGCTTCTAATTCTAAAGTCTGAGCTTCCATTTTTTGACATCTTGCTTTTTCTGGAGTACAGGACGGGTTGGAAGTACAAACACTTTGTTTTTGATACAAGTTCTCAATTGTGTTTATTTCTGCTTCATTCAGTTCTTCCTCTCCTGTCGTTGGCATCAATTTCTGGGTTTTAGAAAACAACAGTAAAGTCACTTTGGAAACAATACAGGTTCCAGTAAAACCATAAAGGGAAAAGGCGGGACAATATAAGCCCCAGGGCGTGACAGCATCACAGTTCACTGACTTATTTGTTCTGAATCTTATCAGGAATCCAAGAATCCGATGCTTGCTCTGCTCTGTAAAACGTTAAACATTCACCCACAGCAAATCCAAACCATCTAAAAGGCCTTAATTCTCAAAATGATTAGTTGAAGTCCAAGCAAAGATTTTTTCCAAGAACACAGAAGAAATGCTATAATTCAGATATTGAATCAACACCTCCAGACATTCTTAGAAACAAAGCAGATTTCATTTTTTCCTTTAAAAAAAAAAATGCAGATTATTGTGTGATCTCGTTTCTCTGTCCACCCTGAGACTGTCAAATATCCCACTCCCTCTCTGTCAATCATCATAGGGGACATCCAAGCTTTAGTTCTAAAGATACACCACCCTGTTTGTTTTCCAACCACTGGTTAGATGATTCTAGGTTCTGACTCAACACACCTGATCCAGCCTGTTCAGGTTTGATAGTAAACTTTGCACCATCTTTACCCATAGTCTACTCAAACTAAAACCATGTGAGAACTAGTTGTATTTTTTGGTTATTTTGCTTTGTCACTTGGTCCTGTCACCCAGTACCTTATTTATAGTCAGAAATTCACCTCTTTTTCCTGATCACGCTGCCAATCATTTTGCCTTTGGGGCTCTTCTTTTGTCTCACAATTGGATGTACATTCGACTGTGCAAGTATGCAGAAAGCTAACCCTTGTTTTCTGCCTCTGTACTGCACTTATTCATCTTGTGTGGTGCAAATATAGATGTATGGTACCCTCTGTAATTTACACTCCCAAAAAACAACTACAACAAAAAAAAGGCAGAGGTGGAAAGGGTGTATTTACTGGAGTTAACTTGGCCCACTGAAATAATGTACCGAAAACAATAATAGGGGAAGACAAAATAGATTTCAACCACCTACTAGGTAGGTGGTTGAAATCTATTTTGTCAAAAACAAGGCATAGCCCCTAAATATTTACACATTTGAGGTCTAAAAATGTTGAAAAACAGATCCAAAAAGGTATTCAATCCCCTCTTATTTATCATAAATAATAAATAAAGCAAATCTTCCAAATGGGACTTTCGGAAACCTGCTGAAACTGACTGAAATCTGCTTCCTGAGGTCTTTAGAGGAGCTGCAGCATGAAGTACTTCCTGGTTTGAGTCACATTTGAGAACAGAATTTGAGGGCTTGGGCACAAAGAGACAAAGTTCTGTGTAAATGGGCAAGTTGGACCGACAAAACATTAAACTCTTGAGCAAATATAGCATGAAACCAGCTGCTGCTTTCATTTCTTTAGAGGTCAAGGAGGCACTTCCACCACAAATTGCGTGAATTACATGTGTGCTATTGGCACCTGATACATCTTTACACGTCTCCATGCAGGTCGTCTCAGACTCAAAGTTATTTTCATTTCCGTTGCAGCCGCCGAATGTGAAGCTGTAGCACTTCAGCTTCAGAGGGTCATAGAACCAGCGGGGTATGCTTGCCCGACAAGGACCAGTGCGGGGCGCGTCTGTGCACTGAACTGTGGGGGGAGATGGGAAAACACAATAGTGTGGGTTTTAGTGACCAATAAGAAGGCCCCATTGCCATGCAGTATGAACATTTCTAGGTGTAAAATAAGACTCACTTTTCCTCTCACTCAGGTTGATGCGTAGAAGGCGGCTGAAGGTTTGATTCACTGAGGAGGAGCAGACTTTATTGTAAGGACCTCTAAGCTTTGGCTATCACAGCAAAAAAAGCTCAAATGTTGAGGTTTTGACTGTCTAAAATGTCAGTTTAAAATAACTTGTCTTCATAAATATTCTATATCTTAAAGAAAAATGCCCAGATTCAAAAATCAGTTTAAAGTTACGCTTTTAGTGGTTTTGGTTAGAAAGGCTATTAACTAAAAAAAATCTAAAAACGTCATTATTCTGTCCCTTTCTTTTGGACCTTTTTCCCCAGAAAAAATAAATAAATTTGGATGATGCCCCGCCCACATTGTATCATTATTTTTACTAAAATTACTCAACTAAATAAAAACTCATTTGGAGCAATATTAAAAAGAAAACATACCCATTCTTCACACTGGACTCTCATATATGCAGAACTCTTAATAGCTTTTTAAGTATACAGAATCATCTGTTTGTTTTTTTCAGCAGACTCCTGGCTAGATAGAACATTACTTGGTTTTGAAAAGAAGCCATAGTCATAATTCTGTCCTAAAAACATATCCATATTAAGAAACAAATTCAAAAATCCCTTTTATAACTGTAAATATACAGTATATAACTAGTAAAAAATAATGATTGGAAAAAAACAGCAAAAAGTCATGGTGAGTCCTGTCATGATTAGCAGCGAGTGAGTTTAGGGAAGATCATAGTGATGCACTTAAATATTGGGACTTTTTTTCTTTACATTTGATGCAGGATTCCCCGTCTGTTGTGTCGGTGCAGTCATCCAAACCTAAGTACACAAGTGGACACACACATTAATGTCTTGTATTGTTGTTGTCCTGCAGGACTCAAATCGGGGGTGAGTTGTGGTGCTCACCTTCTGATGGAAGAATGCTTCTCTGTTTTGAATCTGGAAAAAAAATGAATGGAGCAATCTTTGTCATTAGGGACAGATGTCTTTTTGTGGCGTATTTTTGCGTGGAGGTTTACCTTTGACTCCTTGGCAGGCTGACATACAATCGTTTTCAGACAAGTAGTTGTTCTCGTTGGCATTACAGCCCCCAAAATGAAACTCTGTACAAAGACCCCGAGTAGCGTTATATTGCCAGCGAGGGAAAGACGCCCGACAGGGACCCACCTTCAATGGAGCCATACAATAACCTGAGAGAAAAAAAGAGTGATGACATCACTTCCTGTTCCAGTCAACTTCAGATGCAGCTCTACACAGCTGAAGAAAAAACATTCACCCATCGCAGGGAGTGTCAGAGTTGCAGCAAAAGGGCGTGCCCTGTGCAGATACCAACACGCCCATAACACAGTTGGAATTTCAGTTTGTGAATTCAAATCTGAGCTTTCATTCCGCAAGTCTGTGTCAGAGAGCTGATCAGAGCTGCCGTGGACAGTCGATCCATCCCCTTATTGACTACTGATTGAGCTGAAATATGCAAAAAAAATTGTAGTTGACACCAAAACAAAGTGCAAACTAGTCAGAGCAGGTTTGGTTTCTGTGAAACGCATGAGCACCGGCTTCAGGTAAACCTGCCTGACTGGTCTGAAAGGAGGCGTGGACTGCCTGTGTGAAAACACAAACAGCTCAGCTCTGTGGCTTAACGTTAGCATTAGCACATCCTTTCCCTCTAATGCCTTAGTCACATACATCAGTCCGGGGGGTTGACGCGTACGGGTGCTGCAGGTTTGTGTTGACAGCACTTGTCTTGCAGACCCATCATGAAAATGGAACTTACAATTGCTGTGTATGTGGTAGGTGTATTGTGAAGCATTTGTAAGGATAATGACGTATGAGTGATGGTGTCGTACAAAGCCTTTATGCTACACTCTAATCATAGTGAGGTCATGTACTGACTCCTTGCTGACCACACGCAAATGCTGCACACACAGGGTTTTTATGTGACACGCAAGTTCTTGTAGGACACACAGTATGACGGCCACACAAACTATCCCCTGATTCTCTAATTTCCTCGTTTTTAATAGTCAGGATGCAACCAAAGAGCGCACAACAAGTGTGCAAGGGGTACACACCTATCACTTGAATAGCACTGTTGCCTCTTTGGGCACTCAGCAAGATTTTAGGGGCGGGGGTTTAAAGAAAATGAAAAATCTGTATGACACGCCTGCTTTACCTCGGCATGTTTTTTAGGTGTTTGCTATGACCCGTCACTCACAGCACGACCATTGAAAAACATGTGCCTGACTATTTTATCTTCCTGACAGGTTGTCAATCACGTTTCGCCATTTTTCATCCACAGACAGCCCATATCCACCCAGTGGTGACTAAAGCATTAATGGGATGCTTACACATCTAACTCTAATTTTTGAAGTGATAGACGACTACATTTTGTCTGAATACTCACTTATTGACATTTCCGGCGTGATGACGATGACGCTGACATTTGCGTTGCTGGTTTCTCCATTTGCATCTGTGATGGTCAGCAGAAAGAGGTAGGATCCTTCCTTTAAATTGGTGAGCTTTACTGTGTCACTTTGATTCGTCGCCTGTCGTTCAAAAACAGAAGACTTTAACAGATAGACTAGCAAAGAAATAAAAAAAAGTCTGAAAGCTGCAGGAAAATGTCACCCAGATGTAGGACTTGCCCAATAACACCCCTGCTCACTAAACACCTGCAAAATTTTGTACTACAATTGTCCTAGTTATAAAAAACTACAAAGCTTGAAATAACAGTTTGGTGTAATAATCCTCTGCTCGTCTGCAGGAGTTACCTCAATCACAACGTCACGGTCGCCTTCCTCCAAAATCCACTGATATTTGATGATGTGAGCTTCATACAGCAACAGACTCTCAATACCACTGAGCAGCACGGGCCGTCCGGGCTGTGCAATGATATCCCGGCCGGCGTTGGCGATGGATGAATGCACTTCACCTGGTCGCACATCACAGATTTACTGATTAAGAAACACTGCTTTAAACCAGAATTAAGCAAAATGTTTGTTTTTCAGAGACGTGAGAGTAGTCAGGTTTTCTGAAACATGATGTTATGACATGGCTCACGGGATCAATAATATGGAGCAAGGATCTGTATTCTACCAGCTGATTTCTGTTAGCAGTTCCTCAAGTGATCAGTCGTGTGCTGCCGCTGGACTGAAGCTGTGGAACACCGCCTGCTGTTCCCGTTTACATGACCACAAATATTCAGATAGGTGGGAGACTAACTATGGAAATGTGATTATTTGAAAATGCTGGCACTGTTGCCAGATTGGGTGGTATCCTGCCAAACTGGGCAGTTCTGATTCTGAATTTGCAGGCAAACATCCCTTCAAAAAGGTGGACATAATTTACGCGGATTTGAGATCAGTTGGGGACCTCTCAACCAGGGATGTGCGGTCACGGGTGAGCCAGTGTCTCACCTGCCAGCATCCTCGCCATCGTGATAACTAAAAGTAGAACTAGAATGCGTCCACAAATCAGTTCTATAAATGTAATTTGTATGTGTGGCTTTTAATCATTTTTATCCTTAAAGTCTCCGTATTTTGCACATATCCTAGCAAAACTAGTAGATGTAATATTGCTAGATGATGTCTGAAAGTTGGATGACTTTTAGATGACTTTTGTGCTTCAAAGCAACCTAATGATGTATTTTGTTTTAATTTCCCTGTTATATTCTAAATTTCCATGTGTCTATTCTTGGTAAACATTGCAGTACAAACGGATACAGCAGTAGAAACAGTGATTGCCTTGGAGACGTTAAGCTATTCTGGTCTTGGTTGCACGTCTCCTGTCGCTTCCATTTTCTTTACACATGTGAGGATGTAAAATTACCAATTACAGCAAATATAAACATGCCAGAAAGTATATGTCTTTTTTTTGGGGGGGAGGTCTGCATATGTTAATATGATTGTTTTTTTACAGCCAGATAACTGCCTTCATCCAATAAAGGACGTGTGATTATCCGGTCTTGAAGTCCCTAAAAGATCTGTTGAATAACTAGGAAATCAGATATTTATGAGGATATTTGGCATGAGAAAGAGACAATCATTGATCTTGTAGAATTTGTGTTAGTATTAATTGTTTTTATTTGAGCTTAATTTGGTCTTACGGTTTTTGAAGTCCCTTCTATCCATTTAGGTTTTGTTAAAACGCCCTAAAGAGCTAATATCTTGTTTTGATGGAATGTGGCCCCAGTTGCTCCTAAATACCTGGTTTGAGTGAAATCTGTAAACCAAAATCAGGTAATTAGAAGCAACTGGGTTCCGGTTACCTCAAAAACAGGCAAGTAACTTTCAAGGCTCAGGATTTTATACTTGAAAACAACATTTTGTTTTAAACAGATTCCTGCCATTAGGATGCATTAATAAGCACTATAGCAATCAGGTTACTTTTGGGCTTTTCAAAGTAAACTGGAAAAGTAGACTTTTGAAACCTGACTTTCAAACGGGTTTCCAAAAAAAGAAGTGATCTTGTAAATACAAGAAATGTTGCATAATGAAGGCGGCAGACCTCAAAGCTAAAAGTAACTAGAGACTGCTGGAGTTAGAGATGCAGAATTTCAGGCTTGTTACTCAAGCAGGTCACATTCTATCTAGTTCTATTCTAGCTAGTTCGCTAGTTCTATCTAGTTCCATTCTAGTTCAATGTAATTAAATGGAATCTGTCCAGATTTTCAAAATTAAAACACGAATAAATAAAACTATTGCTTGGGTTTAGGAACTTTTTCTACACCTGTAGAAGGATTCTATGAATCTGCGTTCTCTTTAACATAGAAGCTTTAGCTCCAGTGTTAACATTCTTAGACTACTTTAACTCTTCAAGCTGCTTTGTGCAGATATGCAACCCTACAATGGTGAAGTGTTTACGCAATCAGCGTAAACCAACAGATTCATATGCGGAGAAAAGCTTTTCTCCACACAGCCGTTTGAATCAATTTAATTGCGTAAATGGTTGAAGACTTACGGTAGATCAAAGAGCGTTTTCTTTTTGCTGTCACCTGTGACAGCTCCAGTGTTAAAGGGTTAAACATTCATGAAAATCCATGATCAGTTATTTTAGATCAAACTTCAAACCTTCATCCAAATAAGGCCAGCTCTACAGTTCTTTATGTTCTAAGAATCGTTGTTCTCATACATTTTCCACCTTTTTTTAGATACACTGATGTCACTTCCTGCCAAGATGGCCACCCCAAAGTGATGACAAGCAGTCAAAGCTCAACTTTGGTGCTTCAGCTATCAATCAGTTGGATCGGTCGAAAGTTAAAGGATTGAACGTTTAACCAACCAAAACATTGAAATAAACAATTTGAAAGTTGATCATGAAGGAGAAATTATTGCGGTTGTTCCTGGCTGGGATTCTATGACACCAAGTCTTTCATATATCGGAATAGAGCTGTGAAAGAAAAAGTCTTGAAAAACATCCTCAAAGTTTGCACCGCTTCAACTCTTCGCATCAAACCTCTTCCAACCGTGAGCACATGTACTAATATCGGGGACCAACAATCCAGTGTGAACACTATATGCTGAAAAAGTGGTTCAAAAACCAGCGTTTAACTGGTTCTTGAATGCACCACAAATGCCCGGTGTGTATGTAGCATAAGTGTAAACAACTCGAATTTAAACCTTTAAATCTCCTTGTGGATCCAATTTAAGGGCTATTGTCCCACTTTTTGAATGGATCTACATTAACATCAGTGCAACCATGTTTAATCATTTAACTAAAGCTCCAGTGGTTGGATTCTTTTGACTACCGTAACACTTCAACATTTATAAATTCAGCGTAATTCCAGCTGAAGTGGAGAAAAGAGAATTTAACAGATGATTGCAAAAATGGTCAAAATTGTGGTATGTCAAAGAGTGTGAGTTATTTAGGTGTCGCCGGCAACACGTCTGGTGTTAAAGAGTAAAAAAGTCCTCAGATTTTTATTATCCAAGATGTTCCTGTTCCGGAATGTTCCCTGATCCATGTCGCCATCTCATTACTTAAAAAACAAAAGTTGCTAAGCAATGAAATATTTTTACATAGCACAGCTGTTTCTTCATACCCAAACACACCACTGTCATCGCGTGTTCCCGGATGGTAACCGTTTCTCCATCATAGTCTGGAGTGGATAAAGCGTTCAGGACAGAAAGTTGGCTCAACTGAAAACCGTTTGAGGATTTGCGTCCCCTAAGTCGAAGAACCAGAACAGAAAAACGGTACTTTTTGCTTTCAGTTACTATGTAAGGAGTGTTACTATGTAATGAAAGACAGAATTTCGGAAATTGTGTCTTTCATTTAGAGACTTCTCTGTCAGGTTACACACTGCAGACTCACTGTTTTTTAGGAATCCAGAAAGACTTCATAAAAGTAAAAATGTAAAAAAAATTTGTTGAATACACAACGTGTTTTTGTTTTTATCTAAAGAAAAATATCTGTTGGAAACGTAAAATTAAAACCGGTGTACCAGTTTTTTGTTTGTTTTTTTTTGTTTTTGCATGACCCCTCACAGTTTTAGAAGCCAAGAACTTTTGTAGTTCTTTGAGCTTCAGTCCAGTTTGTGTAATCTGAATTTGTTGCTTGAAATAAAAGAAATACATGTATTTGTCTGGTTAATGCTTGTTTTTTTTTTTTTTTTTGAAGAGCTCCTATCATTTGAAAACGTTTCAAACAATCAGCTGGTTTCATACACACACCAAATGTGCTCAGGAGTTGTGCAACACTTATGAATAATACTGAAAGACATGTGATTCCTCCCAATCTGATCATTCTTTTAAACATATTCTGTGCGGTTTTTGGACAGTTTTGTGTTTGGTTTGTTTACAGTAAATGTTGGACTTCAGTTGATCAGAACTCATCAGAAGGATGATTCATAAACCCAGCAAAGGCTAGTCGTGTTTACCATGTGTTGTCACGGGCTGACGTCACGTCTCAGGACAGGTAAGTAACGATCATAAACGGTGCGCGTGAGTGGGCTCACCTGGACGTAGCAGGTATTTGTCGTACACCGAATTGCGTATGGAGCTCTGGTATCCGTCCTGGGTCGTGAAGTCGCACACAAACTTGCTTCTGTAGACGCAATCGAACAGGGCGCATACTGGACTCGGGTCCTCGTCTGTGGGGTCGGCCGGAACCAGCATCGCCAGGTTGCAGCGCTCGTCCCCGCAGCACAGCTCCACGCAGTCCTGGATGGAGGCGGCGCGCTCCGAGGCCAGCGGGGCCGCGCCGTTCTTCACCGCCTCCGCCGTGTCCAGCACGAAGTTGTCCTTCCCTCTGCGGAAGGAGTCGCTGCACTCCTCCGCGCCTCCGCCGGGCAGCAGCAGGATCAGCAGGAGGAGCAGAGGTAACGAGCCACAGCGCGACATGATCAGTGAAACGACCGGCTTTGAATTCCACTTGGAGAATTTAGATCCAGCCCTGCGCTCTGGTGTGGAGGTGCGCTCACCTGGGCTGACAACAACTAAGGGGAAAAGCCCGCAGCTGCGCTCAGAGGACCTGGAAACGCCCATGACGTCACTCAGGTGTGGCTCTCTTCAGTTCCGGTGCGCAAAGTTTGACCCCAAAATAAAGATCCAGTTTTTCGGTTCCAGATTGAAAAACTTCACACACTCTGCTACCTGCGTTTGGCAGGATTCAGTTATAAAACTTAGTGAAAAAGTCAGTAAAGTTTATTTGTTGTACTTTTTCCAGAAGAATTTTGGGAATCACAAATTATATAAAGACAAATAAATAAATAATTGAGGCGAAAAAGTTCTAAAATGTTGCCAAAATAAAAACTCACATTGAGCCTCTTTTTTTAAACTAAGATTTCTTTCATTAGATTTCAACACATGACAGTAGAGTGTCCACCCCCTAACAGAAAGGTCACGGGTCGAAATCCACAGTCAGGTCACAAAAGACTCAAAGTCCTCCACACTTGACCTTTTGAACTGTATCTGGGAGTTAAAGCATCAAATGGTTCCTTTGACTGTAGCTCACTGCTCCCCCATGGGACGTGTCAATGAGGTAAAGAAATTTGGCACAAGTGTGTGACAACTGACAGGACTTCAACTTCATTTATTTTATTTATTTTTTACTTGCAGTCTGATTCTCTGAACATTTTCCAGGTCCTGCGGCTTCATTAAAGCTCAAAGACCAAAGAGAGTTTCCGTCTTGGACATCACCTCTTCGACCTTTAAGGCCACACAGTAACAGTTAAGAGACAGCTTCTACCCCCAGGGTGTCTCAGCCCAGAATGTGGACAGAAATCAGCACTTTATGTTGTTTGTTGCATTCTTTAGCACAAGGTATTTGCTGCTAATTTTTGTTGTACTTAAAACTGTTCGTTTCTATTCTATTCTATTCTATTCTATTCTTTCTTTGCCCATTTGTAAATTGTCAAAGTAGTGATTGCAAACCGGGGTTTTGTGTGTTTCTTTGGGTACTTTTAAGACAGTGGGTGATATTAGAACATTCGACAAACTAATTTTTTTGTTTGTTTAATGTTTATTTTCGTTGAAGTTTGGTTCATTTCTATGAAAGAGTCAGCCGTTGTAGCTCCACTAAAAGACATAATATGTATATATTAGACAAGTGCCAGTTATTCTGGAATCAGATTAAGGTTAATTGATGGTAACAAGAAAACAGCATTGCGTTCAGTGAAAACCACATTACTGTGTATTTGTTTATGGGATGCTTTTAAACAGATCCTCTTTGTATTCAATGTGTTTGCAAGAAATACATTTAAAAAATCCTAAAACTGATACATGTGCAGGACGCAAAAGATTGCAGGCTATATGTTTAAAAAAAAAAAGAGCCGTTTTAAATAGCAGGAAAAAAGACTGAGTTTGAAGACAAAAACACAACTTTAACACTAGTACAAAAACTGGGACTTTCTTTCGGAATTTAGCTTGTTACAATTTAACTACTAGACAGTTGCCTTACATTTGTTTTGAGCTGTTTTGTCAGCACATTGTGTGAGTGAATGTGATAAAGCTTAACAGAGAACATAAGAAAAAAGGATACAATTGATCATAAAATTACCAGCAGATTAAAATATTAACTTTATTGTTTGGTTAAAAAGTGGAATTCATAGCAACCCTGATTTTAACACGACTCTGACTGCCAGCAGATTTTGTCTTTATCCTCTTCGTTAGAGAAAAACATTAAAAGATGATGTTTCATCTGTGTCAAATAAAATCAATCTTTATTTACAGCACAGACCAAAAGTTTGGACACACATTCTCATTCAAAGAGTTTTCTTTATTTTCATGACTATGAAAATTGTGGAGTCACACTGAAGGTATCAAAACTGTGAATTAACACATGTGGAATTTATATACATAACAAAAAAAGTGTGAAACAACTGAAAATGTGTCATATTCTAGGTTTCTTCATAGTAGCCACCTTTTGATTTGATTTGCACACTCTTGGCTTTTCTCTTGATGAGCTTCAAGAGGTAGTCACCTGAAATGGTCTTCCAACAGTCTTGAAGGAGTTCTCCGAGAGGCTAAACTCTTAACTATACATTAAAAACGATTGCATAAAAATACAGAATTAAAAAAAAATGTTGGTGCAGTTTTCGCTATGACCAGCAGGAGCGCTGTGGCGCAGTTTGACAGTTAAACATAACCGATTTCCGGTCGGTTGACCAATCAGAATCGGCGGAGGAAGTTTCAAACTCACCATTCTCTAAACAATACGAGAGTTGTTTGTTTGTGATTTCAGGAGTGTTTATCTGGTAAGAATGACCAGTTTAACCCATTAGAAGAGATTATTTGAAGCAAAAGTTTGACTTTGGTTAATGTTTTTGTCTGGTTTTGTGTGTTTTTGATGTTATAAAAGACGCGCTTGTTTTAGAATAAATTTGCTAGCAGTAACCAAACCTGTCTTAAAGCAAAAGAGCGAAAAATTAAATTATTTTATGTCCGATTAAGAAAAATGAAATAGCTGTAGTGAAATAGTTTTAATAAGAAAATATTGTGACCAATGGGGATTTGGTTCGGGGGCGTGATACAGTATTAGGAGAGCAGGTGTGTGTGTGGGATGTAACACTTGGCCGTTTCCGGTTTTTCGGTGTGTCGTGGATTTGCTGTTTCTGGATTGTGTTTGTCTTCACATTCATATATCTAGTGTGTTTAACGTTTCACCTGTTTCTTTCAATGTATTTGTGTATATCACATTATTGTATGTCATCATCTTTTGGTTGCAGTGCCGCTGCTTTGTTTGACGATCATATAGAAAATAAAAGGGCTTGAACCTCTCTATTGTCTTCGCTCTTGTTTCTGCCGTCGTGGCACGCACCTGCGGAGGAACCGGCTAAAATATTACAATTTGTTTCCTTTCTGTAGATTGTCTTACTTGTTGGAGCTGCACGGATGGAGGAGCAGCCTGTCTGTATACAGCATGAGTATGTGCTCTCTGTTAGCCATAAATAACCACATGTAAAAATGATCAAATCGCTGTAAACTGAGCAGTATATCATATTATATGCTGTGATCGGATGCAGGTCAGCTCTGGCTGAGGCTCGTGACAGCAGCAGGGTCCTGGATCAGGAAACCGGGGTCACCCAGGTCAGCGAGTACTGTAAAGACCTCCTGATGAGGGGACAGGAGGAGATGAACTTTGAGGAGCTGCGGGCTGAGAGATACTTTGGGCTGAAGAAGAAGAAGATGCAGGGTGTGTTTACAGCTCATAGGACATGGGAGTCTCTTGTGTCAATCAGCTGATGCCTGTTTTTTTCCTTAGAGAAGCTTCAGCGTCTGAAGGAGGAAGAGGAGAAGCTCAGTCAGGAGCTTGAGAAGAGGAGGCAGCGGCAGCAGCTCAATGCGAGTCAGGTAGATTTTTTAGTTCATTAGTTATCTGTTGTGATAGTCAAACAGATGCTAAGATGTGCTGTTTATTTTAGGCCAGGAACTCCTGTAACCCTGCAGCTTCCTTTCATGTTTATGGGTCTGCTGAAGAAAACCCTTCTGGGTAACGAGTCCACACATCACTCCCGCATGCATTTCCATATCAACCCAAATGAAACCAACTCACACGGGGATTCTGGGCCAACAGGAAGTCTGAGGCTGCTTCAAGCGACCGGCCCAATGACCTCATCGTAAAATCAGATGACAAGGAACTCTGCCTAAAGGTCTTGTTTCCAGGACTTCCAGGTAATGCCAAAATAAGTATTCTTCACTCTAATCCAAATTCAAAGTGCCGCTTTTTAATCGGGTTTTGATACCAGAACTGAATTCGACTTTTTAAGTTCTGTATCCAGATTCCTATATGAGTCTGCAGGTTACAGCTGGGACATGCCGTAAGTAGTTTCCCAGTTAGACTGGATGTTCAGGCTGGTTTCAGACCAGAGTTTGTGGTTGTTTGGCTGCAAAAACAAATCTAACCACGTTTTGTCTGTTAATTAGCAGCCTGGTACTTCTTTCTAGAAGAATAAATGGTTATATCTTCATTTTTTTCTATAGTCTTTAAAGTTGCTATTAAAAGTGTACTCATAGTTCTACTTCCTGTTGCCTTCTAAAAGTGCTTGTTGTGTCCTACACCCTTTTTTCTGTATGTGCATCTATAGTGTGCATCGATAATCATTAGATTGGTGAATATAGACCACAATGCATTGCATTTGAATGATTTGCCATTTGAAAAAATAATTGAAATTAGCTTTTTTAAACCATCCAAGTTTTCATCATTGGAACAGAGTGGATTCATATAAAGTCTTTGTAAAATAATCCTCTTCATTAGGTTTTTACTTTAACAAATGAGTGACATATTTGCCGTTAAAAAAACATAAATACGTCCAAATTATGTTAAAATCTAGACCACTGGATCTCACTGGTCCAACACTATATAGTCTTTTAGGGCAGTGTTTTTTAACCTTTTTAAGCCAAGGTACACTTTTTCATGGATTAAAAATAACAAGGCACACCACCAACCAAAATTTAGAAAAAGAACAAAAGAAATTCTCGAGTCTGTGCTAACAATATTCAATATTCATTCTTATCGAAAGGTCTTAAATAAGAATAAAAGAAAAAGGTATTTTATGAACTTTCATATTTCTCCTACTCTGTGTGAAACCTGGGCCTGTTACTAAGTGAATTCAGATATTTTGTACTTTGTGTGGCTACTCGTCCTTAAGAAATCTAGAGCATCTGCCTCCAGTCTTTGACTATGAATAAGAGGAATTCAGGAATTGGCTGTTTTAAGATTGTTGAACTGACTTAGCTCATCAGTAATGTATGCTGAAATAAGAATATTACAAATATAAAGAAAAAAACTGATTGAAAATAAGCAAAAATGTAAATACAGTTTTAAAAGTTTGTTCTCAGTGGATTATTGATTTAAATTTGAATTAAACTGATCTCTAAAAAGGTCCGAACTACAACTAAAATAACAGACAGTCTGCTAACATGTCATAAATGCACTGAAATCTTGTTTCTGACTCTTCTTTATTCTCTTCCAGAAGGAGTCGTTTCCTCCGGAGGCTCCCAGGTACAGTTCTGTGCTGCGGGTGCAATTACAGGATCCCTGCCTTGCTCAGCAGTAAAACTAAACCAGAACAAGTTTTTATTACAATTTAATTTTTAAAAACATTGATGTAGACTTGTAAAACAAGATGATTGCAACATTATTCAGACTTTAATGTCTATAAAACAATGAACATTTGTTCAAGCCTTCAGGTTAACCTCTAAAGGTGTTTCTGGTTGCCTGCAAGTTTTCACTTTTTCATCTGTAAATGTGAAAAAAATAAAGTTACATACACATAATTAAAGCCGCAATTAGCGTTAAATGTCCTGCTGGCATTATTCACTCCCACCACCCACCTTTGACTCGGCCTCACTGGATGAGCGGCTGCTACCTTATTCTGCAGCCTCGTGTTCATTCTGGACAGAGCTGCCCTTACTTTAAAATGGGAGCTTTTCTGGTAGCTTTACCTCCATAGCAACTATTTTAGTTTTACGTCGCCTAGGGGTGACAAGTCTATACCGGTAATTCGGATTTCCTTGGCAACAAAGGGTTTTTTGTTAACCACGCCCACATTCCTTATATAATCATACCACATGTTATACCGTTTAGTTCAGCTTGAGCCAGGAATTTATGCATCAAACTTTCACAATATTCCGATGAAAAAAAAAAAAAAAAATGCAAGCAACAGGCAAACACCACTTTTACAGGCTCGCCACGCTAAAGCCGAATAAAATCTACAGACTTTAGAAACAACATTCTTTGCCAAGTAGCTTCCCAATGAAGCTGGAGGACTTGGAAGGCCATAGATTGAAATCCCTAGGAGGAGTTTAAATTTGTAGTTGGTTCTAAAGTGTAATTTTTGGAACAAGTCTAGAAGGTGGCTTTCTCCTGAGGTCAAAGGTCAACAAGATCTCATTTATGTCTGTAGACTTAAGCTGGTGGTATGTGCGTGAAATTTTGTTAGTTTTCCTTGTGTTAAATATTCATTTTTAACACAACGGGGACATGCAAATGTTGGTGAGTTTTCAGTTGTTGGTGAGGCGCGGGTCAGATTTTCGCTCAAAGGTGCAGTAAAGTTCAGGACTGCTGCGGGCCGTAATTGAAACTCCTTTTTTTGTCATCAAACCCAGATTTTACCCTAATTTGCTCTGTTTGTACTGGTAGAAATCAGAGCCGGAGCAGTCTGGACTCCAGAACCTCGACTTAGGCAAAGTTGGAGCAAAGCAAATGTACAGAGGTGAGTTTGGATTCATCAGGAAGAGCATTTATTTCTGCTAAAATGTTGGTCCTTTCCTTCAAAGGCAGCATTTTTCCCCCTCAGTTCTGTTCCATGATGGCTCTAATCTTTAAAAATGTGGACAAAATCTTTATTTTACTGCAGAAAATCACTGATCCAAGCAGCTGTAACTCATGTTTTCCCCCCCAAAAAATTACTTTTTAAGGAGATTCAAAGAGGTCTGGGCCCCTGACCATCTCCAAACCACAAGAGAACCTGAGCCCCATCGAGGAGATCAGTGTGGAGTCGACATCCCTGCCCTCACTGGAAGGCTGCAGTCCTCTACTGCAGGATCACACCACACAACCTGGTACAAACACAAACCGACCATGTGCAGGTCAGGTTTTTGTCCGCTATCTTCAGCATAGATCTGTTTATTTAAGTGGAAGATTTGAGCGGCAAACGTCTGGTTTCTGTTCCAGCTGCGGTGAATCCCTGCGACGCAGATGTTCGACGAGGGCTGTTGGAGAACTCCGACATCTTTTCCTCTCCGAACTTGCACTTGCAAAGTAGATCTCTTCCTGCTGTGACCGAGCACAGCTGTCTGCATCTGGGTACAGGATTTAGATGTTTCATCCAAGGAATGAATGATTTTGGTGCTTAGGAAAAGTTTTGGTTTTTAGCAGGAATGCAATCTATATTATTAAAAACAAAGGTTTCTCTTTCCTAATTTTTCCTTTTAAAGTCCTCCAATTATCTTTTTATCTATTGTAAAATTGGTCCCAGTGGTTTTTTATTGTTTATTCAGACAGGACTTGTTCGGTTCGCTTAGTAACTCACAGATTTGGACACCCAATGGACCCCGGTTGTGGACCAGGACCCGCTCTCTGACTCATCTGTCGAGGTGGTCTCGGTTCTTTTCATCAGACTGAGCTTCGGTTCACTCTTAGTTTCCGCAGTCTGAATAGGCTCCGTGCTTGGAGCGGAACAACTGGATCCAAACGGCTGTCGCAGCCTGACATTATGGGATGTAGGGCGGGCCACAAGCTCCCTGCTCTGCTCCTCGCAGTCAAATAGATCCATGTTTGTCTTTGTTTCCCTCGTCTGTTCTGGAATCTGGATCAATACTGTACAGCTGGATTGCTCTGATATTGCTCGCCATTTTTTGTTGCACTGGTAATGTTGGCGTTGTGAGGGGCAGTAAGCTAGCAGGGGAGAGTGAAACAGGGCCAACAATCCAGCCCCGAATTTCTAGAGAACTACAGACGCTCTGCAGGAACTAGTTCCTAGAAAATGACACAAGTTTTGTGATTTTGATTAAAAATGAACATAATCATAAAAATACCACTGGGAACGGCTTTATAATAGATGAAAGGATGATGGGAGTGAGACTTTAAATTGGTCGAGATCACTGCATTTCATGGAATGCTGTTCTTTCTTTGCTCACTAGGGGGGGCTGTGTTTGACATTTTCTCCACACTAATGGATGGAGACGGTTTCTCAGTATTTCATGCGAGCACAGATAATGATTTCATCCTCATCAAGGTGAATCTGGCTCATCTGACACCATGGAGTTCATTTTGTGGGTGGGGAGATTCTGCATCCACCTTTTAGACTCACCGTCCTGTGTTCGTTTGCCCTCTGCAGGTGGACAGCTGCTGCACCCCCTGGGATTTTTACCAGTTTGGTCGCTTAAGGAGTTCCTCCGCTGAGGCCGGGCTTCCTCTGATCAGCTGTTTCCTGTTTGACGACGGCTGTATAAGTGTCTACGCCCCCCCCCAGGACCACACATTCACGGTGAGCGGACTGGACTGGAGCACGTGTGAGTGGAGAGACTAACGTGTGCGTTCGTGTTTCAGGAGCTGATGGAGTCTGTTCAGGGTTGTCCCATTCAGGTGGGGTGGAAAGCCATCAGCCTGCTGCAGCTGCTGCTGCAGCTACACTCCTGCCGGCTGCTCCACGCAGCGCTGCGACCCAACGTTCTCACCTGCTGTCACATGTAGGTCAGGAGGAAAGGTGGAGTGGGGGGTGTGATCGGGTGGATTCTAATAGTGTGACTACACCTGCAGAGGGGGCCAGGAGCCAGCCTGCATCTTCCCCATAGACTGGTCAACCTCGGTGGATCTGGACCTGCAGCAGAACATCACATCCGTCCAGCACCTCCCATCTGCACAACCTTACATCCACCTGGGTCTCCTAGAACCCAGCGACCCCCCTCACCTGGTACTCGCCTGCATTTGATCTTCAGCCTCTGCTCTCTTGTCCTGGCTAACCTGTCTGTTCATGTCAGGTTGACCTGGTGGGCGTGGCTGAAACGGTTCACCTCCTCCTGACCGACAGCGCCATGGTTCTGGTGAAGGATGCGAGCGGCTGGCAGGTGGAGCAGTTCAGTGGAGACAAACCCTGGTGATTACATTCAACACTTCTTTTTAATGTTCAAAACTTCCTCTGCATCATGTTTCAAACTAAATCTAACTCCTTCTGCAGCGACATCTACACCACTATGTGGAGGAGGTTTTTCCGCTCGCTGCTGAATGCTGGGCGCCGCTCGCCGGCGTCCATCCTGACGGAGCTGAAGGAGCAACTAGTGTCACTTTGCCTTTGAGACGTTCAGCCTTTGTGCTGCGTTCAAAGACACGATCGATTTTCTCACGGGCGTTTCTGCAAAAGCTGCATTTCACTACTTCAAAATAAAACTCAGTTTGAAATGACCCACAATACAAATACATTTAAATGATGCACAAAGTTTTTATTTTGGAGCCTGCAGGTGGAGCAGTGGATGAAGCTAATGGGAAGTCAGGCACATGTGTAAGATTATTGTTTTTTTGACAAAGCCCAATTTTTCTTTTGTTTTTTTCAAAATATGATTAACCATTAATAGTCCAAGTCTTTTTTGAGGGTCCTTAACAACTTTCCAATTTCCAATAATTTATCTTCAAAACTGTTATTTGTGACAATATTTCATATCCATCTATTTTAGTACAACCCCAGGTTCTTTTTTTTTTTTTTAATATGTTTTCATTATATTATATAATAATTGTAAAATAGACCTAAAACTACAAAAATAAACACGAATTCTGAAAAATAAATTGAGTATTTTTTTTTTCCTTCCGAAATAAAATCAAGCAGTAAAAAATGGAATAAATCCAACAACACAAAAAACAGCAAAGACAGGGTCCACAGAATTTGAAAAATGACTTTAAATAACCTGGTTAAACTCCTCCCTAAGCCGGGAGTTTGCAAACAGGCTCTGGAGCCACGTGTGGCTCTTTGACCACTTCATAAAGGCTCTCTGATAGAGAAAAAATAACCAAAGTAACTATGGTAAGTAGCACAGACAAAAAAGGTAAAGTAGTCATCACTGAACAAGCCTCACCATAATCCTCCACAGTCCATCAAGCAGTTCAGTGTTGCAGTTTAACAATATCAGTCAACAACATTTTGGCTTTTGGCACAAGAAAATCAATTGGAGGTCACTAAGCACAACCAAATGTCACTAAGGCGCAGCAGATTTTCTATTTTTGAACAAATTCAAGAGTTTTACATTTGCACTATGGTTTAAAAAGTGGTAAGAGTAATTTAAGTAGCTCTGATTTAATTTCATGAATTTCTGGCTAAGAAGTCGCAAAAAAGGTAAAATTAATGTTTATTCTTCATTGCTGACATGACTACAATGCATTTGCTGCATTGAGATCCTATGTGGCACAGGGTGTCTTTCATTTTCAAAGGTAGTCACATGAACCTTTGGAAAAAGTTATGAACTGCTTAATATTATGATTTATAAAGCCATTTTTGCATTATGTTTACTTTTTTCTGAAAAAGGAAAACACTAGTTCATTATATTTATCATAACAATAACCATAACAAATACAAATGAACGTATTATTTTGGGTTGTCAGTGAGACCTGAATGCCTTTTTAGGTATTGAAGGTTGCAGACCCCATAAACTATTAAGACTTCCTGGGACTTATTCTAACGGCTATCAGAATTATGTGTCAGAACTCGTGTGTTTGTTTTAAACCAAACATTTCAAAGCTCATAACCTTTTTGGAACCTTTGCCTACAATTTTGCATGAAAACGACACTAATGTTGGTTCTGCATCAATCATACCTCACTGTGATTGGCAAACACGCCTGTCAGCACAGAGATGATTAAGGGTTTTTGATGAGTGAAGCATGGTGGCGGAGGAATCATGGTTTTGCCAATGAAGTGTTCAAAATCGGCTCCAGTGAAGAAGTCTAAAACTCCACTAAGAGTAGTGAATGTTTGTGAAAAATTTGCAATTTTTGAAATTATTGTAAAAATTGGCAGCCAAAAATGTAAAAAAAAAAAAAAAAGTCAAATGGATTTAAAGAAACAAGATGACACTGAAGTATTGTTTAACCAGCAGGGTGAGAGCGGCGTGTTGGATCCAGGGGGTGGAGGTTAACCGAGTCTGGTAGTTGAGTCATGTTGAGCTGAGCCTGAGGAGAGCGCCAGGCGTGCTGCAGCCTGCAGAGAGGGAGGCACCTCCTCTCCATCTTTGTTCCTCCACCGCTGCCCGAAGGAAGGCGTTCGTGTGTGATTCTGATCTGCAATTCCAGTTTTAAAGCTTTTGAGCGTTCACCACCTTTGAAAAAAAAAAAAAAGAACATTTCTTCCAGAAGATCTGACCTCGGGGGAAGTGTCACACGCAAAACACCTTCATGCTTGGAGCGCTGACTCTGCCAATGAAGATCTGCATGTGGCTGTGAATTTAAAAATGAGCCTTCAATGCAAGCTTCACCTCCTTCCACCTGGAACCAGGTGAGGAGGGGAGGAGCGATGTAGGGGGAGGGAGACGGAGAGATGAGTGGAAGAGCAGAGGAAAGAGGGAGTCAGAGGAGAGCGTGGTCTCTGTGACCAGGTAAGTAAAACTTTTTGAGAAACACTTTGTCTGAACTGAACCTGAGGTTTTTCAGTGAGTCAGAACCTTTTAGGGGAGGATTCAATCAGATCTGAAATTGTTCTTTTGTAGAACACAGCCCAAAAGGAGATCAGAGGTAGAACTAAAAGTGGAGAATCTGTGGAGTTGGGGGGGGTTTTTGGTTCCTTGAAAAGCCTGACGTGTTGCCACAGGTGAGAGCAGAGTTTGCTTCAGATGACTAAATGTGCAAGTGAAAAAGCCATCTCTGTTCTTCTGTAAGGTTTTTTCCAGACAGTGAAAGTGGGAAATGGTTGAGAGAGGGAGGTAAGCAACGTTACTGTTGGTTTATTTGTTTTGGAAAAGGATCTACAGCCAGTCAGCTGTTTCTTTTTTAAGCCGAACGGGAGAATAAAAACACGAACAGTTATGACTGCAGAGGCTGCTCTTCAGATTTACCCTTAAGCAAACCTTCAGGTTACCACTGGAGTGCCTGGCTGATACATAAAATATGAGCTGAGTGAAGTGTGTTAGTAAAAAATATGGCTAAGACAGCAGTTTTTTGAGGTGTCACTATGACATCACATTTTGATAATTTCCACTAGGATTCAAAAAAGCCTGTTTGCACCTACATTTTTTGCTTAGGGTCGTATAAAAAGCTCACATTTTAATGAAACCAGTTAATGAAAAACATTTATTTGTTGTCATCATTCGTGAGAACATTAATAGAGTGGTGATCTGTTGCTTTTACTTTGAAATTCATCCATGCGGTTTCTGAACCTGCTTTATTCCCATTTTGGGTCACTGAGATGCTGGAGCCTTCCCAGCAGCAGAGGAGCCCAGGTAGGGTATGGTCTGGACAGTTCACCAGCGCAGGCCTGAATCCTCCCCTGTCAAACAAACACATTCATATGAAGGAAAATAGGCACACCCCTGCCGTTTAAAGATATTGGTGTAACCAAAGAATACTTCCTTATCGAATCTGGTTTGAAAACCAAACCAGCTAGAGCTTGGTCAGTTCACCAGGAAACCCTTAGATCACTTGTTTTATAATAACCTAAACTTCCTAGAAAGCTAAAGAGATTCTAACATCTCTTTTTTTCTTTCACCTGTTTGATTTTTTGAACTACTACGTTTACGTATCCCAACTGATTCTGAAGCGGAGAAAAGCAGCTTTGTGCTGATAGTGCAACATTTTACAGTAGTGAAGCGTTTAAGTGAGCAGAAATCTAATGACTCTCATGGAGGAAAGTCTGTGACACCTTAATAACACGTTGTCTTTGGCCCACCGTAACCCTTTGAACGTTTATGCCATCAACCCAAATCAGCTGATTCTGTAAGAATGCACGGAGACAAGCAGCTTTGCATATCGGCGCAAAGCTGCTTTTCTCGCTTCAGAATGCACTGGAAATGCATTATTTGTGTAAACTAAGGGTTAAAGAGAAAATGGTTAAATGGTGGGCGTGGCTTACAGCTGAAAAAGATGCAGAGAAATGGAAAAATAATTTTTTTCAGTCTGCTCCTACATGTTCTCCATCATGAGAACCCCCCCCCCGCACACACACACTCGACTGTGAGTCATTTAGGAAAGTTTGGATAATGCTTATGAGATAGAATCCCCAAAAATGGGTGTATTAAATATGATGCAAATGTAGGGATCAGTAACTGCTCAAATTATTCTCTAAAATATTTGGTTATTTCTTGATTAAATTCCCCTTATTTAAGAATCCTGATTGACACTTTTGGAGTTTGATCTTTCTGCTTAAATTTAACAAAAGATAGCAGCAGCGTATAGATTATTACTATTGTTTGGATGGTCTTCAGCATCATCACTTTTATTAGAGATGTGTTTGGAAATTTAGAAAAGTTTAACTTTATCATTGTTGACTGCTGAATGTTTTTCAGGCTTGTTTGTGGTTTTTGGATTTTTTAACTAAAGTTATTGAAGTTTAAAGCTTTCTGACTAAATTAGGATAATAGTGATGTTGGGTCCATCTTTCTTTGACTCACTGCTGTTCTACTCATGTTCTTGGTAACTGAAATGTCTTGTTATTGCTTCCAAGAAAGGCTGGGAAGAATTATTGTAGTTTTTATATTTTGGCTACAAAAGAAGAAATCTCAAAAATGTGCTTCACGGTTGCAATTGATCGAGTTTAATGGGCCAGTGTTTTTGGTTGTGGCTTTTCAAAACTAAAATGTAATTATTTTATGGTAAAGAGCTTTGATTCAGGTGAAACATCACTAAATAAATTATGGCTATATCAATTTTATAACTAAAATAGCAAAAAAAATTATTTAAAATAAAAAAAAATTGTAATCAGTAACTTTTACGTCCCACAAGTCCCACAAGTTTCTTGCTTCAGAAACAGGACTGTTGTCATAGTAACAGGTGATTTGGGGTGACAGTGTGATGCTGGTGCAGACAGTGGTGAGTCTGATTCCCGGGAGGTTTACTGTAAGACATGAAGAGTCATGCTGGAGCTGTCTGGTCATGCAGGGTTTGAATCCTTAGGTATGTCGGAGCGTCACGCCCTGAAAACACACACCTGATCTGCAGCCGACAAACAATCTCCCAGTCAGCAGATTTCATCCTCTGTAACCAGCAGATAAACGGAACACACCACTTTTTTATGAAGCAGTAACAATAACTCTGATGGTTTGGTAAACATGGATATTTTAAAATATATTTTATATTTAATATATTTATATTTTATAATTTACATGAAACTAAAGATGAAAAACACGGCCCCTGTGCTTCTTATGTGGAAATCCAGTAAAACAGAGGAGAAAATGAGTTTTGATGTAAATCCTCTTTTTTAGATTTTGTAGCTGAAAACAAATTGAATAAAAAAAATTATTTTTTTTACATTTCACTGACAAACTTTACTTAAAACAATAAGTGCTTTAAGGAAATTTTTATCAGCTGCAAGTTATCCAGATATTTGAAATGGCCTCAATGCACAACTGAAGTGTAAAAACTGCATTTCTGATCATTTTAGCCACAGATTCTGCAAAAATTCGGCTACAAGCTGAGATACTCGCTAGTCACTTTTTGCAAATCCAAGTCAATACTCAAGTCTTTGCATTAAAGTTCAAATCAGGTCCTATAAGTCTTAAAACTTTCAGTTTCATGCTCACTCGTTCCAGTTCTCATTTACAGTCAATAATACCAAGTCAAGACTCAAGTTTGCATGTGACAAAAGAAATTTGACTCAAGTCAGCATCTTAAATTTAAGCCCCCATTCCTGCACCCCAGGTTGTTAAAAATCTTTATGTGGAACAAACATAAACTTCACATGATGACTTAATTAATACTGTAAAAATACATACATCCAAAAAGCTGATGGATAATGAAGTCTTTGCTTAAAAGATGATTGTTTGTTCCCATAATGTGTTATTGCTGCACTGCTGCATGCCAGAAAAAGTGTTCTCACATTGAGAAGAAAGAACAACTTAAAAAGTCGAGACCTCCTTGATCTATGTTTGTAGTCCATACATCTATAAATAGTTCTTCAGATAACTAAAGCCGTCCTGATCATAATTAAATATTTTTGGACTCGCCTGGGGGTCGAAAAACTTGAGCTTCAGTCCGTTTTTCAGAATTTATGTGACAGAATGGGCTGATGGATTTGACCAATCCTAAATAAGATCTTATTTCTTCTTGGGTAACTTTAGAGGGCCTCACATTTCAACACCATCAAGGTCTGAACAGGAACACTTTGAAACATAAGGTCACCCATATCTGTTTATATACAGTGTAAACATGTAAAACTAGTTCTACAAATTGCCCTCTCCCCCACTGATCGTCGACAGCTCCACCCATCCTCCAGGTGCTGCTTCTTTCACTGTTACCCAGAAAATGTATTAAATGGCGAGATAAACAAATAAGGCTCTTGCCCCAGGAGCTTGGTGGTGTTGTTGAAGCGTCACAGGTGGAACTAAATCAATTGTCGGCTTTGAGTTGTGTTCCGTCTAAATGAGGTGGGAGTGAGCTCGCCCGAGACACCTTCTGCTAATCTGAAAATCATGTTTAGACATCCAGAATAAACGACTATGGTGGTGCTGAAACATAAAAATCTCCAACTGGAAAATATGTCATTCAATTTTAAGGAAAAAGCAATTTAATTATGATAAAATACTGTAAGTATTGTGGATCAAGCTATAGAATATGACAACATGATCGCCCAATCAGAGGAAAATAATCTGAATCCATTTATTAATTGTGTAATTTGTAATCCAAAATTTTAAACTAGTGTAGATCTGGATTTGAATGAAATAAAGAAACCCTAGGAGTCTCATTCAACTACAGAGAAATGACAGGCGTTCCAGCAAAAGAGCTGTTAGCTTTAACAACAGAGATAATTATTATGTTCTTCACAGCAGTAATTTAATAAAAGCATGTGGTTTTAGATTTAAACTCTTATCTAAACATCCTAATTCAAGAACAAGCAAAAAAGTAAGCTGTAAAATTAAACGTCAGAAAGACGTTAAAAACTAAAGACTATAATTTTGTTTTAACTTTCACTTAAGACACCACACACTGCATGTTGGTACCATGTACACAGCAAAACGCACAGTACACAACAGAGGGACCCCGGGGTGGGGGGCTCGTATGGCAAAGTCTTTATTCCAGAACTTCTAAAACCTAACTCAATCCAGCAAATCTTCTTTAACATTTCTGTTGTGGCTAATGTATGCCTTTATACTCAGGAACTAAAGTCACTCTGACAGCAAATCCATTGGGTCTTAATCCAGTCTAATTGTTGCTCCTGTGGTTTAGCATTATGTCAATCATGTGACGTGATTTCAATGTTAGTTATATAGACCAAAAGTCTCATTAGCCAAGCACCAGACCACAACCCACATTAGCAGGGACTCGTGTCATGACGATTATCAGCCGTCAAAGTATTGAACAGTGGAAGAAACTTTATGTGGGTTTTCCACCTACATCATCATAATTTTCATATAGACTCCAGACACTGCGGCTGATGAAAGGAGAGACTAAAGATGGGGAAAAAGAGACTAAGGAGCATGCTTGCTTGTGAGGAATGAATGGTAAGGAGGAAGCATATGTTGAAGATAAATGGGTAAAAGACAAAAAAAAGAATGGCTGGGCCATCAGAGGAGGAAATATGAGAAAGCACGGTAGTGCAGATGAGTTACAGGGACGAGTAGCGTACATGTGTAAGAAGAAACAAGCAACACAATAATAAAAACCATTTAATACCGAACAGATGTCTCAGAAACAACTTCCCTTATGGGTGGATTGTTAAGGGTGAAAAATAGACAGACCTGTAAGGGACATAAAAAAAAATATCCGGTCGTAGATCGTCCAGTAAACCCATAGAGTGAAAATGTTCATGCGCATCACACTTTTTTTCTATGGGCAAGCTGCAGGCGACAAATCATAGTGAACACTTCTACAACATGTAGGGGTGAAATAGGTGAGATGCAGGTGTTTCGTTTTTTCAACCCCCAAAAAATCCACAGTCTGAGCCTGTTAGGGCTCTTCAAGTGATAAGTGCTCGCACCTTGGGTGCAGCCTGGCTGTTAGAAATGAGAAAATTAGACAATCAGAGTGTAGTTTTTTGTGCGTTCAATGGCCACGTATCACCTGCATAGTCCATGCATGCAGCATTTGCATGCACTCAGTAAGGACCAGTAACGACAACTTAATAACAACTAGCCATAGTAAGAGCGGTACGACACCATCATCTAAATGTCTTAAGTGCATGCAACTTACATTTGCGTTACAAATACTTCACGATACGCTTACCACAGGGACGACAGTCGTACGTTCCATTTTCACGACATCTCTTAAAAATAGGCTGCACGAGCCTCAGTTAATCTGGAGGCTTCAGTTAATCTGACGGACCCAGCAGACTATGAATTGGTGCTGACCAGCAAAAAGGGAAGGTCTTACTGTTCTGGAAGCTGGACAAAGCATTTGATGTGACCTCACTTTGGCTTGACTTTAGAGCAGCTGTTATAAAAGGAAAGCAGTGTTTTACAGTCAGTTTTCACAATAAGAGCAGCTAACAAGAGCTTAGTAAAAAAAAAAAGCTCCTTCAATCCTCTCTAATTTTTTCAGACAGCAAACGTCTTTGTGTCAAGATTTTGTGTTCACTCACAACAGCATAAAACAAGATCAGAGAAAAACTCCCTTAAGAGACACTTTCTTTGAATCAACAATTCCCAGCAAAAATAATATACCAGATAGGTTAGGATATTAAAAGGCACTAAAAATTGTTTGATATTCAACTCCCAAAATCCTTTTAAAGGTACAAAAAGTCTCCTGTTATGTTTATTCTGACAGGACACTCTTCCTCACTAAAGTTTTACTTAGGCTCATACACTGAACTAAAGATGTGGCTCTCCTTCCTCTTACTGCTGTTTGCTCAGTGGGAGTGGAAGAGGATTCAGATTGTTATGATCCGGTCAGCAAAAGGAGAAGGAGGGGGAGGGAAGCATTTTATGGTAATGGGCGATGAAGAGGACCAGTTTGCAGAGCTGTACTGTACCTTTTTGTTTTTTTCTTCCAGGTCAATATTGATCGAGCACATCTAGACCTCAAGTGGAGGACTCCAACAGCACACAGGTGAGACTTAGTGGTCAAGAATTTGAGTTAGTGAAATAGTTTTAGTTTGGACCTCATGAAGATGGTGACCTGTTCAGGTTTTAAGATTAAACTCAAAATGCCTATTTTAGGGTTTATAGATGGATTCTGTTCCAAAAAAAAAACCCCAAATATGTTAAGTATTTAAGCATTTCTACAGTAGAATGTTTTTTTTTTTTGCTCATTAAAACAATTAGGAAGCCTTTGAAGATATGAACAAGGATGATACTGATTCCATTGGACAGCACTCTGCTGATTGGATGAAGATTAAACAGTCCCTCAGTTTGAGTTGAATCACTTTGGTCTTCTGCTAGTCTTCATCACATCCTCAGAAAGTCATTGTGCAACATCATAATGCGATTTTTAGAACCGGTAAATAGCTGGAAAATGAAGATGAATACCTTTAAAGTACTCGAAAAAGGATTCTAGTTAACGTTTAGTGTTATGATGCTTTTATTTTGTAAACAACTGACAGTTATTTGCTGAATGTAATGGATGAAGGCTAATATGGGGAAATCACAGCCACTCATTGCATTCCACTGTTGTCTATGTCAGAGCATTACAAGAATATTTCAGTGATTATTGAACCACTGATTGGCTCAGAAACTACATTTTGAAACATCAAACCTATAGTGTCCCACTAATCATGGAAGTTCCAAATGTTGCAGTTCCTCGAATGTTACTGTGACTCAACTTACCACTGATTAACATAAAGAAAGCCTAATGTTATCTCTAAAATAAATGTAAGTGATTTATATGTATATGATTTAAATGTAGAGGCTTTCTAACCAACATATACTGATTTAATATGACCTCATTTAAGAGGAAATTCAATGAAAGTAACATTTCTTCCTTTTCTTTATGCATTCGGTTTGTTTTAGGGGCTTGCTGGGACACTACATCTTTCCTGGTATAGCCAAAAGCTCTTTTCTATCTACAGTACTGATTGGGTCAATGAGGAAGATGTCAGTTGAGGTTATTGTCACAATGAGAACCTGACTTGTACTTTAGATGTATAAGTCTCTTATGCAAAGATTTAAAAACAAGGTTTGTAAAAAATACATTATTGAACAGTTTCTTTACTGTGTTTTTGATTAGAATGTTGCATGTGTACTGTTTTTATGAAAAGCAATGTTTATTCTTGGGATAAAAATATTTACGTTAAAGAAAAATTATGTAATATTGTTCCAGAGACTGTTTCTATTGACTTGATGCATCTCTAAAACACATTTTACAATTACAGTCAAAGTGGTCAAATAATTCTAAAATGGGAAAATTAATTTTAAGTAGAAAATTTTATTTTTTTCAAATTTAATATGACTCTCATTTTTGCAACTTTACATATTTTCTGATCAGATTTACAAAAATGTACACAGAATATCTGTGTTGCTGAGTTCCAGTATTTTTTTCCTTATTTTGTAGACAACTTTTTTTGTGGCCAAACCAGACTTTGGTGAACTTACAGCAGATTAATACTAATGCAGACAGGTAAGCTCTCACCTGGGCTGTTAGGTCAGTTTTTGTCTGAAAGGAAGGAGGAGACACACAGGTGACTGCCTCAGGTGAGTCAGTTGAACAGGAAGAGGAGCTGTCAGTGCTCTCCGACAGAGCGTCTAAGTTCTCTCTTCTCTCGCAGTCATGTTTCCCTCTGACCAGCCAGACTTTTGCTGTTGTTTTACTCAGATCTCATCATCCGGCTGCCCCCGTAGCGTTACCGAGGCAATGTTCCGGCGCAGGAAGAAGAAGCACAGGGTGGAGATATCATCCCCCAAGGACTTCCAGCACTGCTTTCACACGTCGTTCAATGCTGCCACAGGACGCTATGTGGGTCTGCCCCTACAGTGGCAGAGCATCATTGACAACCTAAAGAGGCCACGCCCCCTGGTGGATCCCTCCATGATCACAGACATTGAACTTGGACCCAGAAAGGTCAGAATCTTAAATATTTGTCTCTTTGAGACTAGCTACACTGATTCCTATTGATGAGCAACCTTGTTTAATGTTTTTATATATCACAAGCTTGCACAGATTTAATATACCACAGTAATGCACGTTTAATATAATACCACAGCAAAGGAGCACAATGGTTTCCAAGCTTAACTTCTGTGTTTATAACAGCTGTTTTTTTGGGACTGGAGAAAACAAGCTGTTTAGTTTCGAGTCTGTGATTCAGAAAATAAGTTATGTAATCAATGTGACAATCAGGAAACCAAAGTTGAAAAATGTCTTAAAGGCTTAATTGATAAATGTTTCAACACTGGATATGACATCAAAATAAAGGCCTGAAGTAGAATGGGACATACTGACTAGAGTTTACTCAGCCCAGCCCAGCCCTATTTTTTAAAATGCCCCCCACCCCCTTCTCTCAGTTTTTGTGAGCAGTAAATGAAGCAATACGCATTAAAAAATTCTAATAGTGTACCCTGCATCAAAGTCTTTTACTTTTGGTGTAAAATTTAACTTATTAACATTGTAGTCAACGGGAATTTGCTACCCTCTGACACCTGCCTTCAGTGGTATTTTGAGAAACTGCAACATGTGGTAACACCTGGTTTGCATCAAAACCTTCAATAGCTCTGCTTTGCCTAACAGTACCTGAGTTAGGCTCCAGCAACACAGTCACCCTGTTAGGGATAAGCGGTATTGGTAAAGGGATTGATGGACCAAAAGAGTAAAATGCCCAAAGAAAACAAGTTTATCAAGATATTCTTGTCCAAAAGTGCCCAAAGTTAATCAAATTTAGGTTTACTTTTGAGTAAACCAAAAAAACAGTAGTACAAATAAAAAAGCCATACAAGCTAGGAAACAGCTACCACCATTAAACTGTCAGATTCTAAAGAGATTGTAATTCCATTTTGTTTTACAATCTTCTTTTTTGTTATGGACTATTTAAGATCCTGGTTTAAATCCAGACTGGGTCCTTACTCTGTGGAGTTTGCATGTCCTCCCTGTGCATGCCCCTTGGGTTTTCCCTGGGTCAGTTTGGCATCCTTGCACAGTCACAGTGTGTGTGGGTGTATGTCTCTGTGTGGCCCTGCAATGGACTGACAAACTATCCAGGGTGTACCCCACCCTCACTCAACAGTGAGTGACCAGGTTAGACTTTAGCAGGGAAAGAGAATAAGCAGGTTTGAAAATGAATGGAAAGATATGACCTGTTCCATAGGCTCCAAAAAAACCCATCTGGACTATCCCTCATTTTTGGCCCCTCATCTTTGTGGAGTACCAGCAGTGATTCTAATGTAGTATTGCCATATTAGGAGTCTGATGATGAGTTCACAGAAATAAATACATGAAATAAATGAGCTGAAACTCTCTTCTAGTGCTCTGTGTGCTTCCTTTGTGGAATTGTTTGTCAGCAGACACAGAATCACACAGGTATCATGTCACACTCATCGCATTGTTAACTAACAAACAACCAGAGTTCACTATTCAGGCCTAGAACTTTTTGACTCATTTTATACCATATAGCTCAGAGCTGCCCAACCCTGATCCTCCAGATCTCCTTCCCTGCCTGTTTTTCAGTTCTCACAGCACTACTAGGTGCTGCCTCACAAGTTTCCACCTTCTGAAACAGTAATCACACAGGTAATCAGCAGCAAGCAGGGCAGGGGGAGCTGGAAAACAGGCAGGGAGAAATCTCTGGAGGCTCAGGCTCTAGATTTCTTTAGCTATAAAAGACTTGTTCTGCTCTAGTAATATTGTGATAGAAGGTGGAAGAAATCCAAATATAAGACTCAGATGAATTATTAATAATTTCCTTCATATTCATTTCTTGATGTTCTAACAGGTTGGATCTTCATGCTGGTGTCTTTATTAGTTTGAGCATTCATGGTATTCATTTTTGAGTTCTCATTGTAGGACTACGTGACTGTCTAGAATCCGACATTTGTATTTGTGAAAGTCCTTTATACTTGGGTCATGTGCCGTGACAGTCTGTGGTTTTGTATATTTCCAGAGGATTGTCCGTGGCAGCTTCATCGGCCATGGCGACTACATAAGTCACATGATCTCTGAGATGAGCCGCCTGTCTGTCACTAACTCCAACTCTCTGCGGCGCGGAAGCCCATCAGCACGGAAACGAGCACAGTCGATGGGCCGCCTCTCTGAAATGCCGGAGGATCAGCTGTACCTTTACAAAGAGACTGGTCGCCGCAGCAACAGCGTGAAGGGCAATGAAAGCTCCACGTACTGGCAGGACAGAATTCGCCAAGTACGCAGTGAGAGTGGTAGCCCCAGACTGAATGGAGCACTACTGAAATCTAAATCTACCTACCAGGTTGGCTCTATCTCTGAAGTCGAACCCCTCTCACCAGAGGAGACTGATGGCATGGCTGAGCGATATGCTCACAGGGAGGTGGCAGGGTGTAGACAAAGGCCAAACTCCTGTCTCTACAGTACACAGGCCAACAATGTTCACCTGAGAGTGAAACCAGGTGAGAATCAGCTGCCAGACCTTCTGTCATCTTCTAGAGAAACTCCAAGAAGACCCCACTCTTCCTATGACTTTAAGGTGAGATTTAAGATCATCATAAGATCATGAACCAGCTCTGAATTTGATTGATGAGCAGACTCGAGAGGTGGATCCATAATCCTACCACGTCTTCATTCTTATGCCCATTTTAAGCAATCAAAAATGTATTTGAAAGACTAAGAACAGATTTGGCAGCTTACCTTTATGCTCTTCCCCAGATGCCTTCCCAATTGTCTTACCCTTCGCTGCCTCAGCAGAAAACCATGAGCAGTCCCCCGCAGCCCCGCTTCTCTGCTTCCGGCCCAGCACCTTGTCCCACCTCGACCACCCCACAGAAAAGACCCGAAGAAGGTTCTAAAAAGGTTACACATGAGCAGTTCAAGGAGGCTTTAAAGATGGTTGTAGACCCTGGTGACCCAAGGTTAGGTCTGGAGAGCTTTGTGAAGATTGGCGAGGGGTCCACAGGGGTCGTGTGCATTGCCCGGGAGAGGCAGAGTGGACGACAGGTGGCGGTGAAGATGATGGATTTGAGGAAGCAGCAGCGTAGAGAGCTGCTCTTTAATGAGGTACAGGTGGGATGGAAGGGGTGTCTTTTAATCAAAACTAATCTTTGGGGAAACCAAAGCGCTGATGTTTGGCTTCTCCTGTTTTTGTTGTAGGTAGTAATAATGAGAGACTACCGACACCCGAACGTGGTGGACATGTTCCGTAGTGCATTAGTGGAGGAGGAGCTTTGGGTCATCATGGAATACTTGCAGGGTGGTGCTCTAACTCAGATCATTAGTGAGACCAGGTAAAAGAGGCATCAGTGTCATTTAATATTCTGTGAATTGTTCCACACTTGACATATATATTTTTAATGATCTTCAGGTTGAATGAAGAACAGATAGCAACAGTGTGTGAGGGTGTTCTGCTTGCTCTGTCCTACCTCCACTCTGAGGGGGTTATCCACAGAGACATCAAGAGTGACTCCATTCTGCTCACATTGGATGGAAGGGTAAGGCCCTGAACCTCAAAGGGAGCCTGATACTCAACCTGGCCCGGTCATTTGTGGTCAGAAACAGCTTGATACCGACTTGTAATAAAAAACAGCCACCATATTTTTATTTGTTGGTTCAGCTCTAAATCCTGACAATTCATTCAATGACTAATAAACAGGCTCACAAAGATGCAGAAGAATTAGAATTGATGACTCATGTAAGTGACGCCTTAAACTTAAGAGTCAAAACAATTCCTTTTTATGTGATTTCTTTTCATTTGAGCTGTATAGTGGTGTCGTTGTCAGCACTCTCGCCTAAAAGCTAGTTCAAATTCTGGCTCAGTTCTGTCTGTGTGGAGTTTGCATTGTTTACTTGTGCATGCTTGGGTTTTCTCTGGGCACTCCGGATTCCCACAGTCTGAAAATATGCCTCATAGATTGACTGGCGACTCTTGAAGAATGAAACAAAGACTTTGACAGAGTAGCTTAGATTTAGGTAAAAATCCTCTAGAATGTGAGTCTATGAATATGAAAAAAAAAGGCAATTTACTCATCAAAGGTTTGTACAGAAGTGATTTAGCCCATCGAGACGACTGTTGTTGTGATTTTGGGCTATACAAATAAAATTGAATTGAATTGAATTGAATTTAGGTTAGATTGCTTTAAAATTGTATACTTGGAATTTGCTCTGAAATCCTGAATGATGGAGCCTGTATAAACATAAACATAAATAACACAAAAAATTCTAAACAAAGGCTTAATCTTCTGTTTTCCGAGATGTATCTTGACTAAATACAACTCGTCACAATTCTGACCCGTTTAAGGTGGTCAAAGATCTTCATTGTTCTTTCGTTCCATCTCACAGTGTGCAACACTGTCTTACAATGTTGTTGACAGTGTCAACTGTTTTTCAAATATGACATGCATGGTACCAAATACCTACAAGATGTGCTTCCCTGACTGTTTTGTGCAAGACTTGTTTATCAAACCAAAGAATGAAGTGAGACAACAATCTCAGAGTCATTTTCACTTCCACGAAGTGTCAAAAAATGCAAAAGGATTCCAAAAATTCTAAGGGAGGTTGGTTTCTTCTCTGAGGAAAAAAATAAAACAAAGTCTTACAGGTCTAGTCATGGTAAATAGTTCCTGCATAGTAAAACAGATAATTCAAGTTTTTTGCTGCTGATTTTTGGAAAGTTTTTTCTTTTAAAGGTACTGTGGAAAAATATGTCTACATTCAATGAAATTTTGAAAACAATTTTCTTTTGCTAAAATTCTTTTTGGTCACTCTGAGCTCCATGGGAAAATCGTGCAAGTAGTTTCTCATACATCTGACAACAATTAGATGCAGATTTTACATAAAATTATGCTAACTCCTCTAAATGTTTTTTGCACATGTAAAGGTGACGATACCAAGAAATAACAAGTTCCCTCTTTTTCCTCTTTGTCTTCTTTCACCTTGTTCCAGGTAAAGCTCTCAGATTTTGGCTTTTGTGCTCAGATAAACAAAGACATACCCAAGAGGAAGTCCCTGGTTGGGACTCCATACTGGATGGCTCCAGAAGTGATATCTAAAATGATGTATGGTACAGAGGTGAGAAGAAGAGAAAGTGTGCATGGACAGAGCCTGCTTTGCCTCTGTGTTGTGCATGAAAGGGGCTACAAAATTGGCTAGTTGGTTGTGGAAAAATAATTGGATTTTGCCTCAGAAAAAAAAAAAGTCCTGGCTAAAGAGAAATCGTTAGAGTTCACTACAGAGCTTCAATCCACTTATCTAAAAATCACCAACTAGTTCATGAGTTCGACTTGACTACTGTAACAGTGTATCTACAGGATGTCCAAAACACATCAATCCGGAAACTGCAGCTTATTCAAGATCTCTGCTGCTCGAGTAGACCACATCAGTCCAGTTCTGAGGTCTTTACATTTGCTTCCTGTCTGCCAGAGGATAGACAATAAAGTTCTTGTTCACTTTTTGGCATATCCTGTAAGGCGTTGCCATAGTGAATCAGCTTTTACCGATCACAAAGTTCTGTTGCTGGTTTATAAGTTTTGAATAGTTTAGGACCTAAATCAATGATTGACTTCCTGACCCAGTATGTAACCACCAGACTTTTCTGGTCATTTGGATCTGGTTTGTTGTCAGTTCTTATGGTCAAAACCAAACATGAAGAAGCTGCGTTCAGGTTCTATGTTTCACATATCTGGAATAGGCTTCAAGAAAGCCTTAAAACACTGAAATCCAGGTAAAAAGACCCACCTGTTCTCTGTTGCATTTGAATAGTTTTTGTTCAAATGTTTACATCCACACTATTACTTTAAGTTCAGTTCTTTTGAACGTCCTTTAAATTTTTACTTGAATGATCACTCCTTTAGCCTTGCGACAGATTGGCGACCTTTTCCTGCCTTTGACTCTAGCATCCCTGTGACCCCAAAAGGGATATAGTGGGTTAGGAAAATGGATGGATGGATGATAATTTATTCAATATTCTTTTAAATTGTTCTTTTAATGTTGTATGGAAAGCACAAGGCCTTGCCTTTCCTGTTGATACTTGACTAAACCAATTTCCCTCTGTCACGACGGGGGGTAGAGGGGAGACAGGAGGGTTCCAGGGGAACTAGATCTTTAATAACTTAAAACAAAATAGAAAACAAAACCCCTGCAAAGCAGGTAGCCAAACTCGAAACTAGAAACACTAAAAACAGGGAACTATGGACGAGCACAGGAGGAAGGGAAAGACAGGACTTAAATAGACACAGAACAGACAAGACACAGGTGGAAACAATCAGGGCCTAAGAGGACCAAAGGTAAAACTCCAAACCATGACACAAAACAGAAAACCTTTCAAAATAAAACAGGAAACAGAACTAAAATAGAACCAAAAACAAAAGCAAAGAAACTCAAACTGTGAGACGTGAGACACAGGAAAGTTGTCAGAAAATAGTTTGCAAAAAGAGGAAGCTGTTTCCTACTTGCAGGCCAGGCTCCTCAGCTGTCAGATTACAGTGCCTACCGTACCAGTAATGTTGCACATTAAAATGAAACTAGATATATTTTTTAGGGGCTTTGGAGTACATGCAAATCTCTGTTATGTTATTAAAGGGTAAAATGGGTGAGATTATCTGATTGATGTGGAAATGAAACAAGATTTGTTCTTGAAATGTAACTTTGCAGTGACTTAAGATGTTATAAACATTTTATCAGTTTTCCATGTCTGAGTTTTTTAAATAGTTGTACATGGAGGATGTCTCTATCTAGAGAAGAGATTAAAGTGTATAACATAGACCCACCTGTCTGAGTCTGACAATCTCCTTCTTCATCAGGTGGATATCTGGTCTCTGGGCATCATGGTGGTGGAGATGGTGGATGGGGAGCCACCATACTTTAGTGACACGCCCATCACTGCCATGAAAAAACTGAGGGATGAGGCAGCGCCAAGCGTCAAAAATATTCACAAGGTAGAAGAGACAAACACAAGAGTGCGTTGTTGTTCAGAAGTTTCCTGAAGATGTTGCTGCATTTGTGTCCAGGTGTCGCCGGTGCTGAAGGATTTCCTGGACTGCATGTTAACTCGTGACACTCTAAAGCGGAGTAGTGCTACCGACTTGCTGGAGCACCCATTTCTCCTGCAGTCCGGTTCGCCAAAAGTCCTAGTGCCCCTGGTGGAGCAGTACCGCAAACGCATGTCGCTCTGCAGCACATAGGAACAAAGTGGCCTCACATCTGGATCATAGCTAAGATAATTCCTGGAACCTACCTGATTTTATAGTTAGGATTTGTTCACAAATTATTTTCAAAGTCTCCTGGGATTCTCCCAGGAAAAAAGGGACCCCTCTAAAGAGGGAACAACTATAACAGCCATCTGGGACTACGGAAAAATCAGCAGTGGCTCTTAAGCTACGTTCACACCGACCTCTGCAACGCATGTGCAAGCAGCAACTTTCAATGAAAAGTCTATTTAAAAGCGCGTAAATGCATGTTTGTTTTGTGCTTCTGTGTTAAAAGCCATGAAGTATACGTCTAGCTACACAAACTTCTACAACTCTTACTACAACCGTACAGTTCCTAAACGTACGTCACATACCCAGTTCATTCTTGAACATCTTCTTAGTTTTTCTGGATTGGACTTTAAATGTGTTGTAAAAAAGAAAAGTCTTGAAAAAATGAAACAACTTGGGTAAAGCCATTAGTGGCACTGTGAACTTTGACCTTGTGCAGAATGGTTTGTTTATCTTAAAGCACCTAAAGTCCTCTATAAACACACTTGTTGCTTGGGAGTTAAAAGGAGGAAATAGTTGAAGTCAACGTGTTTACTTGGACTGCATACTTGAGCTCTGACCTTTGACCTCCTGTTATATATTTTTACTGTAAAAATAAGGATCTAAATGTTAAAGTATTTTTGTTATTTTTTTTTTAAATAAAATAAATAACATGAACAATACCTAACATAATATCATCCCAAAATCATTTCAGGGTGTTTTCTTTCTTTTTCAAACTGACTTCTGTAAAATTACAGATTAATGTAAAAAAAAAAAATACACAAGAAATTAAACGGAAGTCAGCTCATATATTTTCAAAATCAGATGTAGATCCTTAATTAAGATAATCTATATATATATATCTCTATATCTATTTAGATATATATATATATATATATATATATATATATATATATATATATATATATATGTATATATAAAATATTTGCATTATTTTTTCAAAAATAATCAACTAAGCATCAGTATTAAAAAGTAACATTAACAGACCAGTTTTACAAATGTATATTATTGTACTATATTCTGTTTTATAGCAAAAATTAAACGCTATTATAAATTTTTTTTTAATTATATTGTGTTAATTTCATGACCTGATTGACTACCTATTTTCTTCAGATGTTAATTGTTAAATTTCCTTATAATTTAAGAAAGAATTGTTGTTTTTAAAACAAATAACTATTTCAATAGTTTCCTCTTTTGGCTTCCATCATGAGATGATCTTGTTTACATAGATTAAACAAGATCTTTTTAGTTTTTTTTTTTTTACATCTTATGTTAGTCTTTACAAAATGAAACATGTCAAATGTCCGACAATTGATTATCTTTTTTGTGGACCTAAATGCCATTATAAATGTCTGAAATGTGTGAAAGCAATGCAAATAAATATTTGATAATTTTGAAATGCCATCTTGGATTTTAAGATAAACAAAGAATAAATGATAAACTATTTACCACATGAACTCTGTGCAACTGGGTCTTGGACTACTCTGTGCAACTGGGTCCTGGGCCTTGGACTTCCTGACAGACAGACCGCAGTCTGTAAAAATCCGCAACGTCTCCTCCTCCCCGATCACCCTCAGCACGGGCTCCCCCCAGGGATGTGTGCTGAGCCCCCTCCTGTTCACCCTGCTGACGCACGACTGCACAGCGAGTCACCCCAGCTGTCTGATCGTGAAGTTTGCGGATGACACAGCTGTGGTTGGACGGATCTCCAACAACGATGAGTCCGACTACAGGCAGGAGGTGGAACATCTGGAGAGCTGGTGCAGAGACAACAACCTCTGCATCAACGGGAAGAAGACCAAGGAAATGATCGTGGATTTCAGGAAGGACAGATGCCCCCCTCCCCCCATTCACATCGGAGGGGACGCGGTGGAAGTGGTTTCCAGCTTCAGGTATCTGGGCGTGCACATCTCCAGCGACCTTACCTGGAGCACCAACACTTCCTGCCTGGTCAAGAAGGCACACCAGCGCCTTTATTTCCTGAGGAGGCTCAAGCGAGCTGGGATGGGGATCCCAGTCCTGACCTCCTTCTACAGGTGTGTGGTGGAGAGCGTCATGACCTCCTGCATCACTGTGTGGCACGGCAGCTGCTCTGCGGCAGAGAGGAAAGCTCTGCAACGAGTGACCAAAGCTGCACAGAGGACTGTGGGCTGCAGCCTGCCGTCCACCACTGACATCTATACGACCAGATGCAGGAAACGGGCCTCCCACATCCTGAAAGACCCCACTCACCCCTCACACCCTCTGTTCTCCCTGCTCCCCTCAGGCAGGAGGTTGAGGAGCATAAAGAGCAGGACCACCAGACTGAGGAACAGTTTCTTTCCTGAAGCAGTCAGACTGCTGAACTCCGGCTGATCAATGCCCCCCCCCCCCCCCCCATGGACAACAAGCTACTTCCCAAGTGCAATATCACAGGGCTGTGCAATATTTAACATAATATACTGTGCAATTTGAAAAAATACTTCTGTGCAATACTAATCAGGGACCACACCGTGACAGACTGATATCTCACTGACATTATTATTGATAATATTATTTATGTCTGAATGTAAACGGCTGGCCCGGGACCAGAGAGCCTAATTTCGTTTTATCATGATAAAATGACAATAAAGATTCCTGATTCCTGATTCCTGAACATGTTAACACACTGTACATCCATTATTTCAGGGGTGTCAAACCCCAGGCCTTATGGGCCAGCATCTTGCTTTTTTTTTTTTTTTTTTTTTTTTTTTGTAAAAACCCAGTCCTACCTGCTTCTGATTACTAGTACCGGGAAAAGGTGTGTTTTGCCAATAAGAAGCTTCAGTGGCAGGTTGGCTGGAAAACATGTAGGACACTGGCCCTTTACACCTGAGGTTTGACACCTATGCTTCAGATAATCTTGAGATTAGTTATGAAGAAACAGGTGACAATTATTATTTGAAACAACATAATTATCCAGAAAAATTACTGTTCTGCTCCCCTAATACAGACATGAATATAATATTCATATTTGTTTCTATAAAGTTCATTAGTTGTTAGTTGTTTTCTGAAGAAAAGTTGCATCCTGGGAATGTGAAAACTCTTTTTTTCTATTAGAAAGTGTTTTTTAACCATTATTTTAAAAGGGAATACCCAAGAGAGAGCTCTATTTTCAAGATTACAGTTTTATCCATGCACCCTATTACATGTCCTAAAATGCCAACCAGGAAGTACCAAATGTTGCAGTTCCTCAAATGGTTACCTGAGGTTGCTTTCAGAATAGAGTCCTTTCCCCCTGAATATCATGTTTGTTTGTCATATATATTTTAGAAGATTTGCATGGTGTCTGTAAATGTTCCCTGTTCTTTTGATATCCAGAAAGAAGAACTTCTGCATCATCATTGTTTTACTATGAAACATTGACTCTAACCCACTGAATGTCTTCAAGAACTGGACCGAGCGATGTCCCCCAAAGAAAATGCAACTTCCGGCTAAAAAAAAAAAAAAATGAAGTCAATTCAGTCGCCATTTTTCACGATACGGAAGTGTTAAAACAGAACTCATCAGTAAGCAGTGATTGGTCCAAGTCGATCTAAGCCAAAACCTCTATGGCACCACTTTGGCCAATCAGGAGTGAGTTTGTTGGAAGGCCACAACCCTCTCACTTGAAAGCAGGCTCAGGAAAATCTGTCAATTATCAAGAACATGTTAAAAATTCTGACAAATATGATGACTGAATAATAGCAGTTTATTTCTCAATAGAAGTCCATGGGAGTTTGGCTTCTTGGAACCAGTAGATTTTTCCTGATTGGAATGCAAAGGGGGATGGGTCATTTAGTCCAGTTCTCATATACAGTCAGTGCTCTAAACACAGACTAAAGATGTTCTATGAAATAAAACATTTTAGTTGTTATAATTCGATCTAGAAGAGGCTAAGTTGGACAACAGTGGTCCAAAGTTTCAAACCATTTAAAACTGGTATTTCACTTAATTGTAAATTGGCAGGAACTTCTCAGATTCCAGAGGATCTTTTACAAGAGGGGCGTAGGGGTTTTCAACAAGAGCATAACCTGTTTTTACAAAAGCAAGAAAAACCAAATACTATCTTCAGAAAGGTTAGTTTGCAATTATTTCCTAGAATCATAAGTATGTGCTTTTCCAAACCCAAGATGTAACTTTGATTAAATATTGTACTATGACACACAAAAAATAGGAAAAATTGTCCACATTGCTTGATGTTGTCAATGCAAGAACATCTGACACATTTACTGAGCAACTTTACTTTGGGTTTGTGCTTACACATGTTCCTTAGCAGAAACAAAAGAGATTACAATTTTCTCAGAAAAATTAAAATTCTCTGTTAACTAGATTTAATGCAGGAGTTTCAGCAGTTACTGGAAAACTATAGTACCAAAAGATTTTTTACTTGTTGCTGAAAACAAACCTCTCCGGCTTCTATTTCCAGGCAGAGGAATTCTGGGTGTCAGAGATAAAGAGACACAAAACCCTCAACTCATCTCTGAGCACTATGCTTATCAAAGTTTAGAAGTGAAGCTTTTAAACACACGGTTCTTCAAGGCTCAGATAAAGATGATTCATGTGACCACACGAGCATATAATGTGCAAGAGGGAAAAAAAAGAAGATTAAATGAAATTTCTGTGAATTTCCTACTCCTAAAAAGGGTTTTAAGAGGTTTGCCCATTAGCATTTACGGATCTAAGATACTCTGAGGCATGCATTAACAAGTCTTGCAGCAGTTTCTGTAATCCCTGCTGTTTGAGTAATCCTGCTGAAGGGCCATTTATCACATTTTACATCTCCCTAAAAACATGTAAGTGTCAAAAATGATAAACTGCATAAGTTTGTAATGCAACATTATGTTACTATGAAAAAACAACAACATAACAGTGAAAAAATTAGGTTATTATGTGATTTAATCATTTTTAAGAGGATCTAGTAACGGTTTAAAAGATATTGCCTCTATTATAAAATCACAGTCACTTCAAAGAAAATTCAAATACAGTTCAAAAGCCCAGTCTTAAATTTCTGATTGTACTCAATTATTAAAGAACCACTCCAATGAACATTGGATAATTAATTAATACAGTTATACTAACAGAGATCAAAATTAATAAAAAAACAACATGGTTTTGTTGTAACAGAATGAAGAATAAATATTGCAAAATAGGACTTATCTCACAAGAAATATCTTTGTTTTCAAAACTTAGTGATCACATGCTGCTAAAAACTTTTTTTATTGGGGATTACATTACTAGAATGGATCACCTACAAACTGCATATAAAACTTGGACAGACATCTGGATTTGAAATAATCTACAGGTTTGTGTGGAACGTGTCAGGCTACAGTACACAACCTCCTGTGAGGATGAGTCTAAATGAAGAAGTGCTATGGGTCTCTATCAGTGGGCTGATAAGAAGTGAACGTCTGCTTCTCCTAAAAAGGACTTTTGCGACCAAAGGTCTTGAATCTGCCCTTCTGGTGTGTTAAGGTACAAATTTAGCTCAGTTATCATTTCTCCTACACAGATATCTCCTAATTTGGTCCATGGTGGCTTATATAAAGAACTGGCTGCTTTAAAGATGCTGCACTTCTGCAACATTTGCAGAAAAGCATTCTCTTCTCACTCCTGATCAACTCCGCTCTCCACCATGGGCGATGCACTGATGGCTGAGTTTGGAAAGGCTGCTCCTTTTCTGAGGAAGTCAGAGAGGGAGCGTTTGGAGGCTCAGACCAGGCCTTTTGACATCAAAACGGAATGCTTTGTCGTCGATGATAAGGTGGAATTCATGAAAGGACAGATCCAGAGCAAAGATGGAGGGATGGTGACCGTGAAAAAGGAGGATGGAAACACTGTGACCGTGAAAGAGTCAGACATTCATCCCCAGAACCCGCCAAAGTTTGATAAGATTGAAGACATGGCAATGTTTACTTTCTTACATGAACCAGCCGTGCTGTTTAACCTCAAAGAGCGTTATGCTGCCTGGATGATCTACACCTATTCTGGGTTGTTCTGCGTCACTGTCAATCCATACAAATGGCTGCCTGTCTACGACTACGATGTGGTGGCCGCCTACAGAGGAAAGAAAAGGAGTGAGGCCCCTCCACACATCTTTTCCATCTCTGATAATGCTTACCAGTACATGCTGACAGACAGGGAGAACCAGTCCGTCCTCATCACCGGAGAATCCGGAGCAGGGAAGACAGTGAACACCAAGCGAGTCATCCAGTATTTTGCAAGCATCGCTGCAGTGGGAGGTGCAGGCAAAAAAGACAGCAGCAAGGGTACATTGGAGGATCAAATCATTCAGGCAAACCCTGCACTTGAGGCCTTTGGGAATGCCAAAACGGTGAGAAATGACAACTCTTCTCGTTTTGGTAAATTCATCCGTATTCATTTTGGCACAAGTGGCAAACTGTCATCTGCTGACATTGAAACATATCTGCTGGAGAAGTCCCGTGTCACCTTTCAGCTCAAGGCTGAAAGGAATTATCACATCTTCTACCAGATCCTGTCCAATCAAAAGCCAGAGCTGCTGGACCTGCTGCTCATAACAAACAACCCGTATGACTATTCCTACATCTCTCAAGGAGAGGTAACGGTTGCCTCCATCAATGACTCGGAGGAGCTGATGGCCACTGACAGTGCCTTTGATGTCCTTGGTTTCACTCAAGAGGAGAAAATGGGTGTCTACAAGTTGACCGGTGCCATAATGCACTACGGCAACATGAAGTTCAAACAGAAGCAGCGTGAGGAGCAGGCTGAACCTGATGGCACTGAGGCTGCTGATAAATCAGCTTACCTAATGGGGCTGAACTCTGCAGACCTCATTAAAGGACTGTGTCATCCCAGAGTTAAGGTTGGAAATGAATACGTCACCAAAGGGCAAAGTGTAGATCAAGTCTACTACGCCATTGGCGCTCTGGCAAAATCAGTATACGAGAAGATGTTTAACTGGATGGTGGTAAGAATTAACCAGTCCCTTGACACCAAGCAGGATCGTCAATACTTCATAGGAGTTCTTGACATTGCTGGATTTGAGATTTTTGATTTCAACACCTTTGAGCAATTGTGCATCAACTACACCAATGAGAAACTGCAACAGTTTTTCAACCATCATATGTTTGTTTTGGAGCAAGAAGAATACAAAAAAGAAGGAATTGAATGGGAATTCATTGACTTTGGGATGGACCTGCAGGCCTGTATTGACCTGATTGAGAAGCCTATGGGGATTTTGTCAATCCTTGAAGAGGAATGTATGTTTCCAAAGGCCAGTGACCAGACCTTTAAGGCAAAGCTCTATGATAATCATCTGGGGAAGAACAAGATGTTTGAGAAGCCTAGGGCAGCAAAGGGGAAGGCAGAAGCTCATTTTGCTCTTGTTCACTATGCAGGCACTGTAGACTACAACATTGGTGGCTGGCTGGTCAAAAACAAAGACCCCTTAAATGAAACTGTAGTTGGGCTCTACCAGAAATCCTCCCTGAAGCTGCTAAGCATTTTGTTCTCTAATTATTCAGGGACTGATGGTGGAGACAAAGGAGGTAGCAAGGGGGCAAAAAAGAAAGGGTCATCATTTCAGACAGTATCTGCCCTTCACAGGGAAAACCTGAACAAGCTCATGACCAATCTTAAAACCACTCATCCCCACTTTGTCCGGTGTCTAATTCCCAATGAGAAGAAAATTCCAGGGGTCATGGATAATTGCCTTGTGATGCACCAGCTGCGCTGTAATGGTGTACTGGAAGGCATCAGGATCTGCAGGAAAGGTTTCCCAAACAGGGTTCTTTATGGAGACTTTAAGCAACGCTACAGGATACTGAATGCCTCTGCAATCCCAGAGGGTCAGTTCATTGACTGCAAGAAAAGTGCTGAGAAGTTACTCGGATCACTGAGCATTGATCACACTCAGTACAAGTTTGGCCACACTAAAGTTTTCTTTAAAGCAGGGCTGCTAGGAACCCTGGAGGAGATGAGAGATGAGCAACTCTCTCGCATCATTACAAGGATCCAGGCAAATGCAAGAAGACTCCTCATGAGGGAGCAGTTTGTAAAACTTGTGGAACGTCGGGATGCCCTGATGGTCATACAGTGGAACCTCCGGTCTTTTCTTGGTGTGAAAAACTGGCCGTGGATGAAACTCTTTTTCAAGATCAAACCCCTGCTTAAAAGTGCCGAATCTGAAAAGGAGATGGCCAACATGAAAGATGAATTCAACAAGTTGAAGGAAGCCATGGAGAAATCCGAAACAAGGAGGAAAGAGCTAGAGGAGAAAATAGTGACTCTTCTCCAAGAGAAGAATGATCTGACTCTGCAAATTCAATCTGAGCAGGACACTCTGACAGATGCTGAGGAACGCTGTGAACAGCTGATTAAGAGTAAGATTCAACTGGAGGCCAAACTAAAAGAGATGAACGAGAGGTTGGAGGATGAGGAGGAGCTGAATGCAGATCTCACAGCAAAGAAACGCAAACTTGAAGATGAATGTTCTGAACTAAAGAAAGATATTGATGACCTTGAGTTAACCCTAGCAAAAGTGGAAAAGGAGAAACACGCCACAGAGAACAAAGTAAAAAACTTGGTAGAAGAGATAGCTTCTCAAGATGAAAACATCTTGAAGCTGACCAAAGAGAAAAAGGCTCTGCAGGAGGCCCATCAGCAGACACTGGATGACCTCCAGAGTGAAGAGGACAAAGCCAACAGCCTTACCAAAGCAAAAGCAAAACTGGAGCAGCAGGTGGATGATCTGGAGGGATCACTTGAGCAAGAGAAGAAAGTCAGAATGGATCTTGAACGCTCCAAGAGAAAGTTGGAGGGGGATCTGAAACTAACTCAAGAAAATATGATGGACCTGGAGAATGACAAGCAGCAGCTAGAAGAAAAACTCAAGAAGAAAGACTTTGAGATCTCTCAAGTAAACTCAAAACTAGAGGACGAGCAAACCAATTCAGTTCAGCTGCAAAAGAAGTTGAAAGAAAGTCAGGCCAAAATTGAGGAGCTTGAAGAAGAGTTGGATGCAGAACGTGCAGCGCGAGCAAAAGTGGAGAAGCAGCGCTCAGATTTGTCCCGTGAGCTGGAGGACATCAGTGAACGTTTGGAGGAAGTTGGTGGAGCCACATCAGCTCAGGTGGAGCTAAATAAAAAGAGAGATGCTGAGTTTCAGAAGCTACGAAGGGAATTTGAAGAGTCAACTCTCCAACACGAGGCCACTGCTGCCGCCCTAAGAAAGAAGCATGCTGACAGTGTTGCTGAACTGGGGGAACACATTGATAATCTGCAGCGTGTCAAGCAGAAACTGGAAAAAGAAAAGAATGAGCTCAAGCTGGAGCTGGATGACTTGTCTTCAAGTATGGAGAGTGTTGTCAAGTCCAAAGCCAACATTGAAAAGATGTGTCGTACAATGGAAGACAACATGAATGAGTATAAATGTAAATTTGAAGAGGCTCAGAGGACCATCAATGACTTGACCACCCAAAGGGCTAGATTACTCACTGAAAATGGAGAATTTGGACGTCAGCTAGAGGAGAAGGAAAGTCTCATATCACAGCTAACCAGAGGAAAAAACTCCTACAACCAGCAGGTGGAAGATCTGCGGAGACAGTTGGAGGAAGAAGTAAAGGCAAAGAACGCCCTTGCCCATGCTGTTCAGTCAGCTCGACATGACTGCGATCTACTCCGAGAACAGTTCGAAGAGGAGCAGGAAGCCAAAGCTGAGCTACAGAGGGCTCTTTCCAAATCCAACATGGAAGTTGCGGCATGGAGGACTAAATACGAGACTGATGGAATCCAAAGAACAGAAGAGCTGGAGGAAGCAAAAAAGAAGCTGGTCCAGAGATTGCAAGAGGCAGAGGAAGCCATTGAGGCAGTGAATGCAAAGTGTTCTTCGCTAGAGAAGACAAAACATCGCCTTCAAAATGAGATTGAAGATCTCATGTTGGATCTGGAAAGGTCAAATGCAGCATCAGCAGCACTGGACAAAAAGCAAAGAACCTTTGACAAAGTCCTGGCAGAGTGGAAGCAGAAGTTTGAAGAGTCACAGTGTGAATTGGAGGCCTCACAGAAGGAGAGTCGTACTCTAAGCACTGAACTCTTCAAACTGAAGAATGCCTTTGAGGAGTCACTTGATCAACTTGAAACAATGAAAAGAGAGAACAAGAACCTCCAGGAGGAAATCTCTGACCTCACTGATCAGCTTGGAGAAGGCGGCCGCAGTGCCCATGAGCTAGAAAAGATCCGAAAGCAGCTTGAACAGGAAAAGAACGAGCTCCAATCAGCACTTGAGGAGGCAGAAGGATCTCTGGAGCATGAAGAAAGCAAGATCCTCAGAGCCCAGCTTGAATTCAACCAAGTAAAGGCTGAGATAGAGCGCAAGCTAGCAGAGAAGGATGAGGAAATGGAGCAAGCCAAGAGAAACTACCAACGGATGCTTGAGTCACTTCAATCCTCTTTGGATTCTGAGACCAGGAGTCGAAATGAGGCCCTGAGAGTCAAGAAAAAGATGGAGGGTGACCTCAATGAGATGGAGATACAGTTAAATCAAGCTAACAGGCAGGCAGCCGATGCCCAGAAGCAGGTCAAGACCCTCCAGGGGTTCCTTAAAGACACACAGCTACAGCTTGATGATACCCAACACTCGAATGATGACTTGAGAGAAAACATCACTCTACTGGAACGCCGAACCAACTTGATCCAGAGTGAGTTGGAGGAGCTGAGGGCCGCTCTTGAGCAGACAGAGAGAAGTCGGAAACTGGCCGAGCAGGAACTGACTGATGCAACAGAGAGAATCCAGCTGCTGCACTCCCAAAACACAAGCCTGATTAACCAGAAAAAGAAGCATGAGGCGGATCTGCTCAACCTGCAGAATGAGATAGAGGAGATCATACAGGAGCACCGCAATGCAGATGAGAAGGCAAAGAAGGCAATTACGGACGCAGCCATGATGGCTGAGGAGCTAAAGAAGGAGCAGGACACCAGTGCACACTTGGAGCGCATGAAAAAGAATATGGAGCAGACGATCAAAGACCTGCAACACCGTCTCGATGAGGCAGAACAGATCGCCATGAAAGGTGGTAAGAAGCAGGTCCAGAAACTGGAAGCTCGTATTCGGGAGCTGGAGAATGAACTGGATGCAGAGCAGAAGAGGGGAGCCGAGTCCATTAAAGGAGTGCGGAAATATGAACGTAGGATTAAAGAGCTCACCTACCAGACCGAGGAGGACCGCAAGAATCTGGCCCGCCTGCAAGACCTTGTCGACAAGTTGCAATTAAAGGTGAAGTCCTACAAGCATGCAGCTGATGAAGCAGAGGAGGCAGCCAATGCCAACATGGCCAAGGTCCGTAAGCTGCAGCATGAGCTAGAGGAGGCAGAGGAGAGGGCAGATATTGCCGAAGCACAAGTTAATAAGCTGAGGGCCAAGACCAGAGACGGATCTTCCAAGAAAAACCTGGACGAGTAAGGAAATACAATCTGAGTCACAGGTGGGTTCACTTTAAATCTTGCAGCAAAACAACTCCAAAAAAAAAGGCCAACTCCAGTTGTTACATTGATTTCCCTTTAACACAACTCTTAAAAGTGAAAATATCTGTCTTTCGATTGGGACAGTTTTACAAAAGAGCTGTAATTGTAAAGTAATTTCTCATTAACAGACATTGTGTAAAAACATCCAGTTTCTTAATAACTCATTGTCACTACTACAACAAGAATGAACGATTACAAGGAACAAAGGTAAAATTTAGTAAAGCTAATTTTGTTGGACAGAAAAACTTTCAAATTACTAAGTCATTTGAGAAAATAAGCAAGTTTCAGTGGCTGCTAATGAAAAGCAAAGTTTTTTTGGTTTTCTCACAAAACCTAAATCTCGAGAAAATAAATTTGGTTTTATTAAGTTATTAAGTCATTATCTAAAAAAAAAAAAGGGCTTAGAAAAACATAATTATCAGACATGGCTGCTTTCATTCTTTGTACGTAATACTTTTTTTTTTTTAAAGAGAATGCAATCAGGTTTCTTTAGTTTAATTGCTGTCTATGGTATTTTATCCCTCTCGTCCTACACCACAATGGCCTCATTTACTAACTTACAAAATGATTCTTTGTTTCTGCTGTTGATATTTCTCCTGCTAATGTTTCTAAATTTTTTGGGGATTGACAGGTTTTCCTGGATGTTCGGCGCCAAATCTGCTGCAGAACCGGACACAAAAACAACCAGTATTTCATCAAGATGACTAAAAAGAAACACTGTGACTCTTTTCTTAGTTATTTTAAGTCAGCTACATAAAGATGGGCATATTAAAATATTGCTAAGCAAAATAGCAGTCACAGTTTATCATTAGTAATGAATTAAAACAATAAAAGATGTATTATGCTCAATGAAGAAGCATTAAAGGATAGGGTTCTATACAAATTTAATGGGAAGAGATTATAATTATTAAAAAAAAAAAAAGTTTTGTATTTAAAAACATTATTTAAAAAGAAAACTCTCCCAGAGGCCAACCTTTTTGGATTTTCTTTAAAACAATAAAAATGTCTACACTGAATACCAAGTGCAATATTTAAATGCATGAGATTATGCTTCAAATAAAATACAAAAGAAATCAGTTCAGCCAACATTTCTAAGTTTTAGATGCAAATTTCAATATCTTTAGAAAAAAATAATTAGAATTAAGCTTCAGACTTTTTGGAATTTTTTGTTTTTATTTAGCATCTGTTTAAATTTTGACCTTTTAGGATGCTTTTGTGCATTTCACCAAGGTAGCAACTCTGAGATACTACTCTAGCTTCGTTTCATTTTGTAAGGTCAATTTCCTTTATATATTGTTTATTTAAATTGCTCTTTATTTTATTTTATCTTTATTTATAACTTCCGCATTACATACAAATGAACATTTAGGCTATTACATTTTTTTCTTACAAAGTATATAAATATGTCAGAAATAAAAACATTTCTCACAAGCCTAATATCCAAAAGAAAATGCTATAAGAACCCTTTTATGAAATAAAGCATATTTGAGAACAATCAAAGCATGGTTTAAACTTCAGAAATTCATGGAAAATATCCTGCATTTATAATATACTTCAGTTAAGTGATTAAAACAAATAATAATACGATTAACCTAAATTCAAGACTATATGGAGACCTTGGAAATACAAAGTGCAACTTTAACTGTGAAAATGAAAAGGTAATAAATATTGGAGGGAATGATGGCTGCAGCAATCATCAGCCTAAATTGAGTGTGAAACGAGTGTGAATATTCATGAATGAAACTCCCACTCTGAACAGTGTAAGGCAAAAATTATTTTTCATGTTTGCAGCAGAGAGAAATAAACAAAATGATAAAAACACTCAATCCCAAAACTGTGTGTTTGTGTTTTTGAATGTGAACGCACTGCTGCTCTTGAAAAACTATGATGTGCACATGAATTTACAAAAAGGAAATATTAGGTTAATTTCTTTATTTTCTTTTTCATCAATTGAGGTTCTCAAAGTATTCACACCAATGCAACGCTTCCGGTCACGTGCTTTTATTTTGAAACTCTGAATCAAGTTTTCCGGTTTACACGGTTTAACATTGTCAGAGTGATTGTAAAGATCCAAATTTGTGACAGTGGGTCTAATCTGGGATGAGTGGAGGACAGAGCAAGCTGTTAGAGAGCCCAGGCCGTCCACACCGACCCCTGTTGCGTATTTCAGCCCGCAGAGCAGCCGCAACATGCGGCAGCAGCGGAAGTGGAACCCGGGGAGCGGGAAACCAGCCACCTACACCGGGGACAAGAAGGCGAGGGAGATGGCCAGGTTCAACAAGAAGTGGGTTAGGGTGGTCACCGTGCTGGCTTACGTGCTGGCGGTGTCCGTGGCCGCCATCGTCTTGGCTGTTTATTACAGCCTCATCTGGGAACCCACAGCCTTCCGAACCGGGACCAAAATGAACCGGACTGGATCTGAAGCTGCCAGAGAAAGTCCGACACAGACTGCAGTCAACAACAACAAGTTTGGGGATAACTGTCAAAACGAAGACAAGAAAGTCACTGAAAATGACAGAGACACGGAGGTGTCAGTCCAGGATGAACCTGAACTCACCACTCAGAGAGCTTTAGAAGTGACTTCCGTTCACATCCAGCTCCGCTCCTTCAGGATAACGGAGGCTCCTGCATCCGGACAGGGCGCGAGCTCTTTAGGCGCGAGCACCTCCGACCCCCCCGCCATCACTGCAGACGATCCGTCCAACCTGCCGACTCACCGCGGAGCATCAGACCGAGGACCGGCCACTGACGGAGCCTGGACTGAGCCGGACCACTCTGGGTTCGGGTCCGAAGAGAATCCACATCTAGAAGGACTGATTTCAAAATAAAATAATCTCCAAAACACGATAAGCTTAATTTTAAAGTAAGACAAGTGGCTACAAAATATAAAAGTTCTCTGACATCATTAAACAAGTTGATTAGTGTCAAGCAAAATTAATTTACTAAAGCAAATCTGTCTGTCTAATGTATTTATATACACCTTAGATTTTGAATTTAACTGAAAATCCTTTATTTTTTAGATGCAATCGATTAAAAGTTATTTTGACTAACATCCAAACAGACTGGATTGCATGTCTAGCCAGCAATGTTTCTGTTAATTGTGTGCAATTACAGACTAAACAACTATATCAGATACCACGAATGCTTCCTGTTTGAGGAATTTCATCAGGAAGGAAAAGAAACCAGTTCAGAATCATAGGATTGTTTCAATATTTGAGTTAATTATACCTAACTACTGTTTTCTTCCGCTGAAGGGCAGGGAGGTTGTTTTGTAAAAAGAAAAGGACAAATTTCCTTCCATGAAGTTGCAAAAAGAATATTTAAAAAATGGAAATGTATTTTGGAAAGAAAGTATTTATTTGAAATAAAAAAAACTTAAAATATCCTCTTTTTTTAAAGTATTGCTATAATCTTCTGCTTCTTTCGCCTGTTCTCATTAAGCTCTGTCATCCTCTCGATTCTTTGAAGAGCTGCTTTCATATTATTTAGTGGTCAAAGATTTTTCTGTAAGGCTTATGTATAATATCTCAAAATGTCGGATGAAGAGAAGGATATAAATAATCCTCTTTGCAGTAACAACAGTTCAAACTCCTGCAACAGGTCCACCCTCCTGCCAAAAAGTAAAACACACTCCCAGTAATGCAAAAGGTTAAAATAAACCAAATCGCAGGAAAAAGAAGTACCACTTATCTTCTCCTATATTTGTCTCAAATAAAGTTTTAAATAGAATAAAAAGCAGACGGTCGGTGAGCGGATGGAGTAGTCGCATCTAGAGGGTGCTCCGGCAGACCTACCTTTCATATCTTTCCAGCCCTCATGCGCTTTAACCCTGTCGTGTTACGCCCCCTTCTGAGTCTAGGGGTAACTGGAGGCATAACATAAAAAAAGTAACGTTTTTTGCTACTAAATTTAAATTAACACACACCGAACAAATGTCTCCATAAAAATATAACAAATTTATTTACAAATAAATAAACAACCACCAACAATAACTAAAAGTGAAGCAAAAAGGCTTCAGTGTGAACCCAGGCCAAAATAACAAGCAAAACCCCACCTAACTGAATACTGTAATCTTACCTGCAAATGAAAGAAAAGGGAAAACAATGACAAAACACTTACCTCCCTAGACTAACAAAAACAGGAGAAAACATGTACTAAACAAAATGGCAGTTCACCCCTAACATAACTATAAACCAAAAGACTAATCAGAGTGGGCACAGACAAAACTACAAACGACTACAAGCAAAGTACAACACAAACTAAACAGGTGGTGAATTACAAAACAAAATGGAGAAGACAAAACCAAAATGGAGAAGAGGGCCAAGCTCCATTGGAGACTTGTCGCAGCCAAGCTCCCTTCTCATAGGCTGGAGGTCCAAGTAGTGCTTTTAAGGTTGCCTCCACCAGCTCTGGTCCAATTGGAGGCCACACCCTTTCCAGCACACCTGAAAATAACCACACAGACAGAAAAGTACAAAGATCCACAAAAAACCCAAAAGTCCCACTCTGATTTAACTAATTCACAAAACACAGAACAAACAGAACCCAACAAAACCAAATAAGGCCACAGCCGTAACACTACGTTTCTCCTATTATCACTCCTTAATATCACTGTATCTGACAAAGGGAACTAAAATGCCGCCTAAGGGACAGAAAGCTATTGATAAAGAGGATGCTAGTGTTAGCCCTAGCCTAACACTTCACGCCATTAAAGCGCTACTTGAAGAACACTGTGAAAAGCTGTCCGCAGAGTTCAAGTCGTCCTTTGATGCGATTGACTCAAAATTAGACCAAAATAAACTCTTCCTGGATGATCATGACCAGCGCATCTCTTCACTTGAGCTTGGCACTGATGATCTAAGTCAGCGTGTCATGGATTTGGAGAACACCGGCTCTTCTCTCCGGGACGAGAATGCTAAGCTAAAGGCTAAGGCTGCCGATTTGGAGAATCGCAGCCGCCGTCAAAACGTGCACATTCTTGGATTGCCAGAAGCTATCGAAAGCGGAAATCCGACTGCATTTTTCTCCCAACTACTGCAAGATTTATATGGGAAGGAAACCCTGCCATCGCTTCCTGAAATAGACAGAGCCCACCGATCGCTAGCTCCCAAGGCGACTACTGGAAAGCCGCCGCGTCCCGTCATCCTCCACCTGCACCGCTTCCAGACAAAAGAGCTGCTCATCAGAGAAGCAGGGCGCAGGGGAAAGTTTTTCTACAAAGGCCAACACATTCGCATTGTGGAGGATTACAGCGCTGAAGTGGCAAGCCAACGAGCATGGTAGAGAGATGTGATGGCTGGACTGTATAAACTGAGTTTGAAGCCGGCTTTATTATACCCAGCCCGCCTCCGCATAACAACACCAAATGGAGCCAGAAAGTGGATTCACACCGTTGAAGAAGCACAGAAATATATCGATGAGCTTCCTGAACTATCTGGTCATGTTGGAAGGATGTGTTGACATAAACTGGGTCAAGGATGACGTCTCCAACACTGACTGCCGCTTCTTCAGCCTTCAGCGCCATTCTGGATGATTAAATTTCTCTCTTTTTTTGTCCTTCCCTATTTGAGGTGCTGTCTTCTTTTCCTGCTTTGGGCTGGAGCATTGGCTTTTGATGCTTTGTTGTTGTTTTTCTTTTTGGGAACTTGAAGAGGACTTTCGAGATGTTTATTTTACAGAGCTTGCTGCTGTTTGGTTTAGTAGCTGTCTTGGTTGGGGAGGGTGGGGAGGGGGGATTTGTCACTGTCAATGCTACTGAAAAAAGTGCTGATTACATTGTTCTGTTGCTCCAACTACTGGGTCTGTGTGACTTATTTATTTATTTATTTTTCTTTCCACCACATCTTTCTAATTATGCAGTACGACTAATCACATCAATTTTAAAAGCTGGAATGTTAAGGGTTTAAACCATCCTGTCAAGAGAAGAAAGGTTTTCTCCCATCTCAAACGCTTTGAAAAGAAAATTGCTTTTTTACAAGAAACCCATATTCGTAGCACAGATTCCAATCGGCTGCTGTCATGTTGGTTCGGTCAACGATTTGATTCCTTCTTTGAGGGGAAGGCACGAAGGGTCTCAATCTTGATCAGTCATGATATTCCATTTGAATCCCATAATGTGATATCGGATAAATTTGGACGGTATGTGATTGTTTCTGGCAGATTACACAAAACACTGGTTGTTTTAGTCAATGTTTATGCTCCAAACGTAGACGATGCAGAATTTTTCAAAAGAATATTTTCTATACTGCCTGATTTAAATACATACCACCTTATTTTGGGCAGGGACCTTAATTGTTGGCTAGACCCCAGTATGGATCGCTCTTCTAGTAACCCCAGCGGGGTTACAAGATGTAGTTTCTTTGTTTCACAACTACCACAATTCTCAACCACCACAGAAACAGAAATAACTAACAAGATTTTTTCACTAGATCCATCCAGGAGGGGTCTTATTTCTAAACTATATAACATTTTGTTGGACCTTAAACGTCCCTCTGTGGATAAATTTAAGATGGCTTGGGAAGAAGGTATGGGTCTCCCTATAGCAGATGGTACTTGGGTTTCTGCTCTTAAACTAGTAAACTCATCTTCATTTTGTGCTCGACACCAACTAATTCAGTTCAAGGTGGTACATCGGGTCCATATTTCCAGGGTAAAGCTGGCCTCTATGTACCCCACAGTCCACTATGTACAAGATGTAATCTTACAGATGCCTCTACAGATGCCTCTCTGTATCATATGTTCTTTTCATGCCATCATTTGAATGTATATTGGAGGACAATTTTTGACACAATGTCTCGTGTATTTAACACAAACTTAAAACCAAATCCATTAACAGCCATTTTTGTGGTTGTGGAGGACCAAGCTGTTTTAGTTACTGCCAAAAAACACTGTATAGCCTTTGCATCACTCCTGGCACGACGCGCTATACTGCTTAAATGGAAAGATACCTCTCCCCCGTCTCATTCACAGTGGCTACAGGATGTCATGTCCTGCTTAAAACTGGAGAAAATTAGGTGTTCATTTAAAAAGTCTCTTGACATATTTAAAGATTTTTGAGGTTCATTTTTGAGAACATTTCCAGCTCTTTAGTAATACAAGCCTACAGCAGCTTAGCTGCATGTGGAAGCACATAGTACAGGCCATACGTGATGGAGTGATGGTATGAATGTGGCAGTGACAGGAAATGGTATGGGGTATTTTGTTTATCTTATTTGCTATTCTTACGTATTATTATGTTGTTTTTCTTTTTGTATGTTTTTTTTATTGTTTGTTTGTTTCCTTTCCTTAGCTTTATTACAAACACTTCTTTCAGTAAATTGTCTTTCAGACTTACAGAACTGTAATTGTGTTTGTATAATGTAAAACTCAATAAAAGTACCTTGGGTTTAAATAGAAAAAAAAAGGATCAAAAGGTTTAAATACCTTTATTTCTGTTGTAAATTTTGATTTTTTACAGCAAAACTTTTTCTTTCTTAAAAAAGCAATATTTGGTACTTTGCTGTTACATCTAGGAATGAAAGAAGTTGGGGGCACTAATAGTTAAAATCCAGTTAAAAGTAGTTTAACTTATTCACTTATTTAACTTATTCACATTAAAATTCAATCAAAGGCAGTGCATTGTGGTATATATTCCCCAATCTAGTGAGCACTGATGCGTGCTACGGTAGTCTTTTCCAGAGACTTCTGGGAAATTTCTAGGATACTGGATTTTAGTATTGTACTAATGGAAACCTCTAAAAAAAGGTCAATGCCCCCTAGTGCACTAAGTTGTGAGTTGTGAAGAAATCTGGACACATCCAAACTTTTCTTTTTGTTTGTTTAACCTGTAATACAAACATCTGTTTTGTCCAGCACCTTCTTGTTTGCATGTTATGGCTGCACTGTTCAAGCTGCTGCTCTTGCTTCAGAAAAAAATACATGTTATCTGTCTTGGATTTGATGAAGTTTGGGTTTTTTGGCACCCAAATCTTTCCTTAATAAATATTGATTGTTTAATTCTGTGTGTTATTGCTCATTTCCTTTTTATTTCATGTCTGAGCCTTCAGCTTTCGAATAAACAGAAACAACTGAATTTTGCACTGAATTTAATAGACCTGACTTTCTTATTGACCTGACTGACTCTGGCTAATGTCATTTTTTTATTTGCATCTAACAGTAAGTCATCATATTACGGTGTAACTGCTAGAAGGATCCCTAAAAAATTACATTTTCTATTCTCCCCTTGGTATTAGCAAAACATGAATGTGATTCCCGCTACCTCAGGTACTCAGGGTCCTTCATCCGCTCAGCAACCTGGTTTGACATTTGATGACAAAATAGCTTTATTGACAGAACATTATTTCCCAACAGGGGCTAATTGGTTCATGTTTTCGATCAAAGTCAGCCTTGATAACCTGTGCAAACTAGTTTTTTTTTGTTTCTGTCATTAAATAATTTCATGACCAGAATTATGAAGTTTATTCTTGGTAATGACACCTGCCTAAAATCAATGACATGTGACTCAGATTAAGTCATATTCATAAGTCATGAATGAATTAAGTCAGTAAAAACCTACATATATTGAAATATTGATGAATATTCATGTCTTTGAGGAATCATTAACAGAACCGCCTTAAACAGAAGCTTATCTCAGTCCAGAGGTCAGACCCAAATGTGTATAAATTAGCCAATCAGTCTCACGTCCACCAGCCTGCTCTAAGCCTGGTTCTTCAGCAGAGATGATGTCCAGCTGGTTTCTTCTGGTGGCTCTTGCCTGTGGTTTGGTGGGGGCTCAGGACCCTTCACTGCAGGAACTTAACACCAAATTGCAACAGCTAACAACCAAAGTGGAGGAGCTCCAGAGGGAGGTATCAGGTAAGATGTCTGAACTCCGCTCATCTTCTCCCCTGAAGGATGTCTGCAGGTGTTTCTCTGGCTTTCCCTAAAGCTGCATTTTGTCCACTTCTGTCTCTAATGAAAACATCTGACCTCCCACAGCGAGACCTCAGGTGGCCTTCTCTGCTGCGCTTGTTGAGACTCGGGATTGGACCATTGTGGGGCCGTTCGATGCAGACAAAACCCTTGAATTCAAGAAGGTCATAACCAACATTGGGAATGGATACAACTCAGAGACAGGTATGGCTCAAAGGGTCTATAACTTGTCATCTAACCTAAAGAAACATCGTCCACTGCAGCTGCTTCACTTTTTGACTTTGCCTGATGTTCTTCAAGTGAGTGTCTTACTCATAGTTGGGTTAGAACAGGAACTAAAGGTAAAATCTTTGCAACTGAACAGTTTACTGATCCATCGTTTTTGCAAACCGTTTGACAGATGAGTCAATGAGAAAACAAACTCATTGATTTTTGGAGTGACTGACTGTGTTTGTTGTGGGAACGAAATAAGGAATTTGAACTCATTCAGTTGGAGTGTGGAACAGACCACTAACGTCTCCCTCCGTTTCTTTCCTTTAACCGCAGGGATCTTCACGGCCCCAGTCAAAGGGCTCTACTACTTCAGAATCACTGGGATTGCTGGGAGCAATGGAGAATTAAACGCAGGACTCAAAAAGAATGGAGAGAACATGCTTGCAATCTACCAAAAAGCAGGAACACAGGCTGGCGCCTCAAACGGGATGGCTCTGGAACTTGAGCAGGGTGACCGGGTCTACGTCCAGATTTGGCCAAACTTGACCATTGCTGACCAGAGTCGGCTCAGCACTTTCACCGGATTCCTGGTTTTTCCCATGTAGACGCAGCAGAAATGCCAGGAACAACAAGGGTGGAAGTGTTTCGGTCCTTGAGCCTCATGTAGCTCAATAGAATTTGGCTTCTACAAGACAGAGAAGTTGAAATGATTTTATTTTGAAACATCTCAAGTAAGAACCATCTAGAATCAGTTTTGTCTGCTCAAGTACAAACTTGCAAGTCTGTCAAAGAAATAAAAACATCCAACTTCCATTGCTTTTAGTCATGTTTTTTTTCTGAAACATTTGTTTTCTGTTGTTTTAAATTAGAGCATTCAGGATCTGATATTTTGTTATTTATTTATTTTTTCTTAAATGTTAAAGGTTGATGGTGGTGTTAAAGTAAAGGTTGGAAGTCTGTTATAGTAAAACTTCATAAAGCCACGTTTTTTGTTGTATTTTAACTTTAATACTCAGCCACAATGTAGATAAGTTAAATGTAAATATCTTAAATTCAGGCTTTTCAAAGCAATTTTTAGTTAGATTGAACATATATTAATGAATTAGTGTAATTAATGACAGGGCTTAATTAATTAATTACACAAACAAAAAATGATAAATGCATCACAGTTCTAGCTGGTCATCATCTCTGCTGAAGGAGAAGCGGGCTCAGAACAGGCTGGGGACCCAAGACCGACTGGCTTCATACACATTTAGGTCTGACCTCTAGACTGAGAGAAGGTCCTGTTTAAAATGTTTCTGTTAATGATTTCTCAAAGACATGAATGTTCACCAATCTGTCAATATATTTGTGTTTTTTATTATTGACTTGATTTATGAATTGAGAATATCACTCAATCTGAGGCTCATTCCACTGATTTTAGACCAGCCTCATCACCCAGAAATAACTTCATCAGTTTGGTTATGAAAGTTATGTTATTTAGTGACAGAAATCAAACATTCTACAGATTATCAAGGCAGACTTTGCCAGAGAAAATCGAACCGATTAGCCGATAGACAGGTGCAGCCGTGCCTCAAGGTGAGCGAAGGTGTGTCTTGCAGTTCCCTTGATAACCTGTAGAAACTGTTTTTGTTTGGTTTTTGTCATTAAAAATAAGAAGTTTCATAACCAGAATTATGAAGTTTATTATAGGAGATAAAGCTGTCCTAAAATCAATGGAATGACCTTCAGATTAAGTCATTTTCTCAAGTCATAAATGAATTAAATCGAAATAAAGATGCAAATATATTCATATTGGTGGATGTTCATGTCTTTGAGGAATCATTAACATAACCGCCTTAAACAGAACTTTATCTCAGTCCAGAGGTCAGACATAAACGTGTATGAATTAGCCTCTCGGTCTCACGTCCACCGGCCTGCTTTAAGCCTGGTTCTCCTTCAGCAGAGATGATTTCCAGCTGGTTTCTTCTGGTGGCTCTTGCCTGTGGTTTGGTGGGGGCTCAGGACCCTTCACTGCAGGAACTTAACACCAAAGTGCAACAGCTAACAACCAAAGTGGAGGAGCTCCAGAGGGAGGTATCAGGTGATGTCTGAACTCCGCTCATCTTCTCCCCTGAAGGATGTCTGCAGGTGTTTCTCTGGCTTTCCCCAAAGCTGCATTTTGTCCACTTCTGTCTCTAATGAAAACATCTGACCTCCCACAGCGAGACCTCAGGTGGCCTTCTCTGCTGCGCTTGTTGAGACTCAGGATTGGACCATTGTGGGGCCGTTCGACGTAGACAAAACCCTTGAATTCAAGAAGGTCATAACCAACATTGGGAATGGAAATGACTCTGAGACAGGTACGGCTCAAAGGGTCTATGACTTGTCATTTAACCCGAAGAAACACCCCTACTGCAGCTGCTTCACTTTCTGACTTTGCCTGATGTTCTTCAAGTGAGTGTCTTACTCATACTTGGGTTAAAACAGGAACTAAAGGTAAAATCTTTGCAACTGAACAGTTTGCTAATCCATCGTTTTTGCAAACCGTTTGACAGATGCTGGTTACACATTGTGTCTCAATCATATGTTCTCAGGATTCTTTCCAAAACAAACTCATTGATTTTTGGAGTGACTGACTGTGTTTGTTGTGGGAATGAAATAAAGAATTCCTCTCCTCCTTCAATCGCAGGCATCTTCATGGCCCCATTCAAAGGGCTCTACTACTTCAGAGTCACTGGGATTGCTGGGAGCAATGGTTTTATAAATGCAGGAATCATAAAGAATGGACAGAACATGTTTGCAATCTATGAGAACACAGGAGAAAAGGCTAGCGCCTCAAACGGGATGGCTCTGGAACTGGAGCAGGGTGACCGGGTCTATGTCCAGATTTGGCCAGACAAGACCATTGCGGACCAGAGTCGGCTCAGCACTTTCACCGGATTCCTGGTTTTTCCCATGTAGACGCAGCAGAAATGTAAGGAACAACAAGGATGGAAGTGTTTCGGTCCTTGAGCCTCATGTAGCTCAATAGAATTTGGCTTCTACAAGACAGAGAAGTTGAAGTTATTTTATTTTGAAACATCTCAAGTAAGAACCATTTAGAATCAGTTTTATCTACTCGAGTACAAACTTGCAAGTCTGTCAAAGAAATAAAAACATCTAACTTCAATTAGTCATGTTTTTCTTCTGAAACTTTCATTTTAGCATCATGATTTTAATGTTTTAATAAAAATGTTGTAAAAAAATATTCTGAAAAAAATCGTAAAAATACAGAAAGTCTAAATTCACTTTTGTTTTTATGGGCATACCAAAAACATAATTTTATTTTCACATCAACCTCAAAAATACAAATTTAAACGACTACTTCCAGTCTTTACTTCTGGTTTCAAAATTCTCATGTTCGGGTTTTTACACATATTATACAAAGTTTATACCCAAATATTACTTAGATCTTTCACAGTTAAGTGTAATTTTTAGGAGATGCATACACACATTTTTGGCTTTCTACCACTGTTCCATGTATGTCTAACAGGCTTTTCATCATGTACAACTGAGGCATTACTTTTATATTGCATATACGGTGCACATTTCACGTTTAAATTACATAACCGATGCAGGAATCACTAATGAAATGCACATAAACAGCACAATAATCACGCACAGTTCAACATCTATGGGGATTTACATGTTCTTTGGGTGGTTTATTCATACTTTTTCTGTGGTTTTAATGTGGTTCATTCGTGATGCATCTGTAAAAAATGTTACGTAAATACCACAACTTTTCTCACTTTTTCCAATATATTGACATATGGTGAATTTTCATCTGTGCAAAATGTACGTAGTGGCTGTGTGACACAGCCTTAAAGTCTTAAGTGAAGTCTCAAGCCTCTGCATGTGAGACTTAAGCATCACTCAAGTCCGAGTTTGTTTTTCTGTCTACATTTCCATTTTTCACAATTGCACTGGAAGCGTTTTTCTTTTAAAGGTTAAAGTTGCTGGATTTGGTTTGACCTTTGCCCTTTGGGCTAATATTTGCGAAATTCTTCAACAATGTGCTCCTTGCAGTAGCCCTGCAGCATGCACATTTGTCAAACCAGCAGCATTTATAGCGTTTTATTCTCAATGATTCACTGGACGAGACCAATAAACCTCTGTTTTTTCCCAAATCAAAGGTCTTGGGCTTTATTGCAACAGAACTGCAGATTTAGTTTATATGAGCCCAGAAATACTCAATTTTCTCACATTCGACTGTCATCCGAGAAATACAGATGTTTTTACAACATCTTTAAAAGATAACGAGCTGACAGACTTTTTAAACCTGGATGTTGTTTATATGACGTTTGTTTATATGTGTCTTTTTGTGGAAAAGTGTCTGAATCTTTATCCCCTGTCAAAATTAAGGCAAAGGTCTTCGAGCGGGATGTTGACCACAGAAGACTACTGATGTAACATTTGACTTTTCTTTACTTTTCTTTTCTTTTGCCTGTCACATTTAGAGCTGGCCAAATATCTGCTGACTTTTATGTAAGTTTAGTTAACAAACAGAAATTTGCTGTTTGTCTAGCAGCATTAAGGATATCTTTAACTAAACAGTTTTGAACTGTATTCAGCGAATCATTAAACAGACTTGTTCAAACAGTTTCTCTAGGTTCAGAGATCAGGCTCAGGCGTGTATAAATGAGGGAGTCTGTCTCTGTTCCTCTGCTGTCCGCCTGGTTCTCCTTCAGCAGAGATGATGTCCAGCTACTTTCTTCTGGTGGCTCTTGCCTGCGGCCTGGTTGGGGCTCAAAACCCCGCAGATGTTCTACTCCGCCAGCTGATTTCCAGAGTGGAGCAGCTAGAGAGAGACAGCGAAAACACGGGCAAGTTTGATGACCTTCACCTGTTGATACTGAGGACACATACATACACATTTGCATCCATTTTTCTAATTTAATCAAATCTACCGATTTCCTGCAGCGACTTCTCCGGTGGCATTCTCAGTGTCTCTTCTTGAACAGACTACATGGACCCACACTGGGCCTTTTGATGCTGATCAAACCCTGGTTTACAAGAAGGTCTTAACCAACGTTGGAAATGCATACGACACAGAGACAGGTACCGCTCACCTGGCACCATATCAAAATTGGATCAATCCATTTGTCTGCTACTTGTTCAACCATAATAAATGACTTCCGTGTTCTTTGGAAATTTTTTAAAACAAACTTGTTGAGAGAGACAGAGCTCTTATCTGAGTAAGGCGTAACTCGTGCAGTTAAGGGACCAGAAAACAGCTTGAATCTCTGTCTGTGTTTCCACTGCAGGTGTTTTCACGGCTCCAGTAAAGGGACTCTACTACTTACGGCTCACTGGGGTTGTCGGAAGTAATAAGAAGCTGAATGCTGGACTGAAGAAAAATGGGGAGGACATCTTAGAGATCCAAGCAGAAGATCAAGGCAGCGCCTCCAACGGGGCAGCTTTGGAACTGGAGAAGGGAGACAGAGTCTACGTCCAGCTGATGCGGGGCAAAGCCATCGCAGATCAGAGTCGGCTCAGCACCTTCTCTGGCTTCCTTGTTTTCCCCATGTAGTCTGCCTGAAACGCCTCAACGCAATGGCTGGAGAAAGTGTTGCAATGTTCAGAAACATAATCTTCACATAATGCTTTTATCATTAAAAAAGTAATTGATTACAATATGAGAAACCAATAACCAAATAAAGACTGTTTAAAAATATCTTTCAGTATGTTTCTTTTTCTGAGCTTTGACCTGAAGGTTTGCCAAAGAAACAAACACTTTTCACTTTTTTTGTTTTTGGAAATAAGGCATAAACCAACAAATAAGACTCTTTATATAATGAAATGAAATGTACATAGACAAAAAACGATCCAACTACAACAATTAAAAGGAAAATTCTCATGTTACACTTCTTACGAAAAATTGCATTTTCCATAGGTGGGATTAATCAGTGTACAACAAATTCCTCAATTCTCCATCTATCGTGTTATGACAATATGGGAAACAATCTGCAGGGAAAATATGCTTTTAAAAAATTACAATTCTATATGTGCCCAAACTTATCAAAGACGTATAGGATAATGCCCGACGAGGTGTGAATTATTAGACATTTATGGAAGTCAATTTATTTCAGAAAATGTGCATTTCATAGGACATTATCCCACTTATTCCATGGTTATTTAGAAAAGAACAATGTCTTCAATGAATTTTTATACTTTAATCTTGTAATATGTTTGGTTTGAATTGCTTTTTAAACAAAAATAAATCATAATGTCTGAGGGAAATTTACCTCTTACTGCTTGTTTTTGACCAGATGATGAATCAAAACTTTGTTTCAAAGAAACAAAATCTAAAGACAAAATTGCTAAATTCTTCTTCGTGTCTCATTTCTTCTTCTTTTTTATTTTTCTCTTGTGCTGCGTCCTAGTCTTTAAAATTATCAAATTTACCAAACAGGTTAAAGGAAACTATAAAACCAGTTGTGATAACTGTGGACCAACACAGTGATAAAATGTAGAACATTTTGGCTAAATGACTAGAACTTCTGTTTTAGGTGTGGATTATCACTGAGGTATATCACTTTTTAATCCACACCCTGCAGCCAAATCGAATAAACGATTTACTCGAACTATTGAATAAAGTATAAAATATTCAACTAGCCAAGCACACATGCTTTACACCAACTCAAAGGTTAACTACAGCCACCAAGATGATGCCCTCATGACCTCCAGGCCCAATGGGGGAAACTGACACAGGACAGAGGTAAGGAGGTGAAATGTGGTGGTCATAAATATTGGGAGAACCAGAACCAATCAGGTCCTGGTTTCTCCATATGATGCTAATTGTTGGAATGCAAGAGTGAGGACCCAAGACCCCATCTGGCTTTTTGGACTATCCAGTTCAGATGTGATACATCACAGGGCTCTAAGATGAGTAGAAGTGTAGATTTCAAGCAGTCCCCTCATTGCAAGAATATACAAGGTGTATTTGGCGCTTTTCTACCTTACTTGAAAGCTGAAAAGCGCTATGTAGTCACAGTCCCCTTTACACACACACAGATAGATGATGACTCCGCTGACTTATACTTGTTCCAAGTCATAACCACCAGAAACATAATGGGGTACAGTGTTCTAAGGAAACTTTTACAAATGGACACGCAAGAGGCAAAACCAAAACCTGCAATCTTCTGATAAGATTGCTCTACCTTTTCACCACAGCCGCCCCACAACAAAACCAAGAAAACTTGATCAGTAAAAAATTCTCCCATATTTATTGGAAACAAGCAAAAATAAAGAGATTGAAAGAGTAGAGATATATTTTTTTGTTTATTTTGCAATCCATTGATAATACAGTCTGTCCACTCAAAGTTCATGTCTGAACAGAACCAAGTGGTTAAACACTCCAGAGGTTAAGAAAAATTGCAGACCTAAGGGAAACTGATGTGTCCATAGGACCATAAAAAGGTCCCGCTAAAAGTACTGTAGATGACCTAAGTCATCAAACCTGGGCTCACATGTGCTCTGGATGCTTCTCTAAGAGGACAGTTCAACCCAGTTTCAAAAATAGAGAAACTGAAGGACTTTGGTCGGGGGAACAACCTGTTAGAAAGTCTGATGGGAAATGATGCTCAACAAACAAAACTGAACTCGCTTATCGGCGTTGAACTTAGTTTTTGTTTGACCTGAAATCAGCAGAAGTAAAATATTTACAAAACATGTTCTTTTCAATCAATCAACATAGATTGGGTGAACTTTCAATGAATCATTAACATAGGGGGTTGTTCTAACAGAACCTTTCCAAGGTCCGTTTATCAGCATGTATAAAGTGTCTGTCCATATCATGCTAACAGCTGTTGGTCGGTTTTGCCTCCAGCAGAAATCATGACCAAGTGGTTTCTTGTGGCGTTGCTTGCCTTGGTTGGAGCTCAGAGTCCATCAGACAATGAGGTGGCGGAGCTGACGACCAGAGTGGAGCAGCTGACAGCCAAGGTGGAGCAGCTGAAGAGAGAGAGAGGTCAGTCTGCCGCTTCCCACCCATCACCTTTTCACCCATTTAGGTGGCTGCGTTTGTGCCAAATAATGTTTTTACCTTCATGTTTTCATGGCCCTTAAAGTTAAAGAAGTTTGAAAAGCTCAAGGGTCAGAATGCATGAGGGCATCAAGTATTGATGCTTGTTTGTTGACCAAATATGTGATTGAAAATCTTCCATCTGCATCACGTCTGATTGGAAAATCATGTTTCACATATTATTCACAAGGATTTTGTTGACTAAAAGTCTTCTAACCGCTATTTGACAGATGTTGCTCTCAACTTCTCCCTGACCTGTGGTCCATTCTCCTTTGATAACAATCTGCTGGATCAGCTGACAGCCAAGGTGGAGAAGTTAGAGAGAGAAAAAAAATTTAGAGGTGGGTCTACTGAATTCCACCCACATGCTGAAGTTCCATCACATTTGTGGCATGCTGTCTCTTTGTAATCTCATCTTTCTGCCTCTAATGAAAGTCTCTTCCTGCAGAGAGACCTCGGGTAGCTTTCTCCGCTGCACTTATTGACTCTCGTAACTGGACCAGCTTTGGGCCTTATACTGAAGACGAAACCCTGAAACTGAAAAAGGTGATAACCAACATCGGTGGAGGATATAACCCAGAAACAGGTACGACTCAAAAAAGACATTTGTGTAAGTTTGTTCACCTTGGTAAGAAACAATCCATATATCAATTTTCTAAATCTACTCAATCCCTGTCGGAGTCACCGGGTTGCTGGAGCCTATATTAGGCCAGTGGTTGAAAGCAGGAGACACCACAGACACAGTCACACCTCATAGAAAAAGTAGTGAAGTGAAGACACAAGTTAAACCAGGTCAAAAAGACAAATTGAGCAGGTGTTTAGGGGCCCCTAACATCAAAAGGAGATCTTATGCAAACAAAAAAAATGTATTAGCATGAAATTAGTCCAAAATCTTTGGTGGTTAGACTGGGCAGAAAAAATCCTACATGTGCCAAATTTCATCTGTCTTTTGAATCCATTGGATCTCTTTCAAGCTACGTTTACACCGGCCATGGTTGCGCATTCAGGAAAGCGCTATAGGCGGTTTAATGAACACACATTCAGCCAGTGGTGTTCACACACCGGACAAACAGGGAGCAGCGCGAGGGGATTCTTCTCTGTTTCTTTTTCAGCTGTTTACCAGCGCTTGTCTGCCACCTCCAATTGGAAGAGGCTTGGTGCAAAAAGTCAAAGTGGTGCAAATCTTGTAAATCTTTTTCCAGGCTTTTTCTTTTATAGCTCTGTTCCTGAAAAATGGACAACTTGGTGTTTTCTAATTCTGGCCAGGCACAAATTGCAATTATTAGTTTCTCCTTCGTGATCATATTACAGTGGTTGGTACTTTAGTGTTTAGAGAACACTACCCACATGTCACTACCAAAACCCACTCCCTGATTGGTCAAAGATGAGCATTTTTGCGATTTTGCTGTCAGAGGTTCAACTGGTTGAAATTCCAGCACACGATCAATGAACACCCATTTTGTAAGTAAAGCCTGAAACTGGGCTTTTTACTTGTGTAGCGATGAGTGAATGCAAAAGTTCTGAACGCGGAAGCCCAAATTGAGGGTTTATGTGCGTTTACATAGACATTTATGTGAGCTCCTGTTTTTATAGATTACTTTTTTGGGGGCTTTTATTTTGGATTATATGTTTCTTTTGACAGTAGTGGCACAGAACTCAAATGATGATATTTTCTTTTAAAATATTAATTTAAAAGAGCAATATTACACTGGTTATGCTTAAAAGGTATTGTCAGTATATTTGCCTGTTAGACACTTGCCAAAATAAACTCATTGATTTGGGGGGGGCAAAAGTTGGCTGGTTTTCATGGTAATTGGAAGATATTTATACAGTCACAGTCTCATTCCTCTATACACATGGCAATACGGCATTAGTGCATATGGTAGACCAGTGGTTAACACATTTGGATGATAAAAAATATGTTGGTGCGGTACTTTTAGATTTCACAGCTGCTTTTGATGTAATTGACCATGATATTCTGTTGGCAAAGCTCAAATGTTATGGATTTTCACAGTTGTCTCTTTCACTTATAAGAAATTATCTTAATGGCAGAACACAGAAAGTCCTCTTCAATGGTAGCTTGTCTGAAACAAAGTTTACGTCATGTGGTATTCCACAAGGTAGTTGTTTGGGTCCACTTTTATTTTCAGTGTTTGAAAATGATCTGTCCCAGGAGGTAAGAAATGCAGAAGTGGTGTTATATGCAGATGATGCAACTTTATTCTGTGCATCTGCTACTGTCCCAGAGCTAAAAAAAACCCTACATAATCAACTTAATTTAGTTACCAATTGGGTTAAGTTGAATAAATTGGTTCTGAAAACATCTAAAACAAAATGCATCGTTTTCAGTTAAAAATATTTATTGAATGAGCCATGTAACCTGAATTTAAGGTTTGACAATAGTTTGGTTGAACAAGTGACTAAAACCAAGCTTCTGGGCATCAAATTAGATGATCAGCTCTCTTGGACAGATCAGATTAATCATATAGTATCCAAGATGGGCAGAGGAATTGCCTTGGCTCGGAGGTGTGTGCAATATTGTCCACCTTCAGTCATGAGGACAGTTGTACAGTCTTTGGTTTTGTCACATCTGGAGTATTGCCCAGTCATTTGGTCTAGTGCGACACAGGGGCGTCTAAAAAAATTCCAACTTGAATGAATGAATGAAAAAAAAAGTTTTGGTTTTTGTGAAATTGGTCAAATGTATGTATTTTTTTCGTATGGACCCCAGGAAGACTAGGGACCACTTTGTGGAAGCTAATGGGGCTCCAAATAAACAAATAAAGAAACAAATAAACACACACACATTTACACACTGATGGCGTATCTGCTGCCTTGCATTGGTACCAGCCTTTAACTACCAGGAGCAATGTGGGGTTGCTCAAGGTCACTTTAACACATGGCTGGAACCAAACCTGCAGTCTTCCTATCATAGGTTGACCACTCTACCTCTGCACCACAGCTGTTCTGATATGTGAATTAAACGAGGAGTAATTTGGGGTTTGACTAGTCTGCCACTTGTATCCTCCAACCACAGGTTGGTTCACAGCTCCTGTAGGTGGACTCTACTACTTCCGGGTGACCGGGCACGTCGGAGACAGTTATGATCTGAACGCAGGGGTGAAGAAGAACCGTGAAAACCTGATTGCAATCCACCATAAGAAAAATAGAGCCAAAGGCAGCGCCTCCAACGCGATGATCCTGCAACTGGAACAGGATGATTTTGTTTTCTTTCAATTGTGGCGTGAACGTAGACTGACCATCGGGGATCAGGGCGGAATCACCACCTTCACAGGATTCCTGGTGTCTCCCGTGTAAACGGGGCACAAAAGCATCCTGATGCTCCACCGATGCGCGACTTCTGCAAAACCCATCAGATGTGTAGCTATTTGGGCAAATCATTGTTGAAAACTTAAAAAAGAAAAAAACTATTATGCCTGGTTTTTGGTTTTTACTTCTTAAGACCCAAACTGTCTCAAAAAATGCAGAAGGAGGAGCTAAAATTATGTTTTTAATCTCACACATTGAAATGAAACATTGTTTTAGAAATGTTAACCAATAAAAAGGAAAAGTGGCATCTTGCGGTCTTTCTTTTGTCCTCTGTGTCTTTATTGAGCTCTTTCTGTCTGTGTTTTTGAAGGTCTGTGCTTTTACGAAGAAAAAAGTTAGATTTTTGGTTTGTCAGAGAACATTAGAAGCATCAGTTGCCTCAAAGCGGAGCCATTATCTAATCCATCATATATTAATCTGGGCAGAGATAAGCGACTCGAACAGTAATCTGTAAAAATGAGTTTAAAGACATCATCATTAGGTCTTGGTGATTTTTCGAAGTCTTCAACTAAAACTAGGAAGAAAGATCCTTTAGTTTCGTATTTTTTTTTTTTGCCCCACAGCATCAGGTCACCATCCCTAATGAAGACAGGGATTATGGAAGCTCGACTTTCATCAATTTAATGATATTTCCAACTCACTGCAGATCTGCTAGTTTAATCCCATCTGATAGGATCTGCATCATGCATCACCTCCTAAACTCACTCTTTCTATTGATTAAAATGGTCATAATCTGTTCCTGTCAGAACAGGAAGTGAGCCTCTTTAGTAAAAAACCTTTAAATGTGAGACTCATCTTTAAATCAATTTGTAAATGAACTTGAAAGCGTTGGAATTATGAAAAAAAAGTGTATTATTCTCATTTGGACCAGATTTTCTGCATTTGCCCCCCACCACTTATTTTATAAGACTCAACATATAAAGTGCAATTCCCATATTAAATACGGCTCATTTTTATGACTTTAAAACCTACAACAATGAATGCAAATTTAGAATTGAGAAATGAACTTTTACAAACAAGTATAATTTTTTAGGAAAAACATTGTTTATAAAAGCTGGTCAAACTAATGTGTGTCTGTATATTGTCCCAAACCAAACCATACATTTGATTGAGTTTTATTAAAGGGAGTTTGTTTGTTTAACAGATTATTTAAAAAAAAAAAAAAAACCAAAGGTAAACTTCTGCAACACACAAGAAAAGGGGATTAAACACGGTTGGGTTTTATTTTGAAGGAACAGTTTGAGGCTCTCTTGTGGATAGTTTGTAAAATGCAGTCTGGAGTTTTATCTACATTACTTTCTATAGTAATGGCAGATTAACTTCTTTCTTTTTTCTTAAAAACAAAAGGTGTGATTTAAAATTCTAAACAATTTTTTGTTTTCTTTTTTCCCCTTGAATTATTTACTGATAAATGCCAATTCATTAAACCCTTAAAAAAGATGCAAGTTTACAGCTAATCTGTCATTTCTCTGACAGCATATAAACAGTTCTGAACAATAATCCTTCTAATTTAAACAATATTTAAGATAAAAAAATAAATATATTTAAATAAATTGTGGAAAAAAAGAAAGATGTGAGCCATTTTAAAGGTTAAACTGACAGGAACGGCAACAGAAAAAATCTGTGATTTAAAAAAAACGAGTAAACAAAACAAACTGAAAATCATTTGGTTTATTATTTAGTTTGCACACAGCACAGCAATGAATTTAATTAAAGCAAGACGCTTAACCAAAGCTGCCAGAAGATACAACAGAAATACAACCGTGTGATGCTCTACTGTCTTAAGGACGCTCAAACTTTCAGATTCAGAACCCGGTGGCAGATGGACTCCTGGATCTTCAACATCAAGTTCTTCTGTTGGTTTAAACCTCACCTGCAGTTCAAGTTTGACCTCTACCGTCACACGGTTCAGACCACATGAAAAAAACAAACCAAAACAGGAGTTTGTTTGGAAAACAGCTGATTGTCCAGCAGCTTTATGTGGATATAGGTTTCAATACGGTGGCCATCGTGGCTCCGCCCCTCACTTCTGATGTCAGAGGTTCAAGATCTAATCCATCGAGGCTTTGACTCTGATCTGGAACGGGTCTCTAACTCAAAACTAGTTTAAATAGTTTACAAAGTAATTAAAAAAAATTTGAAAGCAGAACTGAACCAGTTCAACCTGCAAGTGCTAAATTACCCAGAATACCGTAGGACAGGTCTGAAATGTTCTGGACTGGACGAACCCAGTAGTACCTAGTTTTCTTTGTAGCACCTGAGTGAAAAGAGGTGTTGGGGGGAGGGAGGTGTTCGGGGTCATGACCTCTGTTCGGGTGATAAAAAACATCCTGGTGGACGGACGCCGCTTCCCAGACTGTGCGATTCAATGGCAGCGCCGCTGTCCTGAAGACAGAGCTCAAATCTGTTTTGCAGCTGAAACTTCCTGTACGACAAGACAGGAAATCGACAAACGAGCAGACTTTCAAAGTAAAACGCCAAGTGCAAACTCCTTACATCACATGAACTCAGTTTAAAATGTGCTGCTGAATGAACGGGGCTGTTTCTGAAGCACGTCTGTTTGGAGGACGAACATAAACCAACACCTCATTTCTTGGCCTCTTCCACACCGGCTTTAGCGTCGATCATACAGTTCTCAATGCAGCGCATCCTTGTTAGTTTGTCTTTGTTCTGTCTGGACTGGGTGACGTTAGGATTCCTGATCGGGCTAACCTCAGTTTGTAACATGGCCCCTAAAAAAAACTCGCTTGGCTTGATGTGAACCGCTTAGGCTCAACAGGAACCAACGCCATCAGATCAGCTGTGGCCGGTTCCAATGGTTACTTCGGGGGTTTTTGCGTACAGCCGATGAGCTGCAGCGACTCGTAAGGCATCACAGAAACACCGAAGAGTTGAAGCGAGTTCAGCACATCGGCGACAAGTCGTCTCTTCCAACCAACTAGTGTTTTCCTTCTGGATGTCACCTGCGCTCGCTTGCCCCTCCCCCCCTGCATTATGCATCACTGCTATTGAGACAAAGTGTGAGAATAAAGGCACCAATCAGCTGAAACGGCAAGACGGGAGCAGCGGACCTTAATAAGCTGTGAACAGTTTTTTCTTAGAAGTGAACTGTTTTCACCCCAATTTATTGAACTTATATATGCTCCGCCCACTTACTTCCAGGAGATGATTACTAGCCCCACTGCTTGTAGTGTGAACACCTGTTCAGGCTATACATGGAATTCAAAGTGCAGATCAGTTTGCTTTTTCTTTTTGGTGTTCAAGTGCATATTTGTTCTCACATTTATGGCTTTCAGTAACAAAGGAGGAAACGGTCGAGGCCTGTTTGGATGCTCTATAGTCTCTTGGTGTGCTTGGAGTTGTAGTGGCTCCTCATGTCTTTACGGAGCCGGAATTTCTCCCCGCAGACGCCGCAGATGTACAGGTGGACATCCATGTGTTTCTCCAGCTGCTCCCCGCCCGGGAAGATCTGGAAGCACACCTGGCAGATGGTCTCGCCGGCCGACAGGTGCGAGATCATGTGTCGGACGTGGTCGTGCTTGAGGAAGGTGCCCTGATCGCAGAGCGGACACACGTAGCGCGCCATTCCTTTGTGCATGTCGGTGTGCAGGCGGAGCTGGCGCTCTCGCAGGAACTGTTTGCCGCAGGTCTGGCAGGTGAACTGCTTCTCCTTGGTGTGGACGGTGTAGTGCTCCCGCAGGTGGCAGCGCTGGTAGAAGCCTTTTCCGCAGATGCTGCAGAAGTGTTTCCGCCGGTGGTCGGGCTCGCCGCCCTCATCCAACGCCACAGGGCGGTACAGGTCCTGGTCGTGGCAGGACAGAGCATGCTCTAGGGCCAGGGTTTCGTTCTGGAACGGGAGGCCACAGTGAGGGCAGGCCAGGTCTGTCACCTCCAGGAGTCCCTCTTCCATCCCCTGAGGTTCACCCAACAGGGAGACATCGTCGTCTCCGTGAGAGTCAGAGTCGCCGCCGTGGGACTCGCCACAGCGCTCTGCGTGCTCCTGCAGCTGCCGGCCTTTGATCAGCACCTGGCCGCAACGCCCGCAGGCGCATATATGGCCCATGTGGTTGGACAGGTAGTGGCCCGACTTGTCCTCCTCGGTTAACAGAGTCCCACACAGTTCACAGGGAGCGCGGTCAGCTTCCTGTTTCTCGTCTTTGACCTTTCGCCGCTTTGTGAGGATTCCCTCGTCATTGCTGCTTGACAGGTGGCCCTCCAGCAGCTCGCCGCTGCTCTCCAAACCCGACACTCCGGGCTCTGGCTCCTGGTCGGATCCCATGTGCTCCCTAAGCGAGTCTTTATAAGTGGTAGCACCTGATCGCGGTTTACAATCTCTGATTTCACCGACTTGGATCATCTCGATCTCAGGGAACATGCTTTCTTCTGGTTCCGTTTTGATGTTCTGGGTTGACCCTGGTTCAGCAGCCGTCCCAGCTGCAACCAACCTGGCAGAGAGGTCAGAGTCTACCTTGGTTTCGGGCCAGTAGTCCTCTCCTTTGCAGACCACCCGGTTCTCCTCAGTGCTCTCTGAGGCGGAGCTCTCCGCTTTGCTGGAGTCATTGTCACCCTCCATGTTGCTCCTGGGTGGGTGGAAGGCCTTCCGGTTGGTGCAGGTGAGGATGTGTTCAATTAAGAGCTTTTCACAGCTGAAGACGAAGCCGCAGTCGTCGCAGGTGTAGGTGCGGCCGAACCGGGGCCGATCCTTCAGAGCCGAGCTCCGCCCACCCGATCTTTTCCTCAGGTCACACGGCTGCTCAGCTGTCACATCAGCGGCGGCTGGAGCCACTACCAGAGGGGTGGTGGTCACATCGTCTGACCCTCCTGGCCTGCTGTCAGCTGCTGGTGCGAATGGACGTCCACCAGCACCGCTGCTCACTGCTTTTGCCGGATGCTCTCCTTCTGGGGGAGCAGGTCGCTGCTGCTCGTACATCCGCACTCCGAACATCATCTTCCCACCACAGACCCCAGTCGAGGAGCTGGAGGAGGAAGAGGATAAAGAAGATGAAGAAGATGGGGTGAGGTTGGAGCTCCGGATGTCTCTGAGGTCCTCCAGTGAATCCGGGATGTAGTACATCTGCAGGTACACCATGGAGGCCTTCAGCTCCTGGAACTCGTAGCTCCCCACAACGATGCGGCCGAGGTACATAAGCTGCAGGATGAGGTCGAAGCACTCAGCGCTTATCTGCATGTTACTCAGATCCAGGCGACCCGCCCCCTGCTGGTCCCGGATGAACATCATCCTGAAGTAGGAGCTGCAGGCCGCCAGGACGGCCTTGTGCGCCCTGAAGTAGATGTCCCCGATGGCGATGAGGCAGTCGCAGAGGAAGCCCCACTCGCGCTGGTTGTTGAGCTGCTGGAGGACGTGGTCGCTGTGGCTTGGCCTCGCCATCGCCCTTCTGAAAAACAGAGACACAGTCAGCTTCTTCTAAAAATCTTCAACTACAACGGCCGACAATTTCACAAACAGCTGCCCGTTTTGTCTCAATACATTAATATAACTTCAAATAAACAACTTAAAATGTTGCTACACTCAGTAAATGTTGGCCTTATTCTGCGCTTCAAACAGAAAAACCACTTTCCTCATAGAATAGAATTCAACTTTATTGATCCCAGAAAGGGAAAATTACCCTCTTGCTATAGCTCTAATAAAAACAGCAAATAGATAATAGATAACACTAAAAACTAAGGAAACAAGCATGAAAAAACAAAGAGAAGAAGGTGGAGAGAAAAAGACAAAGATTGGGTGAGAAAGATAACATGAAGTCTACCTAAGGAAAAAGGAAATGGCTGTTTTTTTTTTAAAAACACATTGAACAGTTTTTTTTCCCCTTTTACTCTAATAGAAATAGAACCCCATAAGTAAATCCTAAGAATATTTGACGATGGACATTAAAAGTACTTTACAAGAGAAAATGTGTAAATGTAAGATCTCTTATTTTAATAAAATGTAAAGGATCTCTTTGTCTTCTCAAGAACAGACACAACTTCATGGAGCGAAGAGATGTAGGCCTGAACATGAAAGGTGTGGTAAGCCCAGCACTGTGACCAACTACTCAACAAAAAAGTAATGGATTACTTACAATTTTGATTCAACAAAGCAGTGTCAGGAATTACTAACTAATTATGAGTGATATTTTACTACATACATACTCAAAAACTTGTTTTACACCAGGCTAACCAAAAAACATATTGTTGTTCAAAGCAGTAAGAACACATTAGTGTCCTCCTTTTTCTACTTTTTTTGATTAACTAGGCTTTAATATGGAGCAAAGGTTCCGATTAAGTTTCATAAAACCCCCTTTTGTTTCATTTTGGTGTTCCCAAATGTGCCCTAGTCCTGCTGGTGTGTGCTCACAATTTCAGTCATTTTGACCTACTTTTTTTTAGACACTATTACCTTTTGGGCCTCTGTTTGTGTTTACTTTTGTCAAAGTAGATAACCCCCCAATTTAATGGACGTAAGGGACTAGAGCTGCGGGTTAGCCTCATAGTGGTTCATGGGTTTTTTTCCACTTAACCAAAGTAATAGTAGTAATTTTTAACCAAATGAATCTAAAAGTAAAATGCTTTGTCACTATAAAATGTAACGTCTACTTCCGCAGGTATTATACAGAAAGTAACTTCAAAGTAACGCAGGGGTCGTGTAAAAGTCTCTATGAACTTAAAACATCCCAGTTGCAGATTGCTTGGTTTCTGGGTGAGTAAACCCTGTAAATGGGGTCAACAGGAAGTCCTCTACAGTAAGAATTCTGAGGTGTCAATGTTTTATCAAGTCTACAGTAAATAAGCCTGACCTGTGCTAGCATCCGGTTCCGTACCGACGCCCCCACCCCTCTCCCTGTAGTCGTCCCCGCCTTGCACCGCTAAAGCCCCGCCAGAACCGCGAAACACTTCAGAGACGCTCAAGCCGTCACCGACTCGGGGAGAGACAGACAGACAAATCGTGTTCAGGCACGCAGCAGGGAGAGGCCGGCTGCGGCCAAAATGGAGCCTACTGTGAGCGCCATCAACACCACTATAGGCAGCGTTGACCAAACAGGAAGAGAAAAGTACACTTTCATAATAAAACAAAAAGGTTCAAATATTTTAAAACGTTGCTGTGTACTTTTGTGAAGTGGACAGAAAATTTTTACAAAAGGAGTTATAATTTGAAAATATATATAACCAACAAAGAAATCGTAATTCTATGGCTAAGCAATGCGATAGGTTTTAGACTATGAATTTTATTTTGAAAGTCTTAAACGGATGAAACTCAAACGCGCGTCAATGGCCACGCTTTAGAGCCACATCTCCTCCGCAAACAGCCCGCCACCCCCGCATTGCCGCCGCTCTTGCCCCTGCACCAGAGGAGCAGGCCGCGAGGATTTTTTTTTTCTTTTCTTTTCTTGGAGCTCTCGCAGCGATGCGGCTTTAAAGGTTGCGGACTAACACACCGACTCACCGTGGGAACCCGAGGCCTGCTGCTGCTGTCGGCGGCAGAGAGCAGATGTTCCCGGCACGCCGGAGATTTCCCCCCCGGACGGGTTGGGGAGTTCAGACAGAGAACCGAGATGTAGCGAGACAGCCTCGCTTGCCTCTGTCCTTGCAGGATCAAAGAACTTCCGCACAGACCGCTGCTCCGTCAATTCCCCCCTACAAAATAAAACACTTCCTTTCAGATACTACAGTTCCACCAAAGTAAAACTTTATTCATATCTGCAAATCATTTAAGAGTATCAATAAAAAATGATTATCTCCTTTATAATAACAGCTGCAAAATTGACAAAGATAATTAACAAAATTTTCATGCTCAAAATGAAATTATTTTTGTTTATTTCACCGACACATGCACAAAGCATATGCAGATACTTAAATAAATAGTATTAAAGATAATAAAAAACAGTGTTAATAGAAAAACTGAGTTATTTTTATTTGAAGTAAATGCAATATGCATTTTCTCTTTCTGCATTCTTCTTCCACATCAAACATATTACAAAGTTGAAATGAAACTTTAAAAGCGCTCACAATTTTTATTTTTTTTTTTAAACAATAATTGTTAGTGTAATTGTGTTAATGGTGTGTATCAACTCAGGAATGTATCCTGTTATTTCCTCTGGATATTTATAAACCAGGTCTGATTTTATTTTGTAAACATTCTTCCGGAAACGACACGCAGTTTTCTGTCTAGCTTGATGTGAGGTTAAATCGGGCCAACCGGATACACCCTTATTACAATAAACAATGAAGAGGACTCACTCTGTTTGTTTTTCACAAACTGAAACATAGTTGCTACTTAAATGTTTAATTAAGTGATAGTGACGTCTCACTCTGATTATTATTTATTTATTTTATTTTTAATTTTTTGCAGAAGAGTAAAAAAAGACAGAATTACAAACTAATGGCAATAATTTTATGACTTGCTTTATTTATTTATTTATTTAATTTTTGTTTGTGTAACTTCAAATTTAGCAATTTGAAAGTTAAGTTAGAATGTGTCAAATACAGGCGCTTCAGCTCATCCCAATAAAGTATTTTAAAATGGATTTATAATGTTAGGATAATTTTTTTGTAGCATTTGATTGGTTAAACTGTCAGGGTGAACAGAGTTGTTGCTCTGAGAATGTGAGAAGGTTACTCTGATCTATAGATGTTGAGGCACAAAAATAGACATATTATTGTCAGAAATTAATGAATAAATACTTTCAGAAAAAATGGGGGGGGGGAACAATAAATTGCCTTTTGGTATTAACAGAAAGCTTTTCTCTGCAGCTTACTGAAACCTTTGCATTTTTCTCTGCAAGCAAAGAGGCATTTCTGAATTTGCTTTAAAGATGTTTTGTTTAAATTTTGTGGCATTTAGCTAAACAAGTCAAGGAAGAGTCTAAGTTAAAACTTGTGTATTTTCTTCTATGTCATCGAGGCTGTATGTACTGATTATATAATTCCTTTGTGTATGTTTAGGCTTTTCATGTCTTCATATTACATTTAAAAAATATATATTTTTTGGAATTTAATCTTGTACCGCGAGATCACGTGATCTGGCCCTTTGACCCATTCTCTCGCGAGAGGTGGAAGCGGCTCTCGGCGAGACCGTGTCTACAGCGACAAATCGGCTCCCGAAGACAATCTGCTCGTTTCCGAGGTAAGAGGGAATGATTAACGGCGCGCGTGCACGATCCGCATGGACAGAGGGCGTGTGTGCACACGCGAAGGCGCTCACGAGCGCGAGTGTGCGGACGCGAAAGGGATGAGGGCGTGAGTGTTTATATGAATGTGGATGAGAGTGACGAAGGATGGATGGATGGATGGATGGATGAAAGGATGGACGGAGGAATCTGCAGTCTCTGTCGGGCTCGAGGCAGCGTGCTCGCGCAGAAATGTTGCGGGGGGTGGGGGGGGGGCACAGCTGTCCAGGTTTATGGTTAAAACGCCCTCCTCCTGACTGTCTCCTCCCCTCCTCCTCTTCCTTCTGACCTTCAGTATGATCAGAGGTCACATTCTAAGGTCTGTTTCTTCACACCTGAGTTCAGGCCTGAGGTGGAAGACCTGAAATGGATTCTGTGACGTCAGAGGGTGCAAGCATCCTAGAGACAGACAGTTGCCAGGTGTACAGGTGGAGCTTGAGCATCTCATCACAGCCACTCCAGGCAATTTGGGCTTTTTATTTTCCAAAAACAAAGTGCTATAGAACTGAAATATTTCATGTGGCAACATAACCAGAACAACGATCTGCAGAACTGTCTTTCCAGGTTTGGCCGGATGGTTCCAGGACTGAGCAGGGTTGGTGTATGTTTGTGTTTCAGACGGGTCATGGAGGTGTCGTCTCACAGCCTCTTCCTGCTGCAGCAGCTGAACGTGCAAAGAGAGTTTGGCTTTCTTTGTGACTGTACCGTTGCCATCGGAAACGTCTACTTCAAAGCTCATCGAGCTGTGCTGGCCGCCTTTTCCAACTACTTCAAAATGATCTTCATCCATCAGTCCAGGTGAGAACTTTTCCGTTTTCTTAATAGTCAAAACTAATTTGGTAAAGGCACCTAAGTTACAGGGACATGGTCCTTGATTTTAAAAGCAGGACTGTAACTATATTTGTTTTGGAAATGGTCAATGAGACATTTTTGCAGGTTTACAGAACATGATGAGGTGGGGGCTCAATTTTAGTTTTAGATGCCCATAAACATCCTATTTGAAGCTAGGCGCACACCAGGCTTGTGATGCAAGAATCTGCCAACCCGCATTTAAAATGTACATTTAGCTCATGATGTTCACACTGGACATGCAGGGAGCCAACAGAAGTCATGTGACCACACAGTTCATGTGTTCATTCATATATGCTGTCATTGGTTCTTTTTGATCTCCAACACCGGATGTTTGGTTTTTGTCCTCAGTGAGTGCATAAAGATTCAACCCACCGACATCCAGCCGGACGTTTTCAGCTATCTCCTGCACATCATGTACACAGGCATGTGTCCCAAACAGCCTGTAGACCAGAGCCGTCTCCAAGACGGCATCAAGTTCCTCCATGCCTACCAGTTGTGCCGGAAACCCGGTGAGGGCACCACCGATGCCGCTGCAGATGCGGTCCGCATGTCAAATCTGTACGGCATCCAGATATCCTCCCAGCTAGCCAACAAAGGGGTGTCGGGAGTTCCCAAGGCAACCACGGTGTCCCGCGGCACCCCTGAGGATGGATGTTCCGTGGACCGCGGGGTAAGGTCCCATTCGCAGCTGTCACTCGCTGTAGGACTGGAAGGGGTTCATTCTGACCCACAGGCGCTGCGGAACATCTGCTCCGTGGCTTCTGGAGACGACTCGGACATCTCGGCCCGCATCAAACAGGAATGTGTGGAGGAGGAAGACGGCGAGGGAAGAGAAGGGACTGTCGGGGGTTCTCCGGGTCAAGGGTGTAGTCCCAGTCAGGGGCCCCTCGCTGAACCCAAAGAGCGCTCACTCGTCTTGCTATGTCCTCGATGTGGGGAGCGCTGTTCATCCCCAGAAGGCCTGCAGGAGCATCTGTTTAGCCACGCCCTCAGCCCCGCCCGTCTAATAGAGGGGCTTTCACAGGGTGGAGAGCTGGACGCTGGTGTGGAGGAAGGTCCACCTGGGGCCCAGGAGCAGCTAGATGCAGGGTGTCTGGAGGAGGCGCTCAGGCAAAGCCAGGCACTCGCCAACCAACTGGCAGCGGAGTTGAGAAGGAGCCGGGGGGGAGGAGGTAGTAACAGCCCCGCCCCCACCACTCTGCACTCACGTAAACGGAAGATTGCCTGCGCCGTCTGCAGCTTGCGCTTCACCCACAAGAGCCAGCTGCAGGAGCACATGTACACCCACACCGGCAAGCCCGGACGTTACCACCGCTACGGCCGCCTCTGCAGCCAGCTGTTCCAGAGCTCCACCCACTTCTGCGAGGGTGGGGCAGACACAGGCGGAGCCTCGGCACTCTCTGAGGACGCCAACAGGGATGCTCAGGACAACGGCAGCTCCTGCTACTCACTGGACTCGGAGGTCTCCCAGGAGAGCGTGGATGGCGTTCCTGTTGAGTGATGGCGCCCAACGGTGACAAGACTGTGTGGATGTTTGTTTTCTATTGGCTCTGTACCTGTGCAGGTGTGTGATGTGAGTCAATCATGTGATCATGGTGTTGGTTGGACTCTGAAGAGCCTCGAGGATTTGCGGAATGGGTCTAGGTTGTGTTTTGCGCTTCTGAGCCATCAATCTTAAATGGGAAAACACCATCAGACTCTCTGATTCTTTGGTTTTCATTCACGTGTGGGAACACGTTGTGAGTCCGCACTAGCGGTTATGTGGAGGAGAAAGGCGAGCCGTCGGACTTCGGTGCCGTCAGATGCAGTAGTGCCTTGGCGTTGCGTCTGACAGTCGTTCTCCTTTAGAGCTTCTTGACAATCCGCAGCTCTGTCTGCCAGCAATTCCTTTCAGATGCAGTTTAAACTGAGTTCAAGCAAGATTAGACAAAAATCAACAAAGGTCGGCTTTCTGCTTCATTTCAGATTTATAGAATCTTCCTCGCCCATTATGAGCTTCAAGCACCGACCATGAAAAAAAAACACATTTTACATTTTTTTTTGTCTTTGTTCGACCAACTTTTTTTAAGTAAGAGACCTCAAAAGGCGAATAAAAGATACCAGGAAAAGGACAAAGCTTTCTTTTAATGGATCAAAGTGAGAAATGATGTGTTTTCGTTGGGATTAAGGGAGAATAGACTGAACAGAAAATGCCAAACATTGTTTCCTGATGGAGGCGGAAACAGATGAAGGGAAGTTCCTCGCCTCAAAGAGAAGATGCACCGCTCTTTTCATGGCTCCTTCATCATTTTCTCTGTAAGCTTGACATACCCGGTTGAGTAAAAAAAGGCATAAATAAACATGTCTGATGTCCTTTCAAAATAAAAACCAAGAGAGTTTTGTTTTTAGAGTAACAGAGTAGCTTACTGTGACTATTTTGTTCCTCTTTATTTTAGTCGTTTATTTCTGTATATTTTTCTTTATTTGTTCTCAGTCTTTCTCATTTCCTGTTATTTTGTTTTAATTCCAATTTTCATTCTTTCTTTCTGTTTTTTTTTAAGTTTATAGTCTATATTTTCTCCCATATTTTTCATATCCTGCCTTCCTTTACTCCTGTCTTTCTTCCTCTTTTTTTTTTCTTTCATATCTCGGGAATCTTTCAAATTTGCTATAGGAGAAATGTTTACATCACTAGAGAAATATATTATATTTTTCCCATAGTATTTTTGTGAATTTTTTTTTCCTCTTATGTATTTATTTATTTATTTGTTTGTTTTTATTTTCTGACTTGCCATTGGATTTTCCTACAGAAGAAAACTGCTTAAAACATCAACGTTTTATTGCATTTTTTACACAACGGTTACCCTTATTTATTTGTTTAATTTCACCAAGACACCAACATCATTTTCAGGGTGAAATGATTGACCTATCAACGGAAAAAAGAACACTTTACACCGATAAATGTCAAATTCCTGAAAACACCAACAATAAAAATGTTGGTTTGCTACTTAAAGTGCTTTGTTGTCTAAGTCACATGACCAGCATTTACTGAGAGGATTTCCAGCTGAGCGAGTGAATGTTCTGATCGTCTGTGTTTTTGCTGTAAAAAAACTGTTTTTTTTTGTATATAGTTGTTTATTGTAGATGGAAGTTTGACTTTTTGTAAATAAATGTCTTTTTCCACCAGTCCTATGACTGCTCTTTATCACATTGCGACAAACTCCTTTCAAATCCCATATCTAACTACAGTCCCCATAATCCTTATCAACAAAATACCTGTTTGCTGATCTGATTGGTCAGAGCCTCGTTGCCTAGAGACAGATGGAGAAGCTGTTCCTCTCCATGGCTACAGACAGAAAAGCGATTGCATTTTCAAAAATGTAGATATAGTTTAATTATATATTATAAAGCAGATTTTCAAATGTATATTTATAGTGCCAGTTCAAAACCGATGTCTCATTGAATTAATCTGATTTGTTGTAATCCAATTACTTATTGATATTTATGATCATTTCAATCTAATCCAAGTCCAAATAAAACAGAATTAAAAAATAATGAAAGCCGAATTATTCATCAAAATCCTGAAGTCTACCTGAGTGTTTGTTCTTTAAACTGACTTGTTGGTTTTATGTAAACATTAAAACATTTGCTTATGGCTTAAAGATCAGGCCTCTGCATTAGAAAAATGATCAAATTCTCTGAATAAAGTCTTATTTTTTTAAATTAATACATAAAGGAAGTAAACTAGATTTGCTGAAGCAACATTTTCAAAGTTCAATTTTGACACAAGGTTTGGATATTTACATTAAGATAATGCATCTTTTTCATAAATAACATCACCTAAGGAAAGTTATTTGTTAAAACAGAGGTGGACACTTTTTAAAAATATCAGTTTTGATTGCAGTAAAGTCTTTTTTTTTGTTTTTTTTTCCCCTAAATTTATCGTTGAATAAGAAATTATAGGGAGATGTAAAAATCATTAAAGAGAAAAACAATCAAAGAAATTTTAAAACCTTCAATAACCTTTGACTTGTTCTTCTCATATAACATTTTGGTTTTACAGTGATTTGTTCGACCTTCAAAACAACATTTTTTAACCAGCATGCATTGCTTTAAGTCTTACATTGCATAAATCCGGCACCACATCAACTTGGAACACCAGGAAACACACTAACAGATGCTTTTCTTGCCTTTTTTTGTCATGATTTTTTGTTAAATTTGATCTTAGTTTTTGTGATGTGTTTCATGTTCCTTTACTCCGTTATCTACTAGTTTTTTTCTGGTTGTTTAATTATTTAATTGTGATTTGAATTAGCCATACTTGTAATTATTTTCGACTTTTGATCTAGTGTTCCAGTTAGTACAGTCTGTTTTTGTGTGTGTTTTGTGTGTGTGTGTGTGTGTGGTGTGTTCTCCCTCTGAGATGATCTCCAGCGAGGGTGACGTGTCGCACGTCACTTGTGGACGCTTGTGAGTCTCGCGGATAATGTGGCAATAAATTCTGACAGGGGCCCATCAGAGGAAATGAAATCTTGCCTACCCCTTGGGGGAAACTTCACCCCCCCCCCACCGCCACCTTATTGGAGAAACAATTTATGTGAAACAAAAAGCCAATCAGAGCAGTTGCCATGGAAACTGGTGCTGTGCAGCAGCAGAGCAGGGGCGAGCTTGGTGGCAAGCGTCGCAGAAACCGATCGCTTCAGCCGGACGGAGCCAGGTGAGCCCACTATCCCTCCACTTTGATCTTTCACTTGTTGATGCCTTAATTGTGCATGTTTGATGACATCACAGCCTTTGATTCCAATAATGTCAGCCAGAAGAGGCTCACCGTAAACTTTGGCGACATCTGATCAGATGTGATTGGAAGGCTCTGATCAGCTCTCCCTCCGTGGCGATCTGCTGACGTCTCTTTTTAACCAGCTGGGATTGATGCAGGTGAGTGAGCTGGACGATCCTCTGACAGGTCAGTGTTTTTTAGTTCCATGCATTGATCAAGCAGAGATGATGCTGAAGGAAGCTGGAGATGAACTGTGAACTTCATGAGAGCTTTCACCACCTTCACTTCCCTCTATTTATAGACAGCTTGTGAAGAAGAGGCCATCATTAATGCCTCCATCTGTGAGAGCGGCTGTCATCACCATGATATTAATAGAGAAGCAAGAGGCTTTTTTTAATTACTCTTCTCTGTCCGTTAGAAACCCTGGTATGGATAACTAATCAGGTCGGGATATTCAGGGACTTGATGTTCTTATGGTTTGACGTCATTTCATCTTTCGATGCTGCAGGAAACGCCCCTGGATCATTTATTTACCTCAACTTTCCAGCTACTTTCCAGATTTCAATCTTTTATTTTAATTATTGATCAGCTAATAATCTAAGAGGTTGAATCACATCAGGTCCCAAAGTTGCACAGATGCAAATGTCTTGCTCCTAGAATTTAATTTCCTCCAGTCTCATGAATCTCCATGGTTTGGTTGGGTGTCTGCAGGTTCGCGGGTGGTTCGTCTGCAGAGAAGGCATTACACGATAGCCAAAAAAACCTCTAGCAAGAAACAAAACCCTTTTAGTACTTCTAGAAGAATGGCAAAGGAAGACAAAGATGACACCCAGCCAAGCGAGACAGTTGTAAAGAAGGGGGCATCCGGTCTGCTAAGGCTGTTTCAGGGGAGGAGCAGGAACGAAGAAGAGGACGTAAAACAAGAGAAACTGGACAACAGAGAGGAAACCTCAAAGACCGCTTTTTCTGTTGCTGGACAGTTGGAGCCAACCAGTGGGGGGCAACGTGAAGATCCCGGTGAGGATGACAACACCAAGAGCAGGATGAGACATCGGTGGTGTCATCGATTTTCCTCAGTGGTAGTTTGCATGCGAAGGGACCAGGGAAGTTTAAAGAAGCCACAAGAGGAGCTTAAATCAGCTTCACTAAATGAGGTGGAAGGAGAGCATCATGTGGTTTTTAAAGTCAGTAAGAAGTTTAACATGAGGACAAAGTTCAGCAGGTTCTTGACCTCAAACATCACTTGCCGATCTCCTAAACGGACTGAAGACAGGAACGGCAGCAAAGCTTTACAAAACCTTCCAGGAAAACTGAGTAGGTTCTTAGTGATTAAAAAAAAGACACGTTCCATCACGCAGGAAAATGTGGAGAACAAAAGGGTGGAGGAGGATCCAGTTGGTTTTGATGTTCAAGCAGATGAATCCATTGAACTGCAAGCAGCTCCAGTCCCACCAAAGAGCTTTGAAGATGACATAAGGAGAAAATTCCAAACGGATCTCCCAGAAGTTGAGAACCTCACCAACAACCGTGTTTCAGTCCAGGTTGAGTCACCAGAAGAAGACGTTTGTGATTCTGTCAAAGTCGTGGTAGACTTTGGCGATCAGCAATCCTCTCAGCAAAAGATCAATCAAGCCAACTCCTGGTCCCTTCAGTCTTCCATCAACGGACCCTCAATTCGGATTGAGCTCTGTCCTCCAGTCCAAACGGATGAAGAGGAGGAGGAGTGTTGGGCAAGCGGCTCTTACAGCTCTCATGTTCTCCACTTGCCGGGCTTCAACCCCAGCGAGCGGCAGCTCCATCACACGGCACGCTTGCTGGTCCAGACCGCAATGACTGCTGCCGTGGATCAACTAACCAAAGAGCAGCAAATGGGCTGTATCAACTGAGAAGAAGGCAATGTTTCCTGGTCTGATTATACCAAGAACCCTCTGGAATAGAAGTTCAGGATCAAGTCAGAAAGTCCAAACAGTCCAGAAAGTCGATTTTCTTTAATTGTTTTAAAATAGGTCTTTAAAGAGAATGTTTGTAATTCATGCCTGCAAAAAAGAAGAAAAAAAAGATGGAAAAACAGAAATGGTTCTAAAACTGGTTAACTCTTTAACACTTGAGCTTCAGTTCCAGTCTTGACATTTTTTTGACTACCGTAATTCTTTGACCATTTATGCAATTAACACGATTCCAGTGAATTATGAAGCAGAGAAAAGCAGCCTTGTGCTGATATGCAACACTTTACAGTAGTGAAGTGCTAACGCAATCAGCGGAGCTCAGCTAATTAGAAAAGCGGCTTTGTGCCGTTACACAACACTTTACGCTAATAATGTGTTGCACATCGGCGAAAAGCACCAATATGAAAAGGCACTTTTCTCACATGCGCAAATGGTTAAAGAGTCACGATAGGCCAAGGAGATTGTTTAGGTTGCATTTAGGTGTTGTGGGCGACATCTCCAGTGTTAAAGGATTAAACTGCTTGACACAGTTACATCACAACATGCTAGCTTTCCCAGGTATACTAAACGAATTAGCAAATATTCATCTGTAAAATAAACATTAACTCACAAAGTCTCTATCATTGAAAAGTACATTTTATTTCAAGGACTCTACTGTAAATATGTTGGTGAATTATACTGGGAGTAGCAGTGTACCTCAAAGAGTCACATCAACAGAACTTTACATTTAAATTGGAACCATTGACTTTATGTGAGAACTGGATTGAGTGACCCCTCCCCCTGCTTTTCCAAACAGGAAGTACCTGTTGGCTCCAAGAAACCAAAATCCCATAGATTTCTAGTTGAAATAAACAGCTGTTACTCAGTTGATATATCTGTCAGAACAGCAATTATTGCTCTGCTACCTTCTTTCATAATATTTTTTGTCATCACAAGTTATTTAAGTAATAAACTGGCCAATCAGACGCCTCAATAAAAGTATGTGGTCCCTGCTGGCCCCCATGTCCAAAGGTCAAAACCTTTGATTGACAGATTTCTTGGAGCCCACTTCCAAGTGGCAGGGGTGTGGATTTCCAACAATCTCACTCCTGGTTGGTGAGAGTGACTGCCATAGAATTTCTGACTTAGACCAACTTGGACCAATAACTGCTTACTGACGATTTCTGGTTCCAAACATGTGAACATCCCTATCACGAAAAAAATGACTGAATTGACTTAATTTGTTTGGAGTCAGAAGTAAGCCATTTTCAATATGTGATGTCACTCTCACTCAGTCCACTTCCTATATAAAGTGAATGGTTTAACCCTATTCTCTACATCTTGTTTGGATGTTAACATTCAATTTCAATTCAATTCAATTTGATGTTATTTTTATAGCCCTAATTCACAACAACAGTCGTCTTGATGGGCTTCACATGTAGGAGTGTCCCACATTTGATCTGTATGAAGCAGGGATGCTATACAGCCTTTCCAAATGACCGCATGTGAAGGTCGGTACAAACCAATGTGTAAAAGACCTTTTTTCTGATTTTCTTACTTGGAACATTAATTATCTATTATTTCATTCTTTGTGCTGTAACATCTGTTCATTTAATCTATCGAACACTTTGTAACGCTGGCCAACAGAACCTTTCTATTTCTCTGCATGGGCTTCCTTACATCTTTCTACTTTTGAAATTAACATCTGAAAGCTCTTCTGTACTTTTGAAGGTTTTTTTGTGAAACCATTGAATCCTCTGTTTTATCAGTAAAAATGGAGCACAGGGAGCTGCACACCCTGGTTTATTTACTAATTTCTCTACTAAGTACTGGGATAAGTGCAGGAGGAGGGCTTAGGGGTGGACTTGAGATTTAGCTTGAAGTGATGATTGTGGTTATCTTTCTAGATCTCGTTAGAGGAGGAAGTTGTGTATTTCTCAAAATTGTATCCTTCCCTAGCAAACCAACTTCCTGTTCTTCTTCCCTTTTTTATTTATTGTGTTATTTTTACAAGTGCTCAAATGACAGAAAATTGGACAGTGTTGTTGAGTTTAAGTATTTTTACAGCTTGTGAGCGAAACGTTCCTGTTTTGAACACTATGTGGCTGAGTCTGTGTACAAACTTTATTGTACGTACAACAGAATACAAAGGGTAACAAAGGGTAATAACACATGGTTTGTCCCATTTTTTTTGTTATTCATGGCTGTCAATAAAGATATTATATAAATTATGTGAAGGCAAGTCGACATCTCTCCTTGAAAAATAAAACCCTGTTTTGCAAATGCAAACCCAGTCCACACTTACAACAGTGGATGATAGCCCAATATTAAATATATTTATGGTATTCTAAAAAGAGCATTTCTAGCCCTGAAATTTTTAAAAACATTACAATTTTATTATACAAATCAGGTGTTTTTCTTTTTTTCTTTTTCTAATCAATCCAGACTATGCATGTACCAAAACGTTCAGCTGTGTTTGTCCCACCTTTTTTAAATAAAAGCATGGGTTTTAATTGCCCGTATTGTTGTTCATCTTTCAGCTTGTCCCATCAGGGATCGCCACTGCAAACCAGCTCTGACTGATTTCCACATGTGGTTTGGCAGAATTTTTTTTATGCTGGATGGCTTTCCTGACACAACCTGTATTTTCAAGGTACAGGGAGACGCAGATAGGCAGCAGATACGTCTTGCCTAAGAACTCACAATGGATCTTTTTTTTAGCTCTATACACGCCCTGGGGAGCAACTCGGGTTTCCTGCGGGACAGTCCCACACCCAGCCAACCAGTTAAAATGTAATTTTAATACTGGCACGAATAAGGGAATTTTGTGCTTTGCAACGCTCCTCTAGTGGCCATTTGATGAACTGCACCAGACTCTGAAGAATCTTGTCTTCAAAACAGATTCAAACCGGAAGTCAACAAAAGGCTTAAAGAAATCAAAAGGTCTAGTTTTTTTGGTTGATATTTGAAGAAAATAAGTAGTTTAGAAAGGATGACTCATGTAAATGAAGGGAAAAAATAGTACATAAATTAATATTTTATTTTTATTGAAAAGGTTATTTAAAAATAATCTACATGATTATAAATATTAATTTTCTGGTGCTGAACTTGGTTGACAATGAAATCATCATGCAGAGGGAAAATTGGTTTGATATGACAAACAAAGAAAAACAAGAAGAGTGATAACACAAGACCTTTAAAAAACTGAAAGGCAATCAACACAAACAGAAATAGCTTAATAATTGCAATTAACACTTAACGGAAAAGGTAGAACATAAAAAAACAACACAACCTCAGAAAACAATAAAAGCACCAATTCTCACTGTCACAAAACTGATACTGATTGTAAACCTGCAAATCCTTTTTATTCTGTTTACCTGCTTTCTTTAAAAATAATGCTCTTTTCAAAAAATATTGATAAATGTAACTAATTAAAGAAAGGAAGTTTTCAGTAGAGTAACTACATCAAAAACCGTTTCTCGTATTTGTTGGTTGACCTACAATACTTTCATTTTACTGAACTAATCTTGACTGAATTGGATTGTAAAAAATGTTATATGATGAATGTGTTTTTTAATGATTTCAGCATTTTGAGACAACCTGTTGCTTAATAAATATTATTGAAATAAAATTCTTGAAATACTTTGTCCTTTCTTTCATTTATTTAGTAATTGATAGGCACATCATCTATTTTTTGTCTGATATTAAAATATAGAGTATTATTTAAATGAAATTGGATCTTTATTATCGTAAAACATTGGAGGCATGTTTTACGTTTTTTAATGATGAAATGTTAATTCCAGTTATGAAAATTTCCAAAATGCAGCTTTCTGCCAAAATGATGTTTATGGATCTCACATCAGGGCATCAGAAGAGTTTGCCTGAAGGTCAAAATTGAAATTAACCACACAAAAAAATGCCTAAAGGATTTCAGGCTTCATCAGCAGACTGGCGAGCTGCCTTCATCCTGACCAACACTCATCATCAGTCAGACTGACTGCAGCTCCAATAACACGGCTGTCAGTCATTTCTGACATAATTTCTTTATATTTTTTCAATTGTTTGTTTTAGATATGTAAATAATTTATTCAGAGGTTTGTTTATTTTACTTGATATTTTTCTTTACTTGACATATGCAAAAAAACAACATTTTTTTTTGCTTTACAGTCAAGAAATGAACATAAATCTAAAAAAGCAGATGTTATTAAAAAACAACAACAACAACCTAAGAATCCTCCATTCAGATATTAGTAAGGCCGCTTTCACATTAAAACAACCAGCAAATTACACATCCATTTACATGTATTATTGTAATTAGCTTTGACTAATAAATTAAAAACAAACATTTTTTCACATTTTCAAAAAAACTGACAAACATTTGAATCAATATTTGGATTTCTGCTCTGACGCGTTAAAATACCAAAAAAAAAAAAACCCAACAAATTTGCCTTTTTCTGGTTTTGTTCAGCCTCACTGTCACCTCTTTATTAACAATTTGATGCTGATCTTTAGTGTAGAATGAAAAATAAAACATTTATTTATTTTAAACTCCTGTGAGGAACAAACTTTTAAGAGGTTCAAATATTGAAAATATCTTTTTTGGTGCTTTTTTTTCTTCACTCCTTGAACTGGCAGAAAATAACACAAAGTAAAACACAAATAAAATAAATTGATTTGATGAATAAACGACAAAGCTCTTTGAGTATTGATCTTGGCATCAATATCCACCTAAAGGCAGACAAAAAAGTGTTTATTAAACTTTTAAAATACTAAATGTGAGTGAACTATAGTTATGTAATGTGTTTGTAAAGATCTATATTACTAGTTTTACCTTCTAGAGTTCTTGTTTCACCTGCACAGCTGCTTTCTGAGGAGGAAACGCTGCGCGCTCTGCACCGTGTTCTAAAACACACAAACACGACTCAGTACCAGTTGAATTATGGGATATACAGCCAACATAGATTAGGAACTTTCAGGGCTGCCTGGAGTAAATAAGACATCTCTGTTCAGTGTACTGGTTTAAAGCTTTCAGGGAAATTCATTTTAGAATTATTTTTTCAATTTTTATTTTATTTAAATTTAAAAGCAATAAAAAATCAAGCTTATGATTGGATCACAAAGTTGAAGTTGCATGACATTATTCATGACATTATTGTGACATTTTTGATTAATAAAAACATTAATTGATGAATTGAATCTAAAAATGAACATAAAGGTGTATCAACCTCCATCAGCATGGCCACTGTCATTGGCCCCACCCCCCCTGGGACCGGTGTAATAAATCCTGCTCTCTGATTGGCTGAAGCATAGTGGACATCTCCAACCACACGCTTGCCGCTGGCTTTGGTCTCGTCTGTGTCAGAGGTCAGGGGTCACGCAGATGTGATAACCCGCATAAAGAACTGATTGACTGATGCGCGTGTTGATCTGGTGAACCTGGGACATGATTGATGCCACAGTCGATGACCACCGCCCCCTCCTTCACCCAGTCTCCTCTCACCATCTCTGCTCTGCCCGCCCCCACCACCAGGATGTCAGCCCGGCTTACCTGAAAAATGACAATTTTACACCGTAAAAGGAATTCAATGCTAGTTTGATGCTTTTCGCATTCCTATGTTCTTGTCAGCAGAGTGTGGTCACCTGCTCCGGTAGGTCAGGCGTCTTGGAGTGACAAGTGGTCACAGTAGCGTGGTTCCACAGCAGCAGGTCATGCATAGGAGCTCCAACAATTTTGCTGCGGCCTATAACAACCGCATGCTTGCCTGGCACCGACACGCCTACAGAGGAACAGGAAGTTTATTGGAGACGGCTTTGAAACATTTGGAGGATAAAGAACCTCAATATTGGTATGTGACAGCATCCTTTCAGTAATTACTGGTCTCCTGGATCAGGTATGTTCATTCAATCAGGAACTGGGCTCTCTCATTCCAGCTAATAAGCAATTTGGTGTGTTTGCTGCAAAACAAGCAGGGTCGAAGCTCACAAGGAACATCGTTGGCTGATACCTAGTGTAAACAGAACTCTCAGCAACAGGGAGAGTAAGGGGGCGGAGTTGCTCCACACCAGCTGTCCCGCCCACAACTCAGAGGTGATTTCTAATGAACGACTGCCGCTCTACAGAAACTATGTCCTAGAAAACAACTCTGGGTTTTTTGATTTTGGGTAAAAACGGCATCATCATAATTAAAACCACCGGGAGCACTTTTTTAATAGATAAACTCTGAACTATTTTTATGTTTTGCTTTTTGTTCATGTCCAGTTCCATAGACAGAAGTGAGCCGTGTTCAGAGGTGAATGCTTGTGGAGGCGTTTGCAGTGCTGTACCTGTCTGTCTGATGAGCTCCATGCAGCCGTTTGGGGTGCAGGGGATGAAACAGTCCTTCAGATCTCCCCGGGATAACTTTCCTGCATTTATGCAACTCAAACTGCACACGAACAAAAACAAATTCAGAGATTCAGAACATAGAAAATATGTTAGGCATAAAAACGTTTTTCAACTACGCATCAGCAAAAGTCCGACAATGGGTCATAAAGTTAGCAATATTAGTATGAGAAAAAGAGAGAAAGTGACCCATCTACGTCCTTATCCGGAGAGACGGCGTTGGTGATGAGCTCAGAGTCAATCCGGTTGACAGAATCCAGAGGCAGCTGGACAATCAGACCATGGACAGATGGGTTTTCGTTGACGGACATGATGCTTTGCAAGACCTGCAGGGCAACAGGACACCAGCAGTGGTCAGAGCTACAGATTTGATGTGGGGGGGTGATGGTAGGTCAGTGATAAAGTAAGATGGTTGGTCTCGTACCTCTTCCTGTGTTGCTGTCTTTGGCAGCCGCACATGTTTAGCATCCATTCCGATCTGCCAAGAAAAGTCCATTTTCATTTTTGTGGAGGGATCATAAGAAAAGTGCTTGGAGGTGTAACTAATAGTTTGGGCTGTACAGCTGGAGCAAAACAAACAATTTACCCAAAAGAAAATCAACAGAGCTAGTTCTGCTTTAGAAAAAAGAAACCAGCGTGATGTTGTGTGGTTGGTGTTTTTTGAATTTCATCGTCTGCTCTTTCCACAGACTGCAATGGCTCCTCCCACTTTGGTACTTGTCTTTTCACCATGAAGTTGTCCTTATACATTAATAACTGTCTCAATTGAGAAACAAACGCCAGTGTTGGCACAGTGTAGAAAGCTCTGCTTTGTTTGGTCATTATAGGTCTACATTTTATTTTCATTGGAGTTTTACAAACCTACGGAAGGTGACTCAGAACTCTTTCTGACCTTTTTGATACGACTACAAATCAAATTGAAAATCATAAGAGCAAAGGAAATTCATGTTGTGTGTAGTTCTGGGACCTGGAACCTTCCACAATAAAAGAGCCATTCTGACCTTATTCTTTCTGATCCAAGTGAGAAAAGGCGTTTGTTATGTAGCGCTTTACTACCTTCATAGAAGCTCAAAGCCCTTTACAGTCACAGTCTCATCCATCCACACATCACACACTGATGGCGGTCGGCTCCACTGGCTAACACCAGAGCCCAACTATAACCACTATGAGTAGCGTGGCTTTCAGTTTCTTGCCCCAGGACACCTCACCCATGATGTTCCAATCAGAGATCAACTGCTCTACCTCTGCACCACAGGCAGCAGGAGCCACAAAGCTTTACTTCACCCTCTAAAAAAGTACAACAGTGCTTTTATTTCTGCTTTTGTTACTATTATAATATATATAAATAAGTTATTGTTTTTTTATGATAAAAACATTTAAGTACAAAGATGTTGCACTTTTCTTTTAAGTATTTTTTTTGTACACTTGAGGTCATTAGAGAGGGCGGCCGTGGTGCAGTGGTAGGGCGGTTGACTCATGATCGTAATATTGCAGGTTTGATTCCCGCCTTGCACGCCCATGTGTCGAAGTGTCCTTGGGCAAGACACTGAACTCCCCCTTGCCTCTGGTGGGAGGTTAGCGCCAGTGTTCGGCAGCGGAGGCGCCATCAGTGTGTGAATGTGTGTGTGCATGGGTGAATGGGACTGTGACTGTAAAGCGCTTTGGGTCTTCGTAAGAAGGTAGAAAGCGCTATATAAGTATACGCCATTTACCATGTACCATTTACCGTTCTTTAAAAAAGTAAGACACCCTGTGCAACACAGAATCATCCACTGCGACAAAGGTTCTCCAAAGAAACATTTTAAACAATGCAAGCCAAAAATGTCCTTTTTTATTAGTATACCTCAGATATAATTCAGTGTACTGTTATCTGTTTCCCTGCTTACTACTGCTGTTAACCTGAAAATAAAAATTACTTCATTGGATTTGTGCCAATATAAGTATAAATTCCCAGCTAGTAAGGCCAAGTGGGCTCCATATGGTTTAAAAGTGGGCAGAAAATGTGGGGTTCAGGTTACAGAACACTCCAGCCATACAGGTTTGACCCCTGACCCTGTAACCCCTTCATGACTGAATTTGTTTCCAATTTTTTTGAAAAAACACATCTTCCCATTCCATGCTAAATTAAGTAGGTTACAAATAAGGGCTAAACCTTGATTAAATTGTGTTAGAATAAAGCAGCAAAAATAATTAACTGCTAAGTGTAACTTCTGATGATGTGTTATAAGGATAATGATAATTATAGCAAATTTGAATACTTTCTACTGATTTGATTGACCACCGTTGTGAACTATTCCTTTGCATCTCCAGCACTGATAATTAACTATAACCTCAACCAGCAGCGATTCTCTGTTCTTGCATTTGTTTCACTTCAACTCCAACTGGGATCATGCTAAAGAAGAAGCTTTTATTTTAAAAGAGTCCCTCTTGATGTCTGTTGTTGTGTGCATTTTTGCTAACTCTAATGCTGCATGAAGCACGTACCTTACCTCAGCTGCAGCTTTCAGTTTGGTGCTAATGTACAGGTTGGAATCGTCTCGGTCTCCCACCTGAAAGATCAGTTCCAGCACATACGTTAGAGCTTGTTGGGTCAGGCTGCACCTGCTGGTCCTGATGGCAACAAGGAATGGTAGCTTCTGCAGGTTAATGATAAGCAGCTTAGTTTGTAAAAGAAACATATCTGCCTGCACTGGTGACACCAGACTGACCGTTCCTTGAACCTGAGCAGGATCCGTTTTCCGGTATAGACCAGTCTGAGTTTGGTGCAGTGACTGTTTGCTGTTAGCAAGAGTAAGGAAGCTGCTGTAAAACACAGCAGGCTCAAGCCAGCAGGTTCCAGTAGGGTGACATGAACAGCTTTTGTCACATCTGACAGATCTCTCAGCTTCAGCTTGTACTTCCTGGTTTCATGAGTCCAGTTTCCCAATCCTGGTCCACGAGGAACGCTGTGAATTGTGTTTTTCAAGTTGTGATGCAGCTTGTTATTAGGCTCTGCAGATGCCCGATAATAGTAGTCATCAAAGGCAGATGTGTTTGAGTGAGGAAGGATAAAAACATGCAGGACAGTGTTTCCAAGGACCAATACAATTATCAAACCACTGACGGCTGTTGTTTGGTTTGACCAGCAGGTGTAGCCAAAGCCATCAGTGTCAAACAGGAAACCTAAAGCTAAGTCCTGAACCTTCTAAGTGAGTCAGAATTACCTGCAAAACCACCAGGCTGGGTCTGAACCCTGAGAACTCAATCTTCATCTTCTCCACCTGCTTCTTCAGTTTCTCCCTCACCAACCTGTGGACACAGATCTGTGGTCAGAGCTTCGGGGAGGAGCAGTTTGGACAAACTGGGATGAACACCTACCTCGATGTCTTGTTGCCAGAGATGACTGTTGCTATGAAGCGCCTGCCACCTTGGCAACAGGAAGCCCTACCGTGGAGCGTACGAGCTGCCAAGGACAACATGACTGATGGAGAGAAAAATGACTTAATCCTGTGGAGGAGCTGTGAGCCAACAGTTATGAGTCACTCAAACTATCATTTTTTTGTTTGAAAATAAAAGATTTGGTTTAACAAAACCAAAACATCTTGAAATCTCAGAATCATGGAGTAATGAAGGAGTGAACAGGAAGAAAGAGACTAAAAACAAAATGTAGGACCAAGGACAGTTAAAAAAAGACAAAGAATGAATAGATGAGCAAAAGAAGGTGGAAAATGATTTTAAAAAAGGAGAGAAGAAAAAAGGTGGCAAATAGATGAAAAGTGTGTGGGACATAAAGAAAAGATGAAAGGGAAGGAAGGAGAAAAGAAATAATAGAACAGATAGCAGTGAAAGACAGGAAGGAGAGAAAATAGCAAGATGAGGAAGAAATATATAATGCACAAAAAAGGAACTGAAAGAATGTAATGAAGAAATGAAAGAAGGATAAAGAACAATTAGTAAAGAAAGTGGGAGAAACTGGAAACAAAGACAGATGGATAAAAAAGAAAGGATGAGAGAGGACTGAAGATTGCAAGGAGAGAAGGAAAACAGAAAGGAGCAAACCAAAGTCAGAAGGGAATGTCGAGAAAGAGTGAAAAAATGAAAGTAAAATGGAAAGAAATAAAGAAGGAAGAACATAATGAAAAAAGGGAGCCGTGATAGAGGGAAATGGAAAAGTGGAAAGGCAGGAAGAAAGGAAGGAAGTGATTAAAAAATGAAAATAAGAACGAAATTCAGGTAAAGAAGGAGGAAAAAAGGAAAAATACAAAAAAACCAGGACAAAATAAAATAAACTTCTGTGGAAAAATGAAAAACCTGATGTGTTTTTTGACTCTTCTAGGACTAAAGTATATGTGACTTAAAACTATATCTGGATACTACAAATTCCCACACTTTAAAGGAGTCCCTAAACTCCTCAAAGCTCTTTCGCTCTAAACTTCCTGTAAATATTCTCAGTCACTGCTTTCAGAGTAGGCAGAAGAGGACAGAAGCTGCTCCGTAAACGCGTCGCCTACATAACTGGAAAGTATAAGAGCAAAGGAATTCCTGCTTTTGCTCCAGCTGTTGCAGCTGCAGCTTTGCCACGTTAACAAATGAGAAATGAATGTTTGCTAAGTTCTCTGCGTGCAGAAACAGAAGAGGACAAGCTAAAGAACAGAGAAAAGCCGCAGGTTACCTGATGGCCAAGACGACCCACAATTCAACTGCTCCAGATGTTTCTGTGGCAGAATTATGGGGGTTTCTGTTTATGTATGGAAGCTCGGCAGTGACAAAAAGAAAGCGAGACTACAGTATCACTTTTGTTCAATAATTCGATTTTTGTTATCGGAAGGATAAGGGAAGGTCAAAAGTTACAGACTTCAATTCCATTTTATGGTTCATTGCACAATCAGAAAACACATGCAACTAATGTAAACACACAAATATTTATTTAGGGTCTGAATAGATTCAGCTGTGGCTGTGTTTTTATTTTTAACACATTGATAATAACTTAAAAAGCAAAAGAGCTAAGGTATTTGGAAAGGAGCAAATCAATTAAAAAACAAGAATAAACATGTCATGAAATGAAAATGATTGAAGGTGAAAGAGATCTTGTCTTTTTCTTCTTTTTTTAAATAAAACAAAGTAAAGAAATTGTAAAAGAAACAAACAAAAAAAAATAATTGAAATAAAAAATGCCCAGAACACAGTATCCACATCTACATGAGGATTCTTACCCTCTAAAAAAAGTTTTTCTTGGCAGCTTCACTCCTAGATCCCCACCAAGAGTAATTTTGACACAAATGAGCTTCCGTATAATTGTGCAAAAGTAGGTTGTGCCACACTTATCAAGGCGGTGTGTGCCTTTCCCAGGCATTCCTGCTTCAAACTGATTCAAACCAGCCCGTAAATCCATCCTGATACTCAAAGGGAGGTCAATGGTCCAACTGCACTGCAGGAGTAGGGAAGACTCCTCTGCTCTTAGCCAATCAGAATTCAGGCTTTAAGGGGGGCAGGAAGGGGAGGAGGGGCAGGAATCCTGCCCTGCTGAAAAAGCTGTTTTGTCTGTGAATTACTGACTTTATCTTTCTGCTATTTATTCTATTTTGAGTTGGGGGGGGGGGGGCAGCGCACATTATGGGAAATGTGAGGATTTGCTTCTAGTTTTACTGCTGCTAGTTTATAATCCAGTTTAAAGAGTATGTAATCAAAGAAATATACACAAAAAGGTTTGAATGCAAGTGACATAAGAAACAGTAAAGGACAATCATCATTTTACCACCATGAAAAACCAAAGTGTTATAAAACACTTATTTTTGTGCAGCCTTTTCATCTGTCTTTAAGCTTATAGAACAGGAACCCTGTTTATCCATGTGAGTCAGTGCAGTGAGAGTGTGTTTTCTGACAGAAGATCTCCCTCCAGGAAGCTGCTGCGAGTGAAGTTCAAACAGAGTGCTGTAATTTTGCTTTAGACCAGCAGAGAGCAGCATGGCTTTGTCCAATCATCCATTTATCATCTTGATGCAAACTGTGCGCTGATTCTTCAAGCCCCAATACCTTGAAAAAGAAAACAATCCGCTAAAAATACAACTTGATGAGAGCTCTAGGCACACTCATGAAGAAGAACAGGGAGAGGAAAGAGACCAATGACTGGATGTGGAGAAATATGAAGTGATGGAGAAAAAGGAAGATGAGGAGGAAGAAAGCAAAGAGAAAAATAAGACGCTCATCAAAGAAATGGAAGAAATAAACGGTGACAGAGACGCTCAAATTGCAAACAACACTGAAGAATTGAACAAATGTCTGCAAACACTGCAGCAGTAAATTCGCACAGAGAAGAAAAAAAGAAGAAAAAGCAGAAAAAGTCAAGGAGCCCAACCAGTGAAGAGGTCCTCTTTTGTTAAGTTATTTTGGAGGTTGTTTGGCTTGCAGACGTAAAACCAGAACACCTCACTGTTTTTCACTCTCCTGTCTTCCAAATACACAAAAAACCCTAAATTCTCTGCACCTCCCCCCATCCACCTCATCTAAACCACACACACACCTAAACACACCCATCTACACAAACACACTTACATATAATAATAATATTAATACTGTGATATAAAATAAAGAAATTAATGACGAAAAAAGTAACTTGCTGGACTGAATGTCAAATGGTTCAACATGTCTTTTTTTTACTTTATCTATTTATTTTTCTCCTTTTACTTGATGTAAGTTATTTATTATAATCATTGTTTGTATAAAATTCAATTCAATTTAATTTTATTTGTATAGCCCAAAATCACAACAACAGTCGTCTCGATGGGCTTCGAAATAAAGCATGAACTCAAAAGGATCACGAATACAAATAGTCAATAGGAAAATACTAAAATGAACTAACAAACTGACTAAGCTATACTGGCATCCCTGCCCTTAGACCCCCCTTCGCGGTGTATTGCTGTGAGTAGTAGTATTTTCTTTCTTTTCCCTTATCTATTGCTATTATTCGTATTTTGTTTTGTGTTTTTTGGGGGCAGGCTTCAATGAGCTACATTTCTTGGGCGGCCGTGGTGCAGCGGTAGGGCAGTCGACCCATGATCATAATATTGCAGGTTCAAGTCCCGCCTTGCACACCCACTGCACACCCACTGAACCCCACTTTGCCTCTGGTGGGAGGTTGGCGCCAGTGTTCGGCACCGGAGCCGCCGTTAGTGTGTGAATGTGTGTGTGAATGGGACTGTGACTGTAAAGTGCTTTGGGACTTCAAAAGAGGGTAGAAAGCGCTATATAAGTACTGTATACGCCATTTACATTTCTGCCTGCTCCATTTCAAACATGTCTTTTTTTACTATTTATGTTGTAGTCATTATTGTTGTTATCATCTTTAATTTAGCATCATTTTGATTTTAATATAATTCGAAACATGTTTAAGACAAATGTAATTACAAAAAAGTCCCATTGAATTCTCTGAGACCTTTCAAAGAAGAAAAATGAAAGACAAAATCAAAGCGCTTTAGAAGACTTAGAGGTTCTTTACTGTAGTGAGAAGGTTCATGTTATCTAAAAGACTTGAAGAACCACCTGTGGGGTTTCTCTGGGTGCTCCAGTTTCCCCACATTACAGAAAAAAAGCTTTTTGTTCAAAGAGAAAGGACCACAAAAAGAAAACAAAACAAGACTGGACAAAAAAAAAAATACATAAATGAAACAATAATGCAATGAATGAACCACATGAATACACAATCCAGTGTCTTTATGTGCCGGTCCCAAGTCCGGACATATGCAGAGGTTTGTTTTTGTGAGATACCTTTGGTTACAACACTAACTAATGAGAAAGAGAATTGCTGCTCATTGGACACTTTCTCTTTTTCTGACCATTCTCTGAAACCCTACAGATGGTTGTGGGTGAAAATCCCAGTAGATCAGCAGTTTCTGAAATACTCACACCAGCCCGTCTGCCACCAACAACCATGCCACATTCAAAATCACTTCTACCACCTTTCCTCCTCGTCTAGATGCTCAGTATAACTGCATTAGATCATCTTGACCAGGTCTAAATGCCTAAATGCATTGAGTTGCTGCATTGTGATTTGCTGATTTTAAATTAAGCATTAATAATCAGTTGGACGAGTGTCCCTGATAAAGTGGCCAGTGAGTGTGGTTGCTAATTTTCACCAAAATGTCTTATACGTACAGTTTGAGCAGACTGTGTAACTACTTCAGGAGGCGTAACAGAGGAAATAATTCTCTACACATTGTGTGTTGGATTAATTCACTCAGCAGAGCTATGGAGTCTTGCAGGATTTGTGTGTGTATAATTCTTGATTTGTAACTCATACAATACATTTTGTGTGTAACTGTGTGTACTTGCAATGTACACACATGTGGACGTGAATATCAAAAATGTAAAAATACAATTCAAAACGGCTCCTTCGCATATCTTCAAGTACTTTGAACACTTCAGTGTTCCATTGTCTTGGCAGTGTTTCTGTAACTTCACTCACCTCACTAATAGCAACTAATTAGTCCTGTTCAATCATTGTCTGTCCATGCAGTCGTGGTGTGTATCTCAGTGTTAGAGCAGTGGGTCTATTCTCTTCACTTGCCTGATCCTGCAGTCGGAAAATTCACGCTTCATCTACAATCTCTTGTTCCCTCAACCCAGACAGTTTGCCTTCATTCCCGCTGTGTTCCTGCCAGTGATGAGTCAGAGAGTTTCAGACTCTCCATGGTCCTTTAGGTGCTTTCGACCGGCTGGAGTTTATTAACTAAAATGTTCTCACACTGGAATATGGAGCGGAGGCCTGACTTCAGGAGGTACACTGTGAGTAAATCCTTTTTTATTATCTTCACCTCAGTTGTGCCCACAATCGACAAACCTCATTTTGGTGGATTTAAGCCGACTTCAATCAATTGTTGCCTTCCTTAAAATTCAAATCTTCATCTGTGAAGCAAACTCCCTCTTCCTCACCTTCTAGCACATATTTTTTTCTTTTATTTCCCAATTATTAATGTATATTTTGTAATATATTTGGCTAAATCTATGTGATTTTTTTTACATCTTTAGTTTTGACGTACGTATGAAGAATAATAGTGCTTTTACTTGTGAATGTGTCATGGGGAGCAGCAACTTTGAAATCAATTCATCTAAAGGTTACAATAGCACAAAAAGTTACAAATTTTGTCAAATCTCTATATGTTATAACTCCTAAAGGCTTTGATGTTTTTTTTGGATAAAAAACAAGATTTACATTTCACAAAATCCCCTAAAAAGTTCATAAACATAAACTTTCCCTCTATTTGAAAGCGTCTGTAAAAACTGAGTAGACCTCTGTCTCTGTAGCAGACGTGTCTGATAGATCTTATAGAGGAATATGTTTGCTGAAAAAACAATTCCAGCAACTGACAGGCTGTCTGATACAAACTACATTTTCATTCATGCCAGTAGTCTGACTTTTAGAAACTCCCTATACCCTAAAAAAGAGACACACACACACACACACACACATATTCAAACACTGAGAGTGACATGTGACTAAGGTAGCCTGGAATAGATCCACAAGTTCAAGGTGATAGCTCAGCCTCCAAACAACAGCCCACCCCCCAAAAAGCTCATGTGGCACCATCCTGCTTATCTTCCAAGATCAGACAAGGTCAGACTTGTCAGGCTCCAGCTGATTTGGAGCTCCAGAGGGGTACATCCTGGTTTGGTCCCCAGTCCACCACAGGGAATGTGTCCATTTTCCTTGACATATTCCAGTATGAAAACACTTTTTTTCAGGATTAAACAGCTGTTCTGAATGTAAGAAGAATATTAAGTTAGAATAAGAAACCTTTTATCCAAAAGGTCAGCTGCTTGGATATCACTGACACACCAACGAGAAAAAAACATTCTACCTTTTTTACAGAATAGATAAGAAAAAGACACGCGATGTGGGGTTGTCTGTAGTTTTATAATGTTGGTTGATTGGGGGTTTGGATTCCAGACTGGATCTCTTAAAAACAACAGTACAAAAGCTGTATTTCACAATAAGGGAGCAGTTGGGGTGGATTTCAATCCGGGGTCAGAATACCCTCTCTACATGAAACGGGAAAGCAGGTATGATGCACATTCTACTTTGGGGGAAATGTACAAACTTGTCCCTGTGTGCAGGTGGTGGAAGGAGCGACTCGTCTTCCTCTAGACTCAACTGGCTGCAGGAAGCGCCTTCGCTCCGCAGAAGAAGAGGAGGAGGAGCAGAAGGCGAGAAGGACCTGGGAGCTCCGGCCAAATCCCGAAGGCTCGCTATCTGCCGGTGAACTCAGCAGCTACGGCAAGATGGAGGATGATGAGGAAAAGCTGCAGAGATTGTGCCAGCGCTGCCAAGTCATGGCAACCCAGTTGAATAGACAAGCTGCTGCTCTGACTGATACTGCTGCACTTCAGGTCAGGAACAGTGGAGTATTGTGAAGATGTGACAAAGAATTCTCACTGGTTAAATACCTTTAAAAACCTAATTTAGTGCTTTAGAGTATGACTCTCATCACTCATGTACGGTGGCCAAGGGGTACAAGACACAGTTACATTTAAGATACAACAACAACAAATCCCAGTACAAATGAACAAATGCTGAAACACAACAGCAAATCAAGGTGCAAATTCCTAAATACAGAATTACAAAAAACAATCCAGTTAAAAATGGCCAAATCCAGTAATACAACAACAAAAGCGGAAACACAGCTTCTAACAGAAAACCAATCGTGCATGATTTTTTAAAGTTATTTATTACTGTTTTCTTTATATGGACATTATAAATAGACGAAACAGTCCAAAAGGTTTTTTTTTAGATTGTATTACTACAATAAGAATTACAACAATGTTTAGCAAGGTAAAGTTTTTGCGTCACATCTGGTAGTCAGAGTATTCCCTTTCTGTTAGCAGCTGCTCGCGTTCGTTAATCTTTTTTTTTGACCAGGGTTGGTCGGCCCAACCCCTTTCACTGGGTTATTTGGTCTGCACCAGCATTTGCTTTGGACAGTTGCTTTTCACTTGATGTTTGAAAGTTTCCTGGAAGTGTAGCGTTTACTAAGCTGGAAAGAAGTGGTCCATCTAGAAAGTGAACCCTGGTGTGTCTAATTGAGTAAATGCACGAGAACACAAAATGTATCTGGTTCTAGTCCAACAAGTCAAGCAGAGACCACAAGACAACTCAGGAGTCAAAGTGTCAATTTTCTTTTGTAGAGATGATTAATGAATACAGTTGTGGGAATCATTTAAAATTTGCTTTTTAGGTGAAGAATAATCCACAGAGATCCTTAAAAACTACTAATTTTCTCTTGATAAGGCTGTAGCACATGGACAACCTGGTCTTCATAAACTAAAAACCATCTCTTGTTGTCCTGTATTCTGAGAGAAACATGGAGTGCAGACGAATTAGAATATTGGTAAGTGTTGGAATGAGATGGATGGAGCCCAAATTTCTCTCATGGACTAAAAATACAGAAAAATATTTCTGTTTAATCTGTCGGGTCAGCTCCAGATTCCATATTATTGATTAACCAATTATGTTACAGAACTGAGCATGCTCAGAAGTGATCACACAGTAATATGGGATAGCAGAGTAAAAGTTAGATAAAAGGAAGTACATGAACAGTTGTGTACCCAAACAAATATTTTGCTTGCTCCAGTTAGGTTTTTGATGTACCCTTTTATCTAGAAACCTTTTAAACCACAATAATTGATGGTTTCAGTACAGCTCTCAGCTTATTCTGGAATGTGGTACGTATCCCTTGGGATCCAATTTTGTTTGTGTAAGAATAGCCATTTTGCAGTTACACAGATTGATTTTTTTAAGCAGCCTTTGCTTTACCTAATCGGACAATGCTTGGTGCTGAAAGCGAAACTCAGACTCCTTTGAGGAAGGTGAGACAGTGCGAGATGGGTCTGTTTCATTCCGTCTGAGTGAATCCTGGGTATCCATGTCCTGGTGGAGTCGGGGACGGGAGTCGGCGTGTTTGACGCTGAGCTCGTCTGTCAGGTCGCCGCATCGAAGCGTGAACAGCTCAGCGGCTCACATCTCTGCTGGGCTGAACGAGCCCTGCTCTGTGCTGCTCATCCCCTCTCACACTGAAATCTGTGCTGATGCCACTTTCCTGCCTCGCTTTCATTATCGTCTTCGTGCTCTCCCACTCATCGGTGCTTCACTGTTCACACACCACAGTGTGGGGAAGAAATCCACACAAAAATCAGACTGTCCCCAACTTTGGACCCTTTTTTCTGTTAATATCCATTTATTTTAGTAGGTTTTTTAATGCAGAACAAAGGGTTCCTGTCACATTATGACATTTACAGCACTTTTATAGTAGCTGCTCTGATAACATTTAAGGTCGCATGCACTTTGGGTGTTAGAGAGGAGTGGTTGCATCTTAAAGGGAGCACAAATTTGTCTTGAGCTCCCTTGAGGCTCATCCAAAATGGAACAAACGATTCTTGTGCTTGTGGTAGGTGAAGTTTTATTGAAGTATGACGTATTTGCGAGGCTAATGTAAGTTGCACTCACTTAGGCTGCATTTATACTGAACGCGATTAATGTGAGGGGGGTCCAGTTCCAATGTTAGGTTAATGTGCAGACGCGATCAGAGGTCGACGATGTGTCGCATCAACCACGTGATGTGCTCAGTGACAGGTGGAGTCCAAAACCAAATGTTTCTTTTTTCCATCAAGACAATAATAATAAAAAGCTCCTCTAGTTTTATTCTTGATTTTATTTTTGTCTCCTCGCACTAATGCGGAACAGCAAGTCATCGAACTGAGTGATGAATGATCTCATGAACCCAGACATGGAGACATGTTCACTGATGCGTTTGTAGAGCTCTTCAAAATAAATCAACCTGATCTCTAAACATCATCCGTCTCTTTCATGCATTGACTGTATATGAGGTGTAAAGCCAAGCATCACTGGGAGAAAAAAAAAAGTCAACTAATTCAGATAAAACTGTCTAATTTCAGTTAGCTAAATGCGGACATTTGTCACCATGTAATATTGATTCCTGTATTTTTCCCTCCTAAGTAACTTAAAACATTCTTGATCATATTGTTGTTTTTCATTCACATCTTTAAACACTACCATCTAGTGGACATTGTAGGAACTGCAGGCAGAAATGCTTTGAGTTTATTGGTGGACTGTTTGGCCCTCACAAAGGGTTAGAGTTAATGGACGCATGAAGGGTCTATCCATGAAAGCCTGAGGCAAAGTCCAGAGGTGGTTAGCAAAGTCAGCAGGAGTTTATGAGCTGGACCTTGTCAGCTGACAGGAAGTGCTGAGCGTCGGATTCTGAGGCAGTCAGGCCAGTTATTGCTCTGATCAATGCCTCAGCACATATTTCTGCTCGAGGTGATGAAGCATGGGCAGTTTTTACAGCACAGCGTTGAACCGTCTCCTCACTTTGAAAGGCTGCATTTGAAGTACAAGACTTTTCCTTTCCACTTAAAAGAAAAAGCTCAGGTTTTGCCCCAAAAATGCTATTTAATCCAATACAAATAATTGATCTAGAATCAGACCCTTTTCAATTTTCTTTTTCTTTCTTTTAAATCAGTCAATTCTGTTCTTTCAGAGTCCCTGTTAATCAAAAACAGGAACCAGAGCTTGAGTGGAATTTCTTTCTTGTCTGTAACCCCACCTGCAGATGAAACTCCGCCTGAGGGAGTCCCGTCATCCTGCTGTCACTTTTCATTCCCCTGCTCAATGAACTGACTCGTATGTCAGTGTCTGATTAGTTCTAATTTATGGTGGCAGCCCCCGCACAGCAAGGTCATCGCGCTTCCTGTGTGTGATCTGACTGAAAAACTCAAACGCTCGTTTTCTCAGATCAAACCTCTTCCTCACATTTTGCTGATATAACAAAAGATCGCCTTTTTTATGATTCAAACCAGAAGAGAATTCTTGTAAAAGCCCAGCTTTTTCCTTTGAAATGACAGCATAAAGTTATGGCATATTTCCACATGGAGTTCAGCCTCTTCAGGAGAGATGAAGATTGTTTCTCCTGATATGTGCTTCTCAAATTCAACAATCTGCTTCAACTAAAGAATTACTCTGAACATAAACATGATTATCTGTTTATAAAAGGAATTGACCTGCGGAGAACTGCCCCACAGAGACCGTCTTCTTTGTTCTTGATGCACCTCTGGATGTTTTATTACATCTTAATTGACCTGTTTTTGCCCAGACATGAACGTTTTGTGCTTTTATTTTTGAAAATATGTTGGAGATCAACTCTGATCTTTTATCAGGTTTGAATCAAATCAACAAAGAATGTCAATGAATGTCATTTTTTTAAATAATCTTCTTCCTCTCAGTTATATTTTTATCTTTTTTTTCCCAGCACTTACAGGCAGGTTGTCTGTCCGATGTGCTGCAGGAATGAGGCAGGATTGGCTTTTCGCCCCGCTCTGCCAGCATGCATCTCTGTCAGTGTGGCGACAGAGCAGCTCAAGAAAGTCTGAGGCGTTCAGGAACTCTAAGCAGATCATGCTAACAAGCATCAATGTCTGAGTTAAGAGGAGGACGAAAAGTTAACGCATCCAAAGCACATTGATCTAGAAATCCTCAGACTAGTTTTCATTTTTTCTTGAATTTTTTTCCTCTTTTTTTATTTTTAGATTTTGTAAAGATGTAAATGACTTAAATAATGCAATGTCTTTCTTACTTTCTATACAAGAAACCTCAAAAATATTTGCATAGTGTGTCTGTTTTTAGAATCCACTATCGGGATGTCAGGCATTTGCTCATAAAATTTTAGGGTCAACAGAAAATGTAGACATAAAATGTAATGGAGACAGGGATGACTGAAATAATCCTTTCTTGTGTGACTGTTAGTTTAATTTAGTCATCCTTGTTTTACACGCGCAACTTCTCCCTAGCTTTCAACCCTTTAACACTGTAGGTGTCGCCAGCGATAAAGACACTGCATATAAGACACTGTAAATCTACGTTGACATCGCCCTCGGCAACGCATGTTCAAGTGGCCACTTCCAATGAAAAGTCTATGTAAATGGGGACATAAATGTGTTTTGAGCGTCTGTGTCTAAAGCTCCCGCGCTCAACCTTACTTGATCTAACTTTGACCAATCAGGGATTCGGATTTAGTAGTGACCTGGTGGAACTCACCAAACTCAGAGAGTTGCTGGTTTATCTGAACCCAGACATGCCGTCAAGCCTGCGTTTGTTTTACAAATTAAGATCCACCAAGGCCACTCTCCTTTTTAATGCACAGTGTGCACGTATAGCTTAACTCTTCAACCGTTAACACTATTAACAGAAAATTTGCTGGTGTTGCATATCAGTGCAAAGCTGCTTTTCTCCGCTTCGAAATCCGCTGGAATCACGTTAAATGCATGAACGGTTGAAGCATAACAGTAAGTTAAGGAATGTCAACACTGGAGCTAAAGCTCTGGTGTTAAAGGGGTTGAGGACTGCATAGACAGTCTTGTAAAACCCCACATCATTAGTCTCCCACCACTGTGCTTGACAGCTAGAAAAGGGGATCCTTCTGTTCCTGAATTTGACCCAAACCTGAATGTACCAAGGGTAGCAACACTGGAAGCAAGTTGCAGATGGTAACCATCACCTTCTGATTCACATGTTATGCACCGAAAAATGTAAATACAGTCTGGGTTTGATATTCTTTGCTTTATTTTAGATTCAATTGTGTGGAGGATTGGGAGCAAAATAATCAGTTTTGATTATTATCACACCTCACATTTGAATAACTGTACTTTGTCCCGTTCTAGTTGTGTTTTTGGATGTTGCTGATGAGGGTGAAACAAACTCCAGTCTACTGTATGTGCTCGTCCCTTTCCCGGCCTTCATTTCCTCTGTGCTGAATTTGTGACGTTAATGGGCCAGTTTTATTTGTCTGGTTTCTGGTGAAAGATCCTCTAAACGTGCTGCATTTAAACCAACCTTCTTTACACTCTTTTTGCACGTTTTTGCATTTTCTCTTCCCGTTTCTGTATTTTTAGACCAGAGGAACATGTCTAATTCTCAGCTGCACCTTAAATAAACCCGTGCTTCTGACTTAACAGCTTTATTTCAAAATACTCCACCATATCAAATCAAACTTTATAAATTATCTTTTTCAGTCAAAATGCATTTTTTTATGTGAATCTGTGTTTTTTTTTCCTTCAAAGAGAAAATAGGCGGTTTGAGTTTCCTCCTAACCTCCACAGTGCATCCTTTCCATTAAAACAAACTGATTCCCTTTTCAAACAGGAGATTGATTAAACCTCCTCAATTCTGCCGCCTGCAGCCTTCAAATAAAACCTGATTAAAAAAACACTTTTTCAGCTGCACTCATGAGTGATGAGATAATTAGAGCCGAGGGAGGCGGGTTCAGCTCCTTTAACCACATTCTAAAAGAGCCATTAACATCTAAATTCTCATTTCTCAAGGCGGCAGAATTAATGTGTTGATTAATGTGGGGGTGCAAATGAGACATCTTGGCTCTGCTGTTATTTCAGATGCTTGAATATAATTTGAATGTTTTTGGAGCAAACATCTGATTCGTTTCAAGCTGAAGTTGACAAATGTCGGTGGAAATCAAAGTTTTGATCATTGAATGTGCTTCGATTTCTGAGGCACGTTTTCTTGCCTCCACCCTGCAGAGTCCAGCAGGCGTTTAAAGAGACGATCCAGTGCTGAAGAGGCGGCAGCGCTCTTCAGTAGCAGTTGTTCTCACCGTCTTTTCTCCTCTCGTCAGTCAGAGGAGAAATGACGGTGACAGGCGACATTAGCATTCACAGAGGTGCAACTCAGGAGGGAGAAACAGCCTGGAAGAGCAGAATTCCCCCAAACACTGAGCGTTCTTTAACCTGCTTTACTTGAACACTTTCATCATCAAGAGCTTTTAAGGAAACATGTATGGGGGTCAAATCAGGATCAGCTTTGAACATTTGAAAACAATTTTAAACTTGAAAGTAAACATTTAAAACTTGAAGGAATTATTGAAAATGAGAAAAATAAAATTGTTAATTTAAATAAAAATGTATCTGAAATTTTAAAGACATGTTGAAAATAAAAAAAATTTGAAAATGTGCTGTTTTTTTAATTACTAGACCAATGTAAAACTGTTTGTAAAAGAAAAATAATGTTTATAGGTATTTTGCATTTTGATCTTTTTTTTGTTCTGTTCCCTCTTTGCGGTATACTGTATAGTTTTGTCAGATCTTAGAAATGCATTAACGTAAAATTGAGTGATTTCACATTAAGGTCAATGAAGACTAACATGCTTATGTGACCCAGTGGTTATCTGTTGAACTGCACCCATTCAGAGCTGGTTTTGGTTTCCCCCTGGGTTTCATTTTAAGGAACGCTTGTCTAAAGGATTAAAAAATGTCAAAAGCATGATCTGTTAGATAAGGAGGAGGGGGGGTGAAGGCTGGACAGGAAGTGATGTCAGCTTCTGCTGGGCTCCAGCTGGCCGTCTCCACTCTGTCACAGAAGACGACAGAAGTTAACCTCAAAGGGAGCAGCAGGGCTGGGCATAGATGGTGCAGAATTAAAGCATCTTCAGGATGAAACAGTTGAAAAAGCTCAAACTGATATTGTAGGAATCCGGCAAACAGGTAATTTCCTTTTATTGCTTTTATGTTCCTCATTTGTTGCCTTAAATAAGTATTTAAAAGGTTTTTTTTACTCAAAAATGTGTTTCATTACTATGTCAAATGTGTGCTAACATGCTAGTTACACTTATTTACTTGTTCAGGTTCTAAAAACCAATTTGCATATTCAATTCTTTTGTCAGTATGGACATGTTTGGCTACAAAAGCTAAAAGTTTTTCCACCTAAAATTAAAAATTTGCAGGAAAAATGTTAATTTATAAATTGTACTTGTTTTAAAGTTTATCATTTGATGAGATTTCTTTGTTCTGTTAAAATTCCTAGAAAAAAATCAAAAGGTCAGAGGTCAGTGGTTTTGATGAAGCAGTTGCTTATCTGAAATGTTGATGCAGGCTTATATTGCTTCTTGTTTTTTTTTGATGACTTTGTGTGAGAAATATTTTGTTAATGAATAAACTTTGTTAGTTAATTAGCTTATCAGATGAGCAGCATAATTGATAAATCCCCATCTTGTTATACAGAATCCCACAAAACAGTAAACCATTAAAAACAAGAAAAACAACTGAACGTTATCATAGAGTAGATTTAACACAAAATGTTGAGGTTGTCTTGAGTCTTTTAACGATTGAGACCCATTCTTAGTGTCTAAATCAAGTAAAAGTTACAGTTTTCTGTCTTAAAAGTAACACAAGATGAAAAAATGAAGGTGCATCCTCCTGATTCAAGTCACTTTTTGTTAACTTTTAGCCTCAATCATCTAAGAGCCAAAATCCCCTGTCATCATCTGTTTTTCTGTAGGCCAAGGATCAAACGGATCAAAATGCTGAAACATCCCAGCAGCTGAATTTCTACTAAAAACTTTGACATTTTCTCTTTTCGTTTTGATTATTCTGTCTCTGGAGAGGTTTCAGGGCACGAGGACCTTAAAGCATCCAATGTTTTCCAGTTTTTGGTTAAGTGTGAGCCTCCAGACAGGCGTTGCAGCTGACAGGTGGCGGACAGGGCAGATGTAAAAAGTGGAGGCTGAGCCGCTCCTTCATGTTGTTCTGGGTCACCGTCTGTTGGCTGTAAAGCGTCAGTGTGATGTTATTCCAGCTCTGACTCTTGTTGTGACCTCCATTCATGAGAGGCGAGTGGATGTGGCGGCACGTCACGCTCTGACACGCTCCCAGCTGTAAATCTGTGGCACGTCTATAGATGGAGACAGGTTTATGCCCAGCTGCTGCTGCTGCTGCTGCTGTGTGTGTTTGTGAGTGCATGCTGGGCAGCTGGTTGGTGGTCAATGACTGAGATTCGCTGGGTCTGCTGCAGGCCAAACTGTGGAGGAGCCTTTGTGCAGAAACATAAACTCTATGTTGGTTGAGAAAAGTGCAAATTTAGCATCTGCTGCTTCATGAAAGCTCCACATGTCCAGTTCATTTAAAGAACAAATCCATTTTTAACGGAATATCAGATTTCTGAGAGGTTAGAGTTTATACAAAGAGCAAGTAGCCAATATATTTGAGAGAGTTGTATTCATTTTTGCACACACAGGTTTCCAGTTTTCTTTTGTACTCTGAAGTGACGATATGACCAATCAAATACAAACATTTGGCTCTGAGAACTTTTATTGCCTCTAGAAGCAGGGGTGCCCAAATCGATGCCTCCTACATGTTTTCCAGCCAATGCCGCTGAAGCTAAACACACCTGATCCAGATAATCAGCAGCAGATGAGGCAGGGTTTCTAAAACTAGCAGGAGGCCAGCCCTCGAGGTCTGGATTTGGGCTCAAGAGTCACGACCCTGTTTTATTTCCCTCATAGTATGCTTGTTTCACAACCATTTTACAGGCTTTTTTTAAACCACCTGCCAAATCACTACAATTCATTAAAAAAACCCCATCAAAACGACATTGATAAATGCTTTCACTGAAATAATGTGTGATCTTAATTGCCCCCCAGGACCCGGCCTATGCCTCCTTTCTCTTCGATAAGCTCCAGCGCCTGCAGTGTCCTCGACGTGGCCGCCATGCTTCTCCTGCATCCCGCTGTGACGTCTGCGGCACCACCGTCCAGCACCTGAGACACCTCGCTCTGTGTCAGGCCCTTGGCACCAGCAGAGGGATGACACCTCGCCCAGCCACCCCCAACATGGCCACCTCGGTGTGCCCCCCACCAGCCTTGGAGACAGCTTACGAGGGAGACGAGCACCTGGCCAAGCAGCAAGGCCGGAGCCAAGACGGGCAGCAGGTGCCAAGCGGAGCTCCGTTCGGATGGGGCGGAGTTCAGAGCACTTACCTGGGAGGGGGTGGGGCAAAAGGCCTGGCCACGGTCACACCTCTAAATGCACACAACTACCTCGAGGGGGTGTGGAGAGTGACATGCTGCAAACATGAGCATGCTACGGTAAGGAAGAGGCAGAAAGTGCGATTTGAGGATGAAAAGTTACTGAAGAACTTCTGATGGTTTTGGTGACTCAAAAATACCATAAAACATTTAAAGTGAAACCGGAAAACAATTTAAACCAACCACCTGAGTGACAGTGTTTGGTAATAATTATTGGTTAACTTTCTGAGGATTAGTGGATTGCATAACATCCAAGTGTCACAGTATTAGCTGTTGTTTTTTAATTACTAGACCAAATACCATATTTTCTGCAATATAAGGCGCACAACCCTTAATTTTTTTTCAAGTAATGACAGTGCAACGCATAATTGTGTTCCCAAAAATGTGGAAAATCTGGTAAATGGTAAAATTGAAGAAGGACACATTTTAATGTCTTTTGTGGAAGGACTGAAGACTTCTAGGATCTGTACGAATCGATGGAGGATGATCAGTCCTTGACTCATCTGTGCGTACAGTCTCCACTTGTGTTATCCTCCTTATTATCGACTGGCATGCACAGAGGAGCAGTGGCCTCGTTAGGGATCCTGCTGCTTGCAGCTGCGGGCTGATGACTCGGTTAGAAACCTGCAAATGAAGAGCAGCGCTCACTGAGAATCTGTGAAACACCACCCCCTCTTATGCTGAAGAGACCTGAAAGCTCGCCACTGACGTAGTCTAGCCCTCAGGCTGGAAGGTGGTTTTCAGAGCAGACAGTAATATTTTTTTTTTTACTTTTTTGTGTCAGACGCCATTGCATTCTTATCTCTGTGTTTCAGCCTGGCTTGCTTTGCAGAAACTCTGGACGGGCTGCGTGCTTTTCTAGCTCTGAGATGAAAACGAACCCGCAGAGAGCGGAAAGTGAAACGGGAATGGGAACAGGTGGTGTTAAGCTGATTAGTCTGTCGACAGCCAACAGGGAGACGGCATGATGTGGAAACAAGGAGCCGGCTGACAACCTACCTCACCAAAACTCACCATAATGGACAGAAAAACATTTGGAACTTAGAAGAACATCTATTTTCAGACCAACAGAAACCAAACTGAACATGCCGTTATTTAGATTTTTACATGCTGACTCCATCAAGAGCCACTAATGAAGTAAAGAAAATCGTTCCCACCCTGACTTCCATCCCAGAAGTCAATTCTCCCTTGTTTGAAGTCTGACTAAAACACCAAACAAACACTTGTCCAGATTTTCCAGAAACAAAATCCCAAAGTATGTTACATAAAGTAAAAATCAGCAATTACTTAAATCACAAATCAAGAACAAAAATCACAACAAACTAAGTTGGGATAGCTTATTCTGACGTAATGAAACATCCAGATGAAAGGCAATTCATCCCCGACACATCTTTACGCATTAAAAAATGACTATAAGATAAAAGCTGCTCATTGTTTGCCCACATACAAAGTAAGGGGTGTTTTTAAATTACCCATAAAGCAGATGGGGAACAAACCAAGACCTTTAAATTCTAGAACGATATGAGGATTTGTCCCCTTTAAAAGTTAGGATGATGGACTTGACCAATCAGGAATGAGTCGTTTATTTGTGTGTGAATGGGGCTTTAAAACGACCTCCTCCAATAAGAAACCTTTCAGCATCTAAGTTATATAATATAATATAATATAGTATAATATAATTTAATATAATATAATGATAATTTTACAATGAAAGTCTAGTGTCAGCTTTGCCTAGCTAGCACTGACCTAAAAAAAAAGAAAAAAAGCAAAGGTAAAAAATTCTTACGAAAAAAGAAATAAAGATACAACAAAGGCAGAAATGACTAAGTGTGTACAGCATATGTGCTGTTTATTTCAACTTCAAGGTATTCTCCTCATTTGTGCTTCTGTTGTGTCGTTTGTGTGTTTTGTCTCACTGGAGTTTTTGCTGAACTCCCCCTGCCTCCAGCTCCTTGTGTAATCCTGTTAGTTTGCTGAGTGTCACTGAGTGTATCACAGACACACAGCTAGGGAATGAATGTGCCAACTAACCTGTTCCAGTTATCAGTTTAATCCACAGCAACCAGAGAAACTTTAGAAAACAAATGCAATCCCCAAAATTAGAGAATGAGGACAATTGGAGGTATAGTTTGTTAGTGGTCTAAATGTTTTTGGTGGGACTGGCAAGCTCACCACGTGTACTATAAAATAGATTTTCCATCTTGACAGCCTTACTGTCTATTTGTGGACTCAGATCACTCATTATGAGAAGCAGAAACAGATTCTCACCTTGCACCTCAGCAGCCATGATGTGATGAAGCAGAACAGGAAGTATGGACCTCCACAAGTCTGTCATTATTAAATGACTTCCTGGCACAAATGTGCTGTTCCTGAAAAAAATGGAGACACGTTTCCAGAAATGTCGCCTTTGGGACTGGCTGAGCTGCTGATGCTCTCCATCCGTGATTACAAATCAACAGGGTTCTGTCATGGTTCTGCAAGCATAGGAACATCTGCCTAACAGTAATCTGATTACCTGGACAAGTAATTAGACAATGGTAGAAGTTTGAAGCAAAAGCACAAGGTTTTTTACAACTATGCAAATGCAAACAGTATGATTTTGACCAGCTCTGTCTTTTTCATTTACCCTGTTATGTGTTTGTGTTGGGTTAGGGTTCATCCTCGGCAGCGTGTCACATGACCTCAAAGACAACGATCCCAGTTAAACCGGAGGCTCAGAGCATTGCCACCCAGACGAGCCAGCCTCTATCGGGTGCTGCTGCTTTCTTCATCAGGTCAGTGAAGGCATGCATCGTTGTGGATGGCGCCTTTTATTTTGTTGCTTCCCTTTGTTTTCCTTTTTTTTCAGCTTCACTCATATCAAGGAAAAGTAACTTGTCACTCATAACAAAAAAAGTCTGAAATATTTTAAAGTACGTAAAGTAAACAAATTCAGGACAATTTATGGCTAAAATGTTTGAACTTTTCAAATGAAAGAAAGTGGGGCCAAAGATAGATTGTTTCTGTTGAGTTAGATCTGTCCCGTGTAGTGCAGCATTTTACATTTAAAGCATAATTAACCAATTCCTGTCATGAAACTGTTCCAGGAGGTGTGCTCTTTTGAGAATGAACTGTAACCAGAAATGTGGCCCATGGTTGGTCACAGCCATTTCTAGAATTTGTTGCTGCAGACCATATTTGGCAGCATTCTCTAATTATTTAGTGCTTCACTTGTTTAAAGTCAGTATCGTGATTAGGGTTCTGTATGCTTTAATTTTGCTTCCTGTTTTATTGTGAAAGTTAAACTAAACTTTTGCTATTATTACTAAGGTTGCCCGACCAGATAAATAAACATTAAACACTTATGCCAGAGTGTTACTTTACGAACAAAAAAAATAAAAATAAATCCCTCATTTATTGGGGGGTGGGGGCATATGTCCCATAAACCACTAGGTAAAATCTGCAAAGTAGGATTATTGATATTTTAAGGCTCTAAAACCCCTTACCACACACTTCCTACAACATTTTTACACTTTTGTCTCTTGTCTAAACCTTAAGTTCAAACCCTTGTTGAAAATAGGTCCAGTGTAACAGAATGAAAATACATATCTGCTCACAATTGAAGATTTACTCACAGGAGACAGCATGGATGAGATTAAAGGACAAGGTCAACAGCCAATCAGGTTGCAGAACACTGTGAGCTGTAATACTGAAAAACAAACAAACAAAAAGAAATGCATAGTTGTGCTAAAAAAAAAATCCACAAACAGCAGTACTTCAAAAGGTTAAATCGTGATATTCAGAGGAGGAGACACTATTCAAAAGAAGCAACTTTTTTTTTTACCAATGAGCTTTCTTACCATGTTTCTTCAAAGCTATGTTTTGTTCATACAACAAAGTGTGTTGCATGAAAGGATACAGACACGTCAGATGTCTGGGCAGCAATCCAGAGTGTTGTCGTTGTATCTCTCTATAAAAAGGGCACAGAGCTCCATAGCAAACATTAAATTTCCTATTTTCTTTTCTTTTTTAAAATTCCCAAACTGGTCTGCGTGTTTACAAATTTACCCAGTCTATGTTTTGGTGCATATAGATGAATAAAGTTTTCACTTTTATATGGTTAGTTAAATAGAAACTAGTGTAATGTACCATGACGAGTTAACAAATCAGACATCAACAGGGGCGTCAAAGGAGGAGATCGAAGAAAAGCGAGGAGAATCACTCTTTTTGAGTACAGATTTAGTGAGTAAATGCTGGACTACAGGCATAAAGGATTGAGTTTAAAACAGTAGGATTTGGTCCCTTTGAGCATAAAGCATTTCAAACTTTGAAATAATTCATATTCCTTCTTGATTTGAAGTAAACCTAGTGTGTCCACAAAACAAAAACCTTTAGTTTGCTGTCTAATAATAAAAATCTCTTTCTTGCTGATCAAAAAATGGCATATTTATGCAGAAAAGAGAGAAAAGATCCACCTCTTCTCACTCAGAGAGCACCATCGTCCCCATAAATGAGCTTCATTTTCCTGTTTCAAATTCAGCTGAGAGAGCTCGACTGAGAAGTCAAAGCCCTCCTCTGCTCTGCGTGCAGAGTATAATTGGCAGATTTACTGTTTCTTTTCTGTTGGTGTGGTTCGAGCTGTCAGAGGAGGTCTGTGGGGTTCAGGGTGATTTCAGCTCCATCTGCTTTGTGAGTTTGACAGTTTAAGCTGCACTCATTGATGCTGCATACCTGATGCTGGTGTGGCCAGGAAGCACATGCTGACAAGGTCAGAACAAACATCCAGTCAAAATCAAGATGTTGAAATGACAACAACTTAAGAAACACTGTACTTGACATCAAGGCAAGGACAGTGGTTTAAAAATAGACAGAGTTCTCAATTCCAATATTCTAATTGACTTGTAATAAAAGTTTTTGTCTGCCCTTAGTTTGAAGGCCAATAACTTTCTAAAGTTGTTAACAGTAAGAATAAGTTAAACAGTGCATACATTTAGGTATAATCTATTTTAAATTGTTGATCAATGTCACCTTTTTAACCCAATTTATTAAGACCTAAAAACAAATATTCCTCAACCAATCAAAAATGTAGCAGGGCTCTGGATTATTGTACTCTAAGACAAAAAGTCATGAATACGTTAATAATACAGACTTTGAAACATCCAGTGTTTGTTCTGATAAACAAAAGTATCATGAGCTTTTTTAACCACTTTTAGCTGAAGCAGTACTCTAGTTCTGCTTGAGGTTTATTCTAACTTTTGTAATAATGCTTTCTAGGGAGAGAAGATTATACCAAAAATCTGCTCAGCTGAAAAAGCAAAAGAAGTAGAAAGAAGCTTTCACCAAAGTCACAACAAAGTCCAGTTTACATTGTTAGAAAGACCCCAAAACATGAGAAAAATCCTCTTTAAGGCGTTACATTTTTCTTTTTTCTGTCATGCCATCCAACTCTCATGTGGGTCTTTTATTCATCTTCCAAACTGAGTTTGTCCTGAGCAGAGTCACTGGGATGGTGGAGCTAAATCAGCAACTGTGGGGCAAAAGTGTTATTTTTCTTTGTTAAGGTCCCCTATTTCAAAGTTCCTACTCTAAGTCTTTCACTCTTGCCTTTCCTTTTCTCTCTTTGCCCATGAACATTTAATGCTCCTGTCCTTCTTTGACCAACAATAGTCCAATTTCCAGCGACACCCAACAGCAACATCAACAACATTGGGGGACGTTGTTCTGTTCTTCATTTACATGATTGATTTGGTTTTTCCCCAGATATCCTTCTTGACAACTCTTAGCACTTAGCCATACTTGGGACGGGCACACAAAAGCACTGGATTCTGCCCTCTTGTGGTTACAATAAAACATTTAGACCAACCAGAGCAGCAGGATCTTTAAAAAGATAAAAGCCTTCACAAAATATGGATAAATATTTTAGCAAAGTCCCAACTTTTTAGTACAGCTTGTTAGCTTTTTAATTCACATGAAACAATTAGCATGACTGACTTAATTGTAATCGGCGTAAATTTATACTGCGCCTAGAGGCTTAAGGCGCTTTACAGCCATAGCCTCATCCACCCATGCCCACACACTGATGGGGGATTCACTGCCCTGCACTGGGGCCAACCTCAACCACCAGGGGCAATGTGGGGTCTTGCCCAAGGACACTTCGACACATAGGCAGGCAATTAATGCTCCAATCAGTGGTTGACCATTCTGCCTCTGCACTACAGGTCTCTCAAGATTATATGACTAAATTGTAAGCTTCTGAAGTCATTCTTTTTATTCCATTGTGTTTTTTTCTTGATTGTCATTTTAGCTCCATGCGGATACGATGGATACGATTAATGTGTGGTGTCTAAGTAAATACAAACATACAAATTCCATAGGAGCTTAATCTGGGACTGGGGCCCAAATCTAATTAACAAATTCAAAAATGCGATGAAGCAAATGTAATCTGGACCCTCTCCGTTGCTGTTTGTGCAGAAGGTGGACAGAGCAGAAAGGCTTCAATCACAGCGGGCGTGGCCCTGGCAGGCTCATGTATCCCAGTAAAAGATGGCTGAAATGAAGGTAACAGGGGAGCCGCTGATTGTGATGCCCAGATGGTAAAACATGTTAATCCCTACTTGGACAGCAGTGACATTCCATCTGAGTGGATGTCTGTTTGCTGTCTGACCCAAACTGATATGGATTTTTCCATATGCCCTTCAGTTTGATTTGCACATCCAGACGCACAATAAGGTTTCAAAGAGAATCTTCAGCTTCAAAGCAAAAACATACATTGTTCTCTGGATTTTTTTATACAAAGATCTTAGTGTAACGATAATATCATTTTTATTCTGAGCCCACGTTTGTGACCACATTTTTATTCAATATTACATAAACAAGACATTGCAAATGGTTCTCTTGTCACGTCATTTGAGCATGCCCATTCACAAAAACTTTTTTTCATGTTGCTGCTACAGCTGAGGAGAGATAAAATGTTACACAGATGACATGACACACATGACAACAATATTAAATTTGAATTGAAGGGCCTTTTACATGCTATACTTACATGCTATACTTAAGCCTTTTATAGTAAATCCATGTATGTTGTATATGATAATATATTATCTTTTGCACAAAATATATATATATATTTAAAAATGTAATATTAGTTATTTTCCTGAGATATTTTCCAACCCAGAAGTATGATGACTCGATCTCTGAAGCACTGGCTTTTGCTCCGCCCATTTCATGATGTCAACCTAGAGTCAGCCTCAGCTGCGTGTCTGTGTCTCGCTCACGAAAACAACTACATCCAAACTTTAGCAAAGATGGATGTTCATATTGTGCATTTTAAAGAAAAAGGTTTTAGTCGCTCACCACTAGCTCAACGGAGAAAGTGAGCGTTTACGTTAGCCTAGTGGTGGTTCTGGCAGTATAGACTCTTCCTGGAAGGAGTTGTTCTCGATCCAGACCAAATTAAGTGTATTGGGTCCAGAACAATGGGTTTTTCCAGTCTGAATAGACCCTTTGTGACATGTTTTGGATTTACAGAATTTAACATATCACTAATGGATGAATGGCAAAAAAACATTTTTAACCCTTGTGCTATCCTAGGCACTTTAACATTGGGAGTTGGGTCATCTAGACCCCCAAAGACAGAGCCCTGAACCTTTTTTCTTCAATGATTTGTGATCTTCACTGGTGTCCATGGATTACATGAAATCCTCTCCACCTTTATCCACATTTGTCATGGTAGGGAGAACACGTCAATGTAAGGGTGGGGTCATAGGATAGCACAAGGGTTAAAGCGGGTGGACGGGCTGACGGACAGACAGATAGATAGATGGACAGATGGCTGGATGGATAGATGGACTGAAGGGTAGGTTGATGATTAGATTAACTGTAAGTTGATAGTTAAATGAATAAACAGGCAAATGAATGGACAGATGGATGTATACATAGCTAGATGGACATATGAATAACTATTGAAGCAATGATCTTTTTAAGTTGAAATTAGACCCTACATATGTTTTTGTTGCAACCTCACATGAGTCACTGCCAGGATTAGATCTGTGTAAAATATGTCAAAGTATAAGAAAATGAAATAACCAAAACTAAAAACATGGACTTAAAATTCCCAAAACAAACAATTACCCTACAAGTAATACAATTTTCTTTGGTAACTGTCAAGGAATAAATAGGAGCCTGTGTGCTAAAGAGCTGCCTCTATCCCATCTGTAGTAGTCATAGTGTTTAATCAGATCAGTCTCACTTGCGTGGCTGCCTCCCTTAAAAGGAGTTTTCTACCTAATTAAGGTTATTCAAGAGTAAATCAGTTGGCCTAAATTGGCAATGTCTGTTGTAAATCAAGCAACTCACTCCACTAATGACAATTATAATCAGCATCAACTCTAATTAGGTGTGCCCAGGCTTTGGAGCACCGTTTTCTACTCCATCTTTATAAAGGGCAGCATCAATGAGGAGCGGCTGTTGCTCAGCCAATTAAAGACAGAAGACTTTGAAGGGTACCAGCTGAAAAATTAAAGCTGCAGGGACTGTTAAAGAACTTTTTGCTGCCTGTACTCATTGTAACACCAAAACAAAACCATACAGGGCAGAATAAACAAGAAAGAACAGACGCTTAGCCAAGCTTTTACATAAATTCAAAGTGCTCTTAATTCTTAATTACTTCTGTCACATTTTCTACTTTTACTGGAGTATTTATTTGGTTGATTTATCCCTTTTTTGAAGTATTGCTACTTTTACTAGATTACAATCATCAGATAGTGCCTCTGAACAAAACCGATGATGACAAGTTCTCGTCTCATCCTAAATAATGGACGTCCCTCTCGCCTTAACCCTCTGTTTCCAGCTGTGTTGAGGCTTAAAGCTGAATGTGGGATGAGCTTCGATCCCAAATCTGTTTCAAGTGAAGATGAACATACAACTTTAATAGTCTCATCAGCCGAGTCTCACAGAACTCCAGAGGGCTGAAATCAAGTCTTTGCGGGCACAAAAAGCAGGAGATGTTTTATTCTGTCTGTTAAGCTGCACTTTGTCCTTCGCTTTCTCTGTTGCAGTAGTCCAGAGGAGGAAGCTCTTTTGCTGGAGGGAGTATGATAAAGCGATGGACCACCCAAAAAGACAAGCTCTAGAAGAAATGCCACCACTATAACATAAATGTGCAGCTTGGTCTATTAAATCATACAAAATGGCCTGCTTATACACAACAATGATCCTAATAAAAACAAGTCTGTGTGGTTCTGCTTTAGCATATCATCTGGGCTTCACTGATTCACCTTTAAGGCTCATTTATCATGTGCAAAGGTCCTTAATTTCTCCATTTCTCATGCTTTCACCATAATTTTTGCATAGTGTCAAATAATAATTTATCTTCACCAGATGCAGCTAATAAACAGTAGAAAAAGGACAAGAGGCCCCTCCCTACTTGTCCTGTAAATACATATTCAAGATCAGGTGTTCATTGGGTTCTTGGTAAAGATCTGAATCTACGTCCTGAGGGTACAAAACTGCGGTTGTGCAGAGTGTGTGTGATGTCTGTGGCAATCAGTAAATCTTAAGCTTCGAACTCTTTTATTGTATATTGTCACGAGTGACTGCTGTTATTGGCCGACAATTTTACTACTGATTTTAAGGATCCTGTTAATAGTGTTGCAATTACTGAGACTGAGTGAACCTAATCGAGCCACTTTGTTAAATGAAAGGACGGATTTGATCACGCATTTATAAAAAGCTACAAGGATGGGTTGGATTTGGAGTTTCCAAAGATTGCTAATTAAAACAGACATTTCTAGTCTTTGCCAAAGACATATTTACTGTTAAACTGAAATGTGAATTTGTCGTCAATAATGGTACTGAGATATTTATATGAGTGGAGTTCTTCATTTCATTATTAACAGATAATGTATGGATTATGGAGTGGCTATGATGGAACAGATGATTAAATTCTTTGGTTTTTGACACAAATCAACTGTCTTTAACATGAAAAGAAAGTGTCCAGTTCTTACTGCAACACATTTATATTTGTGGTGTCTATGATGACAGTAATGTCCATGTTCGGTATTTGATATACGTAATGCTGCAGTCATTTGTTTACATGACTTTGTGTATTTAGCCAACTACTGGAAAAAAAAGGATCTTGTAGAAACTTTTGTTTTTTAGAAACAATCAACAAACTCAGAACTGAGATCACAAATCTAAGGTAACAAGTGGCTCATCAAAACCAGAACATGAAAAAAATATGTTTAAGTTAAGCTTCCTTAACAACTGGATTTATGGAAAATATGGAGCATATATGGAAAATAAAATAAAAATCTTGTGATTTGGTATCTAAATTTCTAGTTATCTATTATTTTTTTTGGGGAGGATGTCTCCGGATTTTTTTTTTTAGCATAGACTTGGACAGAAAAAAATAAAAAAAACAAACAGAAAATCTTCACTGAAGAGGGTTGAGTTCCCCACAAAGTGGGTCTCTGGCTTGTTGCCACTGATCTATTGACATTCTAGAAGGCAGACTGACTTTTCCAAAAGATGAAACAGCGGTGCCATTTTTATCGGCATTCCCCAAAATAAGACTTGGAGATGCCTCCTGGATCATGTTTAGGGTCAGATGTCAGAGAAACACAAAAGGGGTTTCTGCAAACTATAAACTGCCACACAAGAATTGTTGAAAATTTGGATGGAACCAGTTTGCTGCTCCGTTGAGAAGAGCATATATGGTATATGCTATAGCATTTTTTTTTAAACCAGGCAATACCGGATCTCTAGGTAATCCACTGTGGATGTTCTGGTAGTAGTTCTTTTTCTTATTGATGCCCATTTCCACTCAAAGCAGGGTTTGAAGAAATGTTACAGCAAATAGGCGCTGGTCTCCTACAAGGCAATCCAAAATGATTTTTGATTAAACTCTTATGCCAACTTCTGGAACAAACACGGTCCTTTACTTTATTGTATCATACCCAATTTGTATGTTCAGGAGTTTGAAGATTATTGTATTTCCTTACGCTCTGCAGGGGACTTGTCAGGCTGATGAGCACTTTTGTGTGAAATCCGGTGTATGCATATGTGCATCTGTAGTAAAATTGAAGTGGATCTGTTATTTCTAAATGACTAAAGTAGGTTTTAAACCTATCTGAAATTAACCTCTGTTTGATGCTCAAAGGCACAAGATTTGTATTTGTCAAATACAAATTCACTGACTGCACTAAAATGCTTCCCACTAACACAGGAATTTATCAAACGTAAACATAAATGAAAATGCATAGCAACTGTGAATCAAAACTTTTAGATTCTCCTCATGGTACAAATTGTTCAAAGCACTGAGAGTGGGTCATCAAATGACCCAAGGAAAACATGGCCCACATCCAGAGTCTGCAGTTAAAGCCAGTGAGCGAGCGCTGTAGCTGACCTGCAGGGACACAACCGGGCTGCTCTCTTTCCACTGCAGACATTTTCAGATGAAAGCTGGAGGGAAAATTGAGACACTAGCTGCTGTTTTTTTCTCCTCCTGAACACAACCCTTTTGTCTTTACACCGGGCTGCCTCTCTCAGAGCTTTTGTTTTTCTACTGTCACTGGGAACTCAACTGCCATTTGAAGACAGAACAGACACAGACCTCAGGAAGAGGGAAGTGAAAAAGTGATAACAAATAATCTTCTAACATTAATTTACAATGTTTTTTTGTGTGTCAAGACTGTCTTACTCATTAAATTATGTCACTGTAGAATCTTAATATATACAAATTTCTACCTGGCAAAATGCAAAAACTGCTTAACTTGTCAAAACTATTTATGTTTACCAAATTTAAATGTTCTATGTAAACATGAAGTCATTTTTTTATTTTATTTTTGATTTTATTTGCAGCAAAACTGGCAGGACAAATTGTCTTTGATCATCTTTTGATCTTTTCTAAAAACGTTTCCAGTGGTCGTTGAATTGCTAGGAATAGTTTCTTCAGAGTGGCAGTTTATAAATTCACTCTGAATTGTGGGCGAAGAGTAAGCCTGCCTTCAGTTCCCAGCATCCCTTTGTCTACACTTTCACCTGCTAGCTTACAGCCCTTTACAACCCCCACTTAACATTACTAGTGCAACAAAAATGATGAGCAATATTGGAGCTATCCAGCCATACAGTTTTGATCCAGATGCCAGCTCACGAGGAAAACAAAGACGTTCATGGATCTATTTGTCTTCAAGTGGATGCATCAGAATGGAGCAGAGTAGAGAGCTTGTGGCACGTCCAGCGTGCTTTCTATGTCACAAAAAAATGATTTAATGAAGAAATATTTAGAAACCCAATTTTGAGCTTAATTTTCTTCATAAATGTTCCACATCATTTAAAAAATGCCACAAGAGCATGTCATTGTCATTGCAGTGGGTTTTAAACTTCACCATAATTCATAAATAAAACAGCACAACTAGTCTAGAAGAATGATGGTTAAAAGTTTCAAAACTTGCGGTGGTTCTCTACCTGTTGCCGTTTGGCATTGGGGGGTTCTGGCTGCCGCTGCCGCGGCTGCTGCGGTGGGGGTCTTGGTGTGGGGGTGGCTGGGCACTCCCCCTCCTTCCTTTCACATTCCACCATCCATTTTAGAAGAACATAAACACTCACCTGAACACAGGTGTTAGCTCACCTTTACACTAATAGTTTGCATGATTGAATGAATGAAATATTTCACACCAGTTAGTTTGAAGGCATGGGTGTGCGTGTGTGAGCAATATCTGTTTTGTGTACATGTTTTGTGTACATGTTTTGTGTACATGTTGACATGTGGACATTTCTGCAGCTAGCAGGTGTGTTGATGGCATTTGAGTGTGTGTGTGGACAGGCCCCGCCCTTTGAGATTCACATTACACTTGAACCTCACCGTAATGATAAACATCCAGTAAAGTTGTTGCTTTAGGCTGCTTCATGGTTCTACCCCCCCCCCCCCTCCCCTCCTATTATCACCCTCCTCTCCCCCCTCCTCTCTAACATCCCTCTCTCTTCTTCCCTCCTTTCCTTTTCCGTCCGGTCCAGCACCAAAGATTTTCTAATATGATGGAATTTAATAAAGTTTGGCCTCAACTACAAAAGGGGTTTATTCAGACATTCCTCTGGTTTGTCTGAAGATTAATAACCCCTGTTGTTAAAGCAAAATATGTCCAACATAAGAGGCCTTCAGCTCTCATCTGTTTGCCCAGCTGTTGGACAGGACAAGTTAAAAAAAAAAGTTTCAAAACTATTTAAAAAATTGACATATTTTTTGTTACACATTAAAAAATGTCAATTAATACTTTTTAACCAGATCTCTACAGAAAAGTTGAGAACTGCAGTCCTGACTGTTGATTTTTACACACTAGACATTTTTAATTTTCATTTATGTCATCAAAAAATGTATTCTGCTGATGATAACACTTTTTTTTAAATCAACAAATGAATTAATTGATCCTTAATTTTTGTAAATAATGTGATGGCAGCTGTGTCTTTTTGTTTTTGTCATTCTCATCTCAAAAATTATTTGTACTTCAAATCAGCCCCCTAATCTGTAGGTTTTCTGCAAGGTTATCACACACACCAACACACACACACACACACTCAAACACACACACCGACATGCACATCCAGTCCACACACACACACACACACACACACACACACACACACACACACGTGTCTTTGAAGTCCAGCAGTGGGGGTGTCAGTCATCTCATGAAGTATTCATGCAGCATATCAAGTGTGTGTGTGAAGCCGTTTTCATGGCTGCTGCGTGTCGGCAGAAAAAAGGGCTGGGTTAGAAAAAGAGAAAGGAGGAAGGTGAGAGATGCAGAAGGACAGACAGAGGTAGGGAGGAGAAGGAGGAGGAGGAAGAGGGAGAAAGCCTGGAACTTCAGTGTTTCCTGGCAACCAAACAGCAGCGAGAGGCTGGAATCCACTTTATTTCTACCTCTTGTGTCAGTCCTTTCTCTCCCCTTTGCTACGGCTGCCTCCTTTCATCCCTCCTTCTTTCTCTCCACTGGAGTCAAAAGAGGAGGAGGAGGGAGGCTGGAAGGTTGGAGAGGAACAGCATTGCGATACAGACGGCAGGAACAGACCGAGGAGCACCAGGAGAGAGGAGAGGGTGAAGAAGAGGTGGCAGAAAAAGGGAGGAAGATTGGGCAGGGGAAGAGACTGACCAAGGAATTGATTTAGGATGGAGGAGAAGAGAAGGGCAAAGTTCAAGTAGAGGGCAAACAAAAAGGGAGAAAAAAAACTTAAACATTAAAGCAAAAGAGAGAAGGAGATAGGTAAAATAATGAAGGACAGAGAGAAATGTTAAGAGATTAAAATGTGGACAAAAGAAGGAGAACAGCCACCAATTGGAAATAAAGGTAGATGGACCGATACAAATGTCTGTATTGATGGACAAATGAAGAGATGCAAGTAAAAATGAATGGATGGCCCTCAAAATGTTGATTTTCCTCTGAAGAAGTGATTTACAACTTTGTTTTCCGGACCAGTATTTTAACTTTCCATGGCTGGACCCTGACTGCAGAGCAGGAGCGAGGAAACGGACGGATGGGAAGAAGTTGTGGACGTGGGTTCAACCGAGCAGAGCCAGAAAAGTTTGATAGGATTTACCTCCATTGAAAAAGCTGATGAGGAGTTAGTGATGGACGAAGGACGCATTTCAATTGTAGTGGAATATACCATTTTATGACAGACAGAATAATGGATTTTTATGTCAGCAGCACCTAATGATGTTTTAACACCCAATTGGAGCTGATGGGGTTTTAACTTTCTGGGAAAATAAACAATTAAGGAGATTGAAGACTTTTAATCCAGAGGAGTGAATACAAAGAAGACAAAAATGAAAGGAATTCTTCTGACTGATGCATGACTGAAACGATGAGGAGAGCCGCTACGATCCATGAACGTCTTGGAGTCTAAAGTGTCAAGAACCGCCCTCTCTGATGTATGGATAATCCCACACCAGGAGTTGGTGGCAGAACTTTAAAGTCTTTAAAAAGTTTGGAGCAACAAGTTGTTGACTTAAGGTCCCTAAAATTTTTTTTTTTTTTTTGAGTACATTTGGGACGGATGAATGCGTGCACCACAACTGATGTCCCTGGATAGTAATAGTTATTTTAGCAAATCTGAAATGAGTTTCTTTGCTGGGACCAGGTCATGATAAAAGCCAAGTTTGCCAGGTGGAGCAAGAAACCGATGGTCATTTCGCAGAACAACTTTAATGTCTCAATCTTAAAGAACGAAAGTTGGACCATCAGAACATCTGTTTTCCTGAAGGATCTTGAAGATTTTATTTCTGAATGAAGGTCTGTACTTGAATTCCTTTTCGCTGACGGGCAGTATAAGAACAATGTGGTTTTTGAAGATCATTACTGGAGATGAAGATGAGCAAACGCGTGGTTCTACATCACGGCAGAGAAGTCTGAACAGATAATGGACTGGAAAGAACTGTGAGTAAAACATTTTCAGAAAAAAAAGATTATGTTTCTAAAGTCCACTTGTTTAAATAAGCCCTTTTATCTGTTTTTGTTTCTGAAGCTAATAAGATCATGTTCTAATTTACACTGAGGTTACTGCTAAACTCGTTCAGCTCTCGGCCTGTTCTATAGGTGTCTGATGGGTTACACAAAATGCAGCGACTTGTTTTGTACTGGTCCTAAAGGAGATGCCGTACACTGGAGTGCCATATCTGAATTTTGTTACCTCTACCAATGAGCTTATGGCCAGTTTGGCAACTCTGAACTGTCAATGAAGGTTCTCATTCAGCCAGTCGAGGGTGTTCTAAAGTTGAGTCATGGTGTCTGGACTTGTTATGTTTTTTCTTGGAGCATTTCCAAGTGGCTTCTTCAGTTAGAGTGATGCGGGGTTAAGGCACATAAATCCTCCTAGTGGTTACTCACATTTCTGCAAATTTTATTAAGAGGAACTAAGAGGGAGAAGAGTGAATGTGACATCACAGGAATATGGGAGTGGTTGCACTGGACTTTTGGTCTTCTAGGGAACCAATGAGAGGGCAGCATGGCAAATAAGGAACAAATCGCATTTGAGGAATTCCCCATTGTTAAGGAAGAGCATTTTAACATAAAAGTTGATCACTGCTTGCAAAGCTAACAGCTTTCCACCCTTTGTTGTCTTTTCACAGTTTGTATTCACTTTTCTTTTGCTTAAAACTGCTTTATGAAATTTTAAACTTCACACTTTTTAAGAAAGTTCCCTTTGCCACTTTCACCCTTCTCTGGTTCCCTTCTAAGAGCTCTAACTATTTGCAATGGTTGCTCCACTAAACCTTTTTTCTTGGCTGCTGTACCCATGATTGCAAATGCGTTGCATTTGACACCACTGTTTTACTGCATCAGTTATTGTTCTTATTGATGCATCGTCTTATTTGCTTTCATTCCCTGGTCACATTCACTCTGTTTATTAGACATGGCCAGCTACTTTCCTCCTTGACGGCAGCATTTGCAAACAAAGCCCACACACACATATCAGGACTCTGGCCAATCAGAGGTGGACCTGCTCCTTGCCTTCATGATTGGTTTAAATGTGGATGCAGCTATAGAGGTGTGTCTATAGTTGCACCACAAAAATATTTACAGTTAAAGAGATGGGTTTTTGTATCCTGAACAACTGGGTGCAGTGGTGTGACCTGAGATTTTCTTGATCACATTATTGAGAAATTAGGTCACATGTTCGATTAATTTGGTGAGACTCCTATAGAGGCCAGTGTCTTCATTTTTAGTAGTCCATTTACAGAACATGGCATCAGTTTTGACTTCCTTTGCAGCTAAAAAGAATCAGTTCTTAAGCGACTGAATTAGTTAAATAAATAAATCATCAGCCATAACTGTTTTCAGCAGGTTTCTCAAGGAAAGCTATAAAACTGAAACAAGATTGTGGTCCAAAGACATGTAGGAAATGTTCTATTAAGCAGCAAAACATATTTAAATTTCAACACATAGGTGTCTGCAAGGTGAGGTCTTTGTGATTGCTACTATTCATTCTGTCCTGCTTTGTCCTTAAACCTGGTTTAAAACGCTGCCTGACTCCCTGAAGATGCTATTTACACAAATATTTTTGTGGAGTTTTTTGGAGGCCATCCTATTTCTCTGCAGAGATGAGGCTGAGTTCAGCTTAAGTTCAGATGAGTCTTAGCTCTGAAAGGACATCCATCTTTTTTTTCCTCCATCTCCTTTATGATCTTTATCTCACTTTTTAACTGCTTAAACCAGCCTTGGAGCAAACTGCTCCATAAAGACAGTTCATCAAAGGAAATTGACTAAAATAAATAGCGCCATTTAAATTAAATTAGCAAAAATGCTACAAAAACACTAGTAACACAAACTCACCAGCCACTTTGTTAGGTACACCTTGCCAGCTCCAGGTTGGACCCTTTTTGCCTTCAGAACTGCCTTAATCCTTGGTTGCACAGGTTCAAAGGTACTGGAAACATTCCTTAGAGAGTTTGCTTCATATTGATGTGTTCAGTGTCACCTAAATCACCTTTCTTTCCTATTCTGATGCTCAATTTGAACTACAGCAGATCATCAGACAGTTGATTGGCTGATTAGAAATTTGCATTAACAAGCAGTTGGACAGATGTGCCTTAAAATGTGGCGTGTAAATCTTCAAGTTCTATCTGCATCTCCCTACAGTTTTCATATGTTTGCTGTCTTACTTTAGTGATTCCCAGAAAACTAGTTGCTCTGACGAGTAAGTATCACTGTGTGGTGTTGTTACGCCACACAGACCTGCAGTGCTGCCATTTGTGCATCCAGAGTTGGACACGCTCTGCATGTATCCCTGCAGGCTACCCGCTGTCGTCCTTCATGGAGGCTGCAATTTCATGCTCTGTTTTCTGATTGGAACAAGAGGAGGAGAAGGAGGAGGGACGCTCTTCCTCTCTAATGATCTGAGATCAAGCTTCCTCAGCCCGGCAAGGGCCAACATACCTCTGGAATCTAGCGCTCCTTTCTTCTACTGTTTATGGAGCTGCATGGCATTATTTTGCTGAAATATTTTTGGAAAGAAATGGAAGAACATAGATAGAAGTAGAGGAAAATTACCTCTTAAAAGTTTCTCTATGTTAAGAACTCCTTCAAAGCCCTTTTTGGCAGCTTTAGGACTCTCAAATTAATTAATCGGTTCAGTTTTCACCTATATCCTATTGCACCTGTTCATAGTAGTTAGTGTGAGGTGTGCAAACCATAAATTCTGTCCCATCATGTCAAAAAAATTGGGGTCACAACAAATGGGAAATCTGCAATTTGGTACAAGAATTAAACATTAACTTTCTAAAATTTGTCTGTTTGTTTTTTGAATTTTGTGTCTTTATTGTTTCATACCTTCAGGGCGGCTCAGAAGCTCAGCTTGCCCCGCAGAAAAAAGTCCCAGCCTGAACCTTGCTCCCAGCCCGCTAAGGGTCCCAGCCTACCACTGCTGTATACGGGGGGCTTCAGCGGGGCTCTGCAGTTGTCCCCTCCTGCCGTCCCACCATGCCTCCTCAGAGCTGGGTCGAAGGTGAAGGACACGCCTGCCATGGGGAAGGTGAGATGTCTCTTTAACTTTTAAAGATTCTGACAAACTTAATGGATTTGGAAGTGTAAAAGTCAGAGGTCAAGAAAAATGAAAAGAACTGCCTTAAGTGAGCTGACCTGCAAAAAAGGAGGCTGCCAGCTGGCTTTTCTGAGCAGATCTGCTGCATTTATTGCACTGTAGAGAGCTTTTTTTTTTTCCAATCAGAGAGCATTTAAGCTCAAGATGAGAGAAAACTCCTGAAGGGAATTCCAACGGACTTTATCAGCATTTATTTAAATGTACAGGACATATGGCCAGAGGTAAAAATGTAAAAAGGTATCAAAGGTAAAAAGAATAATTGCTTTTCAATATATTTTTTAAATCTTTATCAGCCATTTTGTTGGCTCAGAACTGGCCCAGCTGTGGTTTCAGCAATCACACAAATCTCTGGAAATCCAATAGTGGTTGTTTGGTTGTTTTCAAGTGACATATTTATTCGTCTGCTAAAATACAACACTTTAACAGAGGTTTTTTTTTTTGAGGGGGGGCAATTGTGTATCATTTTAATGGCAATGGTTATAACAGCCTGTCAGCTATGTTTGACTTGACATTCTGAGATGTTTGCTGTCATGTTTCCAATTATAGAAATGCGTTTATGAGTTCTGGATAAGTGATCAAGTTTTCCGTCTCTTAACATGAGACCAGACCATGAAGCTAGAGGCAACGCTGCAAAATCCAACCAAATTCAACTTCTTTTTTTTTATATTCAGAAGAAATAGAATATAGAATATCAAGTAAAAAAATAGAATATCAAGTAAAGCTTACAGAACAAACAAACAAACAAACGTGTTTCCTTATTAAAATGCATGAAAATGCTCAAATTTGGTTGACTTTAAATAAAAATTGTTGTAGCATTTAACATCGTCCGAAGTAAAGAGTGACAATTTTCCCAAAAGAACCAGCACTTGTTTTAGATGAGAAGGATTGAATGATTTTGACATGCTGTTTGCACTCAGGTCCGGGTGGCGGTTCGGATTTGCTCTGTCCCCAACCCCGGGTCTCCAGAGTCCATGTCCTTCCTGAAAGTGGACAGCAGAAAGAAACAGCTGACTCTGTATGAGACAGCATCAGGTGACCCCTCTTCTTCCACTCAGAGGAGGTCCTCTGCTCCTGCGCCCAAGACCTTCAACTTTGATGGAGTCTTCTCACAAGATGCGTCCCAGGTGGGAGAAATTCCAGTCTTTCCTTCTGTCGGAGCATCTTTTATTCAACTGAAGGTGCTTTTATAGTGAGCTGCTAATTTTTTCGTCAAGAACAAGAGTAGATCATTGGTGGGGTAACAAAAAGGTGACAGTTTTTCATTAAATATCGATATAAAAAATCATTTTCCGAAATCAAGCCTGTTACCGTTTTTTGTGCAGCTCCGTGGTTGGTTGGGCTGCACGGTGGTAGTGGTTGGCACTCTTGCCTCAAAGCAAGAAGGCCCTAGTTTGAATCCCAGCTGGATCCTGCCAATGAAGAGTTTGCATGTTCTCCCTGTGCATAAATGCATGAATCCCACAGTCCAAAAACTTGTTTCATAGGTTAATTGATTACTTTAATTGCCCTCATGTGTGGAAGGTGTAATGTGAGTGTTTGGGTGACCTTGCACCGGAATGGCGACCTATCAATGGGGACCCTGACTTTGCCTAACATTGGTAGGATAGGCTCCAGCATGTATGTGATCCTGAAAGTGGTTAAGCGGGTTTGGAAAATGGACAGATAGCTGGTAATAAGTTATAGTGCTCCCACTTGAGCAGCTGTTGTCACTACTTGAGATTTTCATACAGTTTGGTTTCATGTGAAAGCAAACTAAAAAAACAATTTTTTTTTACATTGCCCACCTGAACAACAGGCTGTGACAGTATGAAACTCCTTTTGCATTTAAACTGGAAACACTAATCATTGCTAATATTTTGCAAAAAAAGTAAATACTTTTTAAAATTATTAAAAAAAAAGGCATCAAAATAGGGAAGACTGGTTGTAAAGTCTGGCTTCTGAACGGCAGAAAAAAAGAAAGCTCTGAGAAAAATTTACAGACATTGGGAGTCAGAGTTTCCACAAAGTAAATCCAGAAGACATAAATTCTGATAATAAATTCCAGGCCGAGCGCCAGAGTTGGAGCTCTTCATCAGTGAGGTGTCACCTCTGCAGCAGCTTGTTTTTCCCCTCAGAAGACAGATCACAGAGTGTCTGCGTGGGTTTGAGTTCACCTCAAGAGGAAAAAACTGCCTGCATGTAAAACAGCAGACTCCAGTAACATTTCCCTTTTCCATATTCTGGATTTGAAGATCCAGAAGACTGAGTTTGAACTCAGGTTGAACCTTTGCACTCTTTTATTTCTTCTTTGAACAGATTTTCTTCTTTGTGGTGACAGGGGTTTCTTATTGATCTAAATTTTGGGCGATGTTTATAACTTTAGCATCTTTTGAATCCTTTTTTGCAGCCTTGATTTTAGTTTTTAATTTTGAGTTCAAATCTATATCATCCCCTTTAAATGATAAAGATTTTGTGGGTTCAGACTGTATCTGTGTGCTGACAGGCTGAGGTGTGCTCGGCAACGGTGGCGGAGGTCATCCAGTCTGTAGTTAACGGAGCAGATGGCTGCATATTCGGCTATGGACACGCCAATCTAGGTATTTATATATTTCACAACTCACACACCTGTGCATTTTTAACCTCATGCATGCTCTGGCTCCACCCTCCCCAGGTAAGACGTACACCATGATTGGTCAGGACTGCTCCACACAGAGTCTGGGCGTGGCTCCCACAGCGATCTCCTGGCTCTTTAAGGTGATCGAAGAGCGCAAAGAGAAGTCTGGAACTCGATTCTCTGTCAAAGTGTCGGCGGTGGAGATCTCTGGAAGGGAGGAGACGCTGACAGACCTGCTGGCTGACCTAGCAACATCAGCTGGAGGTCAACGGGAGGCACGAGGCACTACAGTGGTGCTGCGAGAAGACCCTGTTTGTGGGTCCCAGGTAGGAAAAGGTTCATCCTATCCTCCCTTTTTTCAAAGGATGCAAAATAAAGAAACAAGCAAGTAATCAGTAATATAATGTGAGGACAATCAGGTTCCAAGTTTTAGAGAAACAATCTAAAGCCTTAGTCATGTGCACCTGTTTTGGGTTGGCAGGTAGCATTAAGGGTCATAGCAAAAAGCAGAAACATCTTAAAGGGAGCACATGTGTGTCTTGTAAGGGCTGCTCGGTGGCAAAGTGGTTAGGGCTCTTGCCTAAGAAGGCCCCCGGTTCAAGTCCTGGCTGGGGGACTTGAAACAGTACAGCAATGGGGGACCTTTCTGTGTGGAGTTTGCATGGGGCGGTCGTGGTGCAGCGGTAGGTAGGGCGGTCGACCCATGATCGTAAGATTGCAGGTTCGATTCCCGCCTTGCACGCCCATGAGTCGAAGTCTCCTTGGGCAAGACACTGAACCCCACCTTGCCTCTGGTGCTTCACAATTGGCAACTCTAAATTGTCCATATGTGTGAGTGTGAATTATGGGTGTGTGATTGTGGCCCTGCGACAGACTGGCGACCTGTCCATCGTGTCCCCTGCCTTCACCCACAAGTGGCCGGGATAGGCTCCGGCAGCCCTGTATCCCAGAAAGGGACAAAACGAAAGAAGATGAATGAATGAATGAAAGGTGTGTCTTGAAGTACCCTTGAGACTTATACAGAGAATAATTGACCTGACGACATGAAAATGGAACGTACGATAGTCATATGCGTGGTTATCGTGACGTGTTTGTAAGGCTAATGTAGGTCTCTCGCTCTTATGGTGTATGGGTGATGTCGTAGCACAATGCTGTATGCATAAGATGTGCAGGTGACACGTAAGCATGACGTACACCCAAAGGATGCCCATGCAAGCTACACAGAGTCTGATTTCCTAATTTTTAACAGTCAGGCTGCACTCAAGGAGCCCCCAAGGAGCATACCTGTATCACACCGACACCGTTAATCTACTTTTAGCGCAGTCCGTTGGATTTTTGGGGGTTGAAAAAATGAAATATTTGCACAACCCACCTGCATCTCACCTTTTTCACCTTATGTATTGTACAAGTGTTCGCCTGCAGCATGCCCTTAAAAAAAATGTGGCAAACATTTTTACTCTCCTCACTCACCGACTCTACAACCTTGCTATTTTGCACCGGCTATCTGTGTTCGCAATACAGGTTTACCCATTTTTACCAATTTTTACCCCGCAGACAGCGCATATCCACCCTTAAGGGCAATTGTGACTAAGACATAAGCCACGTTTGAAGAATTTGGCTACAAGTGTAAGGCAAGTGTCGAGTCTCACTGGTAAAATTGGAATTTTTTTGAAGTTGGTCTCACAGTTTTAGAGAAAAGAGGTTGCTTGTTTGTGTAGACAGTAGAGATTTCAGAACAAGTTCCAAAACATGAAGCAAACATAAAACCTGAAATGGACTTACTTGCAAGAAAATCTAAATGCAGTTTACCAACGTGGGGATGCAGGTGGATTGTTCAAACAAACAGGGAGTAAAACATATGAGAAGGTATGCAGTAGGCCAACCTTTTGAGTAAGAAACTCACCAAGAATCAGGAAAGCAGCAGGAAGGATCTCATTTAGGAAACAGGTGAGCCAGCTGCTAGAGAGCCACAAGAGAGGAACCAACCGAAAGCCCCACAGTAACGCAGATAGACGTGATAGATCCAACCTGGATCCTGACAGCGTTTAAAGTGAACAAAGATCAAGCAAAAGTGTGAAACTCTTTGGTAATCTCTTCCAAATCCATCTATTCCTCATTTAGACCGTCCTCGTCCAAAAGCATGCTTACAAAACTGAGAGCTTTTTGCAGAAAACAGGGGAAATTAAATCCTCAAATAGACTCAACTTTTATTCTGTCTGACAAGGAAGTCAGGTCTGAAGACGGGACATGTGAGACTTACATGAAACACATCCAAATCAGCCTCTTCATTACATCTACATACCTCACATCTTGTCTTTGATGCTTTGGGTTCCCATCTTCTCCGACTTTTATGCAAACATGTTTATTTTAGGCAACTTAAGGAGTGAGGTGCAAAACAAGAACAAACTAGGTCAGAATCACATTTTGAGATAAGAACTAATAAAAAACTGGCTCAGAAATTAGAAATATTAGGAGCTAGATACAAATAATATAAGAAAAATACAGTTTTTATTCGAACATTAGGAAGGAAATGTAATGCAAAAAAAGTTGGGGTCTATTTCCAAAACTGTGAATCCCATTATGCTTCTGATCTTTTGCTGCAGAAACTGCCTCTGTTTTTGACATGAATATAAAAAGAGTAAATCCTTTGAATGAGTGACCTCTGCAGGTAAATGATGCTATGAGTTTGGTTTAAGATAAAGTTTTGTTAGGTTTCAGATAAAAAGGCACAAAGAACAACCAACCATTTGCACTAAGCCTCATTGTCAAAACTACTGTCTTTTCAGCTTTTGAACCAAACAGAGCTTTGGGTGACCACTGCTGAGCGTGCTGCCTTTTTTTTGGACGCCGCCCTGGCAGAAAGAAGGACTAATCATGCGCCGAGTGACGAAGAGGCCCGGAGAAACTCGCACTTCCTGTTTACTTTGCACCTGTGCCAAGAGAAGCTGGACAAGAGCAGCAAGGCAGCAGGTCAGATATTGTGATACAGAGTCTCCAGTACAGATAAACGACAACAATCCATATTTTACACAGTAGGACACACAATACAATCACCATAACACAAAGACAAGAACAAATATTCAGATTTCCACCTAACTCCTGTTGGGAAATAGTAAATAAAAGCCAGTCTGACATAAGGGAAAGAAGTGTATTTCTTTGATGTATAATTCTGAGGGCCCTGTGACAGACTGGCGACCTGCACAGTGTCCCCTGCCTTTGCCCACGAGTGGCTGGGATAGGCTCCTGCAACCCCGTGCCCCCGAAAGAGACAAAATGGGTTTAGAAGATGAATAAATGAATAAATGAATGAATGGATGAATAGAATTCTGAGCCATAGCAACTCAACCTATAGAAAACCACTCTCAATTATCTCTATAAGAGAGCCCACCTAAACTAAAGCTTCAAAGAACCAGTGTTTTAGAGATAAAGGAATATCCATCTATCAATTTTCTAGACTTGCCAAATCCCTTTTGGGTCATGGGATTGCTGGAGCCTATCCTAGCCACTTTTGGTTGGGGATGGGTCCGGGTAGACCATTGAAAGATTGCCACACACCACAAATTCATACCAAAAGACAAAATAGAGGGACTATATATAAGGAGGCTGGGAGAGCATGCAGGCTCCATACAGGAGGGATTTGAACCAGAGCCTTGTCATTGTGAAATGAGATTGCTAACCACTGTACCATTGTGTAGCCCCTTGAAAAAAAGACTTTAGGTACTAAAATAAATGGACAAAATGTGAAATATTTAAAGGTTTGCAATTAGATAAATGTCTCACTCTTTTTAGCTTGTATTTATTATTTTTACTTTTTTTTTTAGACATAACACCGAGTAAACTTTTTTTTTTGCCTTTTGCAATTTACAAAGTGACTTGTCATCAGTGAGGGAAAACTTTGTATCCAAACAGTAGCCTTAGAGTTCAACAGCTTCTCCTCCTTCATTTGTCCTGCAGCTGGTTTCCCACTCTGCTCCTTCCCCCACATATTTAGGTTCTAATTAGTCTGATGTTGAATCGCAGGCTTGCTTTGCAAGATCATTTACAAGCTTGGCTAATGCCACCCCCGCCTGCGTCCACCTGTCACCGTGGAGACCCCCGCCACACTCATTAGTGTTGAACCATCTCAGTCCACAGCTGGAATAAATCTGCATGTCTAATGAGGCTTGATGACCCATGTTGTGCGGCGTTTGTAGAGCGCTGGTACATCTTGCTGATGCAGGCATTTGAAATTTCAATAAAACCTTTTAAAGCTTATAAACAAAAGAAACTCTGAAATTTAGGGTTATTTACTTACATTATGTAAATTGTGACTCAATTGTTTTTAGCAAATCTATGAAGCACTTTTAAGTTTGAGGGAAATTGTTTTGGGAAATCTTCAACCTTTTGTGACATTCAGCAGCTTCGAGCTGTTGTTGCCGTTAAGTGTTGCTTCAGCTTCTGCAGTTACTTCAATAGACTAACTGTTGCTTTGTGATTTCTCAGCTGAATCCAATCTGTGGTCTCTCTCAGTTTTCACCTCCGTGCCCCTGTCTTTTACGCCTCAACCATTTGTTTTCTTTCAAAGTTAGATAGGTCCCCCCTTTATTATGTCCCACATGGACTCCTTTTGTTCTTGTTCTTTTCCTGGCCTCAATCAGAACAAGTTCCCTTCACTTGGGAGCTGGTTTGGAAAGTCACTCAGGCTTGCTGGAGTTTAACAAATAATGACTTTCATCACCTCTGAGACCTTTGTTGGGCGTGAGCTGACTTCGTCCAGATCCAAATCAATGGGAATTTCTCTAAGGCCTTCTATACTTCTTGCGCCTGTAAAAGCAGCAAGAGCAGCTTCGTTTTTGCTGATGACAAAATTGTTTGATTCCAATTAACAGATTAACAAGAATATGGTTTTGTTGAAGGAAGATGAAATATTGAAGCCAAAACTGTTTGTTTGTTTCTCCTTTTTTGCCGCTTTGATAAATGAAACATTGAAGCATTTAATCAATTATTAAAATCTGTATTGATGGTGGAGCTGTCCATAAGATGATCAATTTATTGAAGAACCCTTTTCAGCTGTGATGAGCACTTAACATGGGAGTGCTAACGTTGTTGTCTCAAACTCAGTGTCGGGCCGCAGCCGTCTCCACCTCTTGGACCTGGGGAGCTGCGAGACCGACATCAGCAGGACCAGGGAGGGCGGTGGAGGTCAGTGCCTGTCCCTGTCCGCGCTTGGGAACGTCATTCTCGCCCTTGCCAATGGAGCCAAGCACGTTCCCTACAGGTACCAGCTCACACTCCCAGCATCTTAATAAAACCAGGACAGATGGACAAGTGGTCCCAGTGAGGGCAGAGCAGTGGAACAGGCTGACAGAATCCAATGCATTTTTAATGAGTGCTCAGCCAGTATTAAATGATTGTTTATGCTGATGAATAAGACACTTTGTAATGCTAATTGATGACTACGGTCATTCCTTTGGGTGTCTATTAGTCAAACTCATTGTTCTGTGGAGCTGTCTTCATTTTACTTCCTTTTTAATTTTTTCCATAGAAAATGTAATTTTCTTCTGCCAAATATGTTTCCACTCATTTTTATTCCATTTCAAAACTGGTTAAGAGAAAATTCACTGAGTTAAATGTTAGAAAGAAGGCCAATATAAAAGAAAAACAGCTGAATGTGTTATAAGTTAATGGATTTTTAGGATAACCATTAAGCCAAAACAAAAAAGAGCCTCTACTGCTAAACTCCACTGTATTTGTATTTGTTTAAGTGTGTTTGTGTAGGAAATATACTTCCAAAAATAACAAATCTGAACCCCTGGGTCTCATCTGTAAAACACAATTTAACAAAAAAAATCTGCTACACAGGAAATCACAAAAAACATAGCCATCATTATTATCGGCACACATCTGAATTTTTGTTGTTTTTGTTCGAAATATTTTCAGTGATAAAAACATAATTATATTATTTTGTGTTTACGATACTGTAAGTGAAGCTTTCAAATAATAAACTTCTGTCATTTTCGGTTTTTATTTTGTACACATCTGAATTAAATAAGTAGGCAAAAAATTTACTTATTTGATAAGCAAAGACTAAAAAGTGTGATTTATTGATATCCGCTTTAATGCTAATGTTAAACAGAAAACTGGAGAAGCTTAGATTGATATGTAAATGAAGTGATTCTTAATGCAATTCTATTCCAAAGGCAGGATTTTTATATGTCTGCCTTCCATAACATGTGGTGTGAAGTTCAAAGTAGGCCTCATGAAAGTGAGATGAGCTATCGTTCATATTCTTTTTTTTTTTGGCGATCTGTGGCGGCTCCTGTGTGGTGTAATGAGTGGTCCCTGAGATCCTGTGGGGGTTCCTGGGACCTGCCATGCGTCTTTTTTCTTCACGCTCTTTATTTGTGCCTAACGAGGGGGCTTCTTGATGTATTATTCAGGGACAGCAAGCTCACCATGCTGCTCAGTGAATCCCTTGGCAACATCAACTGTCAAACCACGATGATCGCTCACATTTCCGACTCCCCGACGAACTACATGGAGACTCTGACCATCGTGCAGCTGGCCTCCCGCATCTACCGCACCAGGAAGAAGAAGACCAAAGTACTACACCTTTTCTTCAAATTTCTCAAAGCATTTAGATCGATTTTCTAGATGCAATAGTTGAATAAAAATGTTCTTGGTTAAAGCTTTTGTTCACACTGATGTTCTCAGTCTAGTTACTGTAGATCGATGTTATCAGGTCATGGACTCATTTGTTCATAAATCAGAGAGAATATTTGTACTCTGAGATGACAAGTTGTCAATGACGGTGTTCCTGTAGGGTCTTGAGGGACTCTTATCTCATTCATCTAACAGGTTGTATTTATATTTCATGCAGGGTAGAAGCCAGTGCACTTCAACACATCTTACAGACATCAGATTAAATTCAAGACATAATTTGCTTCAGATTTTTTTATACCAGTCACTCTAGACATGAATTTACCCAATCATTCTGACCCTAACAGACACCAGGTTATAGGATGAAGTAAGTAAACACAACAGTCAGATATTGTGGGATGACTACACTACCCAGAATGCCTAGAGGGGCCTAGAGTCAAACAATTGGTCCGGTGTGTTAATGGGAAGTTTCTCTGAGGATCTGTGTTGTTCTTCGTGTTTGCCTCTTTAATCTGAAATCAACAGCCTTTGCAGAGGATGCAACACTTGTCATGAGTCCAATTTTATTCAACTAGTTGATAATTACTCTCAGCATTGTTCTGTTGCTACACATAAAAAAAAAAAAAACTTTCAATTTTTCTGTTCTTGAGCTCCTGACAACGAGAGCTGTAATGCTCAAACAGTTTTTAAGCAGTGCATCTTACCAAAGTTGTACTAAAACATTTTGACAAATTTTTGAGCGCTGTGAACAGCACACCAGTTAATAAGAACAACAAGAATTTACACATAAGGCTCAGTAGGTGATAAAGTGCACTGTCAATTTCAGAGAAAATAAAGGAGTTTAAATGCGCCTTATTGTCTAAAAATCCTATATTTTGAAATAGTATTTTTATGCTTACTTCATTTTCTTTTCTGCAGTATGCTTCCAGTTCATCTGGAGGAGAGAGTTCTTGTGAGGAAGGCCCATCTCGTCGACCCCCTCATCTTCGACCTTTTCAGACTTGTGGTGTGACTTTGAGTTCTGGCAAGCCTCCACTGTTCTCCAGTGAACCAGACTACACCTCCAGCAGTGAACAGTCGTGTGACACAGTCATCTATGTCGGACCAGAAGGGACTCCCTTATCAGACAGAGAGCTGAGTGACAATGAGAGCCCACCCTCCTTTGTTCCCATTATTCCTTCTTTGAACAAAAAGCGAGTCAAGGATCCACCCAAATCAGATGGAGACCATTTAAAGTGCAACACCTTTGCAGAGCTGCAGGAGAGACTTGACTGCATTGATGGTAGTGAGGGTCCTACCACAGTTAGTACAGAGAGCAGAGCAGCACAAGCTGAAAAGACAGAAGCTACTAAATCCACAGAGGGATCTAAATCTAATAGGATTTCCTCCCATAGTTACTCAGAAGTAACACTGACAGCAAATGAACCTACACTTAGAGAATCTAAACTCCCCTTGGCTGGATGCCTCATAGATGCTTCCAAAAGGACAAGTGCAGATGGGGAGAAAATCTCCCCCATCTCTTCTCAGACATGTCTGATAGGACCAACTGAAGCTTCTTCATATGATCCAGAACCTGTTGTGCGACAAAAGGTTTTTTTCAGTGGAGGTGTACCCAAGCCATCAGATTCACCATCCCCACCAACGACATCCAAGGCTGCTATGGTGTCCAAAGAAAGCTTGCATAGAACTCCCCCAGTAGGCATGTGCTACCAGACATCATGGCAAGGACAACCTCTGGGTTTGTCTGATGCAGACAGGGTTCATCAGACCACCAGATGCCCCTTGGAGTTCAGCAACATTAGAGCAGCTCTGTTGGGAAGGTGCTTGGACATGGACTTGCTGAAGACTACAGTCACTCTGCAGCAGCCTGTGGAACTGAACGGGGAGGATGAACTTGTGTTTACTATTATAGAGGAGCTTCCTCACAGTCTTGTCCCAGATAATGGCCGTCCTTCCAACCTCCATACCTTTAGTGCTGACTGCTCGTTGCAGGCCTTAGCTCCGGTTCACCATCCCGTTAGCATAATTACCAGCATCAACGATGAGTATGACGCTTATACAACTCAGCACAGAGAAAAAGAGGTTGACCTCCAGTCATCTGCTGGGTCACATCAAACAGAAACTATTGCCAAATTTTCAACAAATCAAAATGAGAGCATTGCTGCATCAGATATGTTTCATGGACTTCAGCCGCATGGCCTAAAAAGCTCTTTCAATGACAGTGGCATCTGTTTTTCTGAGCTAGATAGTTATCCCACCACCCCTAACAAATATCCTTCTACCAAGGGGCCTTCTTCCCCTTGCTCATCTTTCACTAAAAGCTCCCCTAAACTAAGAGCACACACTCTAAATGTTGCAGATACAACCCAGACTTCCCATCACACCACCCGTTCAAGTCTTCCCAGAAAAACTAAATCTACCTCAATTTCCGCTGTGGGTTGCAGCAGACAAGATAGTAGACAGGATGAACTTCTATTTCAAGAAAGCTGTTATATTGATCCCAGAGAGCTAGAGTTCTTTTCAGCAACTAAGCTATCAAAAAATGGTACTACTCTTGTTTCCTCTAAAAAGACTGTTGGAAAGTTTAACAGCATACCTCGATCTCCAAAGGCGCAACCACTGTCTTCAGCTCAGAGGGTTGTGGATGGCTGTGAGAGGTCCAGCAGCAGAAGAGGAGATACTTTAATAAAGCTCCCCCAACTTACCAGAGGGGCAACAACCCTGGGAACAGTCTCCACCCCACATGCTGCTGATTCAAGGTGGGTAAATGAAGCTGCATCTGCAATCAAGACCGTGAAGTTTTCATCACTAGGCAAAAAGCCAAATGGACAAAGAAGTAGTGCAATGTCTAGGTCTGGATCTGAAAACATCTGTCCTGCTTCATCTGCCAAACAGTCCAACCAAGAACAAAAGACAAGGTCTCCAAGTGCCTTAAAAACAAGCATTGAGAGTGGAAGATTTACTTTTCCTAAAACCTCAGAAGAAGAACTCACCGTGAGGTTCCGTACTGATTTATTCAATCACAAACCTTCTGGTTCCAAAACTGATCACGGTTCTCCAAAGAAGTTACTGAGTCTAAAGATCAGAGAAAATAAATCAGATTCTGCAAGATTATACCAAAATCAGGGATCTTTTGAGAAAAGTGAGAGTCTGGCCTTTGCTGGCTCAAAACCAGAGATGTTAAGGCAAAGTAGCAATGCAGGAGCAAGCAGTAGGCTTATTAGATCAGTGCCTAAACTTGGGCTTCCAGGCTCAACCATAGCTTCTTCCTCCCATGTTTCATTTGCTGCCTCTGAAGTTGCCACCAAACTGGGGCAGGTCCGTGGCAGCTCCCGAGCTGTTGTTTCTGGTGGACCAAAGCCTCAAACACTGTCCACCAGCAGCTGCAAAAACGTAAGTTTCCCACAGAAGCTTCCTGAAACCTCTGCTGAACGCATCACCAACCTTCCTCCAACTGGCAAATCCACCATTTGCTCTGGAACAAGAACAGGAAGAGGCACTGTAATGGGCATGAAACAAGCCATCAGCAGGGCAGCTAATAGCCGTGTCAGTGAACTGGCAGTTGGGTCTCCAAGGAAACAGCTGAACAAAAAACCTGAAGTGACAGGAAGTGACGGTGCTGGGACTGCAACAAGTAGCATCATCAAGTTGCCACAAACCACTATGCTGCCATCGCCTTACAGCAAACTTACATCACCTCGTAGGCCACAGCGCTACAGTAGCGGCCATGGTAGTGACAACAGCAGCATCCTAAGCGGAGAGCTGCCCCCTGCCATGGGCCGCACTGCACTGTTCTACCACAGTGGAGGAAGCAGCGGTTATGAAAGCATGATCCGTGACAGCGAGACCACCGGCAGCACCTCATCGGCACACGACTCCATGAGCGAGAGCGGGATGTCCAACAGAGGCCGTGTTTCTAAATCACCCAAAAAAAGAGGAAATGGTAGGTTCAAGTTAACAGAGAAAATTCTCATATAAATATCCAGGGTGGAGAATTCATGCTACCTTATTTCCGTTATATTCTCCATTTCTGTTGTCACCATATTAACATGCAAAGTTTTCTGTTCTACTCTTGAATTTTGTACAACTTCCCTTTTATTTGTTTACTTTAATAAAGTTTAGACCCAACTGACCAAACATGTTTTCCTCTCTCTGTGGGTCGATGCCATTTTCCTTAATTTTTTTTGGACATCTTTCTTCCTGATTTGATATCTTTTATTTTTCCTGTTTGAAGAGTTCTTTGAGATTTCCATCCTCTATCTGGATATTGACTTACAGATTTAGGTGTTATTCTGAAAAGGAAAACTGAAACTTGTTATTTTTGGGTTTTACAAAGACAATATAGGTTTTCCCTCTGGTACAAGTGGCAGGCTGGAAGGTGAAGAAGTGGTTAGTGCTCTTGCCTCACAGCCAGAAGGACCTGGTTTGAATCCTGACTGTGACCTTTCTGTGTGGAGTTTGCATGTTCTCCTTGTGCATGCATGGGTTTTCCGTAGGCACTCCGGCTTCCTACAGTCCAAAAGCAAGCTACATAGGATAATTGATGATTCTAAATTGTCAGACAGACGACCTGTTCAGAGTGTACCCTGCCTTTGCGCCAGAGTAGCTGGGACAGTCTCCAGGCTCCCTGTGAGCCTGAAAGAGACTCAGTGGGTTCAGAATGTTAGATGGTAAAAGTGACCAAACCTTTGGGTGTAGAAGCACAATGGGACAGTAGGACAAGATTCCGTTTTACTATAATCATTTTTCCAGTAATAGAAAAATCTGAATAAAAGCCCCAAAGCATGCGCCCAAAATTGCATGCCCAAAGGTATGGCCATTAGGCTTGATTGTCAACAAGTCAGGGCAGTGTGATCAAAGGGGAAACACTTTAACTTCCTTTTGATGGGTAGTTGGAAAAAAGAAGTACCAAAAACCAGGTCAGTTCACTCCAATGTAAAGCCCAGACCAGGGATGGGGAACTTTAGGCCTCAGGGGGTTGTGAATCTGCATGTTTTCCAGATATCCTTAACCCACAGCTGATCACCTAAATCAAGTGTGTTCAGCCAATTTGAAAATATCAGTGATGGGTATGTTGGAAAAATACCAGGAAAGTAGCCATTGGCCCTGACCTCTGGCCTGAACAGAATCACTGCCTACAGTTGTGGAGCAGTTTCCCTTTGTTTATTTGTTTGTTTGTAAGGCATGTCACAGAGGGAGGGAGAGTGGCTTGAAGTGCTGTGCATTGATCACCAGTTTACCAGACCTCCACATGAGACCTTTTTTTATTGTACTCCAAAGACTTTCGGTCTGCCCAACACCATTCATTTAATTAACTCTTTGCAAGTGAGGCAGAGTAGACTATCTGTTGTGCGTTCTGACTGCTTCAAAACTGCGGCAATATGTGTACAGAGGGAAAAAAAAAAATGAAGAGCTTGAGTAATTGAAAAAACTGGCTATGAGTGTTTAAAACAATTTAATGTATCCAACTAGTTTCACAGCAACATTCATTATCCCACTGTGGCCATTGTCACTAGGCCATAAAATGGCCCATTTACAAACAGAATCAACTGACGTGAACAGTCAAGGGTGAACCCCGCCTTCAGCTCCTCAGGAGCTGAGTTGCCTCCAGCAATCTCGTGACCCCGACTGGGAATAAAACAGGTTTAAAAGATGGATGGATAACCGACATGTGGCTTTGCAACCCTCAGCTTTAGGTTTAAGCCTTTACTTGGTGTGTGCCGTTAATTGTTAGATTTGTTTAGACCACATTTTAGCTTGCGGCAACATTTTTTTGAAGGGGTGCATGTCCTAAGTTGATGACCAATTGTTTTTCATGTTAGTGAATATGAGGAATAAAAAAAGGGAAGAAACCTTAATTCTCTGAATGACAAAGATAATATTACCATTTATAAGGACATTTTTCCTCTCACACAGTGATCATGAGATGAATTGTAGACATACCTTTCAAATGTTTGTAACCGCTGAACACAGTCAGGAAAATATAAATCAAGTGCACAACTTTTCCTGATCTCTTGGTGTGAACATTCATCCCTCTAGCTGGCACCGTGAAATGATCTGTGTGTTCTTCCATCGCGTCTCTGGTTGTGATTCATGCAGGTCAGGTGGCTGTCATTTCTCCACAGACAACTCATTTCTACATCATGAATGTTTCATGAGACTACGCCATTTCTAAGCAGTCAAATCTAAGTCCAATTACCATGCTCACACCCATCTCATCCTCCGCACTTGAAAACACAGAGCTTTCTCAGTCTGTCTGACCCCCCCCCCAGGAAGGATAACATTAGTGATCTTCAGTGTGGGTTTTAGCAGCTTTTTGCAGCTGAAAATGACCAAAGGTCCTGATAAAAGGTCCTGATTTACCATATGAATAACCAACTGCCCTTCTTTTCTCTTCTTCCTTAATTCTCTGAAAGTGTTCGGATTGGGTGGTGTTCATCTATTTTATTGACTCTCCTCTTTTTAGGGGTGTTCCAGCGGCGGCGGCTGATTCCAGCTCCCCTGCCAGACGCCTCCTCTCTGGGCAGGAAGATGGGGGGTAAGTGGGTAGACTTGCCCTCGCTGGGGAGCGCCCTGAAGACGCCGTTTGAAATAAAAGTGTATGAGATTGATGACATGGAGCAACTGCAAAGGAGGAAGGAGGACGCAGCGGGGTCAGAGGTGAGGAGCCATGAGATAAAACATGTCAAGAAAAGTCTAGAACCGGCGCCATCTCCCACAAGACACAGTCATAGTACATACAGTAACTTCCTTCTGTCACAATGATGCAACTTCAGCTGGTTTCTGCTCAAAAGCAGTGCTTAAACAAACCTTTGAGCTGATTCCAGGCTGAGTTTTCTCTGACAGTAATTGGTTGAGGAGTGAGTGATGGCTGGAGGAGGCTGCAGTGATAAATGAAGGCTGTCCTCTACTGCTTGCTGCGTTAACGACTCGTTGACCCTCAGCGGCAGAGGGGCGTAACAGGAGGAAGGCGCTATGATTTACTTTCAGTCAGATGAAGATGATGACAGACAGATGGGTGTTTCTGACTAATGTTCTTCTTTCCTTCCCTTCTTTTTTCTCTATCTCTCATTCCTCTGCAGCCACTGTATGACGTGGAAAAGGTGAGTTCATCATTTTAATGTTATGGGACAGCATGCTGTAATTTCTGAAAATAGGAAAGGTTGTCCTTCTTACTTAAATATGAAAATCTGGATTTTTTAAGGTTGGAAAGCAAAAACATTATCAGTTTCATCAAACTTTAGGAAGAATGAGCATCAGTGTGGTGTTCTAACAGGACAAAGCCTCTATTAGGATTCTCGTTTTATGGTATAGTTTAAAGACACTCTATTACATCTAAAGTCACATCAGTCCTTAACTAGTCAAAAAATGGATGGATTGGGTAAAGCAACGCCACAAAGGTAATTCCTTCAACACAACTATAGAGGCCACATCAGCCTTATAGCTGTGCAAGACTCTCTAATCACCCTAGCATCATCATAAATATTTAGCTTTCAGTACACTTGGGAACACATTACACATTGTTTTTAGTTTCCCTGTAGTCCCCTCATCAACACAATCTGTTGCCCTACCCCTAAGCAGCCAGATTTATTTTGATTGCTTAACTAAACTAATGTAGTCATAACCACACCATTCATGTTCCAACGGGTCGCTTCAGAGATGGCACGACTGACTTCCATACATTTATGCAGAAATCAGAAAAACTATTGGAGATCTGTAAACGAACATACGGCTGCATTTAAAACATCCCTGTGCCATTTTGGGAGTTATCTGCAGATTAAAGTGGGGGGACTGGAGAAGAAGTAGAGTGGTTGGCCTCCAAACAGAGCGAAAGGCACAGTCAACGTCAACTCATTCGACTTCAATGAGTGAAATTCAACGTTTCCCCTCTTCAGTAGGAGCATATTTAAACATGGAGCTCCCAAACTCTATTTTGGTCCTTCTCGGTTCACGTCTGATTGTGCTTACATTCCACTATTTTATGCTCAATCACAGTCTATCAAGTAAGTCACCAGTTTTTAGTAGCTTGCCTACACAATGTTTTTTTCTTCCCAGTTGTATATTTTCATTGGATTTATGTTAATAGACCTTTCGTCTTACTTTCTTGAACTTCCTTGGATTGATGCTAAGTGGATCTTCCCTTTTCCTCCTTCTCTTTCTTGGACAATATAACCAAAGAATACAGGATAACTTTTATTTTCACGCTATTCTTTACCACTTGGAGAAACACGGCACTGACACTGCAGTTCTTCCAGAGAATATCTGAATGGGGAAAATCAGGATGAGCCCATCTCAATATCATCTATTAAATTCCATCAAACAACCCTTAAAAATAATTTACTTTTTTGTTATTGTTAAGGGGAAACCTTTAAGTTGTGACAGTGTGAAGCAGATAGGATGTTGTCCACCTCTGTGCCCTTAATCCTCCTCTCAGCCTCCGTTCTGTGGATTAACGCTACAGCCTGCAGATTAATGCTAATTTTATCTCTGGCTGACTTCTAATTAAATCCATCTGTGGAGGCAGGCTGAAATCTCAAAGTAGGTTGTGGTAATCCTGCCCCTCCTTTCAATAAAACACCCCGTGCTCCGCAGACTCTCTGCAGGGCTCTGCATCTGAATCAGCATCCTTTTTGCTCCTCAGGGTTTGCTCTACTTCAACGCCCAGCTGAGGATGCTGGAAAGGCGGCAGCAGCAAATCAGACAACTGAAGAGCGAGCACGAGCAGCTGAAAGTAGAGCTGGTGGAGGCCAAGAGGCGGCTGATGCTCCACCCAAGCAGGTGGAGTGGAGAGTGTGAGTACAGGCACATTGATGACTCAACCATTCAGATGAACAATCTGTGTTACATCAAGTGACTTCATGTCTGCTGCAATTGCAGAGGTGTATTGATGGAAGTTCCAAGCAAAAAGGGCATTTTACCTGCAATTAATAGCTGAAACAGCCTTCTCTCTGCAGCCGCTTGGAATAAAAATACACAATAAGTAATAAATATATAAAGTTTGGAAACATGTTTTATCCCCAAAAGCAGGTCACACACCCAAACACAGAGACAGACACACAGGAAGGGGAGTTTTTGCATCTGCATTGCAGCAGGAGCTAAATCGACGGTACACTTGCTGCACAAGGTTTTGCAATCGTTTGAAAGGAAAAACAGGAAGAAAGGTTGAGTCATGCCGAGCCACAGGATGAATTGGCTGCATTTGAAAGCAGCTGTTATGTTTGTCACAAGCAAAAAACTGACAAAATAACACAGCAAATCCTCTGTTTATAAAATTGCGACAAATCACTTAAGGATTATTTTTTGCATCTCAGGAAATAAGAACTAGTTCTGTCAACATTTGCCACAAAAAAAAAAGAAAAAATAAACTACTAAGATAACTGGAAAAAATGATCATTTCTTTGGCAATTCCCAAAAGGAGCAATCAAAAGGAAAAGAAGAAGAAGAGCCAGGATGGCTTTGCTTATAACTATGGCTTGAGACTTGGCTTGAACTGAATCCAAATACTTTAGTCTTGACTTGTACTTGAGTCTGGAGACTAGAGACTTGACTTGAACTTCAACCCAGAGAGTTGAGACTTGATTTGAAATTGAGTCCAGAGACTTGCGTCTTGATTTGAACTTTCATCACAAAAGCCATGGATGTTCTTTTTGGAAAGTATGAAGGTGAACAAAAAAGAGGAAGTGATGTCAGTGATGCTTTGGTGTAAAGCTAAAGATCAGCACTGGTTTTACTACATCTAGATCAGTGTTTGTGATGTCACACAGTCCCATAAAGCTCAGTGCATGACAGATCTGTCTGTAACACAGACTTTTTTTCAGTTATTTTAATGAATGAAATACCGCTGGTGAGGTATTTGACTTTTAAAAAGGCCATCACCTCAGTGGCTGGGGGGCTGTGGGTACAAACCCACATTTGGAACCCATGCCTCCATAGTTGATACTCAGCATCAAAGACTGTACTAAGAGCTTAAATCCCCAAATTGATTACATCCCAACCCTTCCTTTAGGGGAGAGTAAAAAATGTATCTTTCAGATTAGGGTGTTTCTGCAATACCTCTTTTACCTTGATATGTCTTAACAAACTGTACCATTGCAGCTTCCTTTGTTGTGTTTTTCTCACTTTCTTCAACTCTATGGTTTCTGCTTTCCCCCTCCAGTTGATGTGGACCAGGATCTAGACCAGGAGTCCCAGGAATATCTGGAGGCTCTGGCTCAGGTGACAGCTGAGTTGGAATACTGTGTCAACCTCTGCAAATCCCGCATCATGATGGAGACCTGCTTCGACATCGCCGCCACAACAACCAGTGCCGCCGCGCCTGTAGGCCAGCAGAAGATGGAGGTGTGACGTCCAATGGGATTCATGCCTTTTTTATTGTGAAAGTCTCAGAAAACCCAAGATGGACAACTCGTTTATGGATTTTTGATGTTTGGCTGGTTTATATGGAAACAGACTGCAGGTCTCGGATCACATTGTTGAAGAATTACAAAAAGTGCCTTTATATTCCATATCTATTTCTTTTTATTTAAGTGTTCTTTACCTTATTTATCTAATTTTTGTACATTTTAAATACATTTTCATGGTGCTGATCTTAATATATTTCTTATGCAACAGGACGTAGAAAATTACAGGGAGTTTATAAAATAAGAAAAAACAAGTTTAGATGTTGGTAAGAAGAGCAGAAAAGGAAAATCACGTCATGTGAAGCAGTTTAGCCTCTTCAAACTCCAGAATGGGGAAAATATTCCATTCATGGCATCAATTACACCGAAAGGAGCTTCTTTTTGGCATGATGTGGCATCTATAAAACAAACCAGGATTTTTTTGGGAAGGGACTCCTAGCTCACCAAAGAGTTTATCAAAGCCCATCTCAAAACTGGTTTATGCCCTTTGAAGCATGTCTGACCCACATTAGTAAATCACATCTTTGGTTCCTGTCTGTTCAATAGTCATTAGAGTGTCGTATGGTTGACAGGCAGGTGGATGTGAACAAACACCACCTGCTTCTCAAAGAAGCATGTTGTGGACCCTTGCATTTGTTAAATGGATCAGAACAGACCAATATCTACTAAGCTACTAAGAAAAAGACAGTCATTGGTGGCATAAATAAGCTGGAAACTGGAAATTAATAATAAAAAAATTAATAATAACAATCTTTATCTGAAGCTTTAAGAGTCTTACAGTGGGAGTTTACACTTTTCATGTTCGTACAGCTGTGAAACAGTTGCTGCCAAATATGTGGACAGCTATGCTTCTTTAACCTGCAGTAGTGCAAGATTGAAAATGTAAAAACACTGTGATGAAGGCAGCTGACACCAACAATTATGTGAGATGTCCTAGAAATATTTTGTTGGAAAAATGAAAGTTATCGTTCAGACTCTCGACTTTGCAAAAGTCAGTATTTTGTTTTGAAGGTGCTTTCACATGAAGCCATAACACAGATTTGGCTTGAACGCGTGGAAAAAGTTAAAGCTTTTTTTTTACTAAACTCATAGCAGAGCGAACCTAATGATGAGGACAGATCGCTGGTCTTCTGGAAGCACGAAGAAGACAACCTTACTTTATATGCTTCCCCTCTTTACACCTCATTTGCTGCTGAGACAACCAGCCTTTTCTGAATTTGAACTTTTTGAGCAACAGGCTGTTTTTTATTTGTATTTCTTTTTTTATTTATGACTCAAAAAGCATGGTGCTTATGCCCCTAATCCTATCTAGTTCACTTCTCTTGGATAGTTATTTGCATTCACCATTCAACTGCAACTGGATTCCCTTATGAAAGAGCTAAAACTCAGACCAGGGCCAGAGTGTTTTGGCCACTTGAGAGTTCAGATTACCTCTCATATTTGTTACACACAAAAAAAAAAAGTTTAGAAGAGTCCAAATTAAAAAATTTAATTTTAAAACTTTATTGTTCTTTACCTCCAGTTAGTGACCAATAGCAGGAAAGTTTAAAGGTTTACTCCTTATTTAGGTCAGATTTAAAAATACCAAGAATACTTAGTCATTCTAAATATAATTGTTTTTATTATATAAATGGATTATAAATGTATTTAATAATGTAACTTATAAAGTAAATACACTCTAATATATGCAGAAATGTAAAAGTGATACACATAACAGGCAAGACTTACTTCTTTGAGGTTCCGATGTGGCGTAGTGCTACGTTCACACCGGCCACTTTCAGTGAAAAGTCTTTGAAAACGCACGTACATGCGCGTATTGGGCTTTTGCGTTCAGAAAGCTCGTGTTCACATGTAGCTACGCAAGTTTTTAAGACTGTTTTCTACGTACAAAACGAGCGGCCACAGAACATATATTGAAAGTCAAACCAGTTGAATTTTGACCAATCAGGGACTCAGACTTGGTGGTGATGTATGAGTAGTGTCAACCGTTTCAGCATTGATCACAGAGGAGGGATTAAGAATTGTGGTCTGAACCCGGCCGGAATGGAATGTCACCAAATGTTTTGCATATTGCAGTAGGGCTGTAATAGAAAAAGCCTGGAACAAGATTCGCAACATTTCCAAGTGTCTCCCAACTATTAGTTCACGTGCTAATATCTGGTAGTGACAGTCCAGTGTGAACACCATATGCAGAATCTTTTAAGATGTCAGTGTTTAGCACATTCCTGCGTTTCACATGCCCAGTGTGTACGTAGCATCGAGGTGGACTCCTAACAACTCTGCCTTTCCAAAAGGTAGCATTTTCATAATTGATGGCTCCAAATTATACAAATTTTTCATTTATTGAACTGAATTATTTCTTTGACCAGTTTAGTTGCTTTTGCATCCGCATTTAAACCATTTGCACGAAGAATTTTTTTTTCTGTGTCTTATTTTGAAAATGCTTTTCCAAACTTGTGCTTCTAATTTGAAGTACAGATTTATGACATTTATTACAAACGACTTTTTTTGTGATGTACAGTTTTATAACAGTTTGTATATATGTGTAATCTGTTAAGAGGCAGAGAAAATAAATGGGTCACTTACGTCGGTTAATAAAGGTAGGATTATGTGTGAATGGAAGATGCTTTTGTGTGTCTCAGGACTTGTGTGTAGAAAAATATCAGAGTAAAGTTCTTTGAAAATGATCATGTGTATAAAAAGAAATGTCTACCATAAAATAAAAATATGACACAGACACAAAAAAACTGTCTAATTATTGCCAAAGTTATGCTAATGTTAACTAAAATACAATCCTGGCTGTCAAACTGTGACGACTCGACTGACTCAATGGAAGACCTGGTGAAACCACAAAGACACCAATCAACACTAGCCTGTTTGAGGCTTAAAAACCAAAGTACTACTAACTAACCATTAGGTGTGGCTTGTTAAGAATCAAGTCAATTGTCATATCATCCAATGTAAAACAGCTGAACTTTAAAATCTAAATAAATATGCTTAGTCTGCTTCCAAAAACTGTTCTTCCCCTCCGTATTCTATAGTTTTTTTTCTTTAACAAATCTCATTTTATCTTGTCTTTCATATACAGTCTTTGGGAGAATTAATGGAGTGAAATTACAGCTGGCAATTCCAAAGTAAAACCCTTCAATTTATGTACCTGCTGAAAGTTTCTTCTGCAAATATCCAGATCCAGGGCTTTTAGGACAAACTGTTGGTCACTCCTCCTCTTCTTCTCGCCCCCTAACAGTGCTTCATTACAGAAATCTAACCTGCTTTGATCCTCTAACTGAATTAATCTCCTCTCTGAGATTTAAAGTCTCAGCAGAATCTTTGATCCCAGGAGGAAACGTCTTTCCAGACCTCGTTTCTTTCACATAATCTTTTTTAATCTGCCTTTGCTTATGTCAAACATCATGCTTTTATTCTGAAAGTACAATCAAAGTAGTTTTACTTTACAGCGATTTCACTTTTTTTTTTAAAACATGTAAACAATTTTAAATTAAGGGTCTGATTAGTTCTGATGAAAAAGTAGGCCTCAGGGAAGATCTATTGCTTCTCCCTTGATGATTTATTGATCGTGCCGTTTCAATTAGTTTGAGGATAGAAATCACTGAAACCAAAAAATAAAACAATTAAGTGGGATAAATGCTAATTTTATATGTTAACATGTATTTCCTCAGAGGCAATGTTATGATATTTGACTGTTTATTATTTGCGAAATGGAACACATGACCTGATGTTTTCCACTCCCTTCCGGCCTGATAGCTGCATGTTGTCGGTGTCCAGCTCCTACTTTAGCTTTGAAGTCCAATCCATCCCATCTGATAGAGCTAGATGTGATTGACAACAAGCTGCAGGCCTCAGCAATCAGCGAGTCTCTTATCAGGATGAGAGCCATCGCTAAGGGCCGAGCACTCTGAGGTCAGCAAAAGCTTCAGAGTCCTGCTCTTTGATTTTAAACGTCCTGAAGTCTTAACCCACTTCAGAACCAGGATTTGACTACAGACGGAGTCAACAGTAAACAATCTTTTTTTTTGCATTTTCATTTGTTTCTCTACTTTTAAATAAGAGCAATTTTGCTTCACATTGATGTGGACTAATGTCCCCAAACCCAAACTATTGGTTGTTGTTCATTTTTCTATAGAGGAATCAATCCATTCATCAGCTCCACAGAACTGCTTTTCCTTTCCTGTAGCACCACCCAGTGGAATGGAGGATAACTGCAGTTCAAATTAAAAAAGAACTTCAGGGCTGATTTTAGAAAACAGATTGCGTCTACAGGTCCAGCTGTATATTCTCAACTGAAAGTGGTTTGAATTTGCATGAAAGAAATATAATAATAAAAAGTGTTATCGGTATCAGGAAGATGGGGGAAAAAAAGGATGATAGAATTTATTCTGACAGTTCAGATTGTTTAACTGCTTGAAGAGGTTGAAGCTGCAAGATTTTGAAATGCATTTAAATTCTAAAACAGTTTGTTTCAAGAGTAGCAGCTGGATTGCTACAACGTTGGTCTGCATTTTCGTTGCACTGCTAATGCTAGGTTGGGGGAGTGTGAGAGGGGAGCATGTGAACAGAGAACTCTCAGGTCTCTGGGTTGCTCCGTGCCAACAGCGCCGTCCACAACTCTGAGGCAAATTTCCAATGAACCCCTGGTGCTCTGCAGAAACAGTCCCAGAAAACGAAACAGGTTTTTGGGTAAAAATGGCATAATCTTGATTAAAAGAGCCCTGGGAATGACGCTTAGACCAACAATAGACCATATGTTGAACTGACGGAATTTCAGACAACAGGTTTATGGATGGCCCCTTGATGACCGCACGCAAATGTTGCAGGCATGAGGTGAGCACATGGTACGCGTGTACCCCTAAGAGGCTGACAGAAACAGTGCCCTGATTCCAACAGTCAGGATGCACGCAAGGAGCGCGCACTTATCATATTGAACAACACTTGCACGTCATCTGATAAGGTTAAAATAATCCGTATCAGCGTCTACTTTATCCTAATCTTACCCTTGTATGTTGTATAAGCGTTTGCTACAACCTGTTGCCCTCAGCATGCTGGTAGAAAAAGAAACTGCAACATATTTTTGCTCTTCAGGCTAACTGAGCGATCTAAGCCTCGACATTTCCTGCTTAGATTCATTTTTCGCCCCCAGACAGCACATTCTTAACCATATAAGGAATGAACGGAAAAAAATCTGATTAGTTCTTAGTTTCTACTTGACAGTGCATTTTCATCAAGATAAGGGAACAATCTAAACGCTAAGGTGTTGCTTCGTTTAAGATCACTGCATCCTTGCTTTGATTCTGACAGAGTTCCGGTTCCTTCAGGCTTCACATTGATCTCATTCAAGGTTACAAACAAAGCAAACCTAAAGCAGCCTTTATTTAAAAAACAAAAACAAGAAAAGCTCTACATTCTTAGTGAAAGAACGCTCAGCCAGAGACAGGAAACCAGAGAAAAGACAGGAAGTGACGTGGAAGCATTCACGCTCCTCAGTTAAAGATGGTCCGGGTCAGAACACTGGTGGGTCACAGATGTGATTACGGATAAATATTTCTGCTCCACAAAGTCCAGGGTGAGGGGGTTTGACCTCTGAAGACCTGAAGAAACGTCTGGAGACGTTCAGCCGCGAGCAGCCGTGTGTTACGCCAGAGTCGCACAATAAAAACTACAATAAAATACAATTTACAGCAAGTTACATACTTCCTGTGCCCCCTCCCCCTGCCTGCCCCCCCAACTGTCTCATGTATGCTGGATAGACGTGACTGAAAGAAGAGTGAGGTGAGTGACGAACCAGTGATTCATGGGATCTAAGGGGTGGGGTGCCAGCTGATGTTCATGGTGAGCATCAGAAACCTTTATTTTGGGGGGGGCTTTGTCAATTTATCAGACTGAGGATTTGTTTAGGTTTTTCTCTGAATGTGAGATGTTTCCATATTTGCATGCTGTACAGTAAAAGCCCCCCCCTCAATGGCTGCAGTGTCTTCATGTGCCCCTGTGAGTCTTCAGCCCCCTCAACACTGCTACCCCCGATTATAAACAGTAATAGAAACTCAGCACCCACCCAAAGACACACCTGGCCGCTTCACCCCCCCCCCCCAACGCAGCAAAGTACTGATCAGTTCGTTCCCTCGGATTGTCACCGACTCCGTTCAGTTCATTCCACTGATCCTCTACGAGGAGGCGTCGCTCTCGGGGGGCTTCGGAGCTCCTTCTTCGTCTGGACGGGCTTCGCAGCAGCTTCCTGGGTTTCCGTTCTCTGCTCCGCTGTTCAGGGTCATGTTCTCCAGAGCTGAGGGGAGGGAGGGGCAAACATTCATCAATATCTGTTGCTCACATTCTGCACAAAAAGGTCATGTCTTAACATTGTTGACAGTAACTCTAAAACATGTCTGGAACACGCTACACACGTTAGAGGCGTTACCTATAACTTCCAACCTTCCATTCCTTTCTTTTTACTTTTATTTATAAAGTATCATTTTACAACACTGTTGTATCAACGGGCTTCACTAATTATACAAAACATAAAATTGGTTATAAAACACAAAAGCTGATTGCTAAATTTAACAGACTACACTAAACTGGGCACTAAACAGATACGGAATAAAACTCTTAAAAAAACAGATTCCAGGAAAAATAAAGAAGAAACCTCAGGAATGTTCACGTGTTTGCAACATGTGAAAAAAAAAAATGTTAGCCACCTTAGTGAATTCACAATAACACAAACCAAACATTTTGACAGAGCACCAAGCACATCCAAAAACTGCTTCAACGTCAGTCATTTTTTGAGAAAAATGAAGGCCTCAAGTTACGCCTAAAGGCCCGTACACACCGGGACGAATTTCGCCGGCGAAATAAAAATAAAATAAAATAAAAAAATAAATAAAAAATAAATAAAATAAAAAAACGCCTCGGGTTTGTTTGTTTTTTTTGACGCCTCGCGTCGAAATCTATTCGACCAATGAGAACGGCGCTTTTGCTCACGTGTCTGGAGCTTCTGAAGTTACAGTAAAACACAACTTGGGGGCGCTCAAGAACAAAACTGCCTTTCTGAGCACACATACCAGCAAAGAAGATAGACGCCAAGTAGCGCCTACACTGCTGCAAAGAAATAATGACGGACATTCTAAAATATCCCCAAAAACGCTCATGATACATTTTCAGCTCTTGTACCAGTCGATAAAACTCACCATGTTCTTCTCTTCTCGTAACTATGGGATGTACCCAAAATCGGCGTCTTTTCCGGCGTCTTTGATCATTCAACAGAACAATAATTTCTTCATCATTGGAACTGGAGCTGGAGCTACTGGTGCTTGAAATATACATGTTTTCTTTGTTAGATTCTGACAAGCGCGTAAATACTGGCTCTCTTCTTCTGAGTGAAAACCACCTTGTGTACAGGAATATTTCTGTTTGACATTAAGCGCCATCTAATGTCAGGGAGTGAAATTGCATGTTGGCTCGGCTCATCGTCAGCGAAAATCGCCTGGGTGTGAACACAAAAGACGTGGCGAAAAACGCTGGCGAATAACGCCAGGCGAATATTCGTCCCGGTGTGTACGGGCCTTAACAGTGCGGTAAATACACTAGAGACATTAGTGCAACTCAAACATTAAACATTTTAAACAATCACACCAGAAATGTCACCAGTGACACCTAAATAAGATACTTTGATGTATCGTAACTCTTTGACTCTTCACTTGATCAACGGGAATCTGCTTATCCTGACATGGAAAACAGCAGCTTTTCCTGACGGATTTGCGTCCAAACGCAACACATTACTAAAGTAAAGTAGCAGAATCAGCTAGAATTACATTAGCCACGTAAAAGGTGGAAGAGTTACGGTAGCCGGAAGAATGTCAACACTGGAACTAAAGTTCTGGTGTTGTAGGGTTCAATCAAACAAAATCAACTCAAAGTCGTAAAAAATTCCATTTTAAAACCTTTTTATACTTTTCAAAATCCCACAGATAGTCTGAGTTTGGTGAAATCTCAGGGCTCCAGACTAACTTTTTTCACCAGGAGCACAGTGGCCCCTAACTGAAAATTTTAGGGGCACAACCATAAAATTTAGGGGCGCATACCGTAAATCAACATGCTAACCAAATCTACTAATTTCCACTGTATTACTAATAAATACTTTAATAATAGATGCAGAAATTACAATGTGCTGTTTCAAATTCAGTGTCACATTTTGTTCTGCACTTTTGAAGATGCAACAACAGCTAAACTGACAGAACAATCACTGTCATGACAGTACAAATAGTAAACAAAACGGATGGAAATTCATCTTGGCTGCACCAACTAAGTGCAACCAAGATGCACAATAAGCGTGTTTTAGATCACCCAGGTCGACGCAACGCTGCGCAGATCACCTGGTGTGAGACATATATTTGTTTTTGCTCCAACATCACCCGTCAATCATCACAAAAATGTCACCAGAAAGGGGCGGGATCAAGGCCCCAACCTGAGCGAACACAGCTGGAAATTTAGTACTGAACTGACTGAAAGCTGCCCAGATGACTACAAAACAATGCATTATGGGACATGTGTCCTGATGTTTTTTGTAGTTGAGTGATCAATTAAAATAATTTAAAATACCTATTGATTAAAAAAGGCTACATACATTACAAAACATTAAAATAATCATAAAATATATAATAACACAGATCACACTAAGGGGGAGAGGAATATTAAAACTAAATTGAATGTTAAGGACACTCCAACTTCCTGTTGTCCTTCAGTCTCGCTGCAGATTCTCCTTCATCTCACAGGCCCCCCCCCCCGGCCTGGTCTCCCCAACGATCCAGGCGAGGTGGCGGTTCATCTCAAGCACGTCTATCGTTGCATTTTCCCCAACATATTTTCAGTGTGTCTAAAACTAATGTTGTTTTTGCTCGAGTGTTTTTGAGTGTGTTTAATGTCCAAGCTCCCTTAGCTGTCACGCATGTAGGTTTGGGACATTTATTCTCCTCAGCTGACCCGACTCCCGCGGGAGCAGTGTGCTGCCGTAACAGCCGTTCATAAACCGTTTGATGCGCCGCCGTAACCGTAACCAAAACTTAGCCTTCCTCCGGTTGTGTGTGACCCAGAGAAAAGTTCAGCACGGAATGCATATATTTAGAAAATTACGAGCGAATAAATACGTTCTAAAAAGGAAAGTAAGGAACTCCTTAATGTGGTCCGGGGAGGGAGGGGGCTGTCAGGTTTCCTGCTTTCAAGCCCTGTCATTGTCCCGCCCCAAGAGTCATATACCCCACTGTGATTGGTTGGTCAGCTCCGTGCACGACAATGAAAAAGTGTCATTCATACAAACTGACGGGCTGCAGTAACATTAAGGCGGGGGCCGCAAAATATCATCTTGGGGGCTGCAAATAGCCCGCGGGCCGCGAGTTTGAGACCCCTGCTGTACACTCTGTCACTGGTACACTAGCCGCAGGTCGGAAGAATGAATCAATAGTTCACTTACTCATAGCTCAGACGCACATGTCAGGTTGTGATGATATTTGTCTCCGTTTCCTTCCCACAGATGTTTTGCGCGCTCGATTATCTCTAGGCCCCTCCCCCTCCACGCATTTTTGCCACTCACAGCGGCGTTCCCTATTCTTCTCACACGCAGTGAACGCCTCACAGACGGGCATCACGCGAGTGTGTGCTCGCGTTTCACGAGTATGTGTGCGAGTGTGTGTGTCTGCCTGCGTGCGTGTGCGCTCGCGTCTCATTGATTATTTAATTGATCATTGACGTGCCCCTTCCACGTTTAATGTATAACAAAAAATACGTAGGGTGGGGGAGGCAAATTTACTGGTCGCGCATGTGCGACTGGATGTAAAATTCAGTCGCACACTCTCAAATTTTGGTCGCAAAATGCGACCAATTGGTCGCAGTCTGGAGCCCTGAATCTGTTTCTCTAATCTGGACAGTTGTGTCCATTTGTCTTTAGTTCATCTCACCCTGAAGTGAGGCGGCGTTATTGTTGGGTGGAGCTCCGCCGCCGCTGCTGCTGTCCTCCAACTCATCCAGATAGAGGCGGTATCGATGTCCGCTGTCGTCCTCATACTCCACGTTCTCGTCATCGCTGTCCACCTCTGGCGCCACGTACACCACCTCAAACTCTATCTGGCCTCTCTAAAACACAATCGCCACAGTGAGCACTTCAGAGAGCGCCACCCCCTGGCCACAGCAGGGGCTGCAGCCACACCTTACCTGCTGTGACAAGATGGTGACTGCCTCCTTGTGCTTGGCGTCCCTTAAATTGATACTGTTGACCGCGAGGATGGCATCTCCGACGTGCAGGCCTCCACAACGGTCTGCAGGCTGACCGGGATGGATCTCTGAAATCAGGATGGGAACGCCGTGCTCCTTCCCGCCCTACAAGGAAATCCTGATTAATGGATGTAAAACCAAAACAGGATCTGAGAAGTTTAACTCATTTGTTCCATTACTATTGCAGAGGGTTACTTAAGACCAAAGTGACAAATTCCCTTTCTGAAAAGTCTAAGAATGAATCTGAAACATGGCTGGTAATTGGTGCTTCCTTAAGGCTACATTTCCCAGATACAAGGTTCCTGGTTCAAACCAAGTCCTTCTATGGGTCTACACTGTGTCGGATTACCACTTTATCTTCTTGCCTAAAGACTAAGCACCAATTGGTGGCTTGGTTCTGTCCCTGAGTTTGGATTAGTTTCTTTTTTTAATATTTAGGTGGTCTCGTCCAAACTTGCCTACCCTATGACTTAAAGATAGTTCTGCAGTTGGTCCATTTTTCACGCGTACTTACCGTGATAGAAATCCCCAAGCCTTCATGGTCCTCTTTGACCAGCGCTACCTTCCTGATGGGACCTACTCCCTGCGTTTTCTTCAGCAAGTCATGTTCCTGGAATTGCACCGATAGCTTTTAGCGAAACCATGAAAGCCTGACCGGCCTCAGATGTTTGAGATCTCCACTCACGTGTCCCACAGGAGAAGGGAGAGGTTTCTTTGGGTCGATGCGACCTCGGCATGCCCGGATTACAGTTTTGTGGCGGTGGAGGTGAATCTCGGCCTCCAGCTGGTTCCACAGCTTGTCATGGGCGGGTCCCTTCATGTCCCGACCGAGTAACTGAATCTGCTGCACCCTGAAAGTCACAGTGCCAACCTTTTAGAGAAGACAACACTTAGACAACCTAAGTCTTGTTTACTCAATGAAACAGATTCATCACCAGGTCTCATCTTTAAACCCGCTGCTCCCTCCAGCTTCTCACCTTCCAGCCAGCTCCTTGTCCAGATATTTGGCAGCCAATCTGGCTCCGTACACCTCAGCTTGCAGTACTGCTATGTGCCTGCGGAGGGCCTCGTTTTCCTTCCTAAACAGATGGACTTCTTTCTCCAGTCTCGCCTCAGCTAACTTCTCCTTCTTACCAGCCACAAGTTCCTGTTCCTGGAAAAACAGCACAACTAATCAGGTTTGAGCTTTTGCACACTGGCGAAACAACAAACTTTAGGTTTTAGGACGATTACGCTCCAAATGACCGAAATGACCAAAATGTTACATTTCATGACATAGCTAGGTTTATATCCTGATTAAGATATCAGCAACATTGCAATGTGGAAATGCAGTGTGGCATGACTAACTAAACAATGGTCATAGAAACTAAATACTTCTCTCACTTAGAACCTTTTTCCCAGTGTTAGTCATGTTAACATCTACTGCTAAACATATTTACTATTTAACACTCGCCAATTCCTAGCTGTGCCTGAATGCAGCGTCTGGACTTTTGTGCGACTTCTGCAGTCACTAGACGCTGCTTTTACGGCTTCTGCTTGTCGATTCTCTCTGCATTCTTGGTTACGGTTCCTGTGGAGACGACAGACTGCATTTGCTGTGCTGGAGTCTGTTGTTGGGACCAGTCAACAGGGGTTTTGCCAAAAGAGAAAACACCCCTGCACCCTAACTTTACAAACAAACGCTGTCTAATCCACATTGGTCTTCTTCTATTCAAACTACATTCATGCGACGGTAGTTACCATCTTGTTTGAACATTTTTCTAGTCATCTGCTACTGACTTCCTCCATGTTTGTTTGGTGTGAGGCACATTTTGATGGAAAATAGTACCGTAAAGCCCGAATTCTGTTTGGAGTGGTAGAGCTTCATAAAAAAAAATAGATATTCTCTCTCATCTAGACAACTGTCACACTGCCCCACCCTACGTAGATAAACACCATGGACAAACATGAACCCATCAGGAAATTATTCATTTTACAACTATCTTTAGGATTTAGACCGAATCGTTGCACAAAACTAAATTTTCATTATGATTGTTTGCCGTTATTACATTTGGCGTAACCATAAAGTGCCATCTCAGAAAACATTTTCATGGAAAAAAGTCAATGTTTACACTGACTGACAAGCTCATATTTCCATTTCCAAGATGGTGACTCGCCAAGTAATGACTGTAGCCAGTGAGGGGAAGGGAGGGGGGGGGTGGGAGTGGCGTTTCCACCCAACAAACCACTGAAGCAGAGTCGACAAAGCAGCAGGAAGTAGGTATCAGCTCAATGAGGGAGGCATCAGATCCCATGGGGTCAAATCTACAGCTACACCAGAGCGGAGAGGAGAACTTACCATCACCTCCAGAGTTGGTGCAGGCTTTAAGGACAGAGGAGGAGAAAGGACAGAGAGAGGAAAATGTGGGTTAGAGAAACTCCTCTTTGATTGGTGTTAATGTGTGCACAGGAAAGGCAAAAATGACAAAGAACCAGAGTGCATATTAGGTGCTGAGAGGGAGCAGAAAACTGGAACTGGAAACAGTAAAAGACCAAGTTGCAGCAGTAAACAAAGGAGTTAAAATAAACATTAAATTCCATATATTCTAAATGAAAGAAATGGAAAAATGTATTCTTTAGCAGTGAGGAGAATTCTTTGGTATGGCTGCTGGAGGTCATTCCACACGGTTGGGATGCATTTCTACCCTTTCTTATCTTCTTTAGTTTCGCTGAGTCTCTTCAGTGTCATCAGATCTCTGCAGATAAAACGGAATTTTCCACCACACTGAAGCCTGCTGAGCTTACGGTGAGTGGAGCATTCTCCTGCCCTATTGAAGCCTCTGAAACCCAGATCCGTGTCCGTCACTGTTTGTCCCAGTGGAGCATTCTTCTGGAGACATTTATGATGTAAGAAGCTCCATAAAAACTCCTCTCTGTCTTTTTGAGATTCATTGAGGACATCAGCGCAGAGCAGTGGCGCTAAAAGCACAACGCTCTGTTTTAGTTTTGTAGTCGCTTTCTGACTAGTTTATATTCCTTTATTCTGTCTAACCAGAGATGTCTTTAAGAATGATGTCTGAAAACACCAGGTGGACGGCTGAAGGCTAATGTTGATAAGGTTACCCATGACTGCTTGCTCCAAACGGACGATAACTGTCAGATCTATTCTGTTCGGGTTATACAGAATTTTATCATCAGAATTTAACTTAATGTCATTTCATGTAGTTTAGAAACTGATACATTGGTTGATGGATCAGTCTTTGACCATCCAACCTACCAGTCGGTCCTTGATGGTGTCCGAGTCCTCCGTCTGGCCTTGCTGGGCCCGAAGCTGCAGCTGGAGGGCGTGCAACTGCAGCAGCAGGTCGTGGACCTCCCTCTCCGCCACCACCCGCTCAGCCTTCGCCTCCGTCAGCTCGGAGCGCAGGTCGACCAGCTGAGCCTGGAGACAAGCCAAGAGTGTTTTTCAACATAAATGCAGAGAAGTCAGACCAGGACCGACCCTTTTGATAATCCTGTAACAGATCTTAGATTTATGGAGTGTACTCCACCTGCCAGGCTGAATGATGAGAGGAACTGTATTTCAGAGCAACACTGAAACGGGGGGGGGGGTTAAGGGGTTACGGAGCAGCTCCGACAAGTAACACTATTCTAACTGTAGACAAAACTCCTGCATCAACGATGCAGATCAGAAATTCTGAGAGTCCGTACTCAAGTATGGATCCACACCTGAAAAAAGATCCTTCTGGATATTATGGAATATGTTTGCTTTGTTCATAACTATTGATAAATGTGGAAGACAAAAACGTCTGTTATAACAGCTTTGTGTCTTTGCATGAGAATACCTGCAACAAAAATCTAAAAGTTTTGGTGAATTGCAAAGCAAAATTTGACGTCTTTTCTTTTAGCTTTTTATGCGATTTGAGCATCTAGCAGAATTGTGTTTTATGCAGCACAGCAACGAATCAAACATCAAAGCATCAAACATTCTGAGTTTCCAGAGTTTAAATATCAAAAAGTTGCGTTGCAGAAACCATTAAGGAATTGATTTCCATTATTTTTTTTATGCGGTCAGAGACGTTGCATTTATTCCACCACAGTCCATTACAAACATTTCCATTTGTAGACAGACAGTTGTAGTTGTGTAGAGTACATGTTGGAGGCCAGAATGACACAAAACAAGACTTTTTGGATATTCCTAGCCTGAAAATATTCCTATCTAACATCTTGCTGTGGCCAAAATTTAATGTTTATCAGCTTTTGAACATGTTATAAACTCTTGTTACACGCATTTCAGAACACTTTTTAACTCCCTCAGGAATTAATTTCCTTACTACATGATTAAAAACCTTTTCAGGGGAATAAGATGCATTTGGCACATCTGGATGCAGGGAGGATTCCAGTTCATCCGAGCAGTGCAGGAGGTAAAAAAGAAGTCAGGAAAAAGGACAACCACTCATTCGCACCCAACAGCAATCACATATCCTCCTTCGACCATGTTGTCCTGTTCTTACATGAAAAACAACTGTAACCTTGTGGTTGCCTATGGCAACCATAGCCAGTGGTTTCTGTGTGGATTCACAACCATCAGCTAACATTTTCTGTTGAGAGTAAAGGGGGTCTTAAGTTTGTCAGAAGGTGCTGCTGGGAGGAGATATGATGAAGAGGTGAGATCTTCATCCAAATGCTTTGGTCCAAAAAGAATCATTTGGAAAAACTGGTGACAGTTTTTTCTTTTTTTCCCCCAAATCAACCAGATTTTCCTGTGTTTTTGACAAAAAAAAAAATAGATAACTCTTTATCTTACGTTGGAGTGATAGTACCAGTTACAATAATAATAATAATAATAAATTCCTCAGCTCCCTATATGAAAATATATTGGCCACATTTATCTAGTCATAAAATAATGGATAAAACCCAAGCTTTTATTTATTTAAAGGTCGCCTATTTCTACCGTAATGTCTGTTGTAAACTCGAAGCTAAACAGGTCAGTAGCTAATCTTGTTAGAGAAAATCCTGCTTTTACCACGTTTATCTGGGAAAACCACACAAACAACAACATGACGACAGCTAACAGCAATAGTCCGTCACGTCACGCTCACCTCCAGTTTATGGTTGAGCTGGAAGACCGTTTGGGATTTGTGGCAGAGCTGGGCGAAGCAGGAGCTCAGGCTGGTCATCTTCTGCCGACCCTCGTAGGTAATGTCCACCTGGTCCGGGTCTATCTCCCCCAACAGGAGGTCCACGTCTACAAAGGCCTTGTCAAATTCCTTCTCCAGCACTTCCAGCCACCGAAACATAGACAGAGCAGGGCCGAGGCCCGAGTTCTGGCCCGAAGGGGAGCACCCAGCGGAGGATGACATGTCCGAAGCAGGGGCTGAGCGAACTCTGAGGCAGAAAAGATCTCCGGCGTCCGCGGAAGCAGTTAAGACAAGAGACCCAAACCGAAGACAGGAATCGAGGGCTGACCACGGAGAAAACTCTGCGGTACCCGGAAGTCCGTCATCGGGCTATCGAGCTTTCGGCGTAGCGCCTATTACGGTCTGAACGGAACACAGCGATGAATCGGCGCTCCATTAGAGTGCCTGCGCAGACTCTTGCGGCGGCACTTCTATTTTTTGTTTTGTAGTGACGTCAGGAGCTGTATTATTATTATTATTATTATTATTATTATTATTATTATTATTATTATTATTATTATTATTATTATTATTATTATTATTATTATTATTATTTGTAATTATTATTTGTAATTATTATTATTATTATTACTATTATTACATATTTGACACGTTTAAAGATAAAAACTATCTTTACAATACTTAATCACCTGGATTGCACGTGCTCTACCTTCATGTCGGCCTGTGTTTTGGTTTTTATTTAATTTAACTAATTACATTTGTATGTATATATTTATTTATTTTGTTTATAATGACCGATCATGACAAAACATAGCTTAATATACATTGAATTAACACAACAAAATTTGTAATCACAGCCTCAAGAAACAAATACAGAACAGAAAGATACAGATAAAACGAAATAATCACTAATTTAGTGATGCAGTTTTGAAAGTTGTATCAGGTAAACTTTTATCTTAAATAATTTTCATTCAAATTGTTAAACAATGAAAATGAAAATTAAATGAATAAAAGAAAAAAAATAAACAAATATTATTAAGTCATGTTTAGGGGTCAAACTATTACCTATATATGTTTTTCATAATCCTGGAAATTCTGTAAACCTGGCCATTATTGTCTTCTCACAATAGTGCTGGGCAAACAAAGCATCATAATAGCGACATCTGCAGGATTTAAGAAGTCATTGCAGACAACTGTAATGAAGAATGGAAACACTGAACATCTGGAGGACCAAATATGACAAATTGAAGTAAATAAATACAACTTTACATGTCTAAATAAACGTGTCATGATATTTTTAATTACATATACAAATGTGTCATCAATTAATTAAAATACCCATTTATTCTATTTAAGAAGTTGAAGTTAAACTTAATTTGGTGACAAGTTTTCCTTTTTTTTTTATAGTGACCCTTACTAAAAGTCATGTGCAGAAATGATGAAACCTACATTTCTGGAAGGAGTAACGGAATACTCTAAGTCATCACAGATGAGGAAATACAGGCATGAAGTGAACACTTTTAGCAGTTCAAAAACAGAGACACACACACACACACATAAAATGCAATCAATCAAATGTGATTTTTTCAGACAACTTTGTTGTGTCTTTTGACAGAAGTTCTTCCAAGTTCCAATCCCATCATCATTACTGGAAAAGCGTTGAAGGTGGTGTTGATATCTCTGGGTGTGGTTGCTCCTCTTCTTTTATACATGAAAAGGTCAAAGCAGCAGAGGACTATTTAAGTGAAACAAGGACTTATTGTCTTCCTCACATCTTTGGTGAAGACTGATTTCCTCTCGTTTTATCTCAGTTTTTGAATATGTTGAAAGACTCTGACAAAAAGTTTTTATTTGTAGTTTTCGGTGTAGTTCTTTTGGAACATTCAAATCTCTTTTAGGACCTAGTATCATGCTATTCTTAAGTCTTTCAGAGTAATTTAACAGGGTACATTTTCTCATTCAAGAAAAGAAATCCCAATCAAAGACAAGTCATATTTATAACAGAAATGGTAAACGTAAAACCGGATGGAGTATTCATATTCTACAGTATATATTTTACAATCATACTCAGTCCAATATCTGCAATGTTTGTAAAAAGATTCTGATATAAGATTTCAATCAGTAGTTGGTAAATATATTTGGACTCATACATTTGTAAATCTGACCCTGAAAGACTCTGTTAGCCACAAATAACTGCACATCATGTCTGTGGTGAGCGATTTTAATATCCAGACTTGACCTTGGTTCTCTTGCCATCTGTGGGTTACCACACTTGCAAACTTGGTAAACTAGTTTTTTGTTATATCATTTTGGATTTTTGAAGTGGGGATCAGAGGCAATTCACCTAATGTGTCTGCAAATTTGTGATAAATAAGAACTGTTCCTAAAAGTGAAATGTTTTAATTACAATCAATACGTTTTGGATCTTCCTTACTTGATCAGCAATGTGTAGTAATGATATCTGGATGTAATGAAATTGTTTTCTAATTATAATCAATGAATATTGCATGTCTATTACATGCTGTGTGGTTCACTTCACTTTTTACTGTATTCATGAAGGAATGTTTTCTGAAGATAATACATTTTCAAAAATCAACTGATTTTATTATTTGAAATAAAATTTGATCAGAAAACTATGCAAAACTAAGAAATGAATGAACTCAGTAGGGGTGGGATTATATAAAATCGCTTCTTCCCACTCCTTTTCAAGTAATATTTCAAGCCCTACTTGACTTTAGTTAATGATCACTATATTTAACTGAGCAATTGTGACTTCAGTGTGCCTTGGTTTTTTTGTGTGAGTGTATCTATAAATTACATCATTTCTGTAATGAGTTTGATAAATATGTGTGATTTTTTTATTGTATTGACTACAATTAATGCTTGAAATTAATCAAATATTTTCCTTAACCCAAAGGCTTTCAATTTTCCTGCAGTTTCTTTCTTTTTCAGTTTTATTTACCTACATTCTACTTTTTTATTTTTGGTCTTTAATTTCTATTTTTTTGGCTGCAGTTGATAGCTGCTGCCCAAGCTAAAAAAAATAGAAATAATAAAATAAATTGTAAAAGCTGAGAAGAAATTTTTCCTTGGGTAGCAGCATTGTTCCAGGCTGCAGTGGATGCAGTTTGTTTTATCTCTTTTGACAGGTTAGCTTGGTTAAATATATATTAACTTGTGAATTCACTCGGTTTAATCTAAAAGAATAAGAAAAACAAGATTTATGTTAGATTGATGATAGAAACATGCTTTATAAAAGGAAAAGTTAGACACCTTATAATGAAGATCTCATGATATTTAGTTTTATTGTTATACAATTGAACATTTTTAGAGGCAAAGTCATTTTCCTTTGAATGATTTAATATTAGAAAAGTGATATAACATGCAAAAAGCAGCTAGAAGAAGGGAAAAAAAGAAAATACTTTGTAAGATTAACTATTTGTAATACAGTATGTCTCATTTTGCATATTAACATTTTAAAAAGAAACTGTCCACCAATGTACTGTTCTCATCATCATCATCATCATCATCATCATCATCATCATCATCATCATCATCATCAGCTGGACAGAAGTCACTGCTGAAAGGACGCAGCTGTGGAGACGTCTGACATCACTGTCTGCTTCTTCTCACTCTATTTTAATGGAAGAATAGATCACCTGATCTTCTTCCACCTTTATCTGGAACAAAAACAAAAAAAAAAGTTCTCATCCAACACTGTTGTTTTTAAAAGCTGATGAGAGACGAAGACAAACATGTTCCAACATCAAATTTATCACAATATTATCCTTTTCTGAAATAGCAAATGTAATTTTATATAATATATTATTTTAATAAAAATCACCAGAAATTATGGTTTAAATCTGCCACTACTTTAATATAAATGTGTAAAGATTCGGTGTAAAATTTTCCTTTTAATGTGCACAAAAATATGTTAAACTTTCTCAAAATATTACATTTTTAATCTACCAGTTAAACAGCAACTTTTGTCTAGAGTACCCACTGCTTTTTTGGGAGCTGAATATAAACAACTAGTTTTAGAAGATTACTGCTTCTCTGTACTCAGTCATGTTAACCAACCAACACTTCTATGGAGACCAGGATCACAGCAGACAGAGTGACTTACTGTGATCTTAGAGGAAGCCTTGGATTTGGAATGGTTAACCACAGCATACGTCAGGTCACTCTCTGGCTCACTCTCTGGCTCAGTCTGAACACAAACACAGAGGGGAATACATGTTTTTTTAAAACAGAAATCAATGAAACACTGTAGCTTGATGAATGTATGATCAGTAAGTTATATGCAGATGATGTTTTGATTTTCTAAATAATAAAAAAAATAAGATTAAATGTGACTGCTGTCATGAGTATGCTAAAATAAAGTTGACACGCCCATGATGTCTTTTAGTCTGGAATAAAAGTAACTTGATATAATATAAAGTACACTATAAGAATCACTTTATTATTAGAGTAAATACCTTCAATACTTATACTAATAAACTTTTGTGTAATGATACTCACAATTTGATGTGTCGGCTTTTGAAAGTCTGAAATAAAAAATGGTAGATTTTAGAAACCAGCTGATCTCCTTAAAAATTATTTTCTGTTATGTAACGCTTTGTTGTCAGTTCTAAGAAAATAAATTTTTGTCATAACTGTATGAAAATTTTCATTTTATTCATCCTCTAAATCAGTTTTTGTCCCATTCGGGGTCACGGGGCTATGAAATTAAACAGCAGAAAAGATTTGATTTAATGCATTCAAATATTACGAAAAACCAAACTTCACACTTAGGGAAGTTGACGACGGAACAAGAGAGCAATGATTGGTTTAAGAAGAAAAATGAACTTCATACACTGTGGTTAAATGCTGTCAACATTTCTTTGTGAGTCAGCTATATTGAGTGATTTCTTCATCAGAACCTCATCACATTCGTTGTGGGTTAAGATAAACTGTACTTGTTCCTCTTTTCTGATCCTGTGTGGCTTTGGCTCTCCTGCTTCTGAAGAGAAGAATGGCAAAGACGACCAGCAGCACCGACACCACGCCGACCACAGCTCCAATGATGATGACAGCGTTGCTCTGGGGAGATTCTATGAAAAATAATTATATTTGGGCTTTTATTAACAGTAATATGTTGAGAACAAAAATATGAGCTGGTTACTTGGCTAAAAGTAAAAGAAGTCATGGATAGAAAGACAGAAACTGTAAAGCCTAAAAAATGAAGCTGAATGTGAGTAACATTGAAAAATAACATTTATTAAAAGGAAAAAAAAATGACATGCATTAATCAATTCTGTTAGTCAAATTTACTTTTGAGCCATCATATTCATTGTAGCAGTAACCTAATAATGTCGAGTTTCATTATTAAAGATACTTATGGACTCAGATCTAAAGCCCTGGAGGCTTTTGCCCCTTGAACAGGGGTAAAAGATGACTCAAAGGCTGGACAAAGTTAATAATCTCAGAGTGGACCTGACACTGACGAAATCTTTAGAGGAAGCACTATTGTCAAATGTAGAGGAAAGGCAAGTACAGATATATTTTTGCGGTTGGAGGAGAATGACTTTAGAACAGGGCCTGAGAAAACACCAAGAGAAAAAGGTGCCTAAAGATAAAGAGTCTTTAGGTTGGACAGAGACCCTGCATTGAAAAGACTGACTTAGTCTTAGTCCCTTCCCATCAATGGGTTGTTGATGAATGCTGCAGGTTTTTGGGTTGTGTAGGCCCGTAGAGAGGCGTAGATAAAGGGTGCAGCATCATAAGGGGAATACAGGTGTGTTTTGCAGGTCCCTTGAAAATTGTACCGATACCTTAAGGGACGTCATTAAAATTATGCTCAGATTGTTCTTAACAGTCAGGATGATGTAAGATTGTCTGCAGTGCATGTTACAACTTAATAGCCATAAACTATGACAAGATTAAAATATGAGTTTTCTTTCATCAATGAAAAGACTAAAAAATCTTTTACCTGGAAAGTCCAGATCACAGACAGCATCTATCTTCACTTCATCGTCTTCAACAAACTTGCAGGTGAATCTTTTCTTGTTTCCACTCTGATGTTTCACAGTCAGAACAGAATCACAGTTTGTTTGTCCTCTAAACTCAAACCCAACACCTTCACCAGACAGGTGAGATCCTGTCTCATCCACCCAGATGATGCTGTTCTGTTTACAGGGAATTGTTTCATCATGTCTGTTCAGTGAACACTGTAATGTGACACTTCCACTTCCTCTTGGATGAACTTCTGGTGGATCTTTAGAAACTGAAGGAAAACAAAAACAGAAAAGTTTCTCTGTTAGACGTTTTTACTAAAAACCTTTTGTCCTGACAGTGACTACATTTACCTGCACACCATGTTCCAAAGAAAGAACAGATAAATTGCTCTGGATTTCCCCTCATCTGAGATGAAAACTGATTTAGACTCTCAATGTAAATAAAGAAATTATTTTTGTTTGTGATCCTGAGATTAGAGAATTCAGATGGGAAAACCTCACGTATTAGGGGATTTGAGCTTTTTTTTTTGGATCAGATCAGAATGTTGACATTCATGAAGTCACAGAATTATTCAAGTCAGAATACTCACTGCTCAAAGTATTAAGATACACGTCAAACTCATTCTTGTTCCTGAGCTGACAGAGATGTCGACCAGCATCTTCATCAGTTATGTCTGTGATGAGCAGAGAGCAGTCACTGCTCACATTCAGCCTGGAAGCTCTAGCTGAACTCTGGACAACATTTCCATTCTTTACTTCTGTTATTGATGCTGCATTTGGATCTTTCTGGTACAGCCAGTTAACATCAGAACATGAGGAAGAGGAGGATTTAGTTCTACAAGGTAAAAGGACGTCATCTCCAACTCTTTCATAGAGATGTTTAGTTGGTCCACTGATGTCTGCAGGAGAGAAAAGAACAAACTCAGAGAAAAGTTGAACCTTTAACACAACAGACACTGATGACACTCAACTGTATGTAGCTGTGTCTCCTGATGACACTGGAGCCCTGGACAGCCTTTTCAACTGTATTTTAGATATTGAAATGTGGATGGGAGAGAATTTTTCGCAGCTCAATCAGGAAAAGAGTGAAGTCTTGGTAATCGGTTCTGAATCTAAGAGGGATAGGGTCCAATTTTATCTGTCAACCAAATTCATGACCATATGTGATAGAGTGATAGAGTGGGCTGCACGGTGGCGCAGTGGTTAGCGCTCTTGCCTCACAGCAAGAAGGCCTCTGGTTCAAGTCCCGGCGCTGGGGGACATGAAAATCAACATCAATGGGGGACCTTTCTGTGTGGAGTTTGCATGTTCTCCCCGTGTATGCGTGGGTTTTCTCCGGGGTCTCCGGCTTCCTCCCACTGTCCAAAAACATGCTCCACTCTAAATTGTCCCTAGGTGTGAGTGTGAGAGAGAATGGATGTATGATTGTTGAAATTCTTCCCTGCAACAGACTAGCGACCTGTTCAGGGTGTCCCCTGCCTTCGCTCATGAGTGGCCGGGATAGGCTCCGGCAGCCCCGTGACCCCGAAAGGGAAAAAACGGATACGAAAATGAATGAATGTGATAGAGTAAGGAACCTCGGTGTGGTTCTAGATGCAGATCTTAGCTTTGACCAACATGTGAATCAAGTAACTAAAACTGCATTTTACCATCTAAGGAATATCGCCCGAGTGAGACCCTTTTGCTCTAGAGCCAGTGCTGAAGTCTTAATTCATACTTTTATTTATTACATCTATTACATCAAGATTAGATTACAGTACTGTGATGCCCTCCATTCAGGTGTAAAGAAAACCACTCTTAATCGCGTGCAGCTAGTCCAGAACTCTGCTGCACGCCATTTAACGAGAACCAGGAAGAGGGAGCACATTACACTAATCTTAAAATCTCTGCACTGGCTCCCTGTCAGCTTCAGGGTTGATTTTAAGATTCTTTTAATAGTTTACAAGAGTGTTCATGGTCTTAGTCCTTCTTTTATGTCCGACTTGTTTTTAACTTATGAACCTCCTAGAGCCCTTAGATCCTCAGGCGCGGGGCTGCTGAAGGTCCCCGGGTTCAGAACAAAAAACCACGGCCAGGCCTGGTTTGGATACTATGAGCCTCGTCTGTGGAACAGCCTGCCTGAGGATGTGAGGGCCTCTTCCACTGTCGAGGTTTTTAAAAAGAAATTAAAGACCCATCTATTTAACTCAGCTTTTAATTAGATCTCCTATGGGGGACCTACAATTTTTACTGTTGTATTTTATTATATTTTACTACATTTTTATTTGTTTAATGTGTGTTTTTATTATTATTATCTATTTATTTATTTATTTATTTATTCTTTGTTTTAACATCTTAACTTATTCTTTTTATATTTCAGGTGTTTTAGACTCTTTATGCATTTTAGTTTTTTATATTTTAGCTGTTTTTATATTTTAACTTTTCTATTTATAACTTTCACATTTTAGATGGTTTACTGGTGTTTTCTCACCCTTAGCTGGGGTGTTTGTGTCTATGCTGACACCCAGGCCGACACGAGGACAGAGCAGACGGCGCCTTCTTGGTTCTCTCTTCTTTAGGTTTTTTCTTCTTAAGTCATTTCTCTTTTACTTGTGTTTGTTTCATGTATTTTATTATGATGGGCTTATTTATTTATTTACTTTTTGCATTGGTGTTTTTGCAGCTTTGTTTGTTTTAATGCACAGCACCTTGAGCTGTTTTCTTAACATGAAAGTTGCTATACAAATAAAATTAATTTGAATTTTGAGTTTAACCATAAAATCAAACAGATCAGCCTGTAGACACATTTATTTTGTAATCTCTCCCATGGTTCATTTTTTGTGTCCTTCATCAATTCTTACTAAACTTTGTTGTTATTGCTGTATAATATTAATCAGTTTGATTGACATCAGGGGTGTATTCTAAAAAGCAGGTTATGCTAGTTACCACGGTAACGTTGAGGCTAAGGAAGCATTTTGCTAATCATTGAACATTTGACTTTGTGTCAAATTAATTCCAGGAATCAGAAACTCTGAAGCAACAGCTGGACGACCTAAACGCGGGAAATGAGCTTGATGGCTAAAACATTGTGTTCAATAAATGAACCAAAACATCATTTTAAAAGAATAAACAAAATGATGACAAAAGAAAACAAGAACATGACGTGAGGAAGAAAAACACACAAAAACTCAAGAAGTTGAAAACATTGATGAACAAAAACTTTAGTGATGATAGGAAGCATAAATGAACGGATGACAGAAACTTAACAGAATATGAAAAGATAACAAAACTGATGACAAAACTAAAAGGCTTCTGCAGTTCGAACGGTTTATAAATGTTAAATAAAAACCAAATATTTTGCTTGTTGAATGTTGGAGAAACATTATGTGCCCAAAATAAAACAGATCAGTGTTATTTAAAGTCATCTGTAAAAACAAAATTATATTTATTTTGTTAAGGAATTTAAAAAGAACAGAAAAGAAAATTGTATCTCTACCTTCAGTGTGAAAAAAAAGATAATTAATTCTAGTAATTGAGTCATTCTGTCTTTTTGAGATGCTGATCTGTTAGAAACATTCAGTTCATCGTTTGATTTCCTGTTTTGTCATAACTTAACTAAAAACAAATTCTTGGCTCCACCCACTTACAGATTAGATGTCACATCTGTGTTTATGAAACTTTCTTTTGCACAACTTTCTACAAAAAACCCCACAAAACGATCCAACATGGATGATCAACCCAACTGTTTTCGTCCTGAACTCTGTCCATTTTCTGGACTTCGCTTGCATTTAGGATATAAATTTAGGATATAAATGCATTCTTCCAGGCTTTGAAAAATAGTTTTTTCAATTGTTAAAAAAAGAGATTTTACACAAATTACCACTTAAATAACCTTAAAATGTCTTACCTGTAATAACGTAGACAGCCTCTATCTTCACTTTGTTGTTTTTAAAATACTGGCAGGTGAATCTTTTGTTGTTTCCACTCTGATGTTTCACAGTCAGAACAGAATCACAGTTTGTTTGGTTTTCAACAGGATTTTTACCAGACAATAAAGATCCCGTCTCATCCATCCAGATGAAGCTGTTTTCATTACAGGAAGGATTGTTATCATATCTATTCAGTGAACACAGTAATGTGACACTTCCACTTCCTCTTGGATGAACTTCTGGTGGATCTTTAGAAACTGAAGGAAAAAAAAACAGAAATGAACATGATCTTAGTTTTTACTAAAATCAATCAAACTGATCTGAAGTTTATCAAGTTAAACTAAACAGGAAACTCTCAAACTCTCTGTTCACCTCATTAGTCAGTGATAATCAGAGACATTGATCTTTACTGTTTATGGATTCATCAATTCAACCTATTTACTATAGAAAGAATGAAACATGTCATGATATTTTCTCCCATGAGTCCACTCTCTCACATCTCTCACACTAAACATGCTTTGTCAGCAGTTTGACCTTTTTCCAACCTAAATGATTCAATGAGTTCACATGTCAGAGTCTCTGCAGGATTTGAGCTTTTTTTGGATCAGATCAGAATGTTGACATTCACGTAATCACAGAATTATTGAAGTCAGAATACTCACTGCTCAAAGTTTTTAGAAACACAGAGGTGATATTATTTTTCCCATTTGTGAGCTGACAGAGATAGCGGCCAGCATCCTCAGCAGTGATGTTTCTGATGAGCAGAGAGCAGTTTCTGCTCACACTCAGTCTGGATGCTCTAACTGAAGATTGCTTAATATTTTGGCCATCATTAATTACTTCTGGAGCGTTGATGTTTTTATGTCTGTTGTACAGCCATCTAACATCAGAGCACTGGATAGAGGATGCATCTACATTACAATGTAAACGGACGTCCTCTCCAATCCTTTGGAAAAGTTTTTCACTTTTTCCACTGATTCCTGCAAGAGAATGTGGCAAATAAAAGTATTAAAGTTAAAGTAAGAAACATTTCTCAAAACAATTTTAGATAAATAAAAGTTTTACCATCAAACTGAAGCACGAAAATAAGGATTAATTTCAGCAGTACAGTCATTCTTAGTTGGTTGGTCTCTTGCTGTATTTGTTCATTTCCTCTTTGATGAAGACTAAATACAAAAATAACATTTTGGCTCCACCTACTCAAAATCTTTAGTGTAAATATATACATGTGAGTGATGTCATTTGGACTGAAAGGAAGAGTCTCAGGTCAAAAAAAACTATAAAATTAAGTTTATTAAGCTAAAAATGAAATGAAACATGACATTTTAAGATGATATTTTAAGATAAATAGAAGCTTAATGTTTGATCAGTTTAGTATCATAAAATAGGAAGACTTTCTTTTTCCTGTTAGAAGTGTCTTAACAGAGGAAATGATGTATTTGTTCATTTCCTGTACTCAGTTTGTGATGCAGAAAGATGTGCAGAAACAAATAAGTGCAGACATCTTGCAAAGTGATAAAATATCCATGAATTTAAAAGTAAAAAATATGATTGTGAGCTTTTAGCTACTGGTTTAGAATGAAAGTTTAATGATAAGTGAAGAGAAAAGTTAAGTTACATCAGCCCCAAATTCTTGAAAGTACGATAAATCCTCAAAATCAAATTAAATTAATTTTATTTAATTAGCACCTTTCATGTAAAGAAACAGCTGCTGTACATAAACACAAACAAGGATGCAAAAACACCAATGCAAAAAGTAAATAAATAAGCCCCTCATTATAAAATACATGAAACAAACACAAGTAAAAGAGAAATGACTTAAGAAGAAAAAACCTTAAGAAGAGAGAACCAAGAAGGCGCCGTCTGCTCTGTCCTCGTGTCGGCCTGGGTGTCAGCATAGACACAAACACCCCAGCTAAGGGTGAGAAAACACCAGTAAAACATCTAAAATGTGAAAGTGATAAGTAGAAAAGTTAAAATATAAAAACAGCTAAAATACTAAAAATTAAAATAGGTTAATGCATAAACAGTCTAAAACACCTGAAATATAAAAAGAATAAGTTAAGATTTTAAAACAAAAATAAATAAATAAAAATTAAAACATAAAAAAATAATAAAAAACCCACATTAAACAAACAAAAATGTCGTAAAATATCCTGAAATAATATTGCACCTAAGCTTCACAAAGAACAGCCAATAAGTTTCCCTCCCACGTCACAAAGTAGACCTACTGACGACAGATTCAATATTCAGAAATACTCAGAAATGCAATTTTGAGATTTACTTTCTATATCTCACTTTTATTTAACCAGGATAAAAAAAACTCATTGAGATTAAAAATCTCTTTTGCAAGAGCTTCCTGGCCAAGAGGCAGCAGCACAACAATAACACACAACTCTTATATACACTCACACTCAATCATAAAAGACAGTCTTAAATAAAGCATTTACAGTTTGAAAGCTTTGTCTCACGTTCATTTAAAGGTTTTTTAAAAGAGCCCAGAGAGATCAATTCAATTTAAACTCTTTCTGGAGTTCATCTCATGTGTCCTCCATCATGATAAAATGCTACAAAAACATGTTAAAAACACCAAAAGCACAATTTTTTCAGTGGAGTAGGACTTTAATGGTCTGTTTTAGTAGAGTTGCTAATAGAATTAGTTTAGTGTGAGTTTTCTGTGAGGAAGTTGCACGTTATGTTCATCTAAAAGCAAGAGATAAGAAAAGAAGTGCTGATAGAGACAGACAAACCACAATGTGTGAACAAAATGCATTGGGTTATTCATATGAGACAGAGGTTTGACACACAACATGACACACAGTGGTGAGTTGTTTCCCCCTGATGAGGCACAAAAGTCATCAATAGAAGAACCGGGAAACATCTTAAACCACTCCATAGCTGTCTTATTTCAAATGTTTAATAAATTTTCAGTCTAAAAGAAACACTTCTTTCTCATTTGGGTCTTAGAAGAGTAACTGTCTTGGGAGGTAAAGGTGTCATGGTGTGTTGGTGCCACTTGGGGGCAGACTTGGAAACTAAAACATAAACTTGTTGTTTTTCTCTTTGTTTTGTTGAGGAGATGTAATTGTGATTTTGACCAAATAAAATGCACATAGTTACATAGATTTACTAAAAATCCACAAGGTTTGTTTTTTACTTGTGGTTCAGCTTTGATCTGCATAAATATCAGTGTGGAAAACAACTGATTCTCTGTCATCAATCTAGTAAATATTATGACATTTTCCACAGTTGTAATCTTTCCAAAAACAATGAAACAAGTAACAAAAAAACAAACAAAAAGCTGCCTGATGGAAAATATTCAAGAACAATTCAAGGGTCATGTAAAGCATTATACTTAGACGATGTTTAAATGACAGGGACTAAAGGTAATAAACGGGGAGAATGAAGAGGAGCGACCCTTGTGACCCTCTTCAGGCCTAATAATCAATACGCAATAATAAAGCAATACGAGACATTAACCCTTGTCCTATCTTAGATGACCCCACCCTTACTTTGTTATGTTCTCCCTACCATAACAAAGGTGGATAAAGGTGGAAAATTAATAAAAATTAATAAAAATAATAAAATGTAATACATTGAACCAGTGAAGATCACAAATCATTGAAAAAAAAAGGTTCAGAGCTCTGTCTAGTGGGTCTAGATGACCCAACTCCCAACAGTAAAGGGCCTAGGATAGCCCAAGGGTTAAGAGGTGTGGCTCTGGTTATTCCCCTCAGCAGCAAATAGCAGTTCAGTTTGGCATTGTCAGGATTTTGGCCCTCATAGCTTGCCATACTTGTTCACTCTCCTGACTCCACTGGTTGATCATTCGGTGCTGCTGGATTCTGGAGCTCCTCTGTTTCTTCCCAGCTCTACCAGGTTGTTGTGTTCTTGGCCCTCATTCAAGCCTGTTGAAGTTAATGGTTCTGCCTGCTGGTTCTTGATCCCTACTTCTGTTGTGTCAAATCTGCACCCTGGAGTATTGCTAAAGCCTGGATCTCTGGAATGGATTTCATGTGCATGAACCTGGTCTGGACTCTATACGGATTCCAAGGTGCCCTCTATCTCTTTGGCATCTCTGGACATCTTCCCTACACAAGAGGATGTTTCCTTGAAGTGGAGAGCTGCTTCCAGTGCAATATGTCCCCGAAATCTGCCAAACATGACCTCTTTGTGTTTCTGTTACAGACTCCTCTGTGCATCTGTCAGTGTCCCCGTTTCATTACCACCTGAGCTCCTATAAACTGCATTTATCTAGACCTCAGTGTGTGCCTTCCTCCGATACCCACGTCCTAACAGGTGTTGACTTTAAAAGGACTGCAGGACCTTATTCTGGTGTGGTGTGACATAACACTATGACTGCAGTGGTGAGAACTCTACCACTGCAGCAAAGAATCTCCTGCTGGGTCATCAAGTCATTCTGTCTTTTCAACTTTTCTTCCTTGTTTCACACTTTATTTTTTTCATGTTTAATTTATTAAACCTTTGAGTTTCCCCCATAAACCTGGTCTCCTGCATGTTTGGTCCGTCCTTCCGTTCCAAACACATTTAAGTGTCCACTTTTCCATCAACGGCTGGAAAACACAGAAAGCTGGAGGACATGAAGATATGCCTCTATCATTTCACTGTAACAGCAGAATAAGTCACTTCAGCTTCTTCCTTGTTGACCTGTAAGACACAAACCAGATGTTTCTATGCTAAAAGACTTCTACTGACAAGTTGGAAATACACTTTAAATAAAAAACTTACTATAAAACTTACTATAACTGATGATGGTCATTTATCCTAACTAACTTGTTGATATTTTCCTGAAAATATGGACTAGACTTGTAATTCACAAATTTTAGTATTTATATTTTGAATATGTCACAAGTCATTTCATCTAAATGAAAACAAATCCACTGCTGTTCTCTTTGAAGTCTGTTAGATCATTTGAAAATGTATTCATTTTATTGAATAAATTACACTTATTTTTTAATTAGTATAATTTTTTATCTTTATCTACTTTTACTTTACTTTTCCATGGTGTTTTTTCTTTTTATAAAACAAATAGGTATGTTACGCCCCCTTCTGGGTCTAGGGTCACCGAGGCGGCATAACATAAAAAAGTAAAGATTTGGCTAAAAAGTTGACTAAAACACAAAACACCAAACGAATGTCTCCATAAAATAACCAAATTTTATTTACAAATAAATAAACACTCCAACGATAACTAAAAGTGAAGCTAAAAGGCTTCGGGGTGAACCCAGGCCAAAATAACAAACAAAACCCCAACTAACTGAAACATGTAATCTTACCTGCAAATGAAAGAAAAGGGAAATCAATGACAACACACTTACCTCCCTAACCTAACAAAAACAGGAGAAAACATGTACTAAAGAAAATGGCAGTTCACCCCTACAGCTTCACTTAAACAAAACTATAAACCAAAGGACTAAACAGAGTGGGCACAAAATCACAAACTACAAAGAACTACGAATACAAAATACTAAAGTGCAACACACAACTAAACAAGTGGCGAAGACATAAACTAAATGCAGAACAAAACAAAAATGGAGAAGAGGGCCAAGCTGCCATGGAGACTGTTGCAGCAAGGCTCCCTTCCCACCGACTGGATGTCCAAATGGTGGCTTTAAAGGCTGCCTCCACCAGCTGGTCCAATGGGAGGCCACACCCTTTCCACCACACCTGAAAATAATCAGACAAAAACAGACAAAGATCCACAAAAAACACAAGTCCCACTCTGATAAAGAAATAATACACAAAGCACAGAGCAAACAGAATCAAACAAAACCAAATACGGCCACAGCCGTAACAAGGTAGAAACATCTTATTGCTCCCACTTCTATATCTGCCTATAAGATGAAGTGACAACAGTCCAATCTCTGATTCTTTTCCCTAAACTTTCTGTTCATAAATTATATCTTAGGTGAAAAAATGACCTACCGTTGTTTTGGGAAAAGTCTTTGGACTCAAATAGATTACAGTGGCATACATCAGGTCACTCTACAAAAGATAGATAAATATTATTCAGTCTTGCTTGCACAAACTAAATGAATAGATGTTTAAAGCATAATAATGTTTTTATTATTTTTTGCTCTCAGATTATTTGAGAAAGGCTTTTGTGGACCAAATGTGTTAAGTAGCAAATGCTTTAATAGTTACTCATGTATGTTTGGCTATACAGAAATACACTCTGAGAACAGCATACATACATATAGTATAGATTCTAGAATAGTTAATATTGCTGGACAATATTTGATACATGTAAAGATACTCACATTGTGATGTGTTGATTTTCTGAAGATCTGAAACAATTCATGAGCAAAGATTAATGAATGGTGATACAGATGAGGAACATTAGATACAACTTATTACTTTGCAGGCTGGTCATAAATCTCTCTAAAATTATATTTTCATCAGATTTACTTTCTGAACACATTTAAAAAGACTTAATTAAACTTAATTTCACCAATCAGCCCCAGAAGATGCTGCTGCGCTGACATGAAACTTGGTCATCAAAGCTAATGAGAGAACAATGTAGTTTGATGTTTCCATGAACATCTGGTGGAGATGGAGAGACTGAAACAAAGACAAAAAATGTGAGATACTCAGAAAAAAGGAAACAAAATAGAAGCTGCAGTGTTTCTTGACAGTGTCTGCAAGTAAATGAGGTCAAATACTCACTGCTCAAGATATTTAGGTAAATAAAAACAGGACATTGAGGTTGAGTACAGACATAAAGTCCAGCGTCTTCAGCACTGATGTTTCTGATCAGCAGAGAGTTTCTGCTCACACTCAGCCTGGAAGCTCCAGCAGAACTCTGAACAACTTCTCCTCTTATGACAACTTTTCTAGATGTACTATTATCTTTTTGGTACAACCAGTTCACTTCAAAGAATGACTGAGAAGATGAATTAGCACAACAAGGCAAGAGTACTTGATCTCCAGCTCTTGTAAACAAATGTACAGTTTCTCCACTAAAGCCTGCAAGAGAGAAATAACACACTGAGGAAAGTTTTACAAACACTTGTAGGTCTTCTAATTTCTACGTACTTTTTTAGTTTAGCTACTATTAAATACATTCTTGAACTTTTTATGCTTGTGGTGATTACCATTTTAACACAATCTTTATTTAGTTCTTTTGCTTTTCACTTAATCAGAGCATTAAAAGAATAATAAATAAAAAAAAGGAACTCATTGGACTCCTGATAATCAGCGGATTTGAATGATCAATTTTCTTTCTAATTTTCTTTTTTGTTATTTTTTTATAATAATCGATTTTTAAATTTGGCCCAAATATGTTCTTGAAATTCAGACATTTAAGTATCGATACTTTTCTTAAAAATGCAACATTTGAAACAAAAACACGTTTATCACATCTTTTTTAAGCTAAGTTAACATTCTCGATATTATCTTGAGACTTCTATTAAGTAAGATATAATGTTAAAACAAAAAATATATTTTTTATTTACCTTTAAACTGAAGCATAAAAATAATCATTAGTTCCAGAAAAGTCATTCTGAATTGAAGGTCTTTGCTTTCCTGTAAATTTCTGCTTTTAAAGCTTCATTTCCTCTTTAAGAAGCGGTAAGAATTGAGTTTGTCTTGGCTCCACCCACTTTGGGATTACATCGCATTTGTGACTGTTAGACACACTTAAGAAAAAACTTGCTAAATATAAATATGAAAGATCTACATGACAAAGAGTGTGGCCTCTAAGTTCTTTTACTTTGTGTATTTGGCATCATTGATGGACATTATGTTTGATTAACAGTTTGTTGTCAATACACATTTTTTTGTTTTGTTTTACTTTAATTTGTTCCTTTCAGCCACTGAGCAAACAGGTAAGAGCTGAGGGCCTCTTGTGTTCCTGTTACAATAGGGGATTATGTAGCTTTAAACACAGGAGGTGTTTATTTGTATGAACCCCTTTGCTCTGTGGGGCAAAACTTTATTTTTATTAAAATTTTTGTAAAATTTTTTTGGGAGAAAATGAGAGGGAGTGTGGGATTGTATAGATAAGGCATGTAGTTTTAAGAAATGAAAAGGAGAATAAAAACACAAAGGAGGGGGTAAGATTACAAACAAAATGAGGCAATGACTTGCTTGAGATTCTTTATGTTTTATTTTATTTATTTCCCTTATGATTTTTAATATGTTTGTATTTCTTTTATTTATTTTTTGCTTTGCATGATTTGTTGATGTATTTTGCACTTCAGAGCCACCGTTTTGTTCAACCTATTTTTACTAGATAAATATAAAATATATATTATTTAGATTTCAGTATATTACATTTTAGGAAATTTAGTATTTTGAATTAACTAAAATTAAAAAGTTTGATAAATCGGTTTTTACTCTATCATTTAGATTTAACAGCTGATAAAAAACAAGTCATACTTTTTCTTCATCATGAAGGTGGTTCCCCAAGATTATTTTTATTAGGTTTTGACTTTAATCATTTTGACACCAACTTTAGTGAAGGATATTGATCCATATTAGACTAAATAAACATCAGTAAATGATTTACATATACAAATTAATGATTCTTGTGTAAATCTGTGATAATGTTACAAGAAAAGAAGAAAAGAAACGAGACTTTAATTTTTTTTTTTTTTAATTGAGACTTAACAAAAATAGCACAAATGTTCATCATCAGTCTATTCACTTCATAGCATTGACATAATTCCCTGTGCTGCCGTCTGCTGTCTCAGAGAAAAACTCCACATATTCAGTTTCTGTTGACACAATCCTTTTGGAACAGAAAAAATATTTTAGGACAAACTTCATTATTTTTTGCCTGGTCTCATTCTACTCATTAATACGTTTTTTGGGATTTGGAATGTTCCATGAAGGTTCGTCCAGGTGAGCTTTTTAAGATTCTTCTTCTATAAAATGTCATCTCCATCAAAACGTTAAACTGCATTTCCACCATTTATGCAGTTATTCAGCAGGTTCCTTGCAGCCAAAGTCCGATCTGAGCAAATAAAGCTGAGTAAACTAAATTAAAGCAAAATAAAATAAATGTAAAATAAACATTTCTCTTTCTAGTTTTTGCTGCTATCGTTGTTCTAAGAGGAGAGTTCTCTTCTTCACAGGGCGTCTTCATCATCATCCACTGTTCTTCTTCCTGAGGAGACAGATTTTTTGATCAGTAAGCAGCTTTTTAAAGTCTAAAAGTTCAAATAATGTCTAACATCAACAGTTTCAGCAACAGAGAGGATATTCCCTCCCATCAGAAGATGAAGAAGATTAAAAGAGTGAAAGTACTTGTTCTAGTTCTCTGGTCCTCGTTCTCTTTGGTTCTCCTCCTGTACATGTAGACCAGAGCAGCAACCACACCCAGAAACATCAACACCACCTTCATCACGGCTCCAACGATGATGATGATGTTGTGACCAGAAACATCTGCAGACAAATGATTTACCAACATCAACTAAATATATGTGTATGGATTATACATTCAAAACTTTGTCTTTGTGGACAAAAATATAATAAAAAACATTTTTACCTGGAAAGTCCAGAACATAGACAGCATCTATCTTCACTTCATCGTCTTCAACAAACTTGCAGGTGAATCTTTTGTTGTTTCCACTCTGATGTTTCACAGTCAGAACAGAATCACAGTTTGTTTGTCCTCTAAACTCAAACCCAACACCTTCACCAGACAGGTGAGATCCTGTCTCATCCACCCAGATGATGCTGTTCTGTTTACAGGAAATTGTTTTATCATGTCTATTCAGTGAACACTGTAATGTGACACTTCCATTTCCTCTTGGATGAACTTCTGGTGGATCTTTAGAAACTGAAGGAAAACAAAAACAGAAAAGTTTCACTGTTAGACGTTTTTACAGAAAACCTTTTATCCTGACAGTGACTACATTTATCTGCACACCATGTTCCAAAGAAAGAACAGATTTTATAATTTTAGAAACTATTCAGAGAAAATGTTTTCATTTGTTTCAACAGCAGAAATATTCTTGATTTTTGTGTTTCAGAGTAAACAAAGTCAGAGGATGATGGAGTCACTGCTCCTCATTTTCTGACAATAACTTTCAACAAATAATATTATGCAAATAATATAAAAAATATATAAAATGATCCCAAAGAAATGTTCTCTGCATGAAGCTGAAACTGCTCTGTTGTCGTCTCTTTCTTTGTCTTCTAGTCCTGATTATGGTCTGTCTGGTCTAACTCCTATATTTCTCTGTTAGAAAAGCACAGAAGCTCTGGATTTGTGAAATAAATCTCTCCTCATCTGAGATGAAAACTGACTTTGACTCTGAATTTCAGGTAAAGAAAAAGATAATTTTTGTTCTTTAGAATCCTGAGCTTTTTTTTTGGATCAGATCAGAATGTTAACATTCATGTATCACAGAATTATTCAAGTCAGAATACTCACTGCTCAAAATATTAAGATACACGTCAAACTCATTCTTGTTCCTGAGCTGACAGAGATGTCGACCAGCATCTTCATCAGTGATGTTTGTGATGAGCAGAGAGCAGTCACTGCTCACACTCAGCCTGGAAGCTCTAGCTGAACTCTGGACAACATTTCCATTGTTTACTTCTGTTATTGATGCTGCATTTGGATCTTTCTGGTACAGCCAGTTAACATCAGAACATGAGGAAGAGGAGGATTTAGTTCTACAAGGTAAAAGGACGTCATCTCCAACTCTTTGATAGAGATGTTTAGTTTGTCCACTGATGTCTGCAGGAGAGAAAAGAACAAACTCAGAGAAAAGTTGAACCTTTAACACAACAGACACTGATGACACTCAACTGTATGTAGCTGTGTCTCCTGATGACACTGGAGCCCTGGACAGCCTTTTCAACTGTATTTTAGATATTGAAATGTGGATGGGAGAGAATTTTTCGCAGCTCAATCAGGAAAAAAGTGAAGTCTTGGTAATCGGTTCTGAATCTGAGAGGGATAGGGTCCAATTTTATCTGTCAACCAAATTTATGACCATATGTGATAGAGTAAGGAACCTCGGTGTGGTTCTAGATGCAGATCTTAGCTTTGACCAACATGTGAATCAAGTAACTAAAACTGCATTTTACCATCTAAGGAATATCGCCCGAGTGAGACCCTTTTGCTCTAGAGCCAGTGCTGAAATCTTAATTCATACTTTTATTACATCAAGATTAGATTACAGTACTGTGATGCCCTCCTTTCTGGTGTAAAGAAAACCACTCTTAATCGCGTGCAGCTAGTCCAGAACTCTGCTGCACGCCATTTAACGAGAACTAGGAATAGGGAGCACATTACACTAATCTTGAAATCTCTGCACTGGCTCCCTGTCAGCTTCAGGGTTGATTTTAAGATTCTTTTAATAGTTTACAAGAGTGTTCATGGTCTTACTCCTTCTTTTATGTCCGACTTGTTTTTAACTTATGAACCTCCTAGAGCCCTTAGATCCTCAGGCGCGGGGCTGCTGAAGGTCCCCGGGTTCAGAACAAAAAACCACGGCCAGGCCTGGTTTGGATACTATGAGCCTCGTCTGTGGAACAGCCTGCCTGAGGATGTGAGGGCCTCTTCCACTGTCGAGGTTTTTAAAAAGAAATTAAAGACCCATCTATTTAACTCAGCTTTTAATTAGATCTCCTATGGGGGACCTACAATTTTTACTGTTGTATTTTATTTATTTTACTACATTTTTATTTGTTTAATGTGTGTTTTTATTATTATTATCTATTTATTTATATATTTATTCATTTATTTATTTATTTATTCTTTGTTTTAACATCTTAACTTATTCTTTTTATATTTCAGGTGTTTTAGACTCTTTATGCATTCACTTATTTTAGTTTTTTATATTTTAGCTGTTTTTATATTTTAACTTTTCTATTTATAACTTTCACATTTTAGATGGTTTACTGGTGTTTTCTCACCCTTAGCTGGGGTGTTTGTGTCTACGCTGACACCCAGGCCGACACGAGGACAGAGCAGACGGCGCCTTCTTGGTTCTCTCTTCTTAAGGTTTTTTCTTCTTAAGTCATTTCTCTTTTACTTGTGCTTGTTTTGTGTATTTTATTATGATGGGCTTATTTATTTATTTACTTTTTGCATTGGTGTTTTTGCAGCCTTGTTTGTTTTAATGCACAGCACCTTGAGCTGTTTATTTAACATGAAAGGTGCTATACAAATAAAATTAATTTGAATTTTGAGTTTAACCATAAAATCAAACAGATCAGCCTGTAGACACATTTATTTTGTAATCTCTCCCATGGTTCATTTTTTGTGTCCTTCATCAATTCTTACTAAACTTTGTTTTTATTGCTGTATAATATAAAGCAGTTTGATTGACATCAGGGGTGTATTCTAAAAAGCAGGATATGCTAGTTACCATGGTAACTTTGAGGCTAAGGAAGCATTTTGCTAATCATTGAACATTTGACTTTGTGTCAAATTAATTCCAGGAATCAGAAACTCTGAAGCAACGGCTGGACGACCTAAACACGGGAAATGAGCTTGATGGCTAAAACATTGTGTTCAATAAATGAACCAAAACATCATTTTAAAAGAATAAACAAAATGATGACAAAAGAAAACAAGAACATGACGTGAGGAAGAAAAACGCACAAAAACTCAAGAAGTTGAAAACATTGATGAACAAAAACTTTAGTGATGATAGGAAGCATAAATGAACTGATGACAGAAACTTAACAGAATATGAAAAGATAACAAAACTGATGACAAAACTAAAAGGCTTCTGCACTTCGAACGGTTTATAAATCGTAAATAAAAACCAAATATTTTGCTTGTTGAATGTTGGAGAAACATTATGTGCCCAAAATAAAACAGATCAGTGTTATTTAGAGTCATCAGTAAAAACAAAATTATATTTATTTTGTTAAGGAATTTAAAAAGAACTGAAAAGAAAATTTGATCTTTACCTTCAGTGTGTTTGATTTTCTGTTTTGTCATAACTTAACTAAAAACACATTCTTGGCTCCACCCACTTACAGATTAGGTGTCACATCTGTGTTTATGAAACTTTCTTTTGCACGACTTTCTACAAAAAAACCCACAAAACGATCCAACATGGATGATCAACCCAACTGTTCTCGTCCTGAACTCTGTCCATTTTCTGGACTTCGCTTGCATTTAGGATATAAATTTAAGATATAAATGCATTCTTCCAGGCTTTGAAAAATAGTTTTTTCAATTGTTAAAAAAAGAGATTTTACACAAATTACCACTTAAATAACCTTAAAATGTCTTACCTGTAATAACGTAGTCAGCATCTATCTTCACTTTGTCGTCTTCAACAAACTTGCAGGTGAATCTTTTGTTGTTTCCACTCTGATGTTTCACAGTCAGAACAGAAACACAGTTTGTTTGGTTTTCAACAGGATTTTTACCAGACAATAAAGATCCCGTCTCATCCATCCAGATGATGCTGTTTTCATTACAGGAAGGCTTGTTATCATATCTATTCAGTGAACACCGTAATGTGACACTTCCACTTCCTCTTGGATGAACCTCTGGTGGATCTTTACAAACTGAAGGAAAACAAAAACAGAAATGAACATGATCTTAGTTTTTACTAAAGTCAATCAAACTGATCTGAAGTTTATCAAGTTAAACTAAACAGGAAACTCTCAAACTCTCTGTTCACCTCATTAATCAGTGATAATCAGAGACATTGATCTTTACTGTTTATGGATTCATCAATTCAACCTATTTACTATAGAAAGAATGAAACATGTCATGATATTTTCTCCCATGAGTCCACTCTCTCACATCTCTCACACTAAACATGCTTTGTCAGCAGTTTGACCTTTTTCAAACCTAAATGATTCAATGAGTTCACATGTCAGAATCTCTGCAGGATTTGAGCTTTTTTTGGATCAGATCAGAATGTTGACATTCATGTAATCACAGAATTATTGAAGCCAGAATACTCACTGCTCAAAATATTAAGGAACACAGAGGTGGTATTATTTTTCCCATTTGTGAGCTGACAGAGATAGCGGCCAGCATCCTCAGCAGTGATGTTTCTGATGAGCAGAGAGCAGTTTCTGCTCACACTCAACCTGGATGCTCTAACTGAAGATTGCTTAATATTTTGGCCATAATTGATTACTTCTGGAGCGTTGGTGTTTCTATGTCTGTTGTACAACCATCTAACATCAGAGCATTGGATAGAGGATGCATCTACATTACAATGTAAACGGACGTCCTCTCCAATCCTTTGGAAAATGTTTTCACTTTTTCCACTGATTCCTGCAGGAGAATGTGGCAAATAAAAGTATTAAAGTTAAAGTAAGAAACATTTCTCAAAACAATTTTAGATAAATAAAAGTTTTACCATCAAACTGAAGCACGAAAATAAGGATTATTTCCAGCAGTACAGTCATTCTTAGTTGGTTGGTCTCTTGCTATATTTGTTCATTTCCTCTTTGATGAAGACTAAATACAAAAATAACATTTTGGCTCCACCTACTCAAAATCTTTAGTGTAAATATACATGTGAGTGATGTCATTTGGACTGAAAGGAAAAGTCTCAGGTCAAAAAAACTATAAAATTAAGTTTATTAAGCTAAAAATGAAATGAAACATGACATTTTAAGATGATATTTTAAGATAAATAGAAGCTTAATGTTTGATCAGTTTAGTACCATAGAATAGGAAGACTTTCTTTTTCCTGTTAGAAGTGTCTTAACAGAGGAAATGATGTATTTGTTCATTTCCTGTACTCAGTTTGTGATGCAGAAAGATGTGCAGAAACAAATAAGTGCAGACATCTTGCAAAGTGATAAAATATCCATGAATTTAAAAGTAAAAAATATGATTGTGAGCTTTTAGCTACTGGTTTAGAATGAAAGTTTAATGATAAGTGAAGAGAAAAGTTAAGTTACATCAGCCCCAAATTCTTGAAAGTACGATAAATCCTCAAAATCAAATTAAATTAATTTTATTTAATTAGCACCTTTCATGTAAAGAAACAGCTGCTGTACATAAACACAAACAAGGATGCAAAAACACCAATGCAAAAAGTAAGTAAATAAATAAGCCCCTCATTATAAAATACATGAAACAAACACAAGTAAAAGAGAAATGACTTAAGAAGAAAAAACCTTAAGAAGAGAGAACCAAGAAGGCGCCGTCTGCTCTGTCCTCGTGTCGGCCTGGGTGTCAGCAAAGACACAAACACCCCAGCTAAGGGTGAGAAAACACCAGTAAACCATCTAAAATGTGAAAGTTATAAATAGAAAAGTTAAAATATAAAAACAGCTAAAATACTAAAATTAAAATAGGTTAATGCATAAAGAGTCGAAAACTCCTGAAATATAAAAAGAATAAGTTAAGATTTTAAAACAAAAATAAATAAATAAAAATTAAAACATAAAAAAATAATAAAAAACACACATTAAACAAATAAAAATGTCGTAAAATATCCTGAAATAAAATTGCACCTAAGCTTCACAAAGAACAGCCAATAACTTTCCCTCCCACATCACAAAGTAGACCTACTGACGACAGATTCAATATTCAGAAATACTCAGAAATGCAATTTTGAGATTAACTTTCTATATCTCACTTTTATTTAACCAGGATAAAAAAACTCGTTGAGATTAAAATTCTCTTTTGCAAGAGCTTCCTGGCCAAGAGGCAGCAGCACAACAATAACACACAACTCTTATTTACACTCACACACAATCATAAAATACAGTCTTAAATAAAGCATTTACAGTTTGAAAGCTTTGTCTCACGTTCATTTAAAAGTTTTTTAAAAGAGCCCAGAGAGATTAATTCAATTTAAACTCTTTCTGGAGTTCATCTCATGTGTCCTCCATCATGAGAAAAATGCTACAAAAACATATTAAAACCATGAAAAGCACAATTTTCAGTGGAGTAGGACTTTAATGGTCTGTTTTAGTAGAGTTGCTAATAGAATTAGTTTAGTGTGAGTTTTCTGTGAGGAAGTTGCACGTTATGTTCATCTAAAAGCAAGAGATAAGAAGAGAAGTGCTGATAGAGACAGACAAACCACAATGTGTGAACAAAATGCATTGGGTTATTCATATATGAGACAGAGGTTTGACACACAACATGACACACAGTGGTGAGTTGTTTCCCCCTGATGTTGTCAAGGCACAAAAGTCATCAATAGAAGAACCAGGAAACATCTTAAACCACTCCATAGATGTTTCATTTCAAATGTTTAATATATTTTCAGTCTAAAAGAAACACTTCTCACTCATTTGGGTCTTAGAAGAGTAACTGTCTTGGGAGGTAAAGGTGTCATGGTGTGTTGGTGCCACTTGGGGGCAGACTTGGGAACTAAAAGCTTGTTGGTTTTCTGTTTGTTTTGTTGAGGAGCTGTAATTGTGATCTTGACCAAAAAAGTGCACATAGTTTCATAGTTTTACTAAAAATCCACAAGGTTTGTTTTTTACTTGTGGTTCAGCTTTGATCTGCATAAATATCAGTGTGGAAAACAACTGATTCTCTGTCATCATTCTAGTAAATACTATGACATTTTCCACAGTTGTAATCTTTCCAAAAACAATGAAACAAATAACAAAAAAAAGCAAAAAAAAAGCTGCCTGATGGAAATATATTTAAGAAAAATTCATGGGTCATGTAAAGCATTATACTTTAGAGACAATGTTTAAATAACAGTGACTAAAGGTAATAGACGGGGAGCATGAAGAGGAGCGACCCTTGTGACCCTCTTCAGGCCTAATAATCAAATCGCTAAAGGAATATGAGACATTAAGAGGTGTGGCTCTGGTTATTCCCCTCAGCAGCAAATAGCAGTTCAGTTTGGCCTTGTCAGGATTTGGCCCTCATAGCTTGCCATACTTGTTCACTCTCCTGACTCCACTGGTTGATCATTCAGTGCTGCTGGATTCTGGAGCTCCTCTGATTCTTCCAAGCTCTACCAGGTTGTTGTGTTCTTGGCCCTCATTCAAGCCTGTTGAAGTTAATGGTTCTGCCTGCTGGTTTTTGATCCCTACTTCTTTTGTTGGATGTTGTGTCAAATCTGCACCCTGGAGTATTGCTAAAGCCTGGATCTCTGGACTGGATTTCATGTGCACGAACCTGGTCTGGACTCTATACGGATTCCAAGGTGCCCTCTATCTCTTTGGCATCTCTGGACATCTTCCCTACACAAGAGGATGTTTCCTTGAAGTGGAGAACTGCTTCCAGTGCAATATGTCCCCGAAATCTGCCAAACTGTATTTCTCTTTGTGTTTCTGTTACAGACTCCTCTGAGCATCTTGCAGTGTCACCATTTCATTACCACCTGGGGGGTATTCCAGAAAGCAGGTTATGCTAGCTCCCACGGTAAGTTTGAGGCTAAGGAAGTGGATAACTTCAGCTTTCGGTTCCAGAAATGGAGGTATGTCTCAGGGTAGGTCAAGTTGCCATAGCAACTCATGCTCTGAACATAACCTGGTCCGGAGCAGGTTTAGTTGAAGCTTAGTTTGTTTTGAGAGAGGTGCAGCATGGCGTGTCCATTTGAAGATGATTTAGTGGATGAAGAAGCTCAGATAATACTTTTTCCACCGTGAGAGGGTGATAGGACCACATATGGATGTTGGAAAATTAAGCTTGTTTACTTTCATCTAACTTAATTATTTGCTTCAGTTAAGATAAATCATTTTTTTGTTAAGTCACCTTAAAAATAACACATAGTTTTCAGACAATTATTTTCCTTTCATTCAAATTAATTCAATTAAGTAGGTGTAACTTTGGTGCTGCTGTTAGAGCGGCACCGCAAGGGATTCTGGGATATCATTCCCTTTGCCTGTCTGGACGGATTTGGGTTGAAGTGTGGCTTTTTGACTAAATATGTTTAGTTGTTTAGCTGTTTTTACTGTGTTTTGCTGAGTTATTTTGTCCTACTGTGCTTATGTCTCAGCACCACGAGTGAGAGCGAAGGAGAGGATGATGAGTTTGTATAGCACCCCTACACTCTCATTCTGCAAGTACAATGACGGGAAATTCTTTAATGAATTTTTGCACTCCGTGCATTTTTTTACCGCCCTTTTTATTGTTATAAAAATTAGCATATTCACCGGCTCAAACTTAGACATATGAGAGTTAAAATATATATGTATATATATATATATATATATATATATATATATATATATATACATATATATATATATATATATATATATATAGCAGCAGAAATTCTTTTTTTTTATGATGCAGCCGTGTTACTTTTTTGTTGGACGTATAATCTTCATACGCCGTCATTAAAATCTCAGACTCCATCTCACTTCCGTCTCAAGTGTCGCGCTTTCTTTTTTTTTTTCTCCACACGTTTCCATGGTGACTCCAGAAATCGGCGATCTATTGAGAATGTCTTTATGTACACGACGTGCACGTGTGTTAACCCAGGGTTACCAAGTCGAGCGTAATTACGCCAACTCATATCCGGTCTTCTGGAACCGACATACCCAGAGTAAGCAAGTTCAGGCGGATTTCAGCCAGAGTTCAGTGCTAGTTTAAACATGCTTCCTGGAATACCCCCCAGAGCTCCAATAAACTGCATTTATCTAGACCTCAGTGTGTGCCTTCCTCCGATACCCACGTCCTAACAGGTGTTGACTTGAAAAGGACTGCGGAACCTTATTCTGGTGTGGTGTGACATAACACTATGACTGCAGTGGTGAGAACTCTTCCACTGCAGCAAAGAATCTCCTGCTGGGTCATCAAGTCATTCTGTCTTTTCAACTTTTCTTCCTTGTTTCACAGTTAATTTCTTTTATGTTTATTTCCTTAAACCTTTGAGTTTCCCCCATAAGCCTGGTCTCCTGCATTTTTGAGGAGAGCAGAGGAGAGTTCTCTTCTTCACAGGGCGTCTTCATCACCATCCACTGTTCTTCTTCCTGAGGAGACAGATTTTTTGATGAATAAGCAGCTTTTTAAATTCTAAAAGTGCAAATAATGTGTAACATCAACAGTTTCAGCAACAGACGACATTCACTCCCATCAGAAGATGATGAAGAGTAAAAGAGGGAAAGTACTTGTTCTAGTTCTCTGGTCCTCATTCTCTTTGGTTCTCCTCCTGTACATGTAGACCAGAGCAGCAACCACACCCAGAAACATCAACACCACCTTCATCACGGCTCCAACGATGATGATGATGTTGTGACCAGGAAGATCTGCAGCTAAAAGATTTACCAACATGAATTCAAAATATTTTGATACAAGGACTCATGAACTTGGTTCACTTATTTTTTTTAGTGGTAGAACCCAATGTGTTAAACATGATGACTTGTGTTTGTGAGTGTCCACAAAGGGGTGCCACAGGGCTCAGTATTAGGGCAACTTTAATTTATAATGTGTACTCATAAAATAGTCCAAAATGTGTCAGAAGCCTGTACAGATCTTTATGCTTGTCAGAAGTAAGAGCTCTTTCTCCCCCTCTGGTCAATGGCAGGAACTCCAGAGTTCTGACCACACTACAACTCCCAGAAACCCCAGTGCACACTTCCTGGATGGCGCGTACCTGACTCTCATTAATTCATCAACCACAGCATACTTAAGCATTTCACAGAGTGAAACTCAGTGTGAAGTATTGTTTGTACCACTCTGCTGGCATTACCAAACAGTGTATTTGGACTGCCTCAGTGGTGGGTAAGGCCCAACAACACCTGTTCTACCTGAGGAAACTAAAGGCTGTTAAAATCTCCAGGCAGCTTATGGTGAATTTTTTCAACTGTGCCATCAGCAGTGTTCTGACATACAGATATTGTTGTGTGGTTAACAGCTGCACAAAGGCTGATCAGCAGAGACTCCAACGGGTGGTGAAAACAGCGGGAAAAATCATTGGGACCTCTCTCCCAGAGAGGAGTAGCCTCTACACCACCTGCTGTCTAGAGCGTCCACAACATCCTGTGTGACCAGCACCATCCAAACGTTTGATTCCCCTGCAGCTTCTTTCTGACCCTGCTTACATTATGGTTCATGTGTCAGACTTGGTGTCTTTTTAAATTTAGTTCTAATCATTTTAAACCTGTAAGTAAATGACTTATTTCTCTAGAGACCCTATTTTAATGAAAGCCTTGTTCCACTGATACACATTTGAGCTTTTAGTTTCTTGTACGTTAACCGCAATTAAACAGTTCATTGCTGATTTGATTAACTTTATAGATTTTGCCAGGTGAAACGATCACATTTAGGTGTTTTGCAAACTGACTCAATGTAATTGGGGGGAGACGGTGTTTGTGTTTTTCTAAGATCAAATACTCACCTCCCAAAATGTCGAGATAAACATCTGCATCAAATTCATCTATATCCTTAAACCAACAGGTGTATTCTCCAGCGTCTTCATCACTGATGTTTCTGATGAGCAAAGAGCAATCACTGCTCACGCTCAGCCTGGAAGTTCGAGCTGAACTCGGATCAACCTTCCCTCTGCGAACTTGTAGTTCAACTGCAGTATCCGCATCTCTGCTATACACCCAGTTAACATCAGAGCATGACGAAGAGGAGGAATTAGCTCTACAAGGTAAAATGACATCATCTCCAGCTCTTCTGTGAAGTTTGTTGTTTCTGAGGTACTCGCTCCTTTTAGCTGCTCTCCACAGAAGATCTCTGGTCTATATGGATGTGAAGCGGATGAATGTTGTCCTCAGTCTGTCTGTTGCTCCTGTCTTCTTTCCGAGACAATGAGCTATGTCGATATCCCCAGTAATTTTTTCCTGAGAACTGGGAATCGCAGCACAGCAGATGTTGGTGATTTTGGCTTTGATGTCTTCAGGGTTTCCCTCTGGCACACTATGTAGTCTGAGGTTCCATCTTCGACTATATCTTTCAGCTTCATTAAGTTTAAGCTGCAGTTCTGATATTTTCTGGTTGTATTTTTTATTTGCAGTTTTGACTTCTTTCATCTCCACTTTTAAAGTTTCAACTTCTGCAAAGGCAAAGTCCAGGGATTTCTTCAGGCCCTCAATACTTAAAGTATTTTTATTGATGAGGCCTTCTAGATTATCAGCCCACGTGTTAATTGCGTCCAGAATGTTGTTCCGTAGCTCTGACAGAGACATTTAAGCTTTTTGCCTTTTTTCCTTAGGTTTAACTGACGTATCTGGAGTAGAGCCAGGCAGCAGACCGGAGCTTGTAGTCATGATCAGAGCTAACAGCAGCTGGAGCAGAGACAGCAGTTGGAGAGCTAGCTGTTTTCTCAGTATCAAGAGGAACTCCAAACTCCATACCTTCTTCACAGACGGCAGGCTCTCCTCCTTTTCGTTTTGGGTTTTGGTCGCTTGGCTTCATGATGAGCTGGAACGGGTTTCACAGACTGCAGTGTAGCCAGCTTAGCTTAGTTTAGCCGTTCTCAATGTAGCCGACTTAGCTTAGCCGTTGTCCAGATCACAAACATCGGTAATAGATAGTTTTAGAAGAGAGGGGGTTTCTCTTAAAGGCTTAGAGATTGTTCTTGATTCTTTTAGATTTCTGTAGCGTGTACTTTTGTAAATTAAAGTTTGGTTGTAAGGGATTGAGGATAGTTTCTTCGCTCAACCAAAAACCATTGCGTCTGCATCGGCCGCCATCTCGACCGATCTCCCCCACATGCCACATGCCACATGTCACATAACCAAATTCCTCCCTCAATAAAAAGTGACACAGGTTAAAAAAAAAAAAAAAAAAAAAAAATTCCTGTTTGCCTTTAGAAAATAGAGAAATAAAAAAACAATAAATACATTGAGTCTGAATCTGGATAATGTTATTATTATTATTATTATTATTATATTTGACACATTTAAAGATAAAAGCTTTCCTCACAATACTTAATTGCCTGGATTGCACAAGGTCTACCTTCATGTCTGCCTCTGTTTTTGTTTTTATTCATTTGTTTGTATGTATTTATTTTGTTTATAATGATTGATCACGACAAAATATAAATTAATATACATTAAAGTGACAAAATACAATTTTTAATCTCAGCCACAAGAAGCAAATACAGAAAATAAAGATACAGATAAAACGAAATGATCACTAATTTAGTGATGCAGTTTTATCAAAGTTAAATCAGGTAGACTTTTACCATAAATAACTTTCATTCAAATTGTTAAACAATAAATATGAAAATTAAATGAAACAAAACAAGCAAAATCAAATAAATAACGTTGTTTTATGTTTAGGGGTCAAACTATTTACTATAAATGTTTTTCAATCCTGGAAATTCTGTTAACCTGACCGTAATCGTCTTCTCACAATAGTGATGCGCAAATAAAGCATCATGATTGTGTGTGGCACATTTCCTTTTAGATTTTTTTTTTTTTTTTTTGTGTGGCACATTCCCTAAACGGTGTAAACATTGTGTTGAACCCGGATGGTAGAAACTCATTGCTGTGTGACATAATAGCGACATCTGCCGGACTTAAGAAGTCATTGCAGACAACTTTAGCAAAGACTGGAAACAGAATGAATGTATGGAGGACCAAATATGACAAGTTGAAAAAATAAGTACAACTTTAAATATCTAAATAAACGTGTCATGGCATTTTGAATAAAACATATAAATATGTCATTGATTAAGTAAAATACCAATTTATTCTATTTAAGAACTACTTTTATCATTTATACTAGCATGCACATTTTTTTTAGTTGAAGTTGAAAATAAACTTCATTTGGTGAAACGTTTTCTTTTTTTTTATAGTGACCCTTACTAAAAGTCGTGTGCAAAAAATGATGAACATTTCTGGAAGGAGCAACGGAATACTCTAAATCATCACAGATGAAGAAAAACAGGCATCAAGTGACACTTTTAGCACTTCAAAAACTGAGACACACAATAGTTCTTCTCCTTTTGGGAATGATGATTATTTTCATACTTCGGTTTGAAGGTAAGGACCTATTTTGTTTTTATTATTTTCAACTGTGATCAACGTTGCTCAAATTAATCTAGAAAAAACCTCAATTATACTTTAACTGTGTTGCTTTAATTTTAAAATAAAAAAGAAAATGGTATGTTTCCTCTAAAGAAATATCTGTTTCAATACTTAACCTTAGGTTTAGCAGATTTTTTTTTAAAAGATCCAAAAACTATGAAATTTTCAGTTGTTTTTTTTAAATAAAAATATACCAAATTTTCTTGTTGGGTCTAATTTGAATGTATAGGAATGAATGAAAAAAGTGAAAAACACAGGCGTCTGGAGATCGAGTAAAGTGTTTTGGATATTTTCAGATTCAAAGTTTTACTTAATAAAACTAATAGTACATTTATCGCTCAGGAATACTACATGGCCTTTAAAAAAACATCGGACAACAAAATCACATGAAACAAGAGCAATAATATGACACTGTTGTTACGTTTGTGGAATGAAAGCAGAAGATTACCGGTAGTCCTGAGTGAGGATGTGAAAAGAATGAGAAAGCTCATATTCCTGAGGTCCGAGGGGAATCGAGCACTTGGTGATGTGGCAAAGCCAAAGGACACACGAGTGAACAGAAGGAGATGATCAAAGAGAGCGGCAAAAAATAAACAAAGTCCACACTCTTTTTTTTTTTTATCAAATACAGAAGGCCTTTATGTAAATATACTCTTTGTGTCCAAAGCAACATAATTCCCAAATGTATAAGAAATATCTGTCTAACACAAGAGGCCCTCAGCTTTCAGCTGTTTGCTCAGATGCTGGACCGGAAAAGTAGAAAACAAATAAATAAAATTATTTTAAATTTGAATTGATCTGGGACCTGTGGAACTGCTGGAGAACCAACACAATAAATGGAGGTGATTGTAGAGATGATATGAGCTGCTGAATTGGACAGAAGCTCATTGAGATGTTTGTGAGTGAGACCAAGGAAAAGCAAGTGGTTATAATGTCAACAAGAGATAACAAGACTGTGGACATAACAGCAGTGGTATAGGAGGTTAAAGGACATGCAAAGGAGGTTAGAAGAGACTGAAAGGACAGAGTACTGTTAGGACGGGAGGAGGAAAGAGAGTGAGAGTCGATGGAGGGCAAAAAGCTTTTGGTTTGGACATTATGGATTTGAATTAACATCGAGACACCCAGTTTGATCCCTGTCAAGTTCAAGAAAGTTAGTGGAGAACCTGCTGATGATTGTGTAAAGTGTTTATCTTTTCTCTGCAGGCATCGTTGGAAAAGAGGAGTACCTCTATGGAAGAGATGGTGATGCCGTTCTCTTACCTTGTCAGAGTAGATCATCCAGATATTGGTACTACAATGTGGAGTGGCTGTACTTTAGAGATCAAAACAGCTCCTGTGAACAATATTTAACTACCGGAGACGTTAAACAGCGTTCAGCCGCAGCTTCCAGGCTGAGTGTGAGCAGAGACGGTTCCCTGCTCATCAGGAACATCACTGCTGAGGATGCTGGGTTATATGTCTGTCGTCTCGGAACCACAAATCAGCACGATTCTCAAGTGTACTTTTAGAGCAGTGAGTATTCTGACTCAAACTGTTCTTCATGTCTGAATCACAACTGTTTAATAGCTAATTGGATTTTTAGAGTTTCACCTGTCTGACATTTCGAAAAACACAGAATATTGGCAGGAAAAAAAAAAAAAACAAGTTCACACAACTTACTTAGTGAGTAGGAACCTTCAAATGTACGACCATCCATCACTGGTTTGACTATTTAGGGCATTTGCCTGTCACATCTTCTTGACTGATCCACAGTGTTTGATTTGAACTGTAATTTTTCATTTTTATTATTAAAGTTTACATGAAACATTTTCCATTAAAAGCAAATTTAAAAGAAAAGTAATTTACCTGAGATATTAGGAGGGATAATAATATAAATAAGCTGAATAAAATCAGCATTTTCCCATTATCACATCAGTACACACGCACACAATAATTGAATCTTTGTAGTTTAGGAGTTGTATAAAGTTTCCATCCTGATAGTTATAGCATTATTATTTAATGAATAATGCCATTTTGCAATTCTCTGTTCCTACCGCCTTCTACGGGTGAGTTAAAGTCATCCTTGAGTTAAAGTCATCCTCCACTGTTATGAAAAAGAGAACATGTAAGCTAAAATGGAATAATTGCTTTGCTAACTTAGTTGTTTTATGTATCACTCTATGACTCACGGATGATTTAGGGGGGGATTAATAGGGTTAGGGCTAAAATGTATGATAGCTTATTTATAAAAACTGTAAGTTAAATTAAAAGAAAAGAAGGGACTTGATTTAAACTCATGTTTTTTTTTTCAGTCTCTCCATCTCGACCACTAGAGGATGACAGTGTCACATTGGAGTGCTCTCTAAATAGACACAGAAACCTCATTTCCTGTGAGCAGAACAGCATCATCTGGATGGAGGAAACAGGAAATGTGCGGCTTTGTGAAAATACTGAGTATGAGTTCAGAGGACAAACAAATTGTGTTTCTGTTCTGACTGTGAAACATCAGAATGAAAAAAAACATTTTCACCTGCAAATTTGTTGAGGACAACAGAGTGAAGATCGATGCAGTCTACATAGCAGCCTTTACAGGTAAGGATCATTTATCAAACACAGTAGAAACTGTCATGTTTTAGGTTTTTAACATTTCCAATATGATAATAAAACAGTTTAAAATGAAATATCAGCATATTTTTATTTGATTGTTCACTTAAAAAAACTGATTTCAAGTAAAATGTTTTTTTTTTTTAATGAAAGAGCTCCTAATTATCCACATTTTATGCAAATGTATCTGCTTTTTTATGTTAAAATGCAATAAATCAAATGTGATTTTTCAGACAAATTAATTGTCTTTTGACAGAAGTTCTTCCAAGTTCCAATCCCATCATCATTACTGGAACAGAATTGAAGGTGGTGTTGATATCTCTGGGTGTGGCTGATGCTCTTCTTATATACATGAACAAAAGGCAAGGCAACAGAGGACTATTTAAGTGAAACAAGGACTTATCCTCTTCCTCACATCTTTGCTGAAGACTGTTTTCCTCCTGTTTTCCAGCATTGTTCTAGGCAGCAGTGGATGCAGTTTGTTTTTATCTCTTTTGGTAGGTTTGCTTTGTTAAACTTATATTAACTTGTGAATTCACTTGGTTTAATCTAAAAGAACAAGATTAATCTTAGATTGATGTTGAAAACATGCTTTATAAAAGACACTTTATGACTTTTTTGTTATACAATTTAACATCTTTATTGCTTATTGTCAGAATCTAATTTTCCTTTGAATGCTATGTTATATTTTGCTATATTAGAAAAGCGATATAACATGTCAAAAAACAAAAAGCTACTAGAAGAAGAGAAAAAAAAGAAAATACTTTGTAAGGTAAACTATTTGTAATACAGTATTTCTCGTTTTGCATATTGACATATTAAAAAGAAACTGTGCACCAATGTGCTGTCCTCATCATCATCTTCAGCTGGACAGAAGTAACTGCTGAACTGAACTGCTGTGGAGACCCGAGACATGACTGTCTGCTTCTTCTCACTCTATTTTAATGGAAGAATAGATCACCTGATCTTCTTCCGCCTTTATCTGGAACACAAAAAAAATAGTTCTCATTCAACACTGTTGTTTTAAAAACCGTTGAGAGGTGGAGACAAAAAAAAATTCCAACATCAAATTTATCACAATATTATCATTTTCTGAAATAGAAAATTTTATGCCATATCATTTATTGTAATTGAAACCACCACAAAATTATGGTTTAAATCTGCTGCTACTTTAATGTAAATATGTAAAGATTATGTGCAAAATGTTCCTCTAATGTGTAAAAAATGTATTAAACTTTCTCAAAATATGAAATTTTTAAACTACCTGTTAAACAAGAACTTTTTGTCTAGAGTTCTACTTTTTTGGGAACTGAATCAAAAACTAGTTTTAGAAGATTACTGCTTCTCTGTGCTCAGTCATGTTAACCATCCCAACACTTGTACGGAGACCAGGATCACAACAACCAAAGTGACTTACTGTAACCTTAGAGGAAGCCTTGGATTTGGAATGGTTAACCGCAGCATATGTCAGGTCACTCTCTGGCTCACTCTCCAGCTCAGACTTAACACAAACACAGAGGGGAATACATGTTTTTAAAACAGACATCAATAAAACACTGTATTTGATGAATACATGATCATTAAGTTATATGCAGATGATGTTTGATTTTCTTAATATTCAAAAAATAGGAATAAACGTGACTACTGTCATGAGTATGCTAAATTAAAGTTGACTTGCCCCAGGATGTCTTTTAACAGTCTGGAATAAAAGTAACTTGACATTATCTAAAGTACACTATAAGAATCTTTTTATTATTAAAGAAGTACCTTCATCACTTATACTAGTAAACTTTTGTGTATAATACTCACATTTTGATGTGCCGGCTTTTGAAAGTCTGAAATTAAAAAAAAAAGGTAGATTTTAGGAACCAGCTGACATCCTTAGAAATGATTTTCTGTTCTGTAAAGCTTCGTTGTCAGTTCTAAGAAAAAAAGTTTTGTGTCATAACTATAGGAACATCTTCATTTATTCAGGAACATTTTCATTTATTCGCCTTCTAAATCAGTTTTTGTCCCTTTTGGGGTCACGGGGCTATGAAATGAAACAACAGAAAAGATTTGATTTAATGGATAAAAAAATACTACGAAAAATCACACAATGACTGGTTTCAGAAGTAAAAAGGAACTTCATACGCTGTTGTTAAATGCTGCCAACATTTCTTTGTAAGTCAGCTACATTTGGAGAGTCGTGATTTCTTCATCAGAACCTCTTTATATTCATTGTGGGTGTGGAAAAAATACTGTACTTGTTCCTCTTTTCTGATCATTTGTGGCTTTGGCTCTTCCTCTTCTGGAGAGAAGAATGGCAAAGACGACCAGCAGCACCAACACCACGCCGACCACAGCTCCAATGATGATGACAGCGTTGCTCCAGGGAGATTCTATGAAAAATAATTAAATTTGGGGTTTTATTAATAGTAGCATGTTGAGAACAAAAATATGAGCTGGTTGTACTTGGCTAAAAGTAAAAAAACAAGCCATGGATAGAAAGACAGAAACTGTAAAGCCTAAAAATTGAAGCTGAGTGAATGTGAGTAACATTAAAAAATAACATTTATTAAAAGGAAAAAAAAGAAATATGACATGTATTGATCAATTCTGTTAGTCAAATTTACTTTTGAGCCATCATATTCATTGTAGCAGTAACCTAACAATGTCGAGTTTCATTGTTAAAGATACTTATGGACTCAGATCTAAAGCCCTGGAGGCTTTTGCCCCTTGAACAGCGGTAAATATGACTCAAAGGCAGGACAAAGTTAATAATCTCAGAGTGGACCTGACACTGACGAACTCTTTGGAGGAAGCACTATTGTCAAATGTACAGGAAAGCCAAGTACAGCTATGTTTTGCGCATGGAAGAGAATGACTTTAAAAAAGGGCCTGAGAAAACACCAAGAACAAGGTGCCTAAAGATAAAGAGTGTTTAGGTTGGACTGAGATCCTGCATTGAAAAGACTGGCTTAGTCTTAGTCCCTTCCCATCAATGGGGTGTTGACGAATGCTGCGGGTTTTTGGGTTGTGTAGGCCCATAGAGAGAGGCGGCAGCATCTTACGGGGAGCACAGGTGTCTTGCAGGTCCCTTGAAAATTGTACTGATACCTTAAGGCAGTGTTTTTCAACCTTTTTTGAGCCACGGCACACTTTAACCTTGAAAAAAATCCCACGGCACACCAGCATCCAAAAATTAAAAAAATAAAAACATCAAAAAGGAAAAGCTCATAGTCTGTATTGATCTACAGTCCCTCTGCAATCTCACATGCATTTTTGTGATGATTGTGGCAGAAAAAGCTGGAAACTGCAGCTATTTTTTTTTTAAAGATGTCATCAAAGTTGAGTTAGAAGATTTAAAATCAGTTTGAGGTGTGTTCGTTGTTGTTTTAAGACGTTAAGAGGAGAGACTTATTGTGCATTCACTTTAATGCAATGCATCATGGGAGATGTAGTGCAAAACTCCGCCGATCGCAGATAGACTAACGTCTCTGAGCTTCATGGTTTTGTTCTTTTGTTCCACGGTCTGATACCGGATTCTGTGGAAAGCTACACCGCTAAAGACGAGCTTTAGCTGGTATTTTTGTTAGAACTGAGAGACTTTATGAGCTAAATTGGGACAAGGAAGTGAAGACTTTAACCACTTTTGATTGGTCAGACTGATGACATGTGATTTAGCTTTCAAGAATGATTGGTGGAGACAGTTAAAGGGGCGGGACTTTTCCAAAATACAGCCGAGGCTGCAGCTAAATCGCGGTACCGTCATTCTTATCAAAATGTCTTTAATAGAATCAAATGAACACAAAGACAAAAGTATTTAATGATCTTTCATATTCCTAACTACTCAGTGTTTTGTCAGGGCCGGTTTGGATGAACACAGAGCTGAAATCCTGGAGATGGTAAATGTTTTTAGATCAGTGAATGAGGGCAATTTTCCAAGGCACACTTGACCATCTCCCACGGCACACTAGTGTGCCGCGGCACACTGGTTGAAAAACACTGCCTTAAGGGACGTCATTAAAACTATGCTCAGATTGTTACTTACAGTAAGGATGCAGTAAAATGATCTGCAGTACATGTTACAACTGCATTTCCATAAAATATGACAAGATTAAAATATGAGGTTTCTTTCATCAATAAAATAACAAAAAACAGTTTTACCTGGAAAGTCCAGAACATAGTCAGCATCTATCTTCACTTCATCGTCTTCAACAAACTTGCAGGTGAATCTTTTGTTGTTTCCACTCTGATGTTTCACAGTCAGAACAGAATCACAGTTTGTTTGTCCTCTAAACTCAAACCCAACACCTTCACCAGACAGGTGAGATCCTGTCTCATCCACCCAGATGATGCTGTTCTGTTTACAGGGAATTGTTTTATCATGTCTATTCAGTGAACACTGTAATGTGACACTTCCACTTCCTCTTGGATGAACTTCTGGTGGATCTTTAGAAACTGAAGGAAAACAAAAACAGAAAAGTTTCTCTGTTAGATGTTTTTACAGAAAACCTTTAGTCCTGACAGTGACTACATTTATCTGCACACCATGTTCCAAAGAAAGAACAGATTTGACTATTTTAGAAACTATTCAGAGAAAATGTTTTCATTTGTTTCAACAGCAGAAATATTCTTGATTTTTGTGTTTCAGAGTAAACAAAGTCAGAGGATGATGGAGTCACTGCTCGTCATTTTCTGACAATAACTTTCAACAAATAATATTATGGAAATGATATAAAAACTATATAAAATGATCCCAAAGAAATGTTCTCTGCATGAAGCTGAAACTGCTCTGTTGTCGTCTCTTTCTTTCTCTTTCTAGTCCTGATTCTCCGGGTCTGTCTGGTCTAACTCCTATATTTCTCTGTTAGAAAAACACAGAAGCTCTGGATTTGTGAAATAAATCTCTCTTCATTTAAGATGAAAAGTGACTTTTGACTCTGAATCTCAGGTAAAGAAAGAGATAATTTTTGTTCTTTAGGATCCTGAGCTTTTTTTTTTGGATCAGATCAGAATGTTAACATTCATGTCTTCACAGAATTATTCAAGTCAGAATACTCACTGCTCAAAGTATTAAGATACACGTCAAACTCATTCTTGTCCCTGAGCTGACAGAGATATCGACCAGCATCTTCATCAGTGATGTTTGTGATGAGCAGAGAGCAGTCACTGCTCACACTCAGCCTGGAAGCTCTAGCTGAACTCTGGACAACATTTCCATTCTTTACTTCTGTTATTGATGCTGCTTTTGGATCTTTCTGGTACAGCCAGTTAACATCAGAACATGAGGAAGAGGAGGATTTAGTTCTACAAGGTAAAAGGACGTCATCTCCAACTCTTTGATAGAGATGTTTAGTTTGTCCACTGATGTCTGCAGGAGAGAAAAGAACAAACTCAGAGAAAAGTTGAACCTTTAACACAACAGACACTAAACATAAAATCAAACAGATCAGCCTGTAGACACATTTATTTTGTAATCTCTGTTTCATTTCTTTGTGCTGTTCATCATCTCTTACTAAATGTAAATATGTTGTTGTTGGTGTATAATATTAATCAGTTTTTACTTTCATCAATGACATCAGACAGACTGTTCTTGAACATTCTGTAAATCATTCAACATTTCAGTTGGTGGTCAAATTAATTCTAAGAATCATAAAGTCTGAAGCAACGGCTGGACGACGTCAACACAGGAAAAGAGCTTGATGGCTAAAACATGGCCTTAAATAAATGAACCAAAACATAATTTTAAAAGAATAAACAAAATTATGACAAAAGAAAACAAGATTATGACGTGATGAAGAAAAGAAGATTTGAAAATGACAAACAAAAACCCAAGAAGTTGAAAACACTGAAGAACAAAAACTTCAGTGATGATAGGAAATGTAAATAAACTAAAAACTTCAACTTAACAAAATGTGATTTTAAATAACAAAACTAAACCTTAAACGCTTTCGTCCTCACAGTTGTTTTAACAGTTTATCATAAATGTTTGATAAAAAAAAAAAAATACTTTGCTTGTTGAATGTTGGAGAAACATGTGCCAAAAAAAACAAACAAACTGATTAATGTTATTTAGAGTCATCTGTAACCATTCTTGACATTTCTTTAGTTATGAAAAATGAATAGACTAGAAAATTGGATCTTTACCTTCAGTGTGAAACAAAAAAAGGAGAAATAATTCCAGTAGTTCGAGTCATTCTGTCTTTCTTAGACACTGATCTGTTAGAAACGTTCAGTTCATCTGTGATTTCCTGTTTAGTCATAATCTAACTGAAAAGATTTCTTGGCTCCACCGACACATCGATTAGAGATTTCAAAGCGAAAGTTTACTGAAATTTTAAAGACAAAATTGAAAATGATGAAGACTTTGCTTCTTTTTGTCACATTTAGAATAGAAACAAAATTGATTGTTTTTCTTTGAGGAGGGTCTGAGTGGTGAAATGTTTTAAGAAGAGAAGACTTTAAGACATTACAAAAATGAATAAGAATCTTCTTCTGCATATTGAAGGAAGTCTTTATTTTCTTCAACTTTTATCATTTTCTCATCAGAAGCTTCCTGTTGACAAAGATCTTGTCTCTGTTATCTTCATGGTTCTCTGGCTCCTCTGCAAAGATCTATCAGGTTACGTGTCACATTTATGTTTTTGTAATTTTTTGCACAACTTTCTAAAAAAAGAAAAAAGAAAAACACAGTACGATCCAACATGGATGACCGTTCTCGTGCTGAACTCAGGTAAAGGCGGAGTACACCCTGGACAGATGGCCAGCATGTCACAGGGCCCATGGGGCTGGCAGGGAAGGCAATGTGCACGAGGCAAATTGTGGCCACACCAGATACTGACTGGTTATCTTGTGTCCCCAGACCCCACTGTAACAAAAGGGCACGTTTCAGAGTTGCCTTTTCTTGTGGCCTGTCAAAGGCACACCTGCAGTGCAATAATCAAGATGTCTTATCAGAATCTTAATATGGTGCCCCTGTGAGGTGGGATGGATTACGTCAGCAAAGAAGTGCTCACTATCATAGAAAGACTGATTTGTGAACAATATTTGGGAGAAAATGTTTCAGATCTTTGAGTTCCTTCCTGACAAATGAAAGCAAAAACCAAAGTGACGAGTTTATATTTCCCTTTGTACTAAAAGAATTACATTTAAGACATAAATGCATTCTTCTAAGATGTGAAAAAAAATTTTTTTTCAATTGATGAAAAATTAATTAATTTTTCGCAAATCACCACCTAAATGACCTTAAAATGTCTTACCTGTGAGAACGTAGACAGCATCTATCTTCACTTTGTTGTTTTTAACAAGCTGGCAGGTGAATCTTTTGTTGTTTCCACTCTGATGTTTCACAGTCAGAACAGAAACACAGTTTGTATGTTTTTTAACCTCAAACTCAGGATTTTTACCAGACAGTTGAGATCCCGTCTCATCCATCCAGATGATGTTCTGCTCACAGGAAATATTTTTTTCATATCTATTCAGTGAACACAGTAATGTGACACTTCCATTTTCTCTTGGATGAACCTCTGGTGGATCTTTAGAAACTGAAAGGAAAACAGCAAAGAAATAAACATGATCTTAGCTTTTACTAAAATCAATCAAGCTGGGGTGTATTCCAGGGGGGTATTCCAGAAAGCAGGTTATGCTAGCTCCCACGGTAAGTTTGAGGCTAAAGAAGTGTACAACCACCGCTTTCGGTTCCACAAACAGAAGTATGTTTCAAGGTATGTCAAGTTGCCATGGCAACTCATGCTCTGAACATAACCTGGTCTGGAGCAGGTTTAGTTGAAGCTTAGTTTGTTTTCAGAGAGGTGAAGCAGCGTGGCGTGCTTCACGTCTATTTCTTACGTCTATCCAACTCAAAATTTTTTTTACATCTCAAATTTACATATTTATTCAACTAAATGTAATTTTACTCCAATTCAGTTAAATGCTTTTCCATCTTAATTTTTTGTACTTCTTGAACTCTAATATGTCTAAGTTTAAGGCTGCAGAGATATTCTCATTTTTATATCGTTAAAATGAATGACACAATATGTGTCTGTAGCATATAATAAACATGGGGATATTATGACTTTAATTCAAATTTTAATTCTTACACCACTAATCTGGACTAGTGGTGCTAAATAAACCCATCACCTTCTCCTTCCCTCTCACTCATAGTGCAGAAAGAATTAAACAAATCCGTTCATACGTGGTCTTATCACCCTCTCAAAAAGTGTTATCTGAGCTTCTTCATCCACTAAATCATCTTCAAATGGACACGCCATGCTGCTTCACCTCTCTGAAAACAAACTAAACTTCAACTAAACCTGCTCCAGACCAGGTTATGTTCAGAGCATGAGTTGCTATGACAACTTCACATACCCTGAAACATACCTTCTTATCCACTTCCTTAGCCTCGAACGTATTGTGGTTACTAGCATGACCTGCTTTTTGGAATACCCCCCTGATCTGAAGTTTATCAAGTTAAACTAAACAGGAAACTCTCAAACTCTCTGTTCACCTCATTAATCAGTGATAATCAGAGACATTGATCTTTACTGTTCATGGATTCATCAATTCAACCTATTTACTATAGAAAGAATGAAACATGTCATGATATTTTCTCCCATGAGTCCACTCTCTCACATCTCTCACACTAAACATGCTTTGTCAGCAGTTTGACCTTTTTCCAACCTAAATGATTCAATGAGTTCACATGTCAGAGTCTCTGCAGGATTTGAGCTTTTTTTGATCAGATCAGAATGTTGACATTCATGTAGTCACAGAATTATTGAAGTCAGAATACTCACTGCTCAAAATTTTTAGATACACAAAGGTGGAATTATTTTTCCCATTTGTAAACCAACAGAGGTAGCGGCCGGCATCCTCAGCAGCGATGTTTCTGATGAGCAAAGAGCAGTTTCTGCTCACACTCAGTCTGGATGCTCTAGCTAAAGATTGCTTAATATTTTGCCCATCATTAATTACTTCTTCAGTGGTGTTTCTATGTCTGTTGTACAGCCATCTAACATCAGAGCACTGGATAGAGGATGCATCCACATTACAATGTAAACGGACGTTCTCTCCAACTCTTCTGAAAAGGTTTTCATTTTTTCCACTGATTCCTGCAGGAGAATATGGCAAATAAAAGTATTAAAGTTAAAGTAAGAAACATTTCTAAAAACAATTTTAAACAAATAAGAGTTTACCGTCAATCTGAAGCATAAGCATAAGGATTAATTCCAGCAGTAGAGTCATTCTTAGTTGGTTGGTCTCTTGCTATATTTGTTCATTTCCTCTTTGATGATGACTAAATGCAAAAATGACATTTTGGCTCCACCTACTCAAAATTTTTAGTGTAAATATATATGTGAGTGATGTCATTTGGACTGAAAGGAAGACTCACAGGTTAAAAAAAAACTATAAAATTAAGTTTATTAATCTGAAAATGAAATGAAAGAAGACATTTTAAAGTGATAATATATTTTAAGATAAATAGAAGCTTTTAGAAGTCTTTCTTTTTCCTGTTAGAAGTGTCTTAACAGAGAAAATGATGTATTTGTTCATTTCCTGTACTCAGTTTGTGATGCAGAAAGATGTGCAGAAAGAAATAAGTGCAGACATCTTGCAAAGAGATAAAATATCCATGAATTTAAAAGTAAAAATATGATTGTGATTGGCTAATAGAAAGGCGAGCTTTTACCTGTTTATTCAGAATGAAAGGTTAATGATAAGTGAAGAGTAAAGTCAAGTTACATCAGCCCAAATTTCTTGAAAGTATGATAAATCGTCCCGATGGAAATTGCACCTGAGCTTCACAAAGAACATCCAATAATTTTCCCTCCCACGTCACAAAGTAGACCTACTCACAGCAGATTCAATATTCAGAAATACTCAGAAATGTAATTTTGAAATTAACTTCCTATATATATATATATATATATATATATAGATAGATATATGTCCTCCATCATGAGAAAAATGCTACAAACACATGTTAAAAACACCAAAAGCACAATTTTTAAATGGAGTAGGACTTTAATGGTCTGTTTTAGTGGAGTTGCTATTAGAATGAGTTTAGCGTGAGTGATTCTGTTAGGAAGTGGCATGTTATGTTCAGATAAAAGCAAGAGATAAGGAAGAAAAGTGCTGATATAGATAGGAAAACCACAATGTGTGCTAACAAACTGCAGTGGGTTGTTAATATGTGAGGCAGAGGTTTGGCACACAACATGACACACAGTGGAGACTTGTTTCCCCCTGATGTTGTTGAAGCACAAAAGTCATCAATAGAAGAACCAGGAAACATCTTAAACCACTCCATAGCTGTTTTATTTCAAATGTTTGATATATTTTCAGTCTAAAAGAAACACTTCTTTCTCATTTGGGTCTTAGAACAGTAACTGTCTTGGGAGGTAAAGGTGTCATGGTGTGTTGGTGCCACTTGGGGGCAGACTTGGAAACTAAAACATAAACTTGTTTTTCTGTTTGTTTGTTGAGGAGCTGTAATTGTGATCTTGAGCAAAAAATAAAAAATAAAAAAATGCACATAGTTACAAAGTTTTATCCATCATTATCCATTATCCATCATTATCCATCCATCCAGTATAGATTGGAGGTGGGGATTGGTAGAGTTCAAGTCGTTCAGTAAAGCTTGAGCACACTCCTGGACTGAGGCTGGGAGAAGAAATGCCTGACCTTTGCCCTATTTAAAAAAACGGCACGAGCCATTAGCCGCTCAGAAAACATACATTTTTGTATTCAGGATTAGAAATCGGATGCAGTTCATGAATGGGGAAAGGAACAGAACAGTGGGTTTTTGTTAAAAGGTTACATCACCCTATTGCAACATAGATGTCATGGAAGAAACACAAGATTTCCCTGAACTGTTATGACATTATACATGTCTATTTCTGTACTAAATTGTGAAACATTCCTACTGAGCTTTTTAGTAAACAGAGCAAACAAACTTTAATCTTCTTACTTGTCGTTTACCTGTAAAGGCTGCAATGTAGACGGCATCTATCTTCACGTTTTTGTTCTTTACAAACTTGCAGGTGAATCTTTTGTTGTTTTCACTCTGATGTTTCACAGTCAGAACAGAATCACACCTTCTCTGTCCTCTAACCTCCAACGCAGTTTTTTCACCAATCAGCTCATTTCCTGTTTCATTCTCCCAGAAGATGCTGCTGCGCTGACATGAAACTTGGTCATCAAAGCTAATGAGAGAACAATGTAGTTTGATGTTTCCATGAACATCTGGTGGAGATGGAGAGACTGAAACAAAGACAAGAAATGTGAGATACTCAGAAAAAATGTTTCTCCACTGAAGCCTGCAAGGGTGAAATAACACACTGAGGAAAGTTGAACAAACACTTGTAGGTCTTCTAGTTTCTACGTCCCTTTTCAGTTTAGCTACTATTAAAATACAGTCTTGGACTTTTTATGCTTGTGGTGATTATAATTTTTAACACAATCTTTATTTAGTTCTTGTGCTTTTCATTTAATCAGAACATTAAAATAATTCAAATAAAAGAAACTCATTGGACTCCTGATAATCTGTGGATTTGAATAATCAATATTCTTTGTGATTTTCTTACTTTTTTTTAAATAATAATCTATTTTTAAATTTGGCCCAAATATTTGTTCTTGAAATTCAGACATTTAAGTATCAACACTTTTCTTTAAAATGCAACATTTAAAACAAAAACACGTTTATCACATCTTTTTTAAGCCAAGTTAACATTCTTGATATTATCTTGAGACTTCTGTAAGATAAAATCTTGAAAGAAAAAATATTTTTTTTATTTACCTTTAAACTGAAGCATAAAAATACCAGAAAAGCATTGTGAATTAAAGGTACATGCTTTCCTGTAAATTTCTGCTTTTAAAGCTACGTTTCCTCTTTATTGCTGAAAGAACTGAGTTTGTCTTAGCTCCACCCACTTTTGGATTGCATCACATTTGTGACTATAAATGTTAAAGTTCAGCATGACAAAGAGTATTGCCTCTAAGTTCTTTTACTTTGTTTATTTGACATTATATATGGACATTATGTTTGGTTAACAGTTTTTTGTCAATGCACATTTTTTTGTTTTTGTTTAATTTGTTCATTTTAGCCACTGAGCAATAAGAGCTGAGGGTCTCTTATGTTCCTGTTACAAAAGGGATTATGTAGCTTTAAACACAGGAGGTGTATGATTGTGTAAACCCCTTTGCTCTGTGGGGCAAAACTTTATTTTTATTATTATTTGTGTAAAATTCTATATATTTTTTTAACTTGTCCTGTCCAATAGCTGAGCCGACAGATGAGAACTGAGGGCCTCTTGTGTTGGACATATTTTACTTTAACAACAGGGGTTATTCATCTTCAGACAAACCAGAGGTATGTCTGAATAAACCCCTTTTGTAATTGAGGCCAAACTTTATTAATTTCAATCATAAGCTAACAGCAAGTGAAAGACGCTGCAGTCAAGGCCTGGCAGAGCATCCAGAAGGAGAAAATCCAGCATCTGGTGATGTCTGGACACAATATTAATGCACGGTTTATTCACATGTTTATGCACGGTTTCTCAGGACTGTGCGGAGCGGCATTTCTGCATTCAAAAGCTGCCTCCACCAGCTCACACACTGTCCCATAGCCATTCCTCTGCTTGGAGATACAAATCTACAGAGAGACACGGCTCTCCTGAGTCTGACAACTCGCTCATGCAGAACAGTCAGACAGACTGCACTAAAGTCTTAAGTCTCCTCCGGAGCGTACACCATAACAAAGCACCCTCCCCTGCCAGCAAACACGAAGCTACGAGTCCAACCACTCTGATCAGAGACATGCTTCCCTTGCTTGGACCAGCCGACCGGTCCTGCTCGCGCTCCAAAGCTTTCTCTTTCAATGACAGTGCGCCTTGGAATCTGTGAGTCCTGTAATGCACTTGAATTAACAGACGCCGATCCCATCTATGTCCTGCAATTTCACAAAAGTATGAGGATCCCTGAAGGTGTGAAATTGACCTCTGAAAAGGATGTGGAGTTTCCTACTGACCACTTCTTCTGTGGTACAAAAGAAGAACTTGGCTTTCCATGAAAATTATTTTCATAGATGACAGTGCACCATCTCTTGCTGCAAGAAATACCTCTGCATGATTAGCTGCTATGGCTATAAAAAGAGATAAACTGATGTTGTGGCCCCCATCCTCCCTAACCTTAACACTATGGAGACATTTTGGAGCATCCTCAAGCAAAATATCAAAGAGGGTGGGGGACAGTTCAAATCTAAACAGCGGTTCTGGCTATTATGACATCCTGCAAAGAATTTCAAGCAGAAACTTTCCAAAAACCCACAAGTTCAATGGATGCAAGAACTATGATGATGTAACTTGCCCTATTGAGATGTTTTTGATTGGAATAGTTTTAGATTTAAGTAAATATGACCTCCTAATGCAGGAAATTCAACAAAATGCAATTTTTAGTTTTTTATGATCACATTTAGTGAAACTCTGTTGTGTGTAATAATGTGGAACAATGCATTTTAAGGTTTTTATGCATAATAATGTGGAACACAATGTGCTTTACTTTTTTTTTGTTTTTGCCAACTTCTCCAAACGACATTGTGGTTTTATTGAAATGCAGAAGTGGTTTTTCCATGGTCAGCATCCACAAAAGAAACTGTCCATAACACTTCAACGATAGTCTTCTTTGCTGTTATGCAATTTGTTGAGGAAAAGAAACTGCAAGATTCTCCTTACCCTTCAGGGTGTCATGCAATGATCATTCTCTAAAGCATCAGCTTTGAATTTGTCCTGTGTGTGGAGGTGACCTGTCCAATACCTGAAGGGATGGCAACCATATCTGATGCATGGCAGCAGAAAATGTAGACTTGGCTGCAACTTGTAAAATTGTTGGTGGGGTTTTGCAGAGGCTGGCCCTTAGGAGAACAGATGAAGAGTTTAAGAAGGTGTATGAACAGACCCCAGAGGACGCTGCAGTGGTAGGCCTTGAGCTCCACATTGGAGGGCCTAGGTAGAAATGGGTACAGTTTTGTCAGGAATGATCACAGGGCTGGACTCAGATGCAGAGTCAGACTGTGTTTTTACGTGTTACTAACAAGGTTTAGAGTTAGCGTAGTCATTTTAACATTTGTTTTATTGGCATCAGTCTGTTTTTTATAAGTTGCCAACAAGGTTAAGAGTTCCTGATACTGTGAATATGCTAATGTGGCTAACATGTAGCATGTTACTAACAAGTTACCGTGAACACAGTTAATACAGTCTGACTAATAGTCTTATCCCTGACTCTTGTTTTGGTTAATGCACTTCAAAGTTTGATGCACCTTATATATGATGTTTGAAAACAAACCAATTAAAAATGACAGTGTGCCTTGGAATCTGTAATTCCTGTAATGTACTTGAATCAACACACGCCGATCCCATCTGTGTCCTGCAATTTCACATAAAGTATGACAGTGCCTTTTTTCAAATAAAACCACAGATGTGTCACACACTGAACAGATTTCACCTGTATTCAGGTACACACACACACAACATGGGAATAAATGAGGGCTTCCCCTCGGGTGTGTAACGTAAAGTCAACAAAAGGCAGTGATCACTCTCCATCCATCTATCTTCTTCTGGTCATCTGGGACCGGGTCATGGGGGCAGCAATCTAAACAATGTTTCCAAGACTTCCCTCTTCCCGGCAACTTTCTCAAGCTCCTCTGGGGGGACACTGAGACCAGCCGAGAGACGTAGTCTCTGCAGCATGTCTTGGGTCTTCTCCAGGATCTCCTTGCACAAGGACATACCTGGAGCCCCTCCAAGTGATGGCTCTTTCAGAAGATAATGACCAGAAGATTGACAGCATTAGGCGTCAAGGTCATGATGGGGCTGCAATTATTTGTGGGTGCATTCAGGTACTTCAGTCAGGACTCCAAGGAAGAAATCCAAAGGCTTTTTTTCTGTCCACTTTCAGACAACATTTTCTTAAACTGGTGATGGTGGAGTGTGATGAGTCCAGCATGTGTTTTGTTAGTTTCTTCAACTCAGTTGAAATACAGTGTGTTACAAATTTTTATTACAGATTATATTTAAATGACAAAAACATACAATTCCTTGTTTTTCAAATAAACTCATGGATTGTGTCTCATGGCTCTTTGGATCACTGACATCAAACTCAGACACTTGTAATGATTAGTTTGCTAGGTGAGTTCAATTTAAGGAAAAACGGCTAAAGAAGGATGCTCCACATTATTAAGCAGGCCTACATTTTCAAGCAATATGAGGAAAAAAAAGGTTTTCATGCCTTGGACAGGGTATGAAAACCTTGGATATTTTATAAAAACTTAGGCATGATCCTTGTGCTATTCAGAGATATATGGCTGATTCAGAGCACCACCAGTGGTTCATGCAGATAAAGGGAGAATGAGGAATGTTTCTGCCAGACAAATGCATCGGATTAAGAGAGCAGCTGCTAAAATATCCTTACAAAGCAACAAGAATATATATATGAAGCTGCTGGTGTCTCTTGAGTCCCTCGAACATCAAGGTGCACAATCCTCCAGAGGCCTGCAGTTATACAGAAACCTTCAATTCTGCCATCCCTAAACAGCACTCACAAGCAGAAACTGGTGCAGTCGGAGTCATGGGGAGAGAGCTGGTCAGCCCCTTTGGGATCCCTGAAGGTGTGAAATTGAAAAGGATGTGGAGTTTCCTACTGACCACTTTCTTCTGTGGTACAAAATAAAAACATGGCTTTCCATGACAATTATTTTCATGGATGACAGTGCACCATCTCCTGCTACAAGGAATACCTCTGCATGATTGGCTGCTATAGGTATACAAGGAGATACACTGATGTTGTGGCCCCCATCCTCCCCTGACCTTAACCCTATGGAGTGCCTTTGAAGCATCTTCAAGTAAAACATCAATGAGGGTGGGGGACAGTTCACATCTAGACAGTATCTCTGGGAGGCTATCATGACATCCTGCAAATAAATTCAAGCATAAACTCTCCAAGAAACCCACAAGTTCAATGAATGCAAGAACTACAAAGATGTAACTTGCCCTATTGAGATGTTTTTGATTGGAATAGTTTTGGATTTTAGTAAATATGATCTCCCTAATGCAGCAAATTCAACAAAATGCAATGTTTAGTTTTCTATGATCTATCAAATTTTGTGGAACTCTGTTGTTAATTCTAATGTGGAACAATGCATTTAAAGGTTTTTATGCATAATAATGTGGAACACAATGTGCTTTACTTTTTTTTTGTTTTTGCCAAATTCTCCAAACAACATTGTGGTTTTATTCAAATGCAGAAGTGGTTTTTCCATGGTCAGCATCCACAGAAGGAACTGCAGACGAATTGTCTATAAGACTTCAGCAATAGTTCTCCTAGCTGTTATGCAATTTCTGCAAGATTCTCCCGACCCTTCAGGGTGTGATGCAATGATCATTTTCTAAAGCATCAGCTTTGAATTTGTCCTGTGTGTGGAGGTGACCTGTCCAATATCTGAAGGGACGGCAACCGTATCTGATGCATGGCAGCAGAAAATGTAGACTTGTCTGCAACTTGTAAAGGTGTATGAACAGACCCCAGAGGAAGCTGCAGTGGTAGGCCTTGAGCTCCACATTTGAGTATCTAGGTAGAGATGGGTACTGTTTGGATTTTGTTCAGTGCAGAAGAGGTACTTTAAAAACAGTTCTGGTGCCTAAATGGTGATCCATCCATCCATCCATCCATCCATCCATCCATCCATCCATCCATCCATCCATCCATCCTCAAAACCCACTGAATCCAGGATGAGCCCATCCACAATCGCTGAATAAGTAAAATGATTGCCTAGACTTCTTCACCAAAACTAAACAGAATACCGGTTATTTACTTGTCCTTAATGAATCCCTGAAATAAACTACAGAAATCCACATTTTTACAGGTAGTGCCTCATACAAGTTTTGTATCAAGTCTTAGTTTTTTTATGCATTTTTTTGCTTCTGCGACTCAAACTCCAGTGTGACTGATACTCCAGAAAAATATAGTGATAACAGTCATTTTAGTTGCTGATTTGTGACGAAACATCAAGTTTGTTACAAAAAAAAACAGTGGACTAAGTTCACTGCAGACCAGCTAAAGAAGCATAAACTGAGTACAGAAAATAACTCGGCACAGCATTTCCTTTATGACACTTGTGACACGAGTTTACGAAAAAAATCTGCCTTTCTTAACTTATCAACTGTTGAGCTTTTATTTATCTTTAACTATAGCAACATTATAGTAACAATATTATATTTATTAAGTATGGCTCAGGTGGTGAAGCAGCTAGTCCAATGATCGAGGGCTTGACGGTTCGGTCCCTGCTCCCCCCAGCCAACTGCTGGTGTGTCCTTGGGCAAGACCCTTCACCCTCCCTACCTCCAGTGTGTGTGTGTGTGTGAGAGTTGACACAACAGTTATTGAGTGGGTGGAGCCTAGATTTTATCTCCTACTTAACCATCATCAAAGATGAAAAGAACGTTACAGCAGGAGACAAACAGAGAAAGTATGGCTCTACTACTGAAATTGATGACTATTTTCATGCTCCAGGTTGGAGGTAAAGATTTTATCTGTTTGAATTTTTCTTTCCAAATATTTCTTAATTTAAGTTTAAGACCCTTGTTTGCCACTTATAGTGTGTCTGTTACATCAAGGTATATTTGAAAAATGGGTAATAAAAGGGTATTTTTATGAATTGGTGTAGTTATTTTTTTTTAAATGAGTTTTTAATAGAAAATTTTCAAACTGTTATTCAATTAATTACGCTTTTTGAATTCTGAAGTCAGAAAGCTTAAATAATTGCAATAACTAAACCAGCATTAAGTTAGCTTTTTTTTTTTTACTACAAGAGCTGCAACAATACTTGCTAAAGTGCTTAAAAATAATTGGTAATACAAGTGTTGGAATTTAAAGTTATTAAATGTTTAAATGGCCAAGAATACAAAAATGAAGAAATTAATTAAAAGAAGGCTTGTAAAGACTAAACTACAAATTTTACACATTTGAAAATATGATTTATAAATAATTGGCCTCATGCATATGCAGACTATTTATTTCTTCTCTGCATTTTTAAACCTCAACTGTTGTTCAATGATTTTGTTTGTGATTGTTAATTGTATTTCTCTGTTTCTTTAAGCTTCTCTTGCAGGCTTTGACTTCAAATTTGACGTCCACTTCAAAAGAGTTGGAGAGGACGTCCTTTTAAACTGTGATGTTGGTGACTCCTCTAACCAATGTTCCAAAATTGCCTGGGCATCCATAAGACCCTCCAAAGATGGGGACATAAAACAAATGATCTTTGAAGGAAATGCTAACCAGAGTTCAGTTGGAGATTCCAGGCTGAGTTTGAGCAGTAACTGCTCTCTGCTCATCACAAACCTCACTGCTAATGATGCTGGTGTTTATGCCTGTAATCATGGGTTGCCTGTGTACCTTTTTATTTTGATCAGTGAGTATTCTGACTTGAACAGAGAGTTTGAGAGTTTCCTGTTTAGTTTAACTTGATAAACTTCAGATCAGTTTGATTGATTTTAGTAAATACTGCAAATGTTTCACTTTAAAATGTGTCCTATTGTTTTATTAACTTGTGAACAAAGAATGCAATCACCTAAAAATAATGTTTAAATATCTGTTGTTTCAGTTACTTCATCTCCACCAGATGTTAATGGACGAGTCGACTTGACATGTTCTTTAAAGAGTTATAATCCACCTGGTCACTGCCATCCATACCCCATCTGGGTGGATGAGACAGGAACTGAACTGTCTAAAAGTCCTGAGTATGAGGTCAAAGAACAAACAAACTGTGATTCTGTTCTGACTGTGAAACATCAGAGTGGAAACAACAAAAGATTCACCTGCAAGTTTGTTGAAGACGATGAAGTGAAGATAGATGCTGTCTATGTTCTTACAGGTGAGGCATTTATATATTTATTTTATTTCATCAGGTGTGCTGAAGGTAGACATAAAAATATCGGAATTTTTTTGCTTTTATGAGAAAAAAAACTGCTTGATTTTCTCTAAATTGTTTCTCCAGAATGAAGCACAGAGGATGGTGATGAAGACGCCCTGTGAAGAAGAGAGGCAGAAACGCCTCTAACAGAAAAAGAACAAACTGGAGACAATTGTTCTATTTTTAACATGTTTCATGTATTAATGCAGATTCAATAACTTTGTTGACTAACTTTGTTTTTTAGGAAATCAAACCATTACTCAATGTACTTATTAATCGGGCAGTTAGTGATCAGCTTATTGTTATCGTTTATTTCATGTATAAAAAATGATAAATCTTTACGTTCACTGCAATTAATTATAAATATTTTGTGTTTTAGACATTGAACCCTCAGTTAAGGAAGGTGAGTTAGCAGGTGAAGCAGCATGGCTGGTGGTGAATAAAACATAGATAAGAAGCAGTGATAAAGACACTTGGAGTTGCAGTAGTTCAGTGTTTTTCAACCAGTGTCCCGCGGCACACTAGTGTACCATGGGAAATTACCCATTCACTGATCAAAAACATTTCCCATCTCCAGGAAATCAGCTCTTTGTTCATCCAAACAGGTTCTGATAAAACACTGAGTAGTTAGGAATATGAAAGATCATAAAAATACTTTTTTCTTTGTGTTTATTTGATTCTATTAAAGAAACTTTGAGAAGAATGACGGTACCGCAATTTAACTGCAGCTTCCGCCCTTTTTTGCGAAAAAGTCCCACGCATTTTAACCATCTCCACCAATCATTCTTAGAGGCTTAGTCATACGTCATCAGTCTGACCAATTAGAAGTGGTTAAAGTCTTAACTTCCTTGTTCTGATTTAGCTCATAAAGTCTCTCAGTTCTAACAAGAATACCAGCTAAAGCTCGTCTTTAGCGCAGTAGCTTTCCACAGAATCCAGTGTCAGACTGTGGAACAAGTGAATAAAACCATGAAGCTCAAGCGAGTCTGTCTGCCATCGGCGGCAGTTGGCACTACATCTCCCATGATGCATGGGGTTAAAGTGACAGCATCTCTGCGCTACCATGAGTCTTAAACGTCTTGAAACCACAACGAACACACATCAAACAGTTTTTAAATCCTCTTGATGAAATCAGAGGTCAACAGTTTAGTTCTCCTTCAAGGTTTGTGTTGATTAACAGCCAAACACCCCAGAGTTTGGTCACTAACATGGAAAAATAAATAAATAAATAAATCACAATTTAGAAAGAATATATTCGTTTTTGATGAGGTTACATAAAATTGCTTGTTAATAAGCTGGAGGAAAAAATAACTACCAGAGTAAAATTACAAATAGTTTAATTGAAAATTATTACTAAAATCTAACTTAACTTTTATTACATCTTTTAAAAATAAAAAAACAGCTGCAACTTCCAGCTTTTTCTGTCACATTTTTTTGCAAAAATGCACGTGAGATGTGGAGGGACTGGTACATCAATAAAGACTATAGAGTTCCCCTTTTTTAATTTTTGGGTGCTGGTGTGCCTTGGCTCAAAACAGGTTGACAAACACTGCAGTAGTTATAAGGTTTCCTACAGCTGCAGACCTTTATCATATAGGACGACTTTTTCAGTAACTCAGCTGTTTTAAGAGTCGAAGTAATAAACAAACTTGACTGCTGATACCAAACCATTGCAGTTAATGAAAGATTAAATGGAGATCGCATTTTGAGCTGAGAATAATTCAATTTGTGTTTTTTGGAAGATTTATGCTTTTTTGCTGAAGAACATTTCAGAGAGCTGTTTACATTTTTATTCAACATGAGAAGAAATGCCTCTGTCTATATTTCTTTATTGATTTACTTTAAATAAAACATTTTATTTTTTATTTCACCTTTATTTAACCAGGATAAAAAACTCATTGAGATTAAAAATCTCTTTTGCAAGAGCGTCCTGGCCAAGAGGCAGCAGCACAACAATAACACACAACCCTTATATACACTCACACTCAATCATAAAAGACAGTTTTAAATAAAGCATTTACAATTTGAAAGCTTTGTCTCACGTTCATTTAAAACGTACTTACTGCATTTATGTGTTGGAATTTGCATCCTTTTTAAGCCATTATTTTAATGCAGAATTTGGTTATTGACAGTCTTGATATCGGCCCTGAAAAGAACATACTGGTCAGTTCCTACCAGGAACGTTTTTCACCCAACAATTAATAATTTCATTCTGCTGTATTTGCTCAAATCTGGCAACGTCTGCAGGATTTCCAGAGACTCCACTCCACTTTCTGCCTTTGATTACTTCCATCTGTGTTTTGGAGACAAAATAAAGAGCTGCAGAGTCACACATCAGAACTGATGTCTGGTGTATTTTCTAACGAACACAAACACAACGCAGAGCAGCGGTGTGTGTTACTGTCCTGATAGGAGAAAGAAAGAAAACGAGATGAGCTGATCCCTCATTGAGAGGATTTGCTCAAATTAGTCAAACAAGCCGCGTTCGCCCCCTTCTGGTCGTTCTATGCACAAACAATCGATAATTGAATAACATGAGCGTTATTGACCAGAAGCATTCATAAAATAATTGAGTGATTTTTTCTTTGGTATTAAAATAAAATTAAGTCTAGTATGTGCCACATGTGCACCTCCAAAGACTAAGTTGCATATTTTAAGATGTATTTTTTAATATTATTTTAATGTTTATCTTAATGTAAAACACTTTATGTTACCAAGTATGAATAGAGCTGCATTAACAAAGATTGATTTGATCATGTAGTATCCACATGGTGGTGGTTAGGAGAACGCAGACTGACAGAAAGACACTGGACCAGTGAAAGAGGAAGGACTTGTTCATGGAATATCAGTCGTTTCAGTTGCTGCTTTGAGGAAACATCAAGTTTAAACATCAAGTTTGTTACAAAAGATCAAAACCAGACAGTTTGTGGACAAAAGTAATAAAGTTCATTACAGAGCAGCTGAAGAAGCATGTAGTGAGAACAGGAAATGAACAAACACAACATTTCCTCTGTTCTAACACTTCTGACAGGAAAAAGAAAGACTTCCTTTTTATGATAACAAACTGATGAACTGTTGAGCTTTATCTTCTAATATAATGACATCAAATGTCTTCTTTTGTACCATTTTCACATTCATTAGTTTGATTTTATTGTTTATTAATAAATCTTTCTTTCATTCTGATTGACATCACTCTTTAATTTACTGACACTTAAAATATTGAGATTGTGGAGACACGACCTTATTTTCCATTTAGTCATCAAAGAAATGAATATTTACAACGAGAAGCCAACAACCTAAGAATGGCTATTACTGGAATTTAATTCTTATTTCCATGCTTCAGTCTGGAGGTAAAAATCTTATTTGTTTGAAATATTTTGAAAAATGTGTCTAACTGAAATACTTCTGTTTGCCAAATATCGTGAGTCTGTTTTATAAATTACAAGATAGTTTTTTTCAACTGCCGTTGCAGTTGAAACAAATATGTGTCAAGTCTGCACCCTGGAGTATTGCTAAAGCCTGGATCTCTGGATTGGATTTCACATGCACGAACATGGTCTGGACTCTATACAGATTCCAAGGTGCCCTCTATCTCTTCTTTGGCGTCTCTGGACATCTTCACTACAAAGAGGATGTTTTCCGGAGGTAGAGACCTGCTTCCAGTGCAATAATCTGCCAAACATGACCTCTCTTTGTGTTTCTGTTACAGACTCCTCTGAGCATCTTGCAGTGTCACCATTTCATTACCACCTGAGCTCCAATAAACTGCATTTATCTAGACCTCAGTGTCCTTTGATACACCTACGTCCTAGCAGGTGTTGACTTGAAAAGGACTGCAGAACCTTATTCTGGTGTGGTGTGACATAACAGTGACTGCAGTGGTGAGAACTCTACCACTGCAGCAAAGAATCTCCTGCTGGGTCATCAAGTCATTCTGTCTTTTCAACTTTTCTTCCTTGTTTAACACTTTATTTTTTTAAGTTTAATTTATTAAACCTTTGCGTTTCCCCCATAAACCTGGTCTCCTGCATGTTTGGTCCGTCCCTCCGTTCCAAACACATTTAAGTGTCCACTTTTCCATCAACTGCTGGAAAACACAGAAAGCTGGAGGACATGAAGATCTGCCTCTATCATTTCACTGTAACAGCAGAATAAGTCACTTCAGCTTCTTCCTTGTTGACCTGTAAGACACAAACCAGATGTTTCTATGCTAAAAGACTTCTACTTACAATTGATTTTTTTTTTTTAATTCAAGCATTGTAGTCAAAACAACATAGAATTTACACATATTTTTTCAAACTCATTACAGAAATGATGAAATGCATGAGGTAAAAAAGACAGAAAATAAATCAAAACAAAAACGTCACTTAAATCATATATGCTTAATTAAATACAGTGATCATTAACTAAAGTATTAGTATAGTTTAGAAATACACTTTAATGAATTGACAACAGTCCAATCTCTGATTCTTTTCCCTAAACCTTCTGTTCATAAATGATATCTTAGGTGATAAAATGACCTACCATTGTTTTGGGAAAAGTCTTTGGACTCAAATGGATTACAGTGGCATACGTCAGGTCACTCTACAAAAGATAGATAAATATTATTCTGTCTTGCTTGTAGATACTAAATGAATAGATGTTTAAAGCATAATATTGTTTTAATTCTTTTTTGCTCTCAGATTATTTGAGAAAGGCTTTTTTGGACCAAATGTGTTAAGAAGCAAACGTTTTCATAGTTAATCATATTTGTTTGGCTTTTCAGAAATTCACTCTGAGAACCGCATACATATATATAGATTCTTTTTTCTTTTTTTTTTTTTTTTAAACTTGTCCTGTCCAACAGCTGGACAAACAGATGAGAGCTGAAGGCCTCTTGTGTTGGACATATTTTGCTTTAACAACAGGGGTTATTAATCTTCAGACAAACCAGAGGAATGTCTGAATAAACCCCTTTTGTAGTTGAGGCCAAACTTTATTAAATTCCATCATATTAGAAAATCTTTGGTGCTGGACCGGACGGAAAAGGAAAGGAGGGAAGAAGAGAGAGGGATGTTAGAGAGGAGGGGGGAGAGGAGGGTGATAATAGGAGGGGGGGGGGGGGGGTAGAACCATGAAGCAGCATAAAGCAACAACTTTACTGGATGTTTATCATTACGGTAAGGTTCAAGTGTAATACAAATCTCAAAGGGCGGGGCCTGTCCACACACACATTCAGATGTTATAAACACACCTGTTAACTGTAAAGATGTCTACATGTCAACATGTACACAAAACATGCACACAGATAACAATACAGATAACGTTCACACACGCATACTTATGCCTTTAAACCAACTAGTGTGAAATATTTCATTCATTCAATCCTGCAAATTATTAGTATAAAGGTGAGCTAACCCCTGTGCTCAGGTGAGTGATTAAGTTCTTCTAAATGAATGGTGGAATGTGAAAAGAAGGAGGGAGGGTGACCAGCCATCCCCACACCAAGACCCCCGCCGCAGCAGCAGCGGCAGCCGGAACTCCCAACGCCACCCGGCAGCAGGCAGAGAACAACCACCCCCCGGGCGACCACATCCGCCACCCTGGCCAGGGCCAGCAGGATCACCACGAGGCCCCCAGAGCCAGAGAGCAGGGAGGCACGGGGGGAAGAGAGCGCCGCCCCAGCCCAACCAGGGGGGCAGCCCCCCCGCCGCGCCGGGAGGGCCCAACGCAGGCCCCCACCCGAGAAGAGCGCCCACAGCCCCAGACGAGCACCTCGTCACCACCCAGGAGTTCTGGGTATCCCCCCGCCCCAACCCCAGGTACGAGCCAGGACCCCCCAAGGGAGACCCGCTCTGCACTCCAGGCAGCCACCCACCCGGCCTACAGTTGGTCCAGGAAGGAGCAAGGCAGGGGACAGCCGGCCCCGCCCAGGAGGGGGGCACCCCGGAGAGAAGAGGGGCCCACAAGGGGTGTTGTTAACATGGCCCGACCAGGCTCGGCCACAGTTGGAATGTGGGCGGGGGGCCAGCGCCCAGGGGCAAAAACCCGAACCCACCCCACAAGGAAACGGACACCCCCGGCTCAGGTGTAATGTGAACTCCCTCCCTGCGCGGAGAGAGCCCCGCCAGGCCCAGGAAACCGGCACCCAGAATATATATAGATTCTAGAATAGGTAATAATTCTGCACAATATTTGATACATGTAAAAATACTCACTTTGCGATATGTAGATTTTTGAAGATCTGAAACAATTCATGAGCAAAGATTAATGAATGGTGATACATTAACTGTAAAGATGAGCAACATTTTTTACAACTTATCACTTTGCAGGCTGGCCATGAATCTCTCTACAATTAAAGTTTCATCAGATTTACTTTCTGAACACATCACAAAAAACTTAATTAAACTGGCTTTCATGCCTCTATTTCTTCACTTTTAAGCACAGGAGTTCCTCAAGGCTTTGTTCTCAGCATCCATCACTTCAACCATGACTAAAGAAGGAGAACTCCAATATGAATTCTTAAAAAAAAAAAAAAAAAACATTTCAGGGGCCACTTCATAACGAGTAGGTCTTGTAAGCCAAGAGGGTCTGCACTAGTTTTAAAGGAAATATCTGTGCTGTTAGTGAAAGTGCTGTGATTGCAGAATTCCAACTGTAAGGACACATCTCCCCAAGTTGATTTAAAACAATGTTTTCTGACTACTAAAAGAGTATACAGTACATGTTATTCCTGAGCTGATTTTAAATAAATTTTATTTTCACGTTTTGGGTTGTGTGTGTGTGTGTTTGTGTGTGTGTGTGTATGTGGACAATGTCGCTTGTCCAGGTCTCTCTTGAAAAAATAGATCTTATTCCATGGGGCTTTCTGGTAAAATATAGGTCATAGAAAAAAATCTGTCTGAAGTAACACAAAGTACCACAAGATCTGCATAATCTGAGAAAAAAACACCTTTTCAGTCATAGATCACAGCTGCAGCACAGATGACCTGTTGGAGTAATGTCTGATCAACTCCCCTAAAACAAATTCTGTACCTGCTTCACTTTTTTGATCACCGGTCACTTTGGCTTTCCTTCGTTTGAAGAGAACAGCAGTGATGACAGCCAGGAGTATCAACACCACACTGACCACAGCTCCAGTTATGATAGATGTGCTGCTATGGTTACGATCTGTGGTCAAAGAATTAAAGATGGACTAAATAAATAACAATAATCAGTTTTAAAATATATGACAAACAGTTGGACCAACAGGAAGGCCAACATATTTCCTGACTTCTACCCATCTGGACTGAAGTCAACATGTAAACAACAGAGAAATCTAAAACTTCAGTACGATTTATTAACTCTAATGCTACGTTTAAGTGATCACTTTTAAAGTAGTCTTTGTAAAAGCAAGTACATGCACATTTTGGGGTTCTGCATTTTAAACTCTTGTCTTCCTGCGTTGCTCTGCAGGTTTTTAAGCCATTTTTTGGCCAATAAATGCCTGGTAACAGTTAATCCAATGGAACTTTGACCAGTCAGAGACTTAAATTTGCTTATTATGTATCGGTCGCATCCTTTACACAACATGGAAGTACCAACCATTTGAAAACCGATCATAATCATTGCAGTCTGTGTGAGGCATCAATGATAAGCAGAGTAAAGATCTTAAAAACGCTACCCACCAGGAAACTCCCACTCCTCTAAAGAGGGAAGAAACAAAGCAAGGCACATACACAACTGCAGGGACTATGATATCCCTCCTATTACAATGTCTTGTACTTACTAAGACCCAGACAGTCAGAATCTAGATGGACTGAACATACATATGATAATAGGAGACTAAGGAGATGGTAGCTCCTCCTTCACTGTGGAAGTGTCTCCATCTAAAGACCATATCAGTGAGAGTGAACTGTTGGGCTGTAATCCCAAACTAAACAAGTGTCTGATACAGTGGTTATGGATGAATGAGTGTGTATAGATTGGAGGTGGGGATTGGTAGAGTTCAAGTCGTTCAGGAAAGCTTGAGCACACTCCTGCACTGTGGCTGGGAGAAGAAATGCCTGACCTTTGCCCTATTTAAATAAAACAACACACGCTATTAGCTGCTCTGGAAGCATATATTTTTGTATTCAGGATTAGGAATCTGATGCAGTTCATGAATGGGGAAATGAACAGAACAGTGGGTTTTTGTTAAAAGGTTACATCACCCTATTGCAACACAGATGTCATGGAAGAAACACAAAATTTCCCTGAACTGTTATGACATTATACATGTCTATTTTTGTACTAAATTGTGAAACATTCCTACTGAGCTTTTTAGTAAACAGAGCAAACAAACTTTAATCTTATTACTTGTCATTTACCTATAAAGGCTGCAATGTAGACGGCATCTATCTTCACGTTTTTGTTCTTTACAAACTTGCAGGTGAATCTTTTGTTGTTTTCACTCTGATGTTTCAAGGTCAGAACAGAATCACACCTTTTCTGTCCTCTTACGTTCAACTCAGCTTTTTCACCAATCAGCTCATTTCCTGTTTCATTCTCCCAGAAGATGCTGCTGCGATGGCATACAACTTGGTCATCAAAGCTAATGAGAGAACAATGTAGTTTGATGTTTCCATGAACATCTGGTGGAGATGGAGAGACTGAAACAAAGACAAGAAATGTGAGATACTCAGAAAAAAGGAAACAAAATATAAGCTGCAGTATTTCTTGACAGTGTCTGCAAATAAATGAGGTCAAATACTCACTGCTCAAGATATTTAGGTAAATAAAAACAGGACATTGAGGTTGAATACAGACATAAAGTCCAGCGTCTTCAGCACTGATGTTTCTGATCAGCAGAGAGTTTCTGCTCACACTCAGCCTGGAAGCTCCAGCAGAACTCTGAACAACTTCTCCTCTAATGACAACTTTTCCTGATGTACTATTATCTTTTTGGTACAACCAGTTCACTTCAGAGAGTGACTGAGAAGATGAATTAGCACAACAAGGCAAAAGTACTTGATCTCCAGCTCTTGTAAACAAATGTACAGTTTCTCCACTGAAGCCTGCAAGAGAGAAATAACACACTGAGGAAAGTTGAACAAACACTTGTAGGGTGTAGTTTCTACATACTTTTTCAGTTTAGCTACTATTAAATACATTCTTAGACTTTTTATGCTTGTGGTGATTACAATTTTAACACAATCTTTATTTAGTTCTTTTGCTTTTCACTTAAGCAAAACATAAAAGAATAAAAAAAGAAACTCATTGGACACCTGATAATCAGCGGATTTGAATGATCAATTTTCTTTGTGATTTTCATATTCTTTTTTAATAATAATGATCTATTTTGAAATCTGGCACAAATCTTTGTTCTTGAAATTCAGACATTTAAGTATCAACACTTTTCTTTAAATGCAACATTTGAAACAAAAACACGTTTATCACATCTTTTTTAAAATAAGTTAACATTCTTGATATTATCTTGAGACTTCTGTTCAGTAAGATATAATCCTGAAATAATTTTTTTTATTTGTATTTACCTTTAAACTGAAGCATACAAACAATCATTAGTTCCAGAAAAGGCATTGTGAATTGAAGGTCTTTGCTTTCCTGTAAATTTCTGCTTTTAAAGCTTCATTTCCTCTTTATTGCTGAAAGAAGTAGTTTGTCATAGCTCCACCCACTTTTGAATTGCATCACATTTGTGACTCTTAGGAGGGGAAGGGGGGGAGACTGACAGGCAGCATAACACACATTTGTGACTAAGGCTACGTTCACACTGCAGGGCTTAATGCTCAATTCGGATTTTTTGAAAAAATCCGATTTTTTTGCAAGACCGTTCACATTTCCAAGTAAATCCAAACTTTTGTGGTCTCCAGTGTGACCGTGACACGACCCAAACAAGACCTGCATGCGCAGAAGCCAGAAGAATACTCAACGGTGAATGAACGACGTCACTCGTTGTTTGCGGAGCCAACGTTAACAATGGATGTCAACAACAGTGTTGTCAACAGCGGAGCTCTTTTGTAATATTAAATTTATTTTCATGAAGGAGCAGCACAATTACAATCTTCTCATTTTAAGAAGGCAGTGGAGTCGGGATCGTCTGTACCCACTGTTGTGGAATAGGAATGTGTGTGCGTTGGAGACGCGCGCCCGCGTGTGCAAGCGCGTGCCGCGATAGAGAAAGGGGGGGGGGGGGGGGCGCAGTGTGGGCGCGCATTCATGTTGTGTGTTACAGAGGAAGGAGGACGGTAAAAAAAACGAAGGTTTCCCCCAGAATAAATGCTATGGACTCTTTACTAAACCGTTCTGGAGAATCCTGGAGAATCTAAGGATCAGAACAGGGAGAAGGAGGAAGAACGCCTCGGGTCCCGCGCGCTTCTGAGCACGGTCGGAAAGGGGAGAAAGAAAAAAAAAGTCATCGCGGGAAAGGTTCAACACCACGCTCGGCCATTTAGCTGGAATTTTTTTTTCAAAAACCGCCCAGTTGCGATGAGAGCCCTGGAGTTTGGCCTGAATAGAGCGATCACCCCAAATATTAATCCAATCCGTCACCTGCTTCCCTTCACTGACTGATCTCAGCAGCATCGTCTGCCACGGTTGTTGTTTATGTTCCTGTTCCCACCTACTTCAACGCAAAATGATGACGTTTGTTGCGTGTCGATGACATACAATTCAGAATCAAGTCGCCTGTCCGGTCAGACGGCGGCCGCAATTGAAAAGATCGGATACGTTTCGGAATCAGGCCGGCAAACCCACGGGGCCTGGGTCGCATTTGAAAAGAGCGGATCTGTGTCGTTCAGACTGTCATGAAAAGATCAGAATTGGGCCACTTAGGGGCAAAAAATTCGGAATTGGGTCGTTTCAGCCTGCAGTGTGAACGAGGCCTAAGAGTCACAAATGTGTGTTATGCTGCCTGTCAGTCTCCAGTCAGTCTCCCCCCCTTTCCCCTTCTGTTCTGCTCCTGACTCCATCGCTCAGTCTGCCTTCGACCACCTTAAAAAGCTGTTTGTCTCTGCCCCCATCTTAATTCAGCCCTACCCAGACAGACAATTTTTGTGGAGGTCGACGCCTCAGACTCTGGATGGGGGGGGGTACTGTCCCAAAGGGAAGTGGGCACCAACAAACTAAAACCATGCGCCTTCTTTTCTAAGAAGCTTTCCCCGGCTGAGAGGAATTACGAAGTGGGTAACCACGAACTTCTTGCCATCAAATTGGCACTCGAAGAATGGCGTCATTGGCTGGAGGGAGCGGCTCACCCCTTTATTGTGTGGACAGACCACAAAAACCTCGCATATCTCCGTACTGCCAAGAGGCTCAATTCCCGTTAGGCCCGCTGGTGCTTACTTTTCGACCGTTTTAACTTTACCATTACGTACCGTCCTGGGTCTCGCAACACCAAGCCCGATGCCCTGTCACGAAAGTTCTGCTTCACTGAATCCACCTCCGTCGCCAGCATCCTGTCCCCCACCTATGTGGTCGGAAACCTCACCTGGGACATAGAGGCCAGAGTCATCCAGGCCCAAGGTGAGGAACCTAATCACCCTGTTCCTCCTGATGGCATGTTATTTGTCCCCAGTTCCCTAAGGTCCGACGTCATCACGTGGGCTCACACTTCACGCATCTTCTGCCATGGGGGGGTGCATTGAACCATCAGCCTGATCCGTAGACGCTTTTTCTGGCCGAACACATATAAGGACGTCAGGGAGTATGTGGCCGCATGTTCTATCTGCACCCTTTTTAAGTCGGCTCACTGACCACCTTCAGGGCTTCACCCTCCTCTACCCACGCCCAGCCGTCCGTGGTCCCACATCGCGGTGGACTTCGTCACCGGTCTCCCTGACTCCCAAAGTCACACCGTCATTTTTACTGTGATCAATTGGTTCTCTAAATTCTGTCATTTCATCCCTCTACGTCAGCTCCCCATGGCCAAAGAAACAACGGATATTCTGGTTTACCATGTTTTCAGGCATCACAGCATTCCATCGGACATCGTTTCGGACCGCGGACCTCAATTCATCTCCCAGGTGTGGAAGGCCTTTTGTTCTGCCCTGGGAGCCACAGTCAGCCTCACGTCAGGGTACCACCCTCAGTCTAACGGCCAGGCAGAACGCGCAAATCAGGAGCTGGAGGCGTCCCTCCATTGCATCGCCGCCGATAACCCCACTGACTGGTCTACAAACTTAGTATGGGTCGAGAATGCCCACAATTCACATCCCTCTTCCGCCACAGGAATCTCCCTGTTTGAAGCATCCCTCGGGTTCTCACCACCGCTATTCCCATCCCAAGAACTCGACCTGGCTGTGCCCTCTGTGCACCGTCACAGGGTGGTGGGACCAGAGTACCGACCCGGCCAAAAGGTATGGCTTTCCGCCAGGAACATTCCCATTCAGGCCACGTCTCGCAAGCTCATCCCAGGTACATTGGTCCGTACATCATTGATAGGGTCATTAACCCCTCATGTGTCCGCCTCAAGCTCCCGGCTGCACTCAAAATTCATCCCTCCTTCCACATCTCACAAATCAAGCCAGTCTCTGACAGCACCTTGTGTCCGCCTTCCGCTTCCCCACCTCCCGCCCCTATCATTGACGGCGCTCCGGCTTACACGGTTAGCCCCATCCTGGATGTTAGACGACGGGGTCGCGGCCATCAGTTCCTCATAGATTGGGTAGGCTACGGTCCTGAGGAGCGCTCCTGGGTCTCCCGCTCCCTTATTTTGGACCCCTCCCTCATCACTGACTTCTACCGCGCCCACACGGATCGCCGCCCTGGACCGCCTGGAGGCGGCCGTTGAGGGGGGGGGTACTATTATGGTGCCTGTCAGTCTCCTCCCCCTTCCCCTCCTGCTTTGCTCCTGACTCCACCAGCTGGGACCAATTCACCTCATCACCTGCTTCTGCTCTTCAGGAGATCCAGACCCATTAGCCAACGCCAGTTCGTTGCCCTTTACGGTGACTATACCTGGTCTCGAGTCTAGCTCATGATTCCATGTTCAAGTCTAGCCTCGTGTTTAACTTGCCTCTCCCTGTCTCAAGATTCCAGCCTCCAAGTGTTCCCAGTGCGGATGTCAGTCCGAGTCCTCCAGCAGACCAGTAGAAATCTCAAGCTTGGCCAAGCCGCGCTATTACCTCCAGCCACGCCACAAGCCGCTGTCCTCACCAGCTGCCTTTCAAGCCACACCAACTTTCCTGGAAGGAAAATAAAACTCATTACTTACCTTTCACCAATCCTTGTCCTCATTCTGGGTTTCAGCATTTGGGTCTGTCAATCCTTCAAGTCATGATAATGTGATGACAAAAACTTGCTGAATATAAATATTAAAGATTAACACGAGTTCTACTTTGTTTATTTCACATCATTTTTGGACCTTATGTTTGATTAACAGTTTGTTGTCAATACACATTTTATTGTTTTGTTTTTGTTTAATTTGTTCATTTTAGCCACTGAGCAAACAGGTAAGAGCTGAGGGCCTCTTGTGTTCCTGTTACAATAGGTGATTATGTAGTTTAAAACATAGGAGGTGTTTGATTGTGTAAACCCCTTTGCTATGTGGGGCAAAACTTTTTTTTTATTATCATTTCTGTAAAATTCTTTTTGGGAGGAAATGAGAGGGAGTGTGGAATTGTATAGATAAGCATGTAGTTTTAAGAAATGAAAAGGAGGATAAAAACACAAAAGAGGGGGTAAGATTACAAACAAAAAGAGGCAATGACTTGCTTGAGATTCTTTATGTTTTTTTTTTTATTTGTTTCCCTTATGATCTTTAACCTGTTTTTTTGTTTTTTTCGTTTTTTCCATGCATGATTTGTTGATGTAATTTGCACTTCAGAGCCATCGTTTTGTTCAACCTATAAATACATTCAAAATATTACTTAGATTTCATTATTTTAAATTTTAGGAATTTCGCCTTTAGTATTAAGAATCAACTAAAATTGAAAAGTTTGATAAATCGGTTTTTACTCTATCATTTAGATTTAACAGCTGATAAAAAACGAGTCATACTTTTCCTTTATTATGAAGGTGGTTCCCCAAGATTATTTTTATTAAGTTTTGGCTGGAATCATTTTGATACAAACTTTACTGAAGGATGTTGATCCATATTATACTATATAAACATCAGTAAATGATTTACATATACAAATTGATGACTGTTACGCCCCCAATCCCCCGTCTAGTCGCCCAAAGAGGACGCAACACAAAAATGAAGCCCCATCTCCCTCCAGTCTCAAAAGCCAGCACACTTAAAGCAGGTTAAGAGATTTTATTTTGATTGAACCATGAGAGCTAGAGTATTTATTTCAGAGTGGACCCAGGCCAAAATAACAAACAAAAATTGGCCTACCTAACAAGAACCCAAATCTTAAAACAACATAAACCAAAAGACAATAACTTACCTCCCTAACATAACAAAAACAAGAGAAAACATGATTCAAAACTAATGGCAGTCCGTTCCTACAACTCTAAACTCCATATAAATGGTTTTGGGAGAGGTGGGAGATGTCAAATTAGCCTTTTTTGGGTCTTCTTCCTGGTTCCTTTTATATCAGGTGTGATTCCAGGTGTGACTTCCGGCAGCCAATTCCCTCCTGATGCTGGAACAGCACACCAATCGCTGCCTACATTTGCAAAGAGACACAAAAAGAAAACCACACAAAGAAAAATGTCCTGGGATGTAACGATGACCAAAAGGATTTTTTAATTTAAAACTGTGTTCCTGTGTTTATCTGTGATCATGCTACAAGAAAAGAAACGTGAGTTTCAAAGGTTTTTTTTTTTTTTTTAATATATTGAGACTTAACAAAAATAGAACAAATCTTCATCATCAGTCTATTCCCTTCTTAGCGTTGAGATCATTCCCTGTGCTGCCGCCTAATGTCTCAGAGAAAAACTCCACTTATTCAGTTTCCTTTTGGAACAGAAAAAATATTTTAGGACAAACTTCATTATTTTTAGCCTGGTCTCATTTAAACCATTACTATGTTTTTGGGGATTTAGAATGTTCCCAGGTGAACGTTTTCAGATTCTTCTTCTATAAAATGTTATCTCCATCAAAACATTAACCTGCATTTCCACCATTTATGCAGTTATTCAGCAGGTTCCCTGCAGCCAAAGTCCGATCTGAGCAAATAAGGCTGAATAAACTAAATTAAAACAAAATAAAATAAATGAACATGGAGAAGAAAATATCTGCACTCATATAAAGAAAACCAAAGTTAAAAAAACATTTCTTTTCTAGTTTTTATTGTTATTGTTGTTCTAAGAGGAGAGTTCTCTTCTTCACAGGGCGTCCTCATCATCATCCACTGTTCTTCTTTCTGAGGGGACAGATTTTTTGATCAGTAAGCAACTTTTTAAAGTCTAAAAGTGTAAATAATGTGTAACATCAACAGTTTCAGCAACAGAGAGGATATTCACTCCCATCAGAAGATGATGAAGAGTAAAAGAGTAAAAGTACTTGTTCTAGTTCTCTGGTCCTCGTTCTCTTTGGTTCTCCTCCTGTACATGTAGACCAGAGCAGCAACCACACCCAGAAACATCAACACCACCTTCATCACGGCTCCAACGATGATGATGATGTTGTGACCAGAAAGATCTGCAGACAAAAGATTTACCAACATCATTTAAATATATGTGTATGGATTATACTTTGTAAATAAAATATTAAAAATATTTTCACCTGAAAAGTCCAGAACATAGCCAGCATCTATTTTCACATTCTTGTTCTTTACAAACTTGCAGGTGAATCTTTTGTTCTTTTCACTCTGATGTTTCAAGGTCAGAACAGAATCACACCTTCTCTGTCCTCTAACATCCAACTCAGCTTTTTCACCAATCAGCTCACTTCCTGTTTCATTTACCCAGAAGATGCTGCTGCGATGACATGAAACGTGGTCATCAAAGCTAATGAGAGAACAATGTAGTTTGATGTTTCCATGAACATCTGGTGGAGATGGAGAGACTGAAATAAAGACAAGAAATGTGAGATACTCAGAAAAAAGGAAACAAAATATAAGCTGCAGTGTTTCTTGACAGTGTCTGCAAATAAATGAGGTCAAATACTCACTGCTCAAGATATTTAGGTAAATAAAAACAGGACATTGAGGTTGAATACAGACATAAAGTCCAGCGTCTTCAGCACTGATGTTTTTGATCAGCAGAGAGTTTCTGCTCACACTCAGCCTGGAAGCTCCAGCAGAACTCTGAACAACTTCTCCTCTAATGACAACTTTTCCTGATGTACTATTATCTTTTCGGTACAACCAGTTCACTTCAGAGAATGACTGAGAAGATGAATTAGCACAACAAGGCAAAAGTACTTGATCTCCAGCTCTTGTAAACAAATGTACAGTTTCTCCATTGATGCCTGCAAGAGAGAAATAACACACTGAGGAAAGTTGAACAAACACTTGTAGGTCTTCTAATTTCTACGTACCTTTTCAGTTTAGCTACTATTAAATACATTCTTGGACTTTTTATGCTTGTGGTGATTACAATTTTAACACAATCTTTATTTAGTTATTTTGCTTTTCACTTAATCAGAGCATTAAAAGAATAATAAATAAAAAAAAAGAAACTCATTGGTCTCCTGATAATCAGCGGATTTGAATGATCAATTTTCTATGTGATATTTTTCTTTTCTTTTTAATAATAATCTATTTCGAAATCTGGCCCAAATCTTTGTTCCTAAAATTCAGTTATTTAAGTATCAACACTTTTCTTTAAATCCAGCATTTAAAACAAAAACACGTTTATCACATCTTTTTTAAGCTAAGTTAACATTCTTGATATTTTTTTGAGACTTCTGTTAAGTAAGATATGATGTTAAAAGGAAATTTTCGAATTTTTATTTACCTTTAAACTGAAGCATAAAAATAATCATTAGTTCCAGAAAAGTCATTCTGAATGGAAGGTCTTTGCTTTCCTGTAAATTTCTGCTTTTAACACTTCATTTCCTCTTTATTGCGGTAAGAACTGGGTTTGTCTTGGCTCCACCCACTTCTGAATTGCATCACATTTGTGACTCTTAGTCACAGTTAAGAAAAAACTTGCTAAATACAATTATTAAAGATTAACACGACAAAGAGTGCTGCCTTTACATTCTACTTTGTTTATTTTACATAATTTATGTTTGATTAACAGTTTGGTGTCAATACACATTTTTTTGTTTTGTTTTTGTTTAATTTGTTCATTTTAGCCACTGAGCAAACAGCTGAGGGCCTCTTGTGTTCCTGTTTTAATAGGAAAATCATCAAGCTAGCTGAATAAACTAAACTAAAAAAAATAAAATAAATGAACATAGAGAAGAAATTATTTGCACTCGTATAAAGAAAAATAAAGTTAAAAAAAATTTCTTTTCTAGGTTTTATTGTTATTGTTGTTCTAAGAGGAGAGTTCTCTTCTTCACAGGGCGTCTTCATCACCATCCACTGTTCTTCTTCCTGAGGAGACAGATTTTTTGAATAAGCAGCTTTTTAAATTCTAAAAGTGCAAATAATGTCTAACATCAACAGTTTCAGCAACAGAGAGGATATTCACTCCCATCAGAAGACGATGAAGAGTAAAAGAGGGAAAGTACTTGTTCTAGTTCTCTGGTCCTCATTCTCTTTGGTTCTCCTCCTGTACATGCAGACCAGAGCAGCAACCACACCCAGAAACATCAACACCACCTTCATCACGGCTCCAACGATGATGATGATGTTGTGACCAGGAAGATCTGCAGCTAAAAGATTTACCAACATGAATTCAAAATATTTTGATACAAGGACTCATGAACTTGGTTCACTTATTTTTTTTAGTGGTAGAACCCAATGTGTTAAACATGATGACTTGTGTTCAAAATTTGTCAGTGTCCACAAAGGGGTGCCACAGGGCTCAGTATTAGGACAACTTTAATTTATAATGTGTACTCATAAAATAGTCCAAAATGTGTCTGAAGCCTGTACAGATCTTTATGCTTGTCAGAAGTAAGAGCTCTTTCTCCCCCTCTGGTCAGTGGCGGGAACTCCAGAGTTCTGACCACACTACAACTCCCAGAAACCCCAGTGCACACTTCCTGGATGGCGCGTACCTGACTCTCATTTATTCATCAACCACAGCATACTTAAGTATTTCACAGAATGAAACTCAGTGTGAAGTATTGTTTGTACCACTCTGCTGGCATTACCAAACAGTGTATTTGGACTGCTTCAGTGGTGGGTAAGGCCCAACAACACCTGTTCTACCTGAGGAAACTAAAGGCTGTTAAAATCTCCAGGCAGCTTATGGTGAATTTTTTCAACTGTGCCATCAGCAGTGTTCTGACATACAGATTTGTTTGTGTGGTTTTACAGCTGCACAAAGGCGGATCAGCAGAGACTCCAACTGGTGGTGAAAACAGCGGGAAAAATCATTGGTACCTCTCTCCCAGAGAGGAGTAGCCTCTCCACCACCTGCTGTCTAGAGCGTCCACAACATCCTGTGTGACCAGCACCATCCAAACCTTTGATTCCCCTGCAGCTTCTTTCTGACCCTGCTTACATTATGGTTCATGTGTCAGACTTGGTGCCTTTTTAAATTTAGTTCTAATCATTTTAAACCTGCAAGTCAATGACTTACTTAGAGACCCCATTTTAATGAAAGCCTTGTTTCACTGATACACATTTGAGCTTTTTGTTTCTTGTACGTTAACCGCGATTAAACAGTTCATTGCTGATTTGATTAACTTTATAGATTTTGCCAGGTGAAACGATCACATTTAGGTGTTTTGCAAACTGACTCAATGTTATTGGGGGGAGACGGTGTTTGTGTTTTTCGAAGATCAAATACTCACCTCCCAAAATGTCGAGATAAACATCTGCATCAAATTCATCTATATCCTTAAACCAACAGGTGTATTCTCCAGCGTCTTCATCACTGATGTTTCTGATGAGCAAAGAGCAATCACTGCTCACGCTCAGCCTGGAAGTTCGAGCTGAACTCTGATCAACCTTCCCTCTGCGAACTTGTAGTTCAACTGCAGTATCCGCATCTCTGCTATACACCCAGTTAACATCAGAGCATGACGAAGAGGAGGAATTAGCTCTACAAGGTAAAATGACATCATCTCCAGCTCTTCTGTGGAGATGTTTGGTTTGTCCACTGATGCCTGCAGAAACAAAAAGAACAAAAAAACAAATATGCAAAAACATCCAACACCTTTTTTTTTATTTATTTAGACCAGGCTTGAAAACACAAAAACATGGGTTAATCTGCATGCACACATAATTTTTACACTCTATAACAATTAACATCATACCTATGGCTAGTTATATCAAGGCTCACCTCTGAGTTGTCGTTTCTCGAATTTTTATAAGTGCAATTTTGTGTACTTTTTTTTTTTTTTCAAAGTGCATTGTGTTCTGCAACCCGATTGGCTGGAGAACTTGTCAATTTCTTCTATCCAGTGTGCAGCTCTCCAAATCTTCATAAATCTGTGATCGCGATCAGATCTTTTTCATTCTGGACTACTGGACTCATTCTTTCTAGACAAGAGGGAAAAGTTAAACTGTTCCTGTCTGTTTGAGAAATGTGTATAAATTCATGGCTAACACTACATCCAGACTACCAAACAAGCAAAACTGTATTGGGGTTCCAGCTAATGCTGTCATTGCTGAAATCCTGTTCGGGTTCACAGTTTCGCTGGAGCCGACCAAGCTACTGATGGGTGAAGGTGGTGAGGATCCTAACCAGTACATCATTCCATCCCAGCACAGAGAAACATCAATTCAGCTCATAAACCTACTGAATCTTTTTGGGGAGGTCACAGGGCTGCAGCAGCCAACCCAGCTAGTGTTCGGGGAAGGCGGGGTACACCCTGGACAAGTCACCAGTCTTTTCCAGGGCCACACAACCACACAAACACTGACATTTACATTAGGGGGCAATTTAGAATCCTCAATTAACCCACGAAGCATGTTTACAGACTGGAGGAAGGAAGCCGTGGTGCCATGAGAGCTAACCACTATCCACCATGCAGCCCAGACACAAAGAAGTCCATCATCACTTAAAATTCATTGATCTTAACACAACCAAGTTGAATTCTACAACGACACACACAGCAGATGGAGACAAAAATGCTTGATATTTTCTCATTTCTTTTTTTGAATAAGAAAAAGCTTGGGCGTCTTGCTTCTTCCATTAATGCAAATAAATCGTAAAAATTCCTAATATTAGTCGTTTCTTACCTGTGAAGGGTGGTTGGTAGATTACATTAATCTTTTCTTTGTTGTCCTTAAAAAGTATGCAGGTGTATCTTTTGTTGTTTTTACTTGGATGTTTCACAGCCAGAAAAGAGACACAATTTTTCTGTCCTCTGAACTCAAACTCCACACCTTTACCAAACACCACCATTCCTCTCTTATTTTCCCAGAAGAGGCTGCTCTGCTGACAGATAGCTTTATCATATCCACTCAGGGAGCACTGTAAGGTGACTATTCCATTATCATCTGGTGAAGACGAGGTGACTGAAAGAAAAGAAAACCAATTCACTCAAGTAAGGAATTCTTGATTTCACCATAAACAAAACTTTTATAATGTGACACATTTGAGCTGAAAATGTTAAAACTAGAAAGACTTTTAGTAAGTGAGACCATTCACATGAGGATACACTACATTTATTGTTTGATGTTTATCATTCAAGGATGGTGGTTATAATGAGTCTGTTTAATGAGTTATAATGAGATTTCTCTGCAAAAACATTGATAGTTCCCGCCATGAATAGCTACATCCCTATCCGTAATATTTCATTGTTTAATGTCACAATCACCGACTCTCCGACACTGTCAATTTGCATAGATTTGGTTGTCATTTTTTTTTGGACCATTAGGCGGCCTTAAAACTCTTTACTTTCTCTAAAATGTACTTTCTCTAAAACTGCGCCTGCGTGAATTTACCTGCGTGAGTTCTGGTTGTACTTTTTAACATGGAGCTGGATTTTTGTGTACACAGCTCTAAAAATACACACAGTTCCCCGGAAGAACTTCCCATTAACCCTTCTGTCCAATCACCTACCATTTGGCCCTTTAGGTCATCTGGGTAGTACTGTCATTCCACATTATCAGACAGTTTTCATTATAAAATGTTGATTTTAATTACTCAAAGGGAACTGAGTTTCAAACGTTGTTAGGAATAATTAAAAATAGAATAGTTAGAAACTCTCTTTTTACTTTTATTACATTTACTTGTACCTTTTATTACACTAATGGTTTAAACTTAATTCACTGAGCATGTGTTATCATCTCAAAATTATATTGCATCCTAAGACAGCACAACCAAGCTATTGTCCTCACAGTTCCTCCTCATCCTCCCTTTTTACTTTTTGTGTGTTCTGGTGTTTGTGCTCTGGCAAATGTCTGTGAGAACATCAGAAAGATCTGATACCTGAAGCTTTATGACCTTCAAGTATCCAGCCTGCAACAGCATGTGGGTGGGTTTTTCACACCATAGACCCTCGGACCATCTTCTGAATATGTAAATGCCAGGTATATATACCAAGCCCTTTTCTGAGTGTCTTTGTTCAGACTTCGGATGCAGCAGCCTGTTCATCTGTCTGTAACCCTTCGTACAAAATGTCTGTGCTGTTTGTACGAAGTAAAACTTCCACAAAGATAAGTAACTGTCTCTGAGTCCTTATTCATTTATTTCTGTGTGCTGGAAACTGAAGGGAACGAACCAACCTAATCGTTTTTATTAATACAGTCCTTTCTAGAAAATCCAGTTTCCTCACAAACGTTAACACCTCAGCTCCTTAAAAAACATGTAGGTACCAGTACTTTTTTGTTTCAGAGACAATTAGGAATTTTCAACTTTACAGTGTAAGAGATTAGAATAAAAGATACTCACTACCCAGAATATTTAAATCAACACTTAAATCTGGTTTTGTCTTGTGGCGACACATGTAAATTCCAGCGTCCTCAGCAGTAATGTTCCTGATGAGCAGAGAGCAGTTCCTGCTCACACTCAGCCTTGAAGCTCCCGCTGAACCCCGTTCCAAATTTCCTCCATAAACTAGCTTAGTTGCAGAATTTGGATTTCTGCTGTGCAGCCAGATCATTCTGGAGCATAGATGAGATGAAAAGCTAGTTTCACAGGATAGAATCACATCCTCTCCAAGCCTTTTGTAAAGATGTTCAGTTTGTCCCCCAATGCCTAAAGGAAAAAAAAAACACCAGAACATTTTATTGTTGTGTTAAATTTACCAAATTTCCACAAACACAATAATTAATGCCTGTAAGAGTTCTTTTCCTCACATTATCGCTTAATTTATAAAAGCAAACTTTGAATATTTGTGTATTTTTATTAAAATCATTATAATTTGGTGGCAGTGACCATATGTAGGGGCTACAGACCAGAAGCTCCCTGCTCTGCTCCATTCATCCACTTGCAGACAAATAGATCCATGTACAGTAGAGACCAGAAGTTTGGACACACCTTCTCATGAATGAGAAGGTGTGTCCAAACTTCTGGTCTCTACTGTACATCTTTGTTTTCTGGTATTTGGGTCAAAACTGTATGGCTGGATAGCTCCGCTGTTGCTCACCATATTTGATGCACCTCTAATGTTAGCTTGGGTTTGTAAAGGACTGTAAGTTATAGGAAGAGAGTGGAACAAAGGAATAATGGGAAGCAGAGGCAGGCTTACTCCGCTTACTTCTGTCCACAATTCAGAGGCAAATTTCTAATGAACCACTCCAATGAACACTGAGTGTGAATTTCCATAGCAGAAACTATGCCATAAAAAATGAAAGTTTAAAACTGCATAATCTTAATTAAAAGATGACTGGGAACACTTTGACGATAGATTAAGAGATGATTGGAGTTCAATTTTCAGTCTATTCAGGAGACCGAAGATCAGAAATGAACAAAAGATGGGCAAAAACAATTTTTTTCATCCCATTTGGGGCATGTTTCAGCCATCTATGTCCCCAATAGAATCCGTAGTTACAACTACACTTTGATTTAAGTACTGTAGTCCGCTTCAGTGTTTGGTTGGCTCCTGGTAGTTTTTCCAAGTAAAGGAAACCAAACTTTTCTCTAATTTAAGGTGTGAAAATGGTCAGCATTCTACATCTAATACAGTTAGGACTGCAGGTTTTAGAGGGTTCTCAGAAAGACAAATCAAAGGATGGCAAACCCAAGACCAAAGTAAAACACTATAGCTACAGTATAGGAAGCAAGTTTCTGTTAAATACTAGGAAGGCAGAAAATAGAAGGGAGATTCAAGAGTGCATTGTAGGAAACTTCAGGATCTGATTGACAAAAGTAAAGTGGTCAATAGGAACTTAGGAATAGGATGACACTGTAGACTAGCAGTGACTGTCAGACAGGCCACTAGCTTGATTCAGGTATAATTTCAATACTGGAGGAATTTTGAAACAGAGTGAGGATAAACAATCAAATGCATTTGTTTGGATGAAAGAAAAAAAATATTTTTTTACCTTTAGCTTGGAGCAGAAGCATAAGCGATAACTGCAGTTGTAGAGACATTCTGTCTTTGGAGACTTTTCTTACAAATGTTTTTCTATTGGTTCAATTTCCTCTTTTATGGTGATGAAATAATAGAAAATACCTCAACTCCACCTAAAGTGCAGCTGTTTCACAAAGTCATTACCAACAACTACACAAATCTACAAAGTTGTTGAAATTAATACAAACTTCGACTTCATTAGGTGATTAAAAACAAACATTTAGTAAACATTTGTAAAATAAAAAGGTGGTTTATTTTTTTCACTGAATTTGTTATTTTTCATATCATCAGCATGTCACAAGAACAGAACTGTTTTTTAACAGGTTTCCTGTTACCTAACAGTTCTTTAGCTGTGGCTTTATCATGGGTTTGAACATTTTGAGTTTCCACTCCATAAATAACTCAAACTCGGTGACTCACTTCATGATCTGTCACACACTTGTACCCTTAAAGAAAATCATCGTTGTTGCTACACAACAGTCTAAAAACATCAAACAAAGCCATAAAATAGAATTACAATAATCTGATTTAGTGCAGAAGCCTCGTTTATGACAAACTCCAAGCTCAAAAAACGTGTGTAAATCAAATGGAAATTTGTGCAAATACAAAACATAACACACATCTGTTTTAATAAAGAGTGGCATTGCAAGGTTTAATCAAAACTGGAAAAGATTGAGGGACAAAAAGGTTCTCAAAACTCTCATGAGCTAATAGAAATATTTGACAATTGTGTTCTTTTTTTCAATTCTGAAACATTAGGTTAGAACAGGAAGGAATGAAAATATTTTCTTTCCTAAATGTGCTTTAACTCAATATAATGCAGTTAATGACTTGAGAGCCACAGAATGTGAACCTAAAAGAGTGAGAGTTTGTGATGGGCAGTAAAAAGCAGATTTACCACAGAGTTAAATGTTTTGTTGTTGTTGTTTTGTGTCACAGAGCCAAAATGTTTGACTGTCTGAACTGCATGCAGGCTTGAAAGTGCAGTGATCGCTCTGCTCCCTGTAGATGGACTCTGTCAAAAGGTTCACTTCTGCAATGACATTTCAAAAGTCAGGAGACTTCAAGGATTCGTCTTTATTATTAAGTTGATTTAAGCTGTAAATTTTTTCAGTGCAATTTCTGGAAACAAGCTGAGAAAACCACCAGAAAGTAATTCCACAAATACTGAGAATAAGAGACTAAGTGCTGCATTTATGTAACTACACACACATCAAATAATTTGACAGGAGGTCGTCGTGTCTTGTTATAGTATTTTAATTAAAGCATGAGTGAGGAACTAATTAAAATTGTTTGGATGTTAGTGAACATAAATATTGCACTTAATTAGCTGTATTTAATGCTCAAATTTAGTTTAGATTAATTAAGTAAATGTTAAAAGGGCCAATGGAAACACTTTTGAGTTTTATTATAATAGTAATTCTTTACAAAAAAACAACCCCAAAGCGGTATTTTGATCCATCTCTTCTAAAAAACCTGCATTCTAATCACCAGCTCCTCCCAATGAGATGAAAGCGCCAGTTTGAGTGCTGTGCTGCAGAGGGCGCCATTTGACACTGAAATTGGCACCTTCGGATATCGAGAAAAAGGCCCTCTGGTATACATATTCAATTCAATTCAATTCAATTTTATTTGTATAGCCCAAAATCACAACAACAGTCCTCTCGATGGGCTTTGAAGTAAAACATGAACTCAAAAGGATCATGAATACAAAGAGTCAATTACAGTAAGCAAATACTGTTTTATATATTTTTCCCCCATATCAAAAGCCATCACTGGCCACTGCCAAATCTACTCAGATTAGCATGCCCAACTGATCCATGTCCTGCAATTTCACTTAAAATATGAGAAGGCCTTTATTCAAATGAAACCATAGATGTGTCACACACAGAACAGATTTGATCTAACCAGGTACACAACATGGAAATAAAAGAGAGCTTTCTTCAGGTGTGTCATCCCTATCTGGAGAAATCCTGTTGTCTGGTGCCCATCACACAAATCTGTTAAGATTGAAAGTAATATAAAATAAATAAATGAATATCTAAAATGCTTCATAAAAGATTACATAAAATCTATTATAAAATCAATTGACTTATTCTAAACTAGTACAGAAGCTGAGATAAAAGATCTGCTGAACCTCTCAGTTTTGCAGTGAGATAAACCTGTCACTGCAGCTGCTTCTCTGGGAAGTCAAAGTGTTGTGCAGTGGGTGATCTGTGTTGTGGAGGATAGCCTGCATCCTGCTCTTCAGAGACCCACAGAATGAACCCCCCTCTCCCTAGAACAGAAACTCAGTTCTTTATCAATTTGTCCAGGAAATCACTGCTCTTGCTGTGATATTTTTACCCCAACAGATCACACCACAAAATACAGCACTGGCCACAACAGACTAATAAATATGTGTCAGATTTCATTGCCGATGCAGATTGAAGGTTTTTAGTCTGTCTGGGTCAGTAGAGGGTAGAGTGGAGGTCCCGCATCTTAAGTGGAGCTCAGATGTGTCTTGCAGTTTCCTTCATACTCGTACAACCACCCATGAAAATGGAACATACCAAAATTACATGTTTGGTGAGTGTATATTGAAATATTTGTAAGGATGATATAAGTTACATGCACTTATGACGTATGGGTAATGCTGTAGTAGAGCACTGCATGCCTTGTAGAGATTTGCCCATATTACACTTGCAGACAGCCCATATTCACCTGTGAAGGCAGGTGTATGTAAGGCTCTAGATGCTTTATTTGATTCTGTCTGACAATCTGCAGAGCAGCATTTCTGTTTTCACACACGCTGAAGTAATCACTTATTTCCCCTCTAATTTCTTCTTTTTTGTGTTACGGGGGAAAGGTGGGGAAGTGCCCAGGTGCAGAGAGGAGGAGGCAGGAGGTTTCAGGAGAACATGATCTTTAATAACTAAACCTAAACAAACTAAAAACCACTGGAGCTGGAGTACAGGTCAGTCATCTCGAACTTTGTGGACTGGTGTAAAAGTAATCACTTGTGCTTGAACACCAGTAAGATTGACTTCCAGAGGAGAACATCCCAATACACACCGGTGAGCATCCAGGGCTCGGACACTAAGGTAGTGCACAGTTTCAAGTACCTGGGTGTTCACCTCAACAAGAAACTGGACTGGACTCACAATACCAATGCCCTGTATGAGAAGGGCCAAAGTCGCCTCCACCTTCTGAGGAGACTGAGGTCCCTTGGAGTGTGTAGGCCTCTTTCAAGGACCTTTTATGACTCTGTGGTAGCCTCTGCTATCCACTATGCCGTGGTCTTTAGGGGAGCAAGGAGCATTGATTGGGACAGAAAGAGACTCAACAAGCTGGTCAGGAGGGCCAGATCTGTCCTGGGGTGTCCACTGGACTTTGTGGAGGAAGTGGGTGAAAGGAGGATGTTGGCCAAACTAAAATCCATAATGGTCAACACCTCTCACCCACCACTTCAGACAGTGGAGGCGCTGAGCAGCTCCTTCAGTTGCAGACTGTTACACCCTCCATGTAGGAAGGAACGGTTCTGCAGCTTATTCATTCCAACAGCTGTTAGATTTTACAATGCCACAGTTTAAATATGCATGTACAAAACTGGTTATCATGCATCCATAGCCCTTCTGAATATATTGTCCTTTACTTTGTTTTATTTTATTATTACGTATAACATATCTTAAGTCGTAATAATGTCTATAGGTGTAGATTCTTCCTTTTGATAAATGTTAAAACTTTTGTATTTTTTAGACAATTGTTCCATTTTTTAAAAACACTTTTGATGTATTCATGCAGATTCGTTAACTTTGCTGATTTTAATTACATTTTTTTCTTGACTAACTTTTTTTATGAAATCAAACTATTACTCAAAGTTCTTATTAATCAGGCAGTTAGAGATCAGCTTATTGTTATCATTCAATCATGCACACCTGTGATGATGAGTTTGACAGGTGAGTTCAATTTAAGGAAAAACGGCTAAAGAACGATGCTTCACATTATCAAGCAGACCTACATTTTTAATATATGGGGAAAAAAACGTTTTCATACCTTGGACAGGGTATGAAAATCTTGGATATTTTATGAAAAATAAAAAGGGATAAAGGGAGAATGAGAAATGTTTCTGCCAGACAAATGCATCAGATTAAGAGAGCAGCTGCTAAAATATCTTTACAAGGCAGCAAGCATTTTCACTGTTGTGGAAGGAAATTTCTGGTGCACTGCTGCTCTCTTTTACTGACTTGTTTTTTTTTTAACCAGCCCTGTTGTTTCCACATTGCTGCCATGTTACTGGCAGAAGGAGGGGAGAGCTGCTCTCGCGTTCCGCTGCAGCTCCATGCTCCTTCTTAAACATGCACGTGGTTTCAGCACATAGACATCCTCAAATTACAACACAGTGTGGCGAACCGGGGGTTAGCCCCGCCTTAAACCCCTAAGACTCATGGGAAATGGGGAATCTGAGTGTGAATTTCCACACCATAAGTGAGGTCCATGCTGTTTGGCAGATGTGGGTGTGTTTAAATAAATAGGCTAATCTACTAATTGATCCTTCCTCTCTGAGACAATTTTGATCTCAGTCATATGCGACTTGAATTGCCACATCATGTGGTTCGTATTCAAGTGTGGCTTGTGTTTGTAAAAAGTTGTAAATCCTCATTAAAGTGGGGGGGTTGGGCTTGTAATCAGGTGCGCTCTATAGCCCGGCAAATACGGTATTCTGCCATCCCTTAACAGCACTCACAAGCAGAAACGGCTGCAGTGGGCCCAGACATATGTGAAAACTCATTTTCAAACCTTTAAGCCTTTTTCACTGATGACTGGAGGGTCCAGGTGGATGGAGTATTGGGTGGTCGGTGGATGTGCCACCATGTCCCAAAAAGGCTGCGATGTCAGCAAAGAAGTGGCAGAGTCATGTTTTAAACTGGAGTCATGGGGAAAGAGCTGATCAGCCCCTTTGGGATCCCCAAAGGTGTGCAATTGACCTCTGAAAAGGATGTGGAGTTTCTAACTCACCACTTTCTTCTGTGATACAAAAGAAGAACTTGGCTTTCCATGACAATTATTTTCATATGACAGTGCACCATCTCCTGCTGCAAGGAATACCTCTGCATGAATAGCTATAGGTACACAAGGAGATACACTGATGTTGTGATCCCATCCTCCACTGACCTTAACCCTATGGAGACATTTTGGAGCATCCTCAAGGAAAATATCAATGAGGGTGAGGGAGCAGTTCATATCTAGACAGCAGCTCTGGGAGGTTATTCTGACATCCTGCAAAGAAATTCAAGCAGAAACTTTCCAAAAACTTACAAGTTCAATGGATGCAAGAACTATGAAAAAGTAAATTAGCCTATTGAAATGTTTTTAATTGGAATAGTTTTGAATTGTAGTAAATATGACCTCCTAATGCAGGAAATTCAACAAATGACCATTTTCTGTTTTTTTATTATCTTTCAACTAACTTTGTGGAACTTGTAAATACTAATGTGGAACAATGCATTTTGAGGTTTTTAATGCATAAAAACCTGGAACACAACGTGCTTTTATTTTATTTTATTTTTTGTTTTTTCCTCAACTTCTCCAAACAACATTCTGGTTTTATTGAAATGCAGAAGTGGTTTTTCCATGGTCAGCATCCACAGAAGATGCCAAAGGAACTGCAGAGGAACTCTCCATAACACTTCAACGATAGTCCTCCCTGCTGTTATGCAATTTTTTAAGGAAACAAAACTGCACGATTCTCCCGACCCTTCAGGGTCTCATGCAATGATCATTCTCAAAAGCATCAGTTTTGAATTTGTCCTGTGTGTGGAGGTGACCTGTCCAATACCTGAAGGGACGGCAACCGTATCTGATGCATGGCAGCAGAAAGATGTAGACTTGGCTGCAACTTGTAAAATTATTGGTGGCAGAGGCTGGCCCTTAGGAGAACAGATGAAGAGTTTAAGAAGGTGTATGAACAGACCCCAGAGGAAGCTGCAGTGGTAGACCTTGAGCTCCACATTTGAGGATCTAGGTAGAAATAGGTAATGTTTGGATTTTGTCCAGTGCCGAAGAGGTACTTTTAAAACAGCTCTGGTGCCTAAATGGTGATCCATCCATCCATCCATCCATCCATCCATCCATCCATCCATCCATCTTCAAAACCCACTGAATCCATGATGAGCCCATCCACAATCGCTGAAAAGATAAAATGATTACCTAGACTTCTTCACTAAAACTAAATAGAATACCATTGATTGACTTGTCCTAAATGAACCCCTGAAATAAAGCACAGAAATCCACATTTTTACAGGTAGTGCTTTATACAAATTTGGCATCAAATCTTTGTTTTTATGCATTTTTTACTTCTGTGACTCAAACTCCAGTGTGACTGATTTTTTAGTTTTTAGTCATTTTAGTTGGTGATTTGTGAAGAAAAATCAAGTTTGTTACAAAAAATAAAATCCATACAGTTTCTGAACAAAAGCAACGTGGAAAAAGTTCACTGCAGACCAGCTTAAGAAGCCTGTACTGAGTTCAGAAAACAACTAAGTACAGCATTCCTTTATGACACTTCTGAGAGGAATTTACCAAAAAAAATCTTACTTTGTATAATTACCAAACCCATCAGCTGTTGAGCTTTTCTTTGTCTTCAACTATAACAACATTAAGTATATATATTATTTAATAGTCATTCCAACAACGTACTTTTTTATTTTTTAATCTGTGATTCCTCCTTTCAGTCTGATTGACATCACTCACAAATGTGTTGACACAACAATTATTCAGTGGGTGGAGCCAAGATTTTATCTCCTACTTAACCATCATCAAAGAGGAAATGAACGTTACAGCAGGAGACCAACAGAGAAAGTATGGCTCTACTACTGAAATTGATGACTATTTTCATGCTTCAGGTTGGAGGTAAAGATTTTATTTCTTTTATAAAATATTTTGTAAAATATTTCTTACTTTAACTTTAAGACCCTTGTTTGCCACTTATAGTGTGTCTGTTACATCAATTACAAGGTTTATTTGATTTCACTTTGAAAAATGGGTAATAAAAGGGTATTTATATGAATTGGTGTGGTTTGTATTTTTTATATAAGTTTTTAATAGACAATTTTCAAAATGTTATTCTAATAATTACACTTGACATAAAAGTGCCCTTTTTGAATTCTGAAGTCAGAAAGCTTAAATATTTGCAATGACAAAACTAAATTAACTAAATTAACTAATTAACTAATTAACTAACTCCTTTTAAACTGTGATGTTGGTTAATCCTTTAACCAATGTTCCAATACTACCTGGTCATACCAGAGACCCTCTGATGATCGCAACATGAAACAAATGATCTCTGAAGAAAATGCTGACCAGAGTTCAGTTGGAACTTCCAGGCTGAGTTTGAGCAGTAACTGCTCTCTGCTCATCAGAAACATCCAAGCTGAGGATGGTGGTGTTTATGGCTGTAATACTAAGACGGCTGTGTTTCTTGGTATTTTGAGCAGTGAGTATTTTAACTTCAATAATTCTGTGATTACATGAATGTCAACATTCTGATCTGATCCAAAAAAAAAAAGCTCAAATCCTGCAGAGACTCTGAGATGTGAACTCATTGAATCATTTAGGTTGGAAAAAGGTCAAACTGCTGAATAAGCATGTTTAGTGTGAGAGATGTGAGAGAGTGGACTCATGGGAGAAAATATCATGACATGTTTCATCCTTTCTATAGTAAATAGGTTGAATTGATGAATCCATAAACAGTAAAGATCAATGTCTCTGATTATCACTGATTAATGAGGTGAACAGAGAGTTTGAGAGTTTCCTGTTTAGTTTAACTTGATAAACTTCTGATCAGTTTGATTGATTTTAGTAAAAACTGTAAATGTGTCGTTTAAAATTGTGTTTAATGTTAGTGAATGAAATCACCTTAAGATAATGTTTACGTATCTGTTGTGTTTCAGTTACTTCATCTCCACCAGATGTTAATGGATGGGTCAACTTGACATGCTCTATGAAGAATATTTATTATCCTGGTCAATGCGGTCCATCCACCATCCTCTGGGTGGATGAGACAGGAACTGAACTGTCTGGCAACACTCCTGAGTTTGAAGTTAAACAAACATATAACTGTGATCTTGTTCTGACTGTGAAACATCAGAGTGGAAACAACAAAAGATTCACCTGCAAGTTTCTTGTCAACAGTGAAGTGAAGATAGATGCTGTCTACGTTTTTACAGGTGAGGCATTATTTATTTATTTATTTATTTATTTTCAGCAGGTGTGCTGAAAATAAAATGATCAGATTTTTGCTTTTATACAAAAAAAACTGCTTGATTTTCTCTAAATTGTTTCTCCAGAATGAAGCACAGAGGATGGTGATGAAGACGCCCTGTGAAGAAGAGATGCAGAAACTCCTCTAACAGAGAAAAAGAACAAATTGGAGACAATTGTTCTATTTTTTAACACGTTTGATGTATTAATGCAGATTCATTAACTTTGCTGATTTTAATTACATTTTTCCTTGACTAACTTTTATGAAATCAAACTATTACTCAAAGTACTTATTAATCTGGTAGTTAGTGATTAGCTTATTGTTATCATTCATTTCATGTATAAAACATGCTAAATCTTTACGTTCATTGCAATCAGTTGTAACTATTTTGTGTTTTAGACATTGAACCCTCAGTTGAGGAAGGTGAGTTAGCAGGTGAAGCAGCATGGCTGCTGTGTGAATAAAACGTACATAAGAAGCAGTGATAAAGACACTTGGAGTTGCAGTAGTTATAAAGTTTTCTACAGCTGCAGACCTTTTATCATATAGGATGACTTTTTCAGCAACTCAGCTGTTTTAAGAGTCAAAGTAAAGAAACAAAAATGACTGCTGATACCGAACCGTTGCAGCTTTCCATAATATTATTTGTTGAATGTTACTGTCAGAAAATGACGAGCAGTGACTTCATCATCCTCTGACTTTGTTTACTCTGAAACACAAAAATCAAGAATATTTCTGCTGTTCAAACAAATGAAAACATTTTCTCTGAATAGTTTCTAAAATTGTAAAATCTGTTCTTTCTTTGGAACATGGTGTGCAGGTAAATGTAGTCACTGTCAGGACTAAAGGTTTTCTGTAAAAACATCTAACAGAGAAACTTTTCTGTTTTTGTTTTCCTTCAGTTTCTAAAGATCCACCAGAAGTTCATCCAAGAGGAAGTGGAAGTGTCACATTACAGTGTTCACTGAATAGACATGATAAAACAATTCCCTGTAAACAGAACAGCATCATCTGGGTGGATGAGACAGGATCTCACCTGTCTGGTGAAGGTGTTGGGTTTGAGTTTAGAGGACAAACAAACTGTGATTCTGTTCTGACTGTGAAACATCAGAGTGGAAACAACAAAAGATTCACCTGCAAGTTTGTTGAAGATGAAGAAGTGAAGATAGATGCTCTCTATGTTCTGGACATTCCAGGTAAAACATTTTTTCAGTCTTGTTATTGATAAAAGAGACAATATATTTAAACCTTGTTTGATTGTATTACTATGAAGTTGTAACATGTACTGCAGATCTTTCTGCTTCACAAATATTCAGTCCAAAAGCTTCTTATTGGCTAAACACACCAGATCAAGGTTCAGCAGCTAATAGTGCAGCAGGACACCGGCCCTCAAGGCCTGGATTTGGGGACCCCCGCCTTAAGGGAACTGCAAGACACACCTGCACTCCCCTTCAGATGCTTCAGTCTATGGGCCCACACAGGGGCGGAGCTAGAACATTTTATATGAGGGAGGGGGGCAGGCAGAAGACTTTGGAATGATGAAAATATATCAAATGGAAATCCATTACAAAAGAAAGGATCAAATATATCTATTTTAAGAGTTTTATTAGTTTTTGTTGTATTATTTCATTTAAAAATATTGCTTCTTTTTCGCCATGAAGAAAGCTGTATTGATGCTTTCTCAATCTTTGTTAAAATGATACTAATATTAACTAAATAAATCAGGAGTTTTTGCTGGTGGGGCAAGTACTGCTTCTTGCACCCCCATAGCTCCCCCTTCATGGCCTGGACAACCCAAAAACCCAAAGCACCTGTACGGGTCAACCCCCTTGTGTGGGTGACGCTTTAGTCAGTCTATCAATGCAGGGTCTCTGTCTAATACCTTTTCCTCCTTTGGTGTTTTCTCAGGTCCTTTTCTAAAGTCAAGTTTTTTCTAAGAATAAACACAACTAGATTTTAAAATGTCTGCATTCTATTAATACTTTTATGATGCACATCTGTATTTTAATGAGACGGCAAAACTATCTTGTAATTTATAATTAGACTCACGATATTTGGCAAACAGAAGTATTAAAGTAAGAAATATTTTTTCAGAAAATTTCAAACAAATATGATTTTTACTTCAAGACTGAAGTATGAAAATAAGGATTATTTCCAGCAGTAGAGTCATTCTTAGTTTTTTGGTTTCTCGCTGTAAATGTTCATTTCCTCTTTCATGATGAAAAGAAATTCTTGGCTCCACCCACTCAATATTTTTAGTGTCAGTACATTTGTGAGTGATAACAATAATAACAATATAAAATCTAGTTAATGAAGGTAAAAATATAACAAAAGAAGACATCTGATGTCATAATATTTGAAGATAAAGCTCAATAGTTCATCAGTTTAGTATCATGAAAAGGAAGTCTTACTTTTTCCTGCATTAAGTGTCCTAAAAGAGGAAATGTTGTGTTTGTTCATTTCCTGAACTCACTACATGCTTCTTCAGCTGCTCTGTAATGAACTTTATTACTTTTGTTCACAAACTGTCTGGTTTTGATCTTTTGTAACAAACTTGATGTTTCATCAAAGCAGCAACTGATACAACTGTTATTCCAGGAACAAGTCCGTCCTCTTTTACTCCAACTGGTCCAGTGTCTTTCTGTCAGTCTGCGTTCTCCTAACCACCATGTGGATACTACATGATCAAATCAATCTTTGTTTATGCAGCTCTATTCAAGCATGAATTGTTTTACACAGAGATAAATACGAAAACATGAAAACTGATTTAAAAATGGAGCCAATATTAATGCTGTTGATGCTCATAGCTCTGTAATATGATTTTCTTGTGTATATAAAAAAACTAATATTAAAACATTCCTAGTCTTTGGAGGCAGACCGCTGTTTGTGTTTGTGTGTGGGTCAGGGGGATTTGTTAGAAAAGACACCAGACATTGGTTCTGATGAGTGACTTTGCAGCTCTTTATTTTGTCTCCAAAACACAGATGGAAGTAATCAAAGGCAGAAAGTGGAGTGGAGTCTCTAGAAATCCTGCAGTGTCTAAAACACAAAATATTAGCAATTGATTGCAATGAGCGTAATGATTTAGCATGTTGTATACATGAAATGAATGATAACAATAAGCTGATCACTAACTGCCTGATTAATAAGTACTTTGAGTAATAGTTTGATTTAATAAAAAAAACAGTCAAGAAAGTTAATGAATCTGCATGAATACATCAAAAGTGTTAAAAATAGAACAATTGTCTCCAATTTGTTCTTTTTCTGTTAGAGGAGTTTCTGCCTCTCTTCTTCACAGGGCGTCTTCATCACCATCCTCTGTGCTTCATTCTGGAGAAACAATTTAGAGAAAATCAAGCAGTTGTTTTGTATAAAAGCAAAAATCTGATAATTTTATCTTCAGCACACCTGCTGAAAACAAAAAAAGAAAAAAATAATGCCTCACCTGTAAAAACGTAGACAGCATCTACCTTCACTTCATCGTAGGCAATTAACTGGCAGGTGAATCTTTTGTTGTTTCCACTCTGATGTTTCACAGTCAGAATAAGTTCACAGTTATATGTTTGTTTAACTTCAAACTCAGGAGTTTTCTCAAGCAGTGGAGTTCCTGTCTCATCCACCCAGAGCATGGGGATTGGACCGCATTGACCAGGTTTATGCAAACCCTTTAAAGAGCATGTCAAGTTGACCCATCCATTAACATCTGGTGGAGACGGTGTAACTGAAACACAACAGATATGTAAACATTATCTTAAGGTGATTTCATTCATTGAACACAATTTAAAACGAATCATTTACAGTTTTTACTAAAATCAATCAAACTGATCTGAAGTTTATCAAGTTAAACTAAACAGGAAACTCTCAAACTCTCTGTTCACCTAATTAATCAGTGATAATCAGAGACATTGATCTTTACTGTTTATGGATTCATCAATTCAACCTATTTACTATAGAAAGAATGAAACATGTCATGATATTTTCTCAGCAGGAGCATTGTCAACAGAGTAGTGACATGGAATTAGTGTTTTATTAGTCTGGGGGGTGGGGGTGGGGGGTGGATAGGGTGGATGGACCTTACAGCTCTGGGGGAAAAAAATCTGTAATGAAGTTTGACTCGTTCCAACTTAAATGATTCAATGAGTTCACATGTCAGAGTCTCTCCAGGAGTTGAGCTTTTTTTTGGATCAGATCAGAATGTTGACATTCATGTATCACAGAATTATTCAAGTCAGAATACTCACTGCTCAAAATACCAAGTAACACAGACATCTCATTATTACAGCCATAAACACCACCATCCTCAGCAGTGATGTTTCTGATGAGCAGAGAGCAGTTTCTGCTCAAACTCAGCCTGGAAGCTCCAACTGAACTCTGGTCAGCATTTTCTTCAAAGATCATTTGTTTCATGTTGCGATCATTGGAGGGTCTCATGTATGACCAGGTAGTATTGGAGCATTGGTTAGAGGATTCACCAACATGACAGTTTAAAAGGACGTCCTCTCCAACTCCTTTGACTATAATGTAAAATTGGGGAATGAAGCCTGCAAGAGAAACTTAAAGAAACAGAGAAAAACAATTAGGGATCACAGACAAAATCATTGAACAACACTTCAGGTTTAAAAATACAAAGAAGAAATAAATAGTCTGCACACGCACGAGGTCAATTGTTTTTTATAAACTATATTTTCAAATGTGTGAATTTGCAGTTTAGTCCTCGCAAGCCTTCTTTTTGTTCATTTCTACATTTTTGTTTTCTTGGCCATTTAAACATTTAATAACTTTAAATTCCAATACTTCTATTAGGAATTATTTTTAAGCACTTCAGCAAGTATTGTTGCAGCTCATAAAAAAAGTTAATTTAATAGTAGTTTAGTTTTTGCAAATATTTAAGCTTTCTGACTTCATAATTCAAAAAGTGTAATTAGAATAACAGTTTTAAAATTTTCGATTAAAAACTTGTTTTACAAAAGATAACACCAATTCATATAAATACCCTTTTGTTACCCATTTCTGAAAGGGAAATCAAATATACCTTGTAATTGATGTAACAGACACACTATAAGTGACAAACAAGGGTCTTAAAGTTAAAGTAAGAAATATTTGGAAACAAAATTCAAACGAATAAAATCTTTACCTCCAACCTGAAGCATGAAAATAGTCATCAATTTCAGTAGTAGAGCCATACTTTCTCTGTTGGTCTCCTGCTGTAACGTTCATTTCCTCTTTGATGATGGTTAAGTAGAAGATAAAATCTTGGCTCCACCCACTGAATAATTGTTGTGTCAACACATTTGTGAGTGGTGTCAATCAATCTGAAAGGAGGAATCACAGATTAAAAAACACAAAAGTACGTTGTTGGAATGACAGTTGTATAATATATATATACTGTTGTTATAGTTGAAGACAAAGAAAAGCTCAACAGCTGATAGGTTTGAGAAATAAAAAACAAGATTTTTTTTGGTAAATTCCTGTCAGAAGGTGTAATAAAAGAATGCTGTACTTAGTTGTTTTTGTCATGGTAAGTTGGACGGGGCAGACCCAGATGCTGAAAACCCGGAAGGAAACTCAGGCGAGTAGCGAAGTGCAGAGAGTCTTTAATTTCCAAGCAGGAAATAAACAGTTCAGTTTGTTTGTTGCTTCTAGCTTAGAGCTCTGGAGATGCGTCGGCGTAGCAGCAGCTCGTAGCGTCCTGAGAGCTAGGCTGAGAGCGTGGCGTGGCTGGAGCGGAGCGAGATGTAAGCAGAGAAACACCGTGGACCTCCTGATGTCTTGGGGCCTGTGGAGAGCGAGGTGTGACTTGAGGCGAGACTGGAGCGAAGCGTGAGGAAGATCTCCCAGGTGGACACTCGTGGAATGGGAAACCTGAAGGCGGATTGAATAAGCAAGGTAAGTAGAAGGCCAGGACTAGAATCAGAACTTTAACTAGAGATTCAACATGCACAGAGGTAGGCAACGGACTGGCGATGAAAGCTGGACTGGATCTCCTTATGAAGGCAGATAGGTGATGAGCAGAGTGTCCACAGCTGGTTCCAATCTTCAGGTGCACAGAGAAAAGGAGGAGCACTGACAGAGGCCACCATGACAGTTTTCTGAACTCAGTACAGGCTTCTTAAGCTGGTCTGCAGTGAACTTTTTCCACGTTGCTTTTGTTCAGAAACTGTATGGTCTTTATTTTTTGTAACAAGCTTGATTTTAATTCACAAATCACCAACTAAAATGACTAAAAACTAAAAAATCAGTCACACTGGAGTTTGAGTCGCAGAAGCAAAAAAAAAAAATGCATAAAAACTAAGACTTGATGCGAAACTTGTATAAAGCACTACCTATAAAAATGTGGATTTCTGTGGTTTACTACAGGGATTCATTTTGGACAAGTCAATCAATGGTATTCTGTTTAGTTTTAGTGAAGAAGTCTAGGTAATCATTTTATCTTTTCAGCGATTGTGGATGGGCTCATCATGGATTCAGTGGGTTTTGAAGATGGATGGATGGAGCACCATTTAGGCACCAGAACTGTTTTAAAAGTACCTCTTCGACACTGAACAAAATCCAAACAGTACACATTTCTACCTAGATCCTCCAATGTGGAGCTCAAGGCCTACCACTGCAGCTTCCTCTGGGGTCTGTTCATACACCTTCTTAAACTCTTCATCTGTTCTCCTAAGGGCCAGCCTCTGCCACCAATAATTTTACAAGTTGCAGCCAAGTCTACATCTTTCTGCTGCCATGCATCAGATATGGTTGCCGTCCCTTCAGATATTGGACAGGTCACCTCCACACAGGACAAATTCAAAACTGATGCTTTTGAGAATGATAATTGCATGAGACCCTGAAGGGTCGGGAGAATCTTGCAGTTTCATTTCCTTAAAAAATTGCATAACAGCAAAGAAGACTATTGTTGAAGTGTTATGGACAGTTCTTCTGTTTTTCCGTCTGCCTCGTGGAGGCTGACCATGGAAAAACCACTTCTGCATTTCAATAAAACCACAATGTTGTTTGGAGAAGTTGAGGAAAAAAAAGAAAGTAGCACATTGTGTTCCACGTTATTATACATAAAAACCTTAAAATGTATTGTTCCACATTAGAATTAACAACAGAGTTCCACTAAATGTGATTTAAAGAAAAAAAAAAAAGAAAATGGTAATTTGTTGAATTTCCTGCATTAGGAGGTCATATTTACTAAAATCCCAAACTATTCTAATCAAAAACATCTCTATAGGCCAAGTTTTATCTTCATAGTTAATTGCATCCATTGAACTTGTGAGTTCTTGGAAAGTTTCTGCTTGAATTTAGTTGCAAGATGTCAGAATAACCTTTTCAGAGGTCAATTTCACACCTTCAGGGATCCCAAAGAGGCGGACTAGCTCTCTCCCCATGACTCTGGCTTAAAACATGACTCTGCCACTTCCTGCTTACATCGCAGGCTTTTTGGGACATGGAGGCACATCCACCGACCACCCAATACTCCATCCACCTGGACCCTCCAGTCATCAGTGAATAAGGCTGTTTGAAAATGAGTCCTCATGTATGTCTGGGCCACTGCAGCCGTTTCTGCTTGTGAGTGCTGTTTAGGGATGGCAGAATAGAAGGTTTCTGTATAACTGCAGGCCTCTGGAGGATCCTACACCTTGATGTTCGTGGGACTCCAGAGACACCAGCTGCTTCAAAAACAAAAAGGGATATTTTAGCAGCTGCTCTCCGATGCATTTGTCTGGCAGAAATCTTCCTCATTTCTGCATAAACCTGTGTGTGCTCTAATCAGCCATATATCTCTGAATTGCACAATGACCATGCCACGTCATGACACCTTCGTCAGGACGCTTTTTGTGGACTTCAGCAGCACATTCAGCACTGTGATTCCCCATAAACTGGTCCACAAACTCTCCAATCTTGGATTCTCATTCATGCTCTGTTCATGGATTATGGACTTCCTGACCAACAAGCCCCAGAATGTCAGGATGGGGAGCCTGTCATCCTGAACACAGGCACACCAGAGGGCTGTGTTCTCAGTCCAGCCCTCTTCACACTCTTCATTCAGGACTGTGCTCCCATCCATTCTTCCAACTCTATAATGAAATTTGCGGATGACACTACAGTGGTGGGCCTCATTACTGACAATAACTGGTACAGACAGGAGATCCAACACTTGGAGGAGTGGTGTTCAGCCAAAGATCTGGTCCTCAATTACACCAAAACCAAGGAGGTCCTTATAGACTTCAGGAGGACCAGGAGAACAACTCAACCCCAACATGCATGCAACAACTCAACATGCTGGACTCATCACACTCCACCATCACCAGTTTAAGAAAATGTTGTCTGAAAGTGGACATAAAAAAGCCTTTGGATTTCTTTCTTGGAGTCCTGACTAGAAATTTTAGAAATTAGAAATATTTTTATTGTCGTTTTACATGTACAACGAAATTACAGTGCAATTTTTTTCCAGTGGAATAAAAAGAAGTCACTGAAAAAAAAAAAAAAAAAAAAACGAATACTGGGAAATAAGACAATATAAGTTAAAAAATATACAAAAATATAAAAAAGAGGTTACATCTTGTTAAGGTATTGCACGCTTCCCTAATAAATTAACTTTATTTAGCAGCGTTTAAGGCCACTATGGCTCTTGGATAGAAGCTATTTTTTAATCTGTTTATCCTTGTTTTTTTTTTTTTTAGTGCAAGTTATTTATTCCTTTTTTTTTTTTTTTTTTTTTTTTTTTTTCACTTGTTCTGTCCAACAACTTAGCAAACAGATTAGAGCTGCAGGCCTTTTGTGTTGGACAGGTTTTACTATCACAAAAAGAGGTTATAGAACTTTAGAAGCCAGAGTGTAGATCTGAATTAACCCCTTTTTGTTGAATTATTTATTTCTTTATTTGTTATATTTAGTGTGTGTGGGGAGGAAGAGGGAAAATGTGTGTCGGGGGGGGGGGGGGGGGGGGGAGTGGAAGAGAGTAAAGGGAAGAAGGGTGAAAAAAGGGGGGATACAAGCACTGATTTGGATCAGTTATTCTTTTAAGCTGTAACAATTATACCAGATCTGCTGGAAAGACAAATATTCCATCATGGGTAAAAATCTGACACGAAGATGAGTGGAAAATATCTGTCCATCAATACACTGTAGGTCAGAAGGGGGGATGAAGCAGACAGGGAGCAGTGTGGCAGTGTGCACGTGCACGTGGGGGTGGAGATACATGCATGCTGCCGAAGTGAACCTTGTGTTGTGGGGAACCAGATCCCACCCAGCCAGAGCAGCCAGACCAGGAAAGGGGAGGAGAGGCCCCCAAGGCCAGCGCCCCCCCCCACACCGGACCCAAGCAGCCCGGGAGGGGGGGAGGCGGGGACCGCCCACCCGACCAGCCAGGCGCAGAGAAGGCCCCCCTACAGGGGCATCCTTGTTTTAATTGTCCTGTATCTTCTGCCTGAAGGCAGCAGTTCAAAAAGAGAATGTTCGGGGTGTGATTGATCCCGTAGAATTTTCTGTGCCTTTTTTAGGCAGCGGGAACTGTACAGTTCTTCCAGGGAAGGGAGAGGGCAGCCGATGATCTTTTGGGCTCTCGTGGTGACTCTCTGGAGAGCTTTCCTAGCCGCAGCTGTGCAACTAGAGGTAAGATCGGGCCTAAAAAATCCGGCCCGACCCGACACAGGCCCGCGGGCATTAAAGCCGAACTCGGACCGAACCCGACCAATTAACTTGATTTGCAGGACCGAGCCCGAAGCAAACCCGAAATTTCAATTTAACCCATAGGATTTTTGGCAGAAAAAAACCCGCCAGATTTCTTAAAGGTAAAATAATCTACATATTTTTATGATGATGAAAGCTATTTTCTTTCTAACAGAGAGTGGTCACTGTAGCCGCGCGCGTATAAACTCGCTGTTGTGGCATAGAGTTCCGCTGGAAGCGCGGCGCATAGGTTCCTCCCTACATGACAAATGCATTTGCACAACGAAATAGCGCTGGAACACAGAATAAGAGGCCAGACAGAGAGAGTGACAGACAGATCTGGATGATAAGCACTCGCTTCATTACGCGGAGAAATACTGCAGCCGCGGCGGTGCGCGTTTGCCTTTTCAGTTTCCCTGTCTGAAGTTTATCCTTGACTTCCTGCTGCTCCATATCGGGGATCCCTAAACAAAATAGATGCGGGCTTGGGGAGGGAAGATTACGTTCACGACACGTGTGCAGAGCTGCAGCGGGTGGCCGGCGCCCCCCCTCGTTCTGCCAGTTGCTGGACCACAGTGTATGTCAATCAACGGTGGGCTGGTGACTGGTGGAGGGGGCGGGGTCTACCTGTGTGTGTGTGCGTGCGGTGAACGTTCTCCCTCTGAGTAAGAAGCTGGCTGTGCCTTTCGGTTCGTGCGGTAACCGTTCTGACATACAGGATTAATAAAGAGCTGTTTGACAACCGCCGCCTAAGGAGCTTCTTTGCAGACATTACAATATATTTATTAAAAAAGTCAGCGAGAGAGAAGCCCGGCCCGACCCGACCCGAACGTAATGACTGTCATTTAGAGCCCAACCCGACCCGAAATTCGGGTGTTCATGTTCATGTTTTGTCGCCTAACCTTATTCTGTCTGTTCACTGCTCAGGATCCCGGTCCCTTCTGGTACACTTGGACTGCTACTCACCTCTCTCGCTGGTTTTCGCCTCAACGCTCCTCTGGCTCCAGCTCTGGATTACGGTGTTCGCCCTCAAGAACCTTCAACCCTCTACGGCACGTCCTCACCTGAAACTCTGTTTAATCTCATTAAAACCTTTAAATTTACCTCATCGCCTGCCGAGCATCCTTCCGGGTTCCAGCATCTGGGTCTACCTCAGTCCGCTAACCATGACAGCCATGATGCTTCCAGGGGAGGAGATTCAACCCACATGTTAAAAGTCTGCTCTGGAGGAATTTCCTTTGTCTCAGTCGGTCAGCCCTGCATTCTCAGTCACATGTAACTTCTTGTGCATTTGCAGAAAATAGACTGAGAACCCAGATCTGTTTTTAATCTGTTTTAGTCTGTTCTAGAACTATTGTTAGGGAAATAAACTTTGTGTATTTTTATCCGATCGAATCCTTGGTTTTGCTTTCATCTCTCCCGACTACTGAACACGCATAGAAAAGATCTAAAAAGCGAACAGATTTTTTCCTACAGCACGGACATCCTGGAGAAGACCCAGGACATGCTGCAGAGACTACGTATCTCAGCTGGTTTCAGTGTCCCCCCAGAGGAGCTTGAGAAAGTGGTCGGAAAGAGGGAAGTCTTGGAAACATTGATTAGATTGCTGCCCCCACAACCCGGTCCCAGATGACCAGAAGAAGATAGCTGGATGGAGCAGTGGCGGTTCTGGTACAAATGACACCCTGGGCGAGCAACACCAGTAGCGCCCCCTCAGTGCCCACAAATTGTGACCCAGAAATGCACAATTGCTTGTTATAGTTATATTTATTGTTTAAATATTTAACAAATATAAATTATAAAAAGTGGCTTGTAAATTCTTACTGCTTTAAGTACTGTTATAACAAAAATTCCAAAAGTACCAATAACTTACAAGGATAACATCACTGACGTCACAAAATGAGGTTTAAAATGACCTCCATCTTAATATAAAAAAACTGTGTACAATTAGTGCAGCTTAAAGCTTGAACATTACCATAGCTTACACTACAAACTTGGTCTGATTGTCTTATTAAAAACTAAAAATGTGCCCGTCTTGCCTTAATATGGGCAAATTCATCAATTAAGACATCATAATTTAGTTTTTCAGCAATGGTGTGGTTTATGCTGATCACTGCCAAACCAGAGAGCTGATCCTGAGCCATGGAAGACCTCAAGAAGGTTTTGATAAGCTTAAGCTTAGAAAAGCTTCTCTCTGCCTCTGCCACAGTAACAGCTAATGTGAGAGAAATCCTTAGAGCTGTCCACAGATTTGGATAAAGTTCTGTCAGTTCAGAGTCATGAAGGAAAGATAGCAGGTCATGTTGTGTCATTGTCTGTTTTGGGGAGGTTGGGCAGGTGTTTTAACTCTTTTATCAGCTCATCCCCATCCAGGTCAGATTGTCCATTGTATTGTAATGTGGCACCAAGAGCCTGACACTGTGATTTCAGAACCTCATCTGAAAGAGTTTGGAAGTTGGACAGTACACAAAACTTGTCTCCAACACTTTGCAAGGTTTTGAATCTTTCCTGGATAGCAGATACTGCACAGTCCACAACAGCGTTGAAAAATTCCACCTCAAGTTTTTTTAGAGCATCTCTCAGAGGTTCATCAGACGATTCATATGTCAAGTGATACTTGGTGGATCTGAGCCTCTTCTTCTGAAGTACTGCCTCCACGTTCATTTCTTCACATCATTTCCTTAGCGGATGTCTCTGCCGCCACAAACCCAGTTGCTCTGTAGGTGCGCAGAGCCGTCTCTGTCTTGTGTAGCAGATTAACTGCTATGTCCACTTGCATTGTTGCAGACTGCATCATTTTGCTGACATACTGAATATGGCTTAGTATGTAATACCAGACAATTGTGCAAATACTGACTCGAAAGGATCCAACCTCCTCTGACAGTGACTGCGCCTCAGTCTTAATAACTGGGTCCTTAGTGTTGTCCCTGACTTCTAGAAGTGCCTCTCTCACAGCTGCTGACTGATACCTCATGGGTTCCACACTTCACTTTACTCTCCCATCTTGTGTCAGTCCACATCTTCAAAGTGACATTCACATGTTTTTTCAAAATGTCTGTGTGGATGCTGAAAAGAGACTGTAAAGTTTTTGCAGAATGCCAAAATAGTTGGTGGCATCTCTAGATGTTTTTGCTGCATCAGCAACAACAAGGTTCAATGTATGAGCCCCACATGGTACAAACAGAGCTCTTGGGGTCAGCTGTAGGAGCCTGGCCTGAACGTCCTTGTTCTTTCCAAGCATGTTGGCTCAGTTGACATGCCTGGCCTCGACAGTCCTCAAAAGAAATACTCAATTCCTTAAGTTTTTTCAAAATTGCAGTTGTCAGATGTTCACCTGTGGATTCCTATTCTTTAGTGCAGGGCTTTTCCTCCAGTGAGACGACTCTGAGCACAACAGATAGTTGCTCTGTGTGGCTGATGTCTGGTCTGCAATCAAGAAGTATGGAGAAAAACCTGGACCGTTTGATGTCATTCACCATTGCTTAAATGGTATGGCTGCTCATCAACTGTATGATTTCATTTTGTGCCACCTTGCCAAGGTAGCTAAGGTGGCTGGAGGTTGCCTTTTGGACACGGGTGACATGCTCTTTCATAACTGGATCAAACTTAGCCATTAATTCCACTTCTTTCAGAAAATTACCATTTGAAGAAGAATATAATGTCTCAGTATGCCCTCTTAAAGCCAGATTTCTCACTGCCAGAGATTTTATGATAGCAATAAACTGTTTTAGTACTTCTCTCCATCTTTTTGTTTCAGCCTCCAAAAGTGCTATCTCCTGCTTGATTCTCCTTTTTTTTATCCTTACAGCTAACTCCTTCCAAATTTTCATGCAGTTGATGTGATCTGGGCTGTTGTCGTGTGAGTTGATCAAATAACTGGCATGCTTCCAATCATTAAATCCAGGGTTTGTTAAATTAATGTTTTTTTTTTTTAGAAAAAAGTTTTCAGCAAAAACAGAAGAGCCTATTATTTTTTTCTGAGTACACTAACCATGTTCTTTTCATCTCTTCTCCACTAACTAAAGTCTTTTTGAAGTACTGGTGATGACAGCTTCTTCCATCATTGTGTCATATTCCTTGGAAAAACAAATGTGGATGGCACCTCACTTGGTTCTCTGCCAACCAGATATGTCCGATCCCTGTCAGTCATGGATGGGAATGTCTTTGGTGTTTGTAATTCAAAAAATGGCACATACATTGTAAATAAATGTTTGCATAATTTGTTCAGTCAGTATGGATTGTCATACATTTTATGATATTATGTTCACACTGTGACTATGAAAATATATACCATATCTAGTATCTAGTATTAATTTAAATAATTTGCAAACCTGATGTTTCCTGCTGTTGTGAATCAGATGCAAATGGGTCTTCAGCATCTGTGCAAATGTTCGGCTCTGCATCCTTAAGACCCAAAATGGGTTCTAAAGTGGTGTCCGTCTCCTGAGTGACGGAGGAGAAGGAGGTAGATGCACGTGGTACATCTTCATCATCTTGCCTTGCAGCAGGTGCTTCTAAAGGCAGTGATTGGAAGAAGAAATAAGATGGCGGAAAAAATGGCGGACGGAGTAACACCAGTGGTGAGTCCAGACCAGAACTCAGGTAAAAAAACAAATCCAACCTATGATCTGGGGCCTCATTTATAAAACCTTGCGTAGGATTTGCGTCAGAAGTGGCGTACGCTTGAAACATAGGACGTGCGTATGCACAGAAATATTCGGATTTATAAAACCGTGCGCACGCACATCCTACGCATCCTTCCCTTAATAAATCACAACCAATTCTAAATGCTGCGCAGCTTTTGCGGCTTCATGACACGCCCATAGTTGCCCATAAATAGTCCGTGAAACGCCCACAAATGAATATTCATTGATAGCGAAACCATGGCAAACACAGAGAAAATAAAAAAAAAAACGGAACTTCACTCGATGTGAAGTAGAAGTTATCTTTGGCGAGGTGGAAAAGAGGAGAAAAATGTTGTTTGGAGGGCACAGTGTGGGCATTACTAATGCCGAAAAAGCACGTGAGTGGCAGACAGTGACAGACGGACATCAAAGTCGGGGCCAAAAACGTCTGGCGCTGCATCGCTAGAGTGTGTCTGCCACGGGTGGGGGACAGGGGACACCGGAGCCGACCCCTCTTGATGAGAGAGTGGCGGCAATTATTGGGGAGTCCCTTTTACGTGGAGTAGTGACTGAGGCGGGGGGTGGGGGGTGTCGGTTAGGACACCGACGCGCCAGATGCACCGGGTGACACACCCCCAAAAGCTCCAACAGGATGGCTCGAAGAAGTCGGAACCGGCTCATAAGCCACTCGTCCTGATGCGTTTACTCCCAATTCTTCCATTTGCCACATCTTCTAAGATCCAAGATCAGCCATTGTGCGTCATTACGCATTGTGATGGAGCATTTTATTTCCATCCATTTAATTGCATCTGACAAGCTACAGATGTCTGTAATAATCCACGTGGAAATGGGAAATTGTTCATCAAATGTAATTTCTTGTTGCTTTCTGAATGGTTGAGACATACGCCATACATTGTTTTATCAAAAATCAAACAAACTAAAGGCATATGCATGAATACCATAATTCTGTAGCTTATGAAGAAATGTTTTACTATGAAAACAACTTTCCTCAGTGGACAATTAATACGTCTGTCTGTCTGTCTGATTCGCACGCATCTGGCGGCGCGTGCACACGCAGCGGCTCTATCGGCTTTATTGTTTTTAAAAGAATGTATTTTTTAAGTCATTTATTTATTATTTTATATGCTGCTTGCACTTTGGAATGAGAGGAAAGCAATTTCATCTGTGCTGTATGTCTTACGGATGCTGCATATTTGACAATAAAGCTGACTTTGACTTTGACTTTGACTATATCTGCTCCGCCAGATGGACACATTGAGGAGAATATCAGTTTTGTACATTATTTCGTTCTGTTAACTATATCATTTATGAGGATGAATTGCACAACATGCCAATATTGCAGAACATATTTCACTTTTCTTTTTGCAAGTAAGTGTTCATTTGAATTTCTGTTGTAATTGTCGTTTGATTTTCTTTTTGTGTGTTTCACTGCTGATCGATCAAACAGGTGTTCGTGTAGCTGTTCATTGTGAGACTTGCTTTGTGAAGTCTTCATGTTATTTATGAGACGCAGTATTGTCATTTTCACTTTCACGTGTTTCTTCCATCTGCCGACGGTGTCGCCGTTTCTCATTTCACCCGTTTTTGTGCGTACGCCTGGGTCAGAGCTTGCGTGAAGGACCGCACATTTTCCCGTCAAGTTTGCTTTTTATAAATCTCAACTATTGCGTAGAGAGTGGCGTACGCCTTCTTTTGTGCGTACGCAACGTTTATAAATAAGGCCCCTGGACTCACAATCTCTGCGTATAACCACTGGAATCATTACTGACCTCAAGGAAGACATCCATCGTCTAAAAGCTGAGCTGGAAATGAAGGACGCTCTCCTGTCCAAGTTCATGGATGTCTCCTTTGCTCAGTCTAAGCGGCTAACCTCACTTAGCGCCGCACTCCAGGACACAGCTCCATGGGACCCGTCCACCTGCGCACACCCTTCTTCATCTTCAACACCTAAGCAAAGATCCCTCGATGAAGAAGGGGTTGTCCGAAGTCAGGCCCAGAAGGAGATCTGATGAGACCCGGAAGGCTCCTGTCGTGAGTCTGTCCAACCGCTTTTCCGGGCTGGCTGCGGATTCTCCCGCTCCTTCATCAGCGGTCACAGCGGCACAGACTCCACCAGACTTGGGCTTGAAGGAAAGAAATCGTCCGCTTTTCAGTTCTTTCCATCCATGCGTGTTCGATAGTCGAGAGTGGTAAAGCAAACAAGGATTCAACCGGTTTAGAAAATACACTGAGTTTATTTCCCTGACAATAGTTCTAAAGCACAGATTAAAACATTAATGCAGATATATCTGGATTCTCAAGTAAAGATCTACTGACGCACAAGTTACATGCGAATTATTCGTAGATTTACCCAAGAACAACAAAGTCTGTTCAAAACAGTCTTTTAAACATATGTTGACACTCCTCCTCCTGGGAACATCATGGCGTCGAATCTCCTCCCCAGATCCCTCTGATTCGTCAGCTGGAATCCCTCGTGCTTCCACCGGCCTATAGATGAAGGTTGCCAACTTCAGATCCACTCCGCCTTTCTGGGGGTGGGGGCCCTTCACCGGCGCACACAGTCCACAATCAAAAGAAGTCCTCCTCTGGTCCAAAGTAAATCACACCGGCCAAACGAATACTCCACCACCAGCACGAGATCAGATGTCAGTTCCATCCTCCACATGAGAACACGAATCTGAACACTTTCCCAGGGGAAAAACCTTCAACTCAGATGGTAGAGATGTAGTCCATGACATATTTATTGCTTCTCTGGAAACTCCTAGATTTGCACAAAGAAGTCCTAGTTGCTGCTGCAACTATAAAGCATAAATGAAGGTCACTGGAGAATAAGTCCTGATGAGTTCAAAATGAGTTCACTTTACACTAAAGACAAAACTGCAACATAATAAAGAATAAGATATAAAAACATACATTTTCTACATTTCCCTCTCTTGATCACACAAAGTGTGATCACCAAAACATTAATCACTACAACACTCAATAACAACAAAATATTACAACATGTCTACCTGACCTGACAGCTGTGGTCTCAAGCCCGCACAATCTGTAATACAAAATCAAGGAGTTAGGCGTCCATGCATGAGCGTGCAATCGAAACCTGTCGAAGCATCATTTAAACATTTAGCGTAAAGTCTGACAGGAAAAGTCTTGCTACGGCCCCGTGCCCCTCGGCAGCCCCCCGAAGGATGCCCATGCTCACAAGATCGACCTAACCCCTTGGCACAATGTCATTAAGTAAAGTTACATAGTACAAAAACTAAAGTAGTAAATAAGGTAAATAAACAAATGCAAATTCTAGTTCAAATTCAAAAAGTAAAAATGTATAAAAGTAAAGAAGATAACAACAATAACACTTCCTGTAAAGAAATAGAAACACCTAGAATTAAGGGGGAAATCAAGACATGTTAAGGAGAACAAAATCACACAGATGACAAAAAGAAAAATTGAATTGTTAAACATAACAGCAAACTTAATTCAGGAAATTACTACCATCTCCTCCATGGGGAACCTGTTGGAGGGGCTGCGATTCATGCGTCGTATCTAAATAAGAATAGCAATAAGCACAATGCAACAAAATCCTAAAGGTCATTCCGGGCCTCAAGCACTTGCATCCAGCTTGGACCAGGCTTCCTATGAACTTCCCAATAAACCTGGTCATTAGAGATCTGATACAGAGGATACAACAGAAAGCCTGTAAAAGAGATTGGAGTGTCCACACATATGTACCTTCACCCCAAGATGATTCAGCTGTGGATCTAAATATTGGTTAGGGTTAGGAACTTAAAAATAATAAGAAACAATGACAAAAAACAATATCACAAAACAATATCAAGACACAAAACAGAATGAGACAAGAATCAAGTTACGCATGCGCAAGTGAGAACAGCAAATGTGATGGAAAAGTCCACCAGTGTTTCTCCTCAAAGGTCTGCTTCTCCCCGTGCTGTTATAAAATGGGAGGATAGAAAGTCAAGACAAAGAGAAACGTTCATTAGAGTCAAACAGTATTCCTTATCAACCAAGGACAGTGTCGTAAAACTTCCTCATCCTCGCTGAGGATGAGAGAACCAGATGAACACACACACAAAGCTGTTAAAAAGTTAAAAAGGTCAATCTGAGCTACCATTTAAACATCCTTTCTAAACAAACACATTTAAACGATGATAATATTAAAACAATAATAATAATAAAGTAATTTCCTTAAGACCCCTTAATTTCCATCTCCCTCTCTTGGACTGGAAACTCCAGGCCACTAGTGGAGGGAAACATTACAGAACTAAACAGAGATAAGACACAAAAACCAAATACGGTGAAAGTAAAAATATAAATTGAACATAAAAATAGGAAAACAAACAGTTCTGTGCAGCATTTAGATCAAAAGACATCCTGTTCACGTTCCTGTGAAAGGCAAAATCTCAATGTGAAGAAATGAAACCACTTATTGTCTTTTCCTTGCAGCCGTGTGGTCAGTCACACCCTTGTTGTTAATCATCACTTCAAGGGGGACCGTGCGTTCCACAAAACAAAGAAGAAAATCTCCACTATAACCACAAAGACCCAAAAAATAAATCCAACATGTCCAAACTATCTCTGGATGTTGATGCTACAAATGAGACATTTTATACTCCATAGACATTGAAGATCCTGTGCTGGAAACAGTTCTGCCTAAAAATGTGACTTCCCTTCTGCAAAATTGCAATGACCTGTTAGACACATCAAAACTCAAATCACACAACTGCAACAGAAGATCTGTCATTGCTTGCAGGCAGGTTTCAGCACCTACACCAACAAAACACAACCCTCTGATAGCCTAATATCCTGTCAGAGAGACTTCAAACAGTGATTGAAAATGCCAGGAAAATGTTTTAATCCTCCTGGAAACCATGTATACTGCAAACGGAAACCTTTATACTGGAATGCAAATAGATGTCTGCTATTTTCATGTAATGGAATGCAAAAGATAGCATTTGCTAAATCAATGGCAGTGAACAACACACATTATGGGGTTAAAGTTGACAGCATGCGGTGTGGGTCAGGCACAGGGAGGACTGGAGTAATGATGACTTCACTGACAGCCCTTAAATCATGTGCCATGCGATAAGTTTTACTATCTGCTTTCAAAACCGGTCTCAAGGGAGTACAGCACAAAGAATATGAATGCTAATTACACCAGAGTTCCACAAACCAAACATAATTTCCTTCATCCTTTCATCTGCATCCTTCCCCTAGCTGCACTGAGATCTAAAAACCTGTGCTCATGTAGTTACCTGAATCGCCACCGGGGGAGGGACAGTGAAGCCTGAACTAACATCAAATGAACCTGTTGACCATGAAGCATCAGAGAGTGTTTTTAACATCACCTCTGCATCTTCATGATCTGTCTTCTATCTGCTGCGATGACTGACGATGCAGAAATGCTCCAGAGCTGAGGAGTTAGTTCTTGAATGCAAAGTTATCCTGTACATTTTTATTGAGGGAGAGAAGTGACATCTGAAAATCACAGTTTAGACAGTTGTTTGTTTACATCCCTCTCAGTCATGGGTCTGAGTTGCCGAGCTTCATGACCAGAGGAGTGTTAATTCTATGTGCGATACAGGTGTGATTAACTTCCGGTATCATTGCAAATGTGAGTGTGTGAATGCAAAATAAACTATACACCCTCTTGACCAATCTATATGTCAGTGTAGTTTAAATGCCACGTATGGCTGTCTACCTGATAAAATGCTTCTCGGTACAGTCGATCATCCTCTCTGTCATAATAGAATGCGCAGTTCAGGTCATCGGAGGCGGACAAATATTGCTTCTAGGACAGGACTCATGGCATCCAAACCCGAAATACATGGACACACCTGGCGTTTCAGGGCCCTCTGGATCCAGCAGGTGTCAGCAGCAGGGGTTGGCTGTGGGGTGTGGCATGGCATCCAGTCTGAAAGAATGCTGGCTCCTGTTTTGACAAAAACTTTCCGTCCCAACAGATTCAGAGGCGTGTGTGGTGAATGCACAAATTAATGTTCCACCATCTGGTCAAAAGTCAGTCGGATGGTTTTTTGCAGGTTTTGAGGAGTCATATGTTCATTTGTCAGAGTAGATGGAGTGTCCACTAGACTCATCATGGGTTACCTCTGAGCTTGACAGGACCATGGCTCCTGCATCACCAAATGTGGTCCTTGCCACGGTGGAGGAGTGCTTGGAGTGGACGTGGGTGCTGTTCATTTCCGCCACGCCCCTGGCCTGTGCATGATGCTGTTGGGTACCTTGTTGTGGGCAGTCAGGCCCATTCGTCCGGAGCGCCACAGATGCCATTTCCAACTGCTGCTGGGGGGGTCTCCTGGGTGGCTCACGTCTCCCAGGATTTTCCACCAATTCTCCTGTCCCGGCTTCTGAATGCCTGAACTTGTCACATAATTGCTGCAGGTCCTGAGGGTATTTAAACTCATCATGTTATTTGCTTTTTTTTTTTTTAAACACCTTTATTATGGCGAGGGGATCTTTTCCTACAGTGTGTGTAGTTGTTTTCCAGTTGTCCAACTTCTCCCTCTGCCCTGTTCTGTTTTTTTTTTTCAAATGCGATCTGCAGTGATGAATCAGACGTATTTTAAATCGACTCTTATCACCTGACAGACGCTCCAATGCATTCTCCATGCGTGCAATCATGCCTTCATTTGATTAGGGGAGCTGATCTGAGGGTCAGTCTCTCCTAACTCAGCTCCTTCCTGTGAAGCCAGAGAACTGCATGAGAGAAGGGTAAACTTCTGCGCCTTTTGTCACTCACCCAATGAAGCAGAGGGGTTTTCTGCGTAAAGATTTATGAGGTCTTAGGAGGGGTCTGCTCTTCGCCTGTCCTGCACCACTAAAGCTATGTGCTGCTTGGAAAAAAGATTTGGAAAATTTATTAGTGTCATGTCCAGGTTCCACCGTCACCAACGCCGTTGATGCAAGTCAGTTAATCAGTGATGAAAGCCAGGCAAGGAAAAAATCCCTAAACTTTTCTTTGAGTGATACAACTGGTGCGGAGCAAAATGTTTGAAAAATACACTTTCTTAGAGACATTCTGGTACCTGCTGGCAACTAATTACTCAATTTGTAATCCACAAACAAAAGCTAATTGGAGCATTATGATTTAACATTCAAACCTGTTTTGTCTTACCAACAAGGATTTGCTGTTCCTACAAAAGAATTTGAATTATTACTAAAGTAACACAGTAACACAATCTCACAATCTAAACTTTTCCTCAAACCTACAAAACATACAATTGCTAAAATACAGTAACATCAAAGCCCCAAATGGCAAAAAGAACACCAGTAACTGTAATATTCTATAAAAGTACCTCAGTCATTTATACATTATTTCTACTTTAAAAATCACAGATGTACAACATCCACTTACACTGTGTTTCAAACTATAATTACATCAAAATATGGGATCCTCTTTAAACTATCTTCCTATAACACAATAAATCATTTAACACCAATAATAAGTAATCTGGGAAACATCAAAACAAACATACAAACTATTGCATCTTCATACAACAATGAAGATCTCAAACATAAAAGTGGGTGCAACAGCATACCAGAACCTCTCTGCACAGCCTTACATCATGTCTGTCCTGACTTCTTCTTGTTCATGTCCTAAACTCTAAAATATACACTAAAACACGTCCTATTATTATTCTGAGAGCATAGAAAGCTGTTACATCTGCTTACAATGGAGAAATCACCCCTCCCCTCTGCAAGTTTCATCCTCCTGTCTGCAGGCTGGGGCACACGCACTCTGATCTGTGAAGCTGCTCCCCCCTCCTTCTGCTCTCTCCTGCACTCTGAGCTGCTCTGCCGTTTTTTTTTTTTTTTTCCTTTCCTCTGTCTCTCCCAACCAAACTTCAGGAGATTCAAATCCTGCTTTCTACATTTTCTTCTGATCTTTTCCTGTCTTTTCTTAAATTTCTTTAATCACATTCTGCAATGCAATTATTCTCTGGGTGTTTAACTTTCCATTAATTCCATACTTCATTCCATTCATAAGCAGTCCAGTCTCCAAAATCTCATACATGCATTCCATTCATCAGCAATCACGTCTGTATTGTCGTCATAAGTCAGTCAAGTCATGTTGTTGTCGCTGTCATTGTTGTTGTTGTTGTCGCTGTCATTGTTGTTGTTGTTGTTGTTGTTGTCCGGACAAAATGCACAATTTTCCTAATTTTTTCTGTCAAATTCACCATTCATGATTATTTTGAATCCTTCTTTGGTTTCTCTCCATTTATAAAAATAATTTGTAGAGGCCGAAGCCTCCTTGGTGTTTCCGAAAACCCTAGACGCGCAAAATTAGTTCCTATAATAACTCTGTTTTTGTAAGGGATTTCTTAACAGGTTGAACAGACGCAAACCTAGTCAATTTGCTGCTTTCCAAATATCACAAGCTCCCAATTTGCCAACGTTCAATTTTTGTACAGGCCGAACAGACGAAAAACCTGCACAATTCATAAATGCCCAATTTTTCAAAATTTGCTGCTGCCCAAAGTTTATATTTTGCCACCGTTCAATTCGCTGTTCTGGGGAGGGTGAACCCAAAACGTATTTATTTGGGTGCGCTATGCTGCCCACACACCCCACTTCCCCTTGATTTGAGTTATTCAATACGCAGAAATTTATAAAGGCTTCTGCTTACCGTATTCTTATGAGGCCTCGAGGGAAGTCAAGCCCGTGGGGGAGTGCGTAACCCCACTATGTTGTGGTCCAACCGGTCTGGTCTGCGTTCGTAGCCGCCCCCGACTTCACGTCTCGGGGTCACCAAAATTGAAGGAAAGAAATCGTCCGCTTTTCAGTTCTTTCCATCCATGCGTGTTCGATAGTCGAGAGTGGTAAAGCAAACAAGGATTCAACCGGTTTAGAAAATACACTGAGTTTATTTCCCTGACAATAGTTCTAAAGCACAGATTAAAACATTAATGCAGATATATCTGGATTCTCAAGTAAAGATCTACTGACGCACAAGTTACATGCGAATTATTCGTAGATTTACCCAAGAACAACAAAGTCTGTTCAAAACAGTCTTTTAAACATATGTTGACACTCCTCCTCCTGGGAACATCATGGCGTCGAATCTCCTCCCCAGATCCCTCTGATTCGTCAGCTGGAATCCCTCGTGCTTCCACCGGCCTATAGATGAAGGTTGCCAACTTCAGATCCACTCCGCCTTTCTGGGGGTGGGGGCCCTTCACCGGCGCACACAGTCCACAATCAAAAGAAGTCCTCCTCTGGTCCAAAGTAAATCACACCGGCCAAACGAATACTCCACCACCAGCACGAGATCAGATGTCAGTTCCATCCTCCACATGAGAACACGAATCTGAACACTTTCCCAGGGGAAAAACCTTCAACTCAGATGGTAGAGATGTAGTCCATGACATATTTATTGCTTCTCTGGAAACTCCTAGATTTGCACAAAGAAGTCCTAGTTGCTGCTGCAACTATAAAGCATAAATGAAGGTCACTGGAGAATAAGTCCTGATGAGTTCAAAATGAGTTCACTTTACACTAAAGACAAAACTGCAACATAATAAAGAATAAGATATAAAAACATACATTTTCTACAGGCTCCACCGTCTATTTCCCCGCTCTACGGAGAGACGCCACGGAGATCCCGAAGGAAGACGGACGCATCAAGGTATGCAGCAACCCGGACCGGGCCTCGAGGATTACAGCTAAAGCCCCATCATCAGGATCAGACGAGCGTCTGGATCTCCCCGTGTCCTCGCAGGCTCCAGCATCTTCCTCCCGCCGTCGGATCCTGAAGGAAGCCGTCCGCTTCCATTCCTGCAAGGCCTCGCCGCTGCTGACGGACCACCGGCCGCAAAGTGAGGCCGCCGCTGCCGCTGTCGTCACGCAGGTACCTGTCGGCTCTGCACCTGCGCCCGCGTCTCCTCCTCCCCTGTTTGCCCCGACAACGGCGATAATCGGGGACTCCATTATACGGAAGGTCCGCTTCCTTAACGCGGTCACTCACTGTTTTCCAGGAGCCACAGTTCTGGATATTCTGGAGAAACTCCCAGACCTGCTGCGATCTTTCCCGTCCTCTGTCAGGAGGCTGATTTTACATGTTGGTTTTAATGACACATCTTATCTGGAGTCTGAAATGACTAAAAAGGCGTTCATCAGACTTTTTTAATTTTTTGAACTCCTGCCCATTGACTGTTTTTATCTCGGGACCCCTCCCCTCCCTCTCCCGCGGCCAGGGCCGCTTCAGCAGGCTGCTGAGTCTGAGCACCTGGCTCCAGTCTGCTTCCAGCCTGAATAGGTTTGTTTTTATTGACAATTTTAATCTTTTCTGGAACAGAACCTCATTTTATAAAACTGATGGGATTCACCCCAGTCCACTGGGCAGCAATGTTTTAGCTGCCAACATCAGACACTCTGTCCAGACATCACCGGCCCCCATCATGCCCCAACCTGTCCAAACCTTCTCCTCATCCGTGCAGACATCAGTCTGTGGAAGTGACTGACTGGATGTGGTATCACCCCCCCACATTCCCCAAGAAACTGCGGTAACGCTTTCTTTTACAGTACAGTACTTACAGTGTACTTAAGTGGTATTTACATGGTACTTATTGTGTAACTAATGGGTACTTTCAGGGTACTTACATGGTACTTTTTATAGAATTTACTGGGTACTTACATGGTACTTTCTATGGAATTCACTGGGTACTTACATGGTACTTTTTGTGTCTAGTCTGTACTTACTTACTGTGTATTTATCTGGTACTATTCGGTTCATACCTATGTGGTACATACTGGGTATTTATAATATTTTTACTGGGTATTTACATGTCATGCAAAGGTGTCTTTTGTGGTACTTACCACATGTATGAACAAGATAAGTACAAATAAAGTACCTTAAATTTAAGTCTGCACTCGCTGCATGTTTCATGGTATTTACTATGAATTTACCACAGAAACTACCTCTTAAGTACACTGAAACTGACTGTAAAAGAAAGTCAGCCCTATTTCCACTCAACTACATGGTACTTTCATTACTAAATACTGGGTATGTTCACTTGAATATTACTTGGTACTTACCCCTTAAGTACAATGGAACTGGACTGTAAAAGAAAGTCAGCCCTATTTTCACTCTATTACACGGTACTTTCAGTAGTAAATACTGGGTATGTTCACGTATTACCTTCCCGTACAGTATACATACACACTTGGTCTTCTGACCTCACCAAATGAGACAATGCTAACTTGTTGGTAAAGGTCAAATAACTGCATTGTAAAAACATATTCCTACTTCTTATAACATGAGGCAAATGTAAAGAGAAACAACACAGCAGTGAAAACAACTATCTTTAATATGATACATGTCTGCAGCATACAAAGTGTCATCACAATGAAATTTGTTTTAAGTACAAAACAGTACAAAGGAGCATTCCAAAAAACACATTATTGGCCTGAGGGTCGTGTTTTTGTCTGTCAAAATTCCTTCAGCAGAGTTTGGTAACGGTGCAGGACTTCTTCAGGGTTTGTAACTGCAAGAAAATTCACAATAAAAGCTCAAATGAACATAAAAAGCAAAACAACTTTGAAGTACAAAATATATTTTACTTATTTAATCATTTCTGTGAGGAGTTTGATAAATCTCTGTGAATTCTTTATTGCTTTGACTGCAATGCTTGAAATTAATCAATTATCCTCATTTATAAACATGATAATAAATTATTCAAAACTTGACTTTTTTTAAATATTGTTCTAAACATGGACTTGTTTTAATATATAATGTCAGGAAAATATCTAAAACAACAAGGTAAATATTTACTTTTAATACTAAAAACACCCAGAGTGTGGGCTTTTGTTAAGTAGGTCTGGGCGAGCGAAGGTGCAAATTTCCAGCACACTTGAATGCAGCATGACAACCCCCCCCCCAGGGTAAACGTGCATTAATCCGGAGAGCCTCGAGGCGCGTGCAACAGTTTGAATTTCTCTTAATTTGGCAGGTAAGCCAGTGATTTTGTAAATATTGGATAGATTATATGTAAATATTTAAATTGATCAAACTTTATAAAGAAGCTAACCTCGTGATTTCAAGCCGCTCTCTCTGTGTTTGAAATGTGACGTAGCTGCATGCCTGCTACTTTACTGCAATAATTAAGTTATTTCAAAATGTATAACTTTTCAAAGTTTGTAATGAAAATCTACAAGGAGAGGAACACCTGTAAAACTAGCCCGTAGCCTAAATGATGAAGTCTGTTGTTCAGTGCTCGTTTGAGCGCATGTCTTTCTGGGAAAATCAAAGAAAGACTTTTATTTTGAAAATAATGATGACGTACTTCCGTCTTTTTACCGCTTTAGATCCGCTATGGTGAAGAAGACATCCATGAAGAATCTGTGAAGCCACAGGAGTGTAAGCTAAATCCACCAAGTGGACATATTTACATTAATGAAGAGTTTAACTGCATTTTCCCCATTTTCTTTTCTTTCTCCGTTTTTTATTTTATTTTTATTTATTTGATCAAATATGATAGAGACAACAATACCACCCAACAGTGAAGGTAACTGTTTGAAAATATAAAACATATTTTGAGTAACTGTGTTGACTTTGAAATTGCCTATTTATTTCTTTTTTTTTTCCTTTTCGTTTACACTGCCATGTGTTTTATGCTTATGCAAATTCTAGGTGCGAATAATATTTATAAAGAAGAAATACACACAGCAATTGCCAATTAAAACATTACTTTGACATTATTTGTCTAAACAAATTAGATTTTTTATGGCAATTTTGATTTTATTTTCTTTGATTTCTTTTTTGTTGTTTTTGTTAATGTAACTAAAATAAAAAGTTGTGAATAATCTATCATGTTCATAAATGAGGATAATTGATTAATTTCAAGCATTGCAGTCAAAGCAATAAAGAATTCACAGAGATTTATCAAACTCATCACAGAAATGATTAAATAAGTAAAATGTATTTTGTACTTCATCAAAGTTGTTTTGCTTTTTATGTTTTTGGAGCTTTTATTGTGAATTTTCTTGCAGTTACAAACCCTGAAGAAGTCCTGCACCGTTACCAAACTCTGCTGAAGGAATTTTGACAGACAAAAATACGACCCTCAGGCCAATAATGTGTTTTCTGGAATGCTCCTTTGTACTGTTTTGTACTTAAAACAAATTTCATTGTGATGACACTTTGTATGCTGCAGACATGTATCATATTAAAGATAGTTGTTTTCACTGCTGTGTTGTTTCTCTTTACATTTGCCTCATGTTATAAGAAGTAGGAATATGTTTTTACAATGCAGTTACTTGACCTTTACCAACAAGTTAGCATTGTCTCATTTGGTGAGGTCAGAAGACCAAGTGTGTATGTATACTGTACGGGAAGGTAATACATGAACATACCCAGTATTTACTACTGAAAGTACCGTGTAATAGAGTGAAAATAGGGCTGACTTTCTTTTACAGTCCAGTTCCATTGTACTTAAGGGGTAAGTACCAAGTAATATTCAAGTGAACATACCCAGTATTTAGTAATGAAAGTACCATGTAGTTGAGTGGAAATAGGGCTGACTTTCTTTTACAGTACAGTTTCAGTGTACTTAAGAGGTAGTTTCTGTGGTAAATTCATGGTAAATACCATGAAACATGCAGTGAGTGCAGACCTAAAGGTCAAGGTACTTTATTTGTACTTACCTTGTTCATATATGTGCTAAGTACCATAAAAGACACCTTTGCATGACATGTAAATACCCAGTAAGAATATTATAAATACCCAGTATGTACCACATAGGTATGAACCAAATAGCACCATATAAATTCATGGTAAGTACCATGTAAATACAGACTAGACACAAAAAGTACCAGTAAAGTCCCATGAGAGTACCATGTAAGTACCCAGTAAAGTCCCATAGAAAGTACCATGTAGGTACCCTGAAAGTACCCAGTAGTTACACAATAAGTACCATGTAAATACTACTTAAGTACACTGTAAGTACTGTACTGTAAAAGAAAGCGTTACCGAACATTTCAGGGAGCTGCAGTTCTCTCTGAAATGTTCTTCTCATGTTCAATAAAAATGTAAACATGTTTACATTTTTATTGAACATGAGAGGAAATGTCTCTGTCTGTATTTCTTCATTTGATTTACTTTAAATAAAACATAGTTACAGCATTTATGAGTTGGAATGTGTGTTTTGCATCCTTTTTATGCCATTATTTTAATGCAGAATTTGGTTGTTGACAGTCTTGGTATCAGCTCTGAAAAGAACATACTGGGGCCTGTTTCAGAAAGGAGGTTAAGTGTAAACTCTGAGTGAGTTAACCCTGAAATCAGGGAAACACTGGGTTTTCCGTTTCAGAATGGGAGGTTTGTTAAACCAGAGAAGGCAGAGTAAGTCAAACCCGTTTCTGAAAGAGAGGTAACTTATACTCGGAGTCAGTGTCCATGGTTACTTACGCTGTGAACCTAACCTGGTCGGGAGCAGGTTTTATTCTCTAAACTCAAGGTTTCTGCCGGTCCCCTCCCCTTTTTAAAGACAAAGCGGTTTTTCGCTTTAACCTTCACTGCCCACATTTCCGTCACACAGAGACAAGCTAAGTGACAAGAATGGCTTGTCCTTTTTTGGAGGACCCAATAGACGAGGAGGCTGCATTAATTCATAGAGAATTACCACAACAAGAAAAAAAAACGATAAATAAAAAAAGAATACCACAATGAATAAATTCAAGTCACAATTTATTTGGTCGTCCTTATTTCCTACAAATTGAAAAGCAACAGTAAGAATTCAATATTCTCCCAAAACCTTTCTAGAATTCACCAATCACAATACACACCATACCTGTAGCTTGTGTTTTAGGATCTCAATTTCCAGATCTGACTTAAGGATCTGTCGATCTAAGTAGGACATCTCTTTATCAGTTTTCTCAATTTGTTTAATACAGTAGTGTGGGGTTAAATCCTGTTCATTCAACATGAATTCCATAGAATAACACTCTGGTATTTACTGTACGTCACTGAACTGTGTTCATCCGTGCAGAGGAGTTTGATTCAATTTAATTCAATTCAATTTTATTTGTATAGCCCAAAATCACAACAGTCGTCTCGATGGGCTTCGAAGTAAAACATGAGTCAAAAGGGTCACGAATACAAAGAGTTCAATAGAAAAATACTAAAATGAACTAACAAACTGACTAAGCTATACTGGCCTCCCTGCCCTTAGATCCCCCTTCGCGGTAAGGAAAAACTCCCAAAAAAACGGATTCCAGAAAAAACGAAGAAACCTCAGCAGTGCCCACATGAAGGAGGGATCCTCCCCCAGGACGGACAGGCGATTTACCAGAACTCTTAGAGAAGAATTAACTTATCTAACTCTACAACTACATAGATAAAGTCCAGCAGACGAGCTTCATCCAGCCGTGGTCGAGTCGAGCCGGAGACAGGAACCACAGCCAGGTGTAGGAGCGGGAGCAAAGGTGAGGTAGACGGTGAGGAACTGGAGCATGAATGAGCCAACTGGAATCTGGAAGCACTCCCACTCCCCAGGAGGGGAGAGGGAAAGAGGGACAATACATGAATCGCACTGTACCAAACAGAGGCATGGAGAACTAAATGACAAATGATGATCAAAAATAGAGAAGAGAAGAAGGGTAGAAGTAGATGAGAGAAGAAAAGAGGACAGAAAAGATGACAGAGCCCCAGTGCACCATAGTTACCCCAGCTTCAACTTCTAACAGCCTTTTAAAACAAATAGTTATTGTTATTAAGTTTAATTTAAACAGATTAACATTAAGTTAAATAATCTCTGAATACTAACTAGTCTGACAATAAGCCTGTCCAAAGAGGAATGTTTTCAGTCTAACTTTGAATGTAGAAACTGTGTCGGCCTCTCTTACATGAGCTGGGAGCTTATTCCATAAGACAGGGGCTTGGTGGCTAAACGCTCTACCTCCAACCGTACTTTTACTAATTCTAGGAACCACAAGCAGTCCTGCATTTTGCGAGCGAAGTGTTCTTATTGGATGGTAAGGGACTATGAGGTCATTAATATAGGACGGGGCCATTCCATGTAAGGCCTTATAGGTTAACAGGAGGATCTTGAACTGGATTCTAGAATCAACTGGGAGCCAATGGAGCAAAACTAACACAGGAGTGATGTGATCTCTTCTGTTAGTTCCTGCTAACAATCTAGCTGCTGCGTTCTGAACAAGCTGGAGACTTCTTAAGGAACTCTTAGGACACGCCGCTAACAAGGAGTTACAGTAATCCAGCCTCGACGTAACAAATGCGTGGATGAGTTTTTCAGCATCACTCTTAGAAAGTATATTTCTGATCTTAGCAATATTCCGTAGGTGAAAGTAGGCAGTTCTACACGCCTGAGATATGTGAGCCTTAAATGATAAATCTTGGTCAAATAAAACCCCAAGGTTTCTAACTGTGGAATTAGGGGCTATACTTACACCATCCAGGGAGACTATCTGATCAGACAGAGCATCTCTCAGGTTTTTAGGACCTAGTATAATGACCTCAGTTTTTTCTGGGTTCAAGAGGAGGTAATTACTTGATGTCACTGATGCAGGCTTTCAGTTTCTCTATCTGGTCATTCTGGTCAGGTTTCATGGATAAGTACAACTGCGTATCGTCGGCATAACAATGAAAATCAATGCTGTGTTTCCTGATTATGTTTCCTAAGGGTAGCATATAAAGCGTAAACAGGATCAGTACCAAGACTGAGCCCTGTGGGACTCCATAGTTGACTCGAGTGCACTGAGAGCAATGGCCATTTACATTAACGAACGGATACCTATCGGACAGATAGGATTTAAACCACTGGAGAGCAGATCCTCTGATACCTATGTCATGCTCTAATCTATGGAGTAAAATACTGTGGTCGATAGTGTCAAAAGCTGCACTGAGGTCTAACAGGACCAGAATAGAAAGTAGTCCCTTTTCTGAAGCCAATAACAAGTCATTAGAGACTCTAACTAGTGCAGTTTCCGTACTGTGGTGGGGTCTAAACCCCGACTGAAAGTCTTCAAAGTGGCTGTTGTCCTGTAGGTGGCAGTAAAGCTGATTAACTACAACTCTTTCTAGGATTTTAGAAATAAAGGGCAGGTTTGATATCGGTCTATAGTTGGCCAAGATGTTAGGATCCAAACTGGGCTTTTTCAGAAGAGGTTTAACAACTGCATATTTAAAAGACTGTGGCACATAACCCGTTTCCACAGAGGTATTTATCATTGTTAATATGGAATCATTAATTAGGGGAAAAGTTTCTTTAAAAAGTCTAGTGGGAATTGGGTCTAACGGACACGTGAGGATTTGGAGGACGTAATAATTGCTATTTCTACTTGATCCACAATAGGGAAGCAGTCTAATGTTACAGAGGTTTCTATGGATGCCTCCATTTCTACCGCTTCAGCCTGCTCTGGGCTGATAGTAGGAATAACTTGATTTAACTTATGTCTAATATTTGAGATTTTACTATCGAAAAATGTAAGAAAATCATCAGAGCTAAGAGAAACAGGAACATGTGATTCTACTGAGCTCTGACTGTGAGTTAATTTAGCAATAGAGCTAAAAATAAATCTGGGATTGTTTCCATTCTCTGATATTAAGGTTGAATAGTACTGGCTTCTAGCTCTACGCAGGGCTTTTTTATAATTTAATAGGCTATGTTTCCAGATGTTCAGAGACTGCTCTGAACTGGAGCGACGCCATTCTCTTTCCAACTTACGGGTTTCTTGTTTAAGAGAACGTGTTTCAGCGTTAAACCACGGTGCTACTCGGTTTTGTCTAACGAACTTAGGTTTCAGGGGGGCAACAACATTGAGTGTACTCCTGAGGGCTTGTAAGGCATCATTAACAAAGTGGTCATTTATACTAGGACTGATGCTATGGGAGCTGGACTCAGAGTATTTGCTCAGAATGTCACTAAGTACTGGCTGAACTGTGAGTTTAAACTCAGACACAGAACGGTCAGTTAAGGTTCTTCTAGGATGTTTCTTATTCACTGGGGCAGTAGCATGTTCTAATGTAAGCTGGAAGGTAATCAGAAAGAGATCAGAAATGATGGGGTTAAGAGGAAGGACACTCAGCTGGCTGTTCTCTATCCCATGGGTTAAAACAAGGTCCAGGGTGTGCTTGTGACAGTGAGTGGGTTCATTTACATTTTGGGTGAAACCAACATCATCTAATAAAGCTGCAAAAGCCTTTCCTAGACAGTCACTGGGGTCATCAACGTGAATATTAAAATCCCCTATTATTATAGTTTGATCAGAATCTAAGACAATAGTCGATAGGAATTCGGAAAACTCAGTTAAAAATTCTGAATATGGGCCGGGGGGGGGGGGATAAATAATTATGAGTAAAACAGGTTTTCGAGTTTTCCTGTTTGGGTGATTTATGATGCTTTCAAATGAATTATAAGCATTTTTAACTTTAGGGCTGAGAAGTAAGCTAGACTGTGATATTACTGCCAAACCTCCTCCTTTCCCTGAAATTCTGGATTTCTGATAGTTAGCATAAGTGGGGGGGGGGGGGGGGGTGTTGCTTCATTCAATCTAACATAGTCATCCTGTTGGAGCCAAGTTTCTGTTAAGGCTAGTAGACTAAGGCTGTTATCATTAATTAACTCGTTGACTAAAACTGACTTAGAGGAAATGGATCGAATGTTTAATAAACCGCATTTAATGACATCATAATTCTGCTTGTGAGAACTGCTGTCTGTCACTTTAAGGTTTCTGTGATGCGCTCCTTTCATTTGTCTTTCAGCACATAAGCTAAAGCTCGGACCTGCTTGACTTTCCCTGCATGGGTTTTGCACCAGCACTAACCCTAAGGGAGGTTCAGAGGAGCGTTTTCCATTGCTGCTCTGTGCCCGGGTCTCGTCTCTGGGTTGTCAGGTTGACAGACTAAGGTTAGCAGAAATGTTTCTAGAAAGAAGAGCGGCACCGTCCCGAGTAGGATGGACGCCATCTCTCCGCATGAGACCGGGCTTCCCCCAAAACGCACTCCAATTATCCACAAAACCAATGCCGTTTTCTGGGCACCATCTAGAAAGCCAGCGGTTGAATGATGTGCCGTTTTCTGGGCACCATCTAGAAAGCCAGCGGTTGAATGATGTGCCGTTTTCTGGGCACCATCTAGAAAGCCAGCGGTTGAATGATGTGCCGTTTTCTGGGCACCATCTAGAAAGCCAGCGGTTGAATGATGAAAAGCGGCTGTACATTTCAACACTGACTAAGTTCGGCAGGGGACCAGAGAAAATTACAGTGTCGGACATCGTCTTAGCAAGTTTACACACCGAAGCTACGTTTAACTTAACCACCTCTGATTGTCTCCGTCGGGCATCATTACCGCCTGCGTGAATCACGACTCGACGGAACCTGGACTTACTCTGAGCTAACATCCTAAGGTTCCCCTCGATGTCACCAACTCTGGCCCCCGGATAACACCTGCCTGTAGCCACTGGGAGCTCCACGTTTCTAACTTCAGAAGAGCCTATAACCAGAGTTGAGGGTTCAGCGGGTGTGTCGCTGAGGGGGGAGAACCTATTACTAACGTGGAGTCTCGGGTGCTCTAAGCCTTTGCGTTTAGCACTTTCACTCACGCTGAAGTAAACACTTATTTCACCTCCAATTTCTATGACCTGATTCTTTTTTGTACGCGTGCACTCTTATCCCTAAGGTCGTTGAATGAGAACATTTTACTTTGAAGTACAGCCAAACTATTTCTTGCTTTACCAAACCCTCATGGCCTCAACCATAAGCTCACCCACAACCACTGGAGAGGTAAAATCCCCAAACTACTGTATTTTCCACACTTGACAAGATCACACTTAAACCATAGACATGGATTAATTCTGGTTGTGGTTACTGATGATGAAGCGATTTTTGAGGGGTCCACGACGCTCTGTCAAAATGTCAGTCTGTTGTTTTATGTGTCGTGAACAAGGGCGGCAGGAGTGGGGTTAGGTAAGACTTTTAAGTGCGCCTTATGAAAATGGTAAACTGGTGATGGTGGAGTGTGATCAGTCCAGCATGTGTTTTCTCAGTTTTTTCATCTCAGTTGAAGTGTGTTCCAAATTATTATACTAATTAAATGCAAGTGACAAAAACAATTCCTTGTTTTTCAAATAAACTCATGGATTGTGTCTCATGGCTCTTTGGATCACTGGCATCACCTGTGATGATTAGGTGGCTAGGTGTGTTCAATTCTAGGAAAAACGGCTAAAGAGGGATGCTCCACATTATTAAGCAGACCTACATTTTCAAGCAATATGGGGAAAAGTTTTTTAAGTTTTCATAAAATATCCAAGGTTTTCATACCCTGTCCAATGTATGAAAACCTTGGATATTTTATGAAAACTTAACATGATCCTTGTACTATTCAGAGATTTATGGCTGATTCAGAGCACACACGGGTTCATGCAGATAAAGGGAGAATGAGGAAGGTTTCTGCCAGACAAAATGCATCAAAATAAGAGAGTAGCTGCTAAAATATCCATACAAAGCAACAAGCAAATATTTGAAGCTGCTGGTGTCTCTGGAGTCCCACGAACATCAAGGTGTAGGATCCTCCAGTGGCCTGCAGTTATAAAGAAACCTTCTATTCTGCCATCCCTAAACAGCACTCACAAGCGGAAATGGCTGCAGACATACGTGAAAACTCATTTTCAAACAGTCTTAATCACTGATGACTGGAGGGTCCAGGTGGATGGAGTATTGGGTGGTTGGTGGATGTGCCACCATGTCCCAACAAGGCTGCAATGTCAGCAGGAAGTGGGAGAGTCATGTTTTAAGCCAGAGTCATAGGGAGAGAGCTGGTCAGCCCCTTTGGGATCCCTGAAGGTGTGAAATTGACCTCTGATAAGGATGTGGAGTTTTTAACTGACCCCTTTCTTCTGTGGCACAAAAGAAAAACTTGGCTTTCCATGACAATTATTTTCATGGATGACAGTGCACCATCTCCTGCTGCAAAGAATACCTCTGCATGAATAGCTGCTATGGGCATAAAAGGAGATAAACTGATGTTGTGGCCCCATCCTCCCATTTTTTGTTTTTGTAATATATAAAATTAAGTGGATGTCTCTTGTAAATACTAATGTGGAACAATGCATTTTAAGGTTTTTATGCATAATAATTTGGATCACAATGAGCTTTACTTTTTTTTTGCCAACTTCTCCAAAAAACATTGTGGTTTTATTGAAATGCAGAAGTGGTTTTTCCATGGTCAGCATCCACAGAAGATGCAGAAGGAAAAACAGAGGAACTGCCCGTAACACTTCAACCATAGTCATCCCTGCTGTTATTCCATTTCCTGAGGAAAAGAAACTGCACGATTCTCCCGACCCTTCAGAGTGTCATGCAATGAGCATTTTCAAAAGAGTGTGTGGAGGTGACCTGTCCAATAACAGAGGGGTCAGCCACCATATCTGATGCATGGCAGCAGAAAATGTAGACTTGGCTGTAACTTGTGAAATTGTTGGTGGGGTTTTGCAGAGGCTGGCCCTTAGGAGAACAGATGAAGATTTTAAGAAGGTGTATGAACAGACCCCAGAGGAAGCTGCAGTGGTAGACCTTGAGATCCACATTTGACGATCTAGGTAGAAATGTGTACTGTTTGGATTTTGTCCAGGATGAGCCCATCCACAATTGCTGAAAAAGTAAAACTATTGTCTAGACTTGTTCACCAAAACGCAATAGAAAACCAGTGATTGACCTTCAAAATGAAGTACTTAAATAAACCACAGAAATCCACGTTTATACAATCCCCAAACTACTGTTTTTTTCCGCATTATGAAGCGCACATATTCGGCTTTTCTTTTTTAAAAAAAAGGAAAGCAAGCCTCATAATCCAGTAGACTTATTTATTATTTATTATATTAATTATTTATTTACTTATCCAGATTTATTCTGGTTGTGCTTGCTAATGATGAAGCGATTTTTGAGAGGTCCACGGCGCTCTGTCTAAATGTCAGTCTGTTTTTTATATGTTGTGAACAAGGGCGCCAGGGGTGGGGTTAGGTTTAAGCTTAAGGTTGTAAACACCCTAACATGGCTAACTTGCAGCAATGACGGATTGTGTTTTTACGTGTTACTAACAAGGTTTGGAATTAGCGTATTCTTTTAACATTTGTTTTATTGGCATCAGTCTGTTTTTAATGAGTTGCCAACAAGGTTAAGAGTTTCTGGTACTGTGAATACGCTAATGTGGCTAACATGTAGCATGTTACTAACAAGTTCTGGACTTCCGTGAACCCAGTCGATAAAGTCTGACTAATAGTCTTATCCCTCATTCTTTTTTTGGTTAATTCACTTCAAAGTTTGATGCACCTTATATATGAAGTTTGAAAACAAACCATTCCATGGCAGTGCGGCTTAGAATCTGTAAGTCCTGTAATGTACCTGAATTAACACACGCTGATCCCATCGATGTCCTGCAATTTCACACAATGAATGAGAATCCCTTTTTTCAAATAAAACCACAGATGTGTCACACACTGAACAGGTTTCACCTGAATTCAGGTACACACACACACACACACACAACATGGAAATAAAAGAGGGCTTCCCCTCGGGTGTGTAACGTAAAGTCAACAAAAGGCAGTGATCGCTCTCCATCCATCCATCTTCTTCTGGTCATCTGGGACCGGGTCATGGGGGCAGCAATCTAAACAATGTTTCCAAGACTTCCCTCTTCCCGGCAACTTTCTCAAGCTCCTCTGGGGGGACCCTGAGACCAGCCGAGAGACATAGTCTCTGCAGGATGTCCTGGGTCTTCTCCAGGATCTCTGTTCAGTGGGACATGCCTGGAGCCCCTCTCAGTGATGGCAATTTCAGAAGATAATGACCTGAAGATAAACAACATCAGGCGTCAGGGTCATGATGGGGCTGCAATTATATATGGATGCATTCAGGTACTTTTGTCAGGACTCCAAGGAAGAAATCCAAAGGCCTTTTTCTGTCCACTTTCAGACAACATTGTCTTTAACAGGTGATGGTGGAGTGTGATAAGTCCAGCATGTGTTTTGTAAGTTTCTTCAACTCTGTTAAATGTGTTCAAAATTATAATACAAATTACATTTAAGTGACAGAAAGATACAATTCTGTCATGATTAGCTATGACGAGAACAGACCCAAGCGCTGGAACCCGAAATGATCATACACAAGGCTTTGACGTTAAGAAAGTTTTAATTACCAGCGAGGAGGCTCGGAGTAATCTGGCAAGACAAAGAGTGAGGTTGTGGCGTGACTGGAGTTAATGGCGTGGCTAGAGTTCTAAGCAGGTAAGGCAGTCTTGAGGGTGAGGTGTGTGGGACTGAACCCGGGTCGGCATTCGTGGAGGACATTTCTCTGTAGGCAGATCGAGAGCTAGGATTAGTCTAGAGCAAAAAAACATACGAGGCTTGAGAAAGACTTGACCATGTATGCACCATAGTTCGCAACGAACTGGTGATAAATACTGGGCCGGAGCCATCTTAAATACAGGTGCAGGTGATGAGGTGAATGCTGACAGCTGGATCCAATCTGGGAGGACGCAGATAAGGGAGAGGGGAGGAGAGTGTTCAGGATTATGGTGTCAGATGACAGGCTCCCCATCCTGACATTCTGAGGCCTGTTGGTCAGGAAGTCCATAATCTATGAATAGAGCATGGATGAGAGTCCAAGATTGGAGAGTTTGTCCTGATGTAGTCCTTGTACTATTTAGAGATTTATGGCTGATTCAGAGCACACACTGGTTCATACAGATAAAGGGAGAATGAAAAAGGCCAGACAAATGCATCGGATTAAGAGAGCAGATAAAGATAGCTGATAAAATATCCCTACAAAGCAACAAGCATATATTTGAAGCTGCTGGTGTCTCTGGAGTCCCACAAACATCAAGGTGTAGGATCCTCCAGAGGCCTGCAGTTATACAGAAACCTTCTATTCTGCCACTCCTAAACAGCACTCACAAGCAGAAACGGCTGCAATGGGCCCAGACATACCTGAAGACTCATTTTCAAACAGCCTTATTCACTGATGACTGGAGGGCCCAGGTGGATGGAGTATTGGGTGGTTGGTGGATGTGTCACCATGTCCCAACAAGGCTACAATGTCAGCAGGAAGTGGCAGAGTCATGCTTTAAACCGGAGTCATGGGGAGAGAGCTGGTCAGTGTCATGGTTTGGGTTTCTTTTGTATTGGTTTTCCCTTTATATCTTGTTTTGTCATGTTTGAGTTCTGTTTCCTGTTTTATTTTGAAAGGTTTTCTGTTTTGTCATGTTCTTGAGTTTTACTTCCTCTGTCCCAATCTGCCCTAATCATGTTCACCTGTGTCTTGTCATTCCTGTTTGTAATTAAGTCTTGTCTCTGCCTTCCTCTTGTGCTGGTCTATTAATGTCTCTACCTTGACTCCCTTCTGCCATGTGTTCATGTTTTCCACAGTAAGTTTAGTTCTGGATTCATTATCCTGCTCTGCAGCACTTTTTGTTAGTTAATAAACCCCTTGCCCTGGAACCGTGTGCCTCCTGCCTCTGCGTTTGGGTCCTTCCTGCTCACCAGTCCCCCAAACCTGACAGTCAGCCCCTTTGGGATCCCTGAAGGTGTTAAATTGACGTCTGAAAAGGATGTGGAGTTTCTAACTGACTACTTTTTCCGTGGTACAAAAGAAGAACGTGGCTTTCCATGACAATTATTTTCATGGATGACATGCACCATCTCCTGCTGCAAGGAATACCTCTGCATGAATAGCTGCTATGGGCATAAAAGGAGATAAACTGGTGGTTGTAGCCCTCTCCTCCCCTGACCTTAACCCTATGGAGAAATTTTGGAGCATTCTCAAGCAGAATATCAGTGAGGGTGGGGGGCAGTTCTCATCTAGACAGCAGCTCTGGGAGGTTATTCTTACATCCTGCAAAGAAATTCAAGCAGAAACCTTCCAAAAACTGGAATGTTGGATGTAATAATGTGGAACAATGCATTTTAAGGTTTTTATGCATAATAATTTGGAACACAACGTTCTTTACTTTTTTTTTTTTTTGCCAACTTCTCCAAACAACATTGTGGTTTTATTGAAATGCAGAAGTGGTTTTTCCATGGTCAGCATCCACAGAAGATGCAGAAGGAAAAACAGAGGAACTTTCCATAACACTTTAACAATAGTCCTTCCTGCTGTTATGCAATTTCTTGAGGAAAAGAAACTGCACGATTCTCCTGACCCTTCAGGGTGTCATGCAATGATCATTCTCAAAAGCATCAGCTTTGAATTTGTCCTATGTGTGGAGGTGACCTTCCCAATATCTGAGTGGGACGGCAACCGTATCTGATGCATGGCAGCAGAAAATGTAGACTTTTCTGCAACTTGTAAAATTGTCTGTGGGTCTTGCAGAGGCTGGCCCTTAGGAGAACAGATGAAGAGTTTAAGAAGGTGTATGAACAGACCCCAGAGGAAGCTGGAGTGGTAGACCTTGAGCTCCACATTTGATAGATGGACGGACGGACGGACAGAGGGAAGGAGGGAAGGACGGACAGAGAGAGAGATAGACAGATAGATGGATGACTTTATTAATTCCACGATGGTGAAATTTTATTTATCTGTGGCAGCAAAAACGACATTCAGAAATAATCTATATAATCAAAAATGACATTCATATTAAATTATTAAAGATTATTATTAAAATTATTAATAAAATTGTTATGAGAATTATCAAAAATGAGATTCGTATTAAATAAATAAATAAATAAATAAATATTAAATATTACATAAATAAATACAGCTGCAAAAGTGTAAAAAAAAACATGTGATCAACTGTAAAAAACATGTAAAAACGTATTTATTTATTTATTTTTCAAATACAGAAATAAGTAATGAAGTTCACACCAAAAACAAACAACTGTTCAGGAAGAAAAACAATTGAAAATTGAAAAGCAACAACTACAACAAAAGTAAATAAATAAATGAGTGAATGAAAAACACCCCTGGGACAGTGGAGTGTCACTTTAACACGGTGTTGTACAGTCTGATGGCTGTGGGGAGGAATGACCTGCGGTAGCGCTCCTTCTTGCACTGTGGGTGCAACGGTCTGGTGCTGTATTAGCTGGTCAGCGCCTCTACAGTTTGGTGCAGGGGGTGGGAGGGGTTATCCATGATGGATGTTAGCTTAGCCAACATCCTCCTGTCCGCCACCTCCTCGATGGACTCAAGTGTGCATCCCAGGACAGAGCCGGCCTTTCTAACCAGTTTGTTAAGCCACTTCATGTCTCTGCCTGCACTGCTCCCCGCCCAGCACACAATTCCATAAAGGACCACTGAGGCCACCACAGTGTCATAAAAGGTCCTCAGCAGCTGTCTGCACACGCTGAATGACCTCAGTCTCCTCAGCAGGTGAAGGCGACTCTGACCCTTCCTGTACAGAGCATCTGTGTTGTTGGACCAGTCCAGTTTGTTGTTCAGGTGAACACCCAGATATTTAAAAGTGTCCACAAACTCGATGTCTGAACCCTGGATGTTCACCGGTGAGTGTGACACTGAGGACCTCCTGAAGTCCAGGACCAGCTCCTTTGTCTTGCTGGTGTTAAGCAGCAGGTGGTTAATTATACACCAGCCAACAAAGTCAGAGATGACCCCCCTGTCCAGCCCACAATGGCACTGTCATCTGAGAACTTCTGCAGATGACAGTGTTGGGAGTCGTAGGTGAAGTCTGATGTGTACGGGGTGAACAGGAATGGGGAGAGCACAGTCCCTTGAGGTGCCCCCGTGCTGCAGACCACCACATCAGACACACAGTCACGCAGCCTCACAAACTGTGGTCTGTCTGTGAGGTAGTTGATGGTCCAAGCAGCCAGATGTTGGTCCACACCTGCAACCTCCAGCTTCCTCCTCAGCAGTGATGGCTGGATGGTGTTGAAAGCACTGGAGAAATAAAAAAAACATGACTCTCACAGTGCTCCCAGAGCCTCCAGGTGAGACAGGGCCCGATGCTGCAGGTAGATGATGGCGTCATCCACCCCGATGCCTGGTCGATATGCGAACTGCAGCGGGTCCAGTGCTGAGCTCACCTGGGTGCGGAGATGGCTGAGGATGATCCTCTTCATGGTCTTCATCAGGTGGGAGGTTAAGGCGACAGGTTTGAAGTGGTTCGGTTCCGTAGGACGAGGTAACTTTGGAACCAGAACCAGGCAGGAAGTCCTCCAGAGGACTGGTACCTTCTCCAGTCTGAGGCTCATATTAAATATGAACAGCATCACCTCACAGAGCTGGTCTGCACACTCCTGAGGAGCCTGGAGGTGATGTTGTAAGGGCCTGTTGCTTTCCTGGCCTTTGTTCTCCTTAACTCAGTCCTAACCTGATTCAGGGTGAGGCAGAGGGGGGTTGGAGGGTGGGTGGGCGGTGGCTGGTCTGGTGCTGTGAGTCGTTGGGGGGGTTCCCTTTGCTTCTGTTGGAAGAAGGGCAGAGTGGACCGCTTGGTGCTGAGGTGATAACAGCTGGAGCTGGGCGGAGACGCCTGAGCTGGATAGGTGTGACGAGGCGGCCGTGTGGATGGAGACTGGTGGCTGAGCAAAATCAAATCTGTTGAAGAACAGATACAGTTCATTTGCCCAGGCTGGGTCACCTGTGACCTGGCGACCATTTCCAGCCTCACTGTGGCCCGAGATGTGTTTTAGACCTCTCCACACATCACGGATGTTGTTCTGTTCCAGGCGCTGCTCCGGCTTCTTCCTGTAGCAGTCCTTGCTCCTCCATGATGTTGTATTTCAGGTTGAGGATCTAGGTAGAAAAGTGTACTGTTTGGCTTTTGTCCGGTGTCAAAGAGATACTTTTAAAACAGTTCTGGTGTCTAAATGGTGCTCCATCCATCCATCCATCCATCAATCCATCCATCCTCCATGCATCCTCCATCCATCCATCCTCCATCCATCCATCCATCCATCAATCCATCCATCCTCCATCCATCCATCCTCCATCCATCCATCCATCCATCCATCCTCCATCCATCCATCCATCCATCCATCCATCCATCCTCCATCCATCCATTCTCCATCCATCCATCCTCCATCCATCCATCCATGCATCCATCCTCCATCCATCCATCCTCCATCAATCCATCCATCCATCCTCCATCCATCCATCCATCCATCCTCCATCAATCCATCCATTCATCCATCCATCTTCAAAACCCAATGAGTCCAGGATGAGCCCATCCACAATTGCTGAAAAGGTAAAATGATTGCCTAGACCTGTTAACCAAAACTGAATAGAATACCAGTGATTGACGTGTCCAAAATGAATTCCTGAAATAAAAGCCATACCGTTTCTGAACAAAAGCAATGTGTACAAAGTTCACTGCAGACCAGCTTAAGAAGCCTGTACTGCGTACAGAAAAAGGCCAAGCACAGCATTTCTTTCATGACACTTCTGACAGGAATTTACAACAAAAGAAAAACCCTGCTTTTTATAATTATCAAACCTATGAGCTGTTGAGCTTTTCTTTGTCTTCAACTATAACAACATTAAGTATATATATTATTTATTTGTCATTTCAACAACGTACTTTTGTGTTTTTTAATCTGTAATTCCTCCTTTCAGTCTGATTGACATCATTTACAAATGTGTTGACACAGCAATTATTCAGTGGGTGGAGCCAAGATTTCATCTCCTACTTAATCATCATCAAAGAGGAAATGAACGTTACAGCAGGAGACCAACAGAGAAAGTATGGCTCTACTACTGAAATTGATGACTATTTTCATGCTCCAGGTTGGAGGTAAAGATTTTATTTGTTTGAATTTTGTTTTTCACATATTCCTTACTTTAACTTTAAGACCCTTGTTTGCCAAATATAATGTGTTTGTTAAATCAATTACAAGGTATATTTGATTTCACTTTGAAAAATGGTCAATAAAAGGCTATTTTTATGAATTGGTGTAGTTATTTTTTTAAAAGTAAAAAATAAAAAAAATTGTAAAATGTAATTCTAGAAATTAAATTTACCATTAAAGTGCACTTTTTGAAATCTGAAGTCAGAAAGCTTAAATAAAACTAAACTAAATTAACTTGTGATTTTTTTACAGCAACAGCTGCAACAATACTTTCTAAACTGCTTAAAAATAATTGGTAATAGAAGTATTGGAATTTAAAGTCATGAAATGTTTAAATGGCCAAAAAACAAAAATGTAGACAATAATAAAAAGAAGGCTTGCAAGGACATAACTGCAAATTGTGTTGTTCAGTGATTTTGTTTGTGATCGGTAATTGTATTTCTCTGTTTCTTCAAGTTTCTCTTGCAGGCTTCACTCCCCAATTTGGCATCCATTTCGAAAGAGTTGGAGAGGACGTCCTTTTAAACTGTGATGTTGGTGAATCCTCTAACCAATGCTCCAATACTACCTGGGAACACAAGAGATACTCCGATGATGACAACGTGACACAAATTACCTTTGAAGAAAATGCTTACCAGAGTTCAGTTAGAGATTCCAGGCTGAGTTTGAGCAGAAACTGCTCTCTGCTCATCAGAAACATCCAAGCTGAGGATGCTGGTGTTTATTTCTGTAATAGGGCAATCCCTGTGTTTCTTGCTATTTTGAGCAGTGAGTATTCTGGCTTCAATAATTCTATGATACATGAATGTCAACATTCTGATCTGATCCTAAAAAAGCTCAAATCCTGCAGAGACTCTGAGATGTGAACTCATTGAATCATTTAGGTTGGAAAAAGGTCAAACTGCTGACAAAGCATGTTTAGTGTGAGAGATGTGAGAGAGTGGACTCATGGGAGAAAATATCATGACATGTTTCATTCTTTCTATAGTAAATAGGTTGAATTGATGAATCCATAAACAGTAAAGATCAATGTCTCTGATTATCACTGATTAATGAGGTGAACAGAGAGTTTGAGAGTTTCCTGTTTAGTTTAACTTGATAAACTTCAGATAAGTTTGATTGATTTTAGTAAAAACTTTAAATGTGTCATTTAAAATTGTGTTCAATGTTAATGAATAAAATCCCCTTAAGATAATGTTTAAATGTCTTTTTTGTTTCAGTTACTTCGTCTCCACCAGATGTTAATGGACGAGTCGACTTGACATGCTCTTTAAAGAGTTTGCATGAACCTAAGGTCTGCAGTCCATACCGCATCATCTGGGTGGATGAGACAGGAACTAAACTGTCTGGCAAAAATGATGAGTTTGAGGTTAAAAAACAAACAAACTGTGTTTCTGTTCTGACTGTGAAACATCAGAGTGGAAACAACAAAAGATTCACCTGCAAGTTTGTTGAACACAAGAAAGTGAAGATAGATGCTGTCTACATTCTTACAGGTGAGGCTAGAGCTGTGACGGTGTTGGATTTTTGATCACCGCGGTGATGAACCTCCAGGGGGCGCTGTGTTGCGGTTAACCGCAGCCCCCCCCCCCCAAAAAAAAAAAAAAAAACACAAAATCCCCCGGCGGCCGCATCAGAAATAAATACAATTACAACGTAGTATTCTTTATTAACAAATAACAGTAACAACTAACTGCTACCTATCTAACTAATGAACTAACTATGTAGGTGTTGTAGATTGACTGTGTGTGAGCGCTGCATCGTGTGTAGAACTAGGAGGAGCGCACACACGTGTGTTGGGGTGCGTGTTGATCCTTCACCAGCAGACAGCACTCTAGCTGCATGCGAGGCAACATTTAGTGATTTTCATCGCACTTTAACAGCGCACGCTCATATTTGGTGTTACAGAGTGACTGAGAACAGTAATAACACCCCCCGCCCCCCCAACACAAAATCCTCCGGCTGGCGGCCGTGTCGCGCACTTAAGAACACACGCAGCTTGTAATAGAAATGAATGCAATGGAAATTAATAATTAGAATGCAGTTAATTTGTCGTATTTCCTTGTGAGACGGAAACTTCTGTTGTAGAATGAGGATGTTCGTTCTGAAAGCGCGCTCCTGTGTGTTAGTAAAAGGAGCCACGTGCAGCGCAAAGGCAGACAGCCAGAGCGCGCCTACAAGAGACAGTGACAGGCGCGGTGGGAGAGAAGGAGAGAATATTCTGATAGAAAGAAGGAAAGTCTGAACACAGGACTAGCAGAAAAAGTACATTATCAGCAAAGATAAATGCATTTAATATGTTTATTATAGTTCCAATCACAGACCATATGCTGAACTAAAAAAAAAAAAAAAAAAAAAAGAGCGGTGATTACCTCATCACCACCGTGGTGATGCGGTTATCGTCACAGCCCTAGGTGAGGCATTTTTTATCCGTTTAGGTTCATATATATTTTTTCCAGCAGGTGTGTTGAAGGTAGAGATAAAAATATCTGATAATATAAACAAAAGGACTGCTTGATTTTCTCTAAATTGTTTCTCCAGACTGAAGCACAGAGGATGGTGATGAAGACGCCCTGTGAAGAAGAGAAGCAGAAACTCCTCTAACAGAGAAAAAGAAGAAATTGGAGACAATTGTTCCATTTTTTTTAACACTTTTGACGTTTTAATGCAGATTCATTAACTTTGCTGATTTTCATTTACATTTTTTTCTTGACTAACTTTTTTTTTAATAAATCCAACTATTACTCAAAGTACTTATTAATCAGGCAGTTAGTGATCAGCTTATTGTTATCATTCATTTCATGTATAGAATGTGCTAAATCTTTACGTTCACTGCAATCAATTATTAATATTTTGTGTTTTAGACATTGAACCCTCAGCTGAGGAAGGTGAGTTAGCAGGTGAAGCAGCATGGCTGCTGTGTGAATAAAACATAGATAAGAAGCACTGATAAAGACACTTGGAGTTGCAGTAGTTATAAAGTTTTCTACAGCTGCAGACCTTTTAGGACGACTTTTTCAGTAACTCAGCTGTTTTAAGAGTCGAAATAAAGAAACAAAATTGACTGCTGATACCAAACCATTGTTAATAAAAGATGAAGATTGCATTTCGAGCTTAAAATAAGTAAATTGTGTTTTTTGGAAGACTTACACTTTTTTGCTTAACCCTTGTGCTATCCTAGGTACTTTAACGTTGGGAGTTGGGTCATCTAGACCCACTAGACAGTGCACTGAACCTTTTTTCTTCAATGAATTGTGAACCTCACTGGTGTCCATGGATTATATAAAATCTTTTCACCTTTATCCACCTTTGTCATGGGGAGAACACAGCAATGTAAGGGTGGGGTCATCTAAGATAGCACAAGGGTTAAGAACATTTCAGAGAGCTGTTTACATTTTTATTCAACATGAGAAGAAATGCCTCTGTCTGTATTTTTTTTTTTCCATTTGATTTCTTTTAAATAAAACATACTGCATTTATGAGTTGGAATTTGTGTTTTGCATCCTTTTTACGCCATTATTTTAATGCAGAATTTGGTTATTGACAGTCTTGGTATCGGCCCTGAAAAGAACATACTGGTCACTTCCTACCAGGAACGTTTCTCCCCCAACAATGAATGAATTTATTCCGCTGCATTTACTCAAATCTGGCAACGTCCGCAGGATTTCTAGAGACCCCACTCCACTTTCTGCCTTTGATCACTTCCACCTGTGTTTTGGACAAAATAAAGAGCTGCAGAGTCACACATCAGAACTGATGTTTGGTGTCTTTTCTAACTGATCCCCTTGACCCACACAAACACACAGCGGTCTGCCTCCAAAGACTAAGTTACATATTTTAAGATGTATTTTTTTATATTTACAAGAAAATCATTCATGTTACAACAGAGCTATGAGAATCAATAGCATTAATATTAATATCGGCTCTATTATTAAATCCATTTTCTTGTTTTAAAATTTATCTTGGGGTAAAACAGTTTATGTTACCAAGTATGAAAAGAGCTGCATAAACAAAGATCATGTAGTGTCCACATGGTGGTGGTTAGGAGAACGCAGACTGACAGAAAGAAACTGGACCAGTTGGAGTAAAAGAGGACGGACTTGTTCATGGAATATCAGTCGTTTCAGTTGCTGCTTTGATGAAACATCAAGTTTGTTACAAAAGATCAAAACCAGACAGTTTGTGAACAAAAGTAATAAAGTTCATTACAGAGGAGCTGAAGAAGCATGTAGTGAGAACAGGAAATGAACAAACACAACATTTCCTCTTTTAAGACACTTATTGCAGGAAAAAGGAAGACTTTCTTTTTATGATACTAAACTGATGAACTGTTGAGCTTTATCTTCTAATATAATAACATCAAATGTCTTCTTTTGTTTCATTTTTACCTTCAGAAACTTAATTTAATAGTTTTTATTAAACAGTAATTCTTCCTTTTCACTCTGACATCACACACATGGAGGAGCATAAAAGCCTTTAAAATGTAGATAGTTGCAATGCAGTTAGGTTCCACTTGGCCTTTAGGTCTATTCTCCCTTCCTCACTCCTTCTTCTTATACGACCCACAACTACACATTAGGCGCACCGGCTCATAGGGTGCCCCCTGCTGGCGGAAGAAAATTCATGACTGTTAAGTGAGCCTTATAGTTTAGAAAATACGGTAGTTAAAATAATAAACATGGTCAAAATAATACAAATAACAATACAAATAAATTAATTAATAAAACACACAAAAAACCCAACACATACATATCCCACCATTAAAAGCAAAACAAATTAAATTAATTATTAAAATTTTTATAAAATCAAATAAAAACATGTGGACAAGTAAAAACTATGTAAAAGCTTTACTAAAAAGATGTGTTTTAAGTTTTTTCTTGAAAACCTCCACAGTGGCTGAAGCCCTCACATCCTCAGGCAAGCTGTTCCACAGGCGAGGCCCACAGTGCTGAAAGGAAGCCTTGCTGTGGGCTTTAGTTCTGATCTATGGGAGTACCAGCAGACCTGCACCTGTGGACCTGAGGGCTCTGGGAGGGTCATAAACTAAAAGTAAATCTGATAAAAAAATGAGGGTCCAGTTCCATGTAAACTTTTATAAACTAATAAAAGAACCTTAAAAGCTGACTAGGAGCCAGTGCAAAGACTTCAAAATTGGAGTAATGTGCTCCTTCTTTCTGGTTCTAGTTAAAAGGCATGCAGCCAAATTTTGAACAAGCTGCAGCCGGTTTGTAGTATTTCTCTTAACACCAGAAAGAAGAGCATTACAATAATCTATCCTAGATGTTATAAAAGCATTGATTAATATTTCAGCACTGGCTTGTGAGAGAAAGGGTCTCATTCAGGCAATATTTCTAAGATGATAAAATGCAGTCTTTGTAACTTGGTTTGCATGTGCTTCAAAGTTAAGATCTGCTTCTAAAATCACACCGCGGTTTTTTACTTTATTGCACACATTCGGATTAAAAGTTGATGAATAGTATTGGACCCTTTCTCTCTCAGCTTCAGGACCAACAATTAAAATGTCAGTTTTGTCTTGATTGAGCTTTAAGAAGTTCTCTCCCATCCATGTTTCAATATCTAAAACACAACTTAAAAGGTCATCAATGGGTCCCATGTCATCAGGAGACACCGCCACATATAACTGGGTGTCATCAGCATAACTATGAAAGTTTATGCCATGTCTCCTGATGATATCACCAAGTGGTAGCATGTAAAGATTAAAAAGTGTAGGGCCAAGGACTGAACCTTGTGGCACACCACATGTCAGTCCGTGCCTCCCAGATGATGCATCATTTACACTGACAATAAAACCTCTTCATGTGAGGTAGGATTCAAACCAGCTGAAAATCGTTCCAGTGATTCCAACCATGTCATGCAGTCTGTTTAGAAAAATGGAGTGGTCAACTGTGTGGAAGGCTTCACTCAGGTCCAGCAATACTAAAACAGATGTTTTCTTTTTATCAGAATTGGACCTGAGATCATTTATAACCTTGACCAGCGCCGTCTCTGTGGAGTGATGTGATCTAAAACCAGACTGAAATTTTTCTAAAATATTATTTTTATTAATAAACTCATTTAGTTGAATAAAAACTAGTTTTTCTAAAATCTTACTTAAAAATGGCAGGTTTGACACTGGTCTGTAATTATCTAGATTTGAAGCATCTAAACCGCTCTTCTTCAGAGTGGGTCTCACTATAGCAGTCTTTAAGGACGTGGGGAAGATCCCAGTCTGAAGAGAGCGGTTAACAGTGTTCAGTGTTAACAGTGAGCGGTTAACAGTGTTTTATCAAACTCATTACAGAAATGATAAAATGCATAGATTAAAAAGACAAAACAAAACAAAAATGTCACTTAAATCACATTTGCTTAATTAAATACAGTGATCATTAACTGAAGTATAAGAAGAGTTTGATTTATTGCTTGAAAAGGAGTGGGAAGAACCAAGCTTATATAATCCCACCCCTACTGAGTTAATTCAATTGATAGTTTTACAGTGTTTTAAATCCGGTTCTGATCAAATAGATTCTCTTGAAGTAACAAAATCCAGTGCCTAGTAATGATTGATGATCTTCAGAAAACATTCATTCATGATTTCAGTAAACAGTAATGGTACCGATATGTAATAATAATTGATTATCATTAGAACACATTATCACATTAAACCAGTTATTATTGCTACACATTGAAGATCAAGTAAACAAAATCAATAGCTTATTGGTTGTAATCTAAACAATCTAAAAAATGTTGCTAAGACTTCCCTCTCCCCTGCCACTTTCTCAAGCTCCTCTGGGGGGACCCTAAGATGCCCCCCCCCTCCCTGCACCGTGCGAGCTCAGAGACACTGGTTTTAGCACATACACTCATCCCACAACACACGTTAGCCCAAGCAACTACAATACATTCACAAATTGTTGCGTAAATCACCCGGCGCTTCCTCACAATCTTAGTACAAGTGTGATAGCTTGCAGTTTAAGCTGTGCTCCATAAGTGTGTCCCCTATCATTTTCAGGGTTGCCAAAACAATGTTGTTTTGCATAATTCACATACCTGCTCTTCTGTACTATTTGCTGGTGGGTCTTCTTTTATGCCCACACTTTCCCCCTTAACGTTCTCATGCTGTCATCTCCCACATATTCTTTACCAAAGTCACACTACAACACGTTAGGTGCAACACACCGTAGGGCAATCCATATATTTTAGAGAAAATGTTAGACTTTTAAGTGCACCTTATGATCGTGAAAATATGGTAAACTGGTGATGGTTGAGTGTGATGAGTCCAGCATGTGTTTTGTCAGTTTCTTCATCTTCGTTGAAATACACTGTGTTCCAAACTATTATACAAATTAAATTTAAGCGACAAAAAGATACAATTCCTTGTTTTTCAAATAACTCATGGATTGTGTCTCATGGCTCTTTGGATCACTAGCTGCATATACATGGACAAAAGTAATCGGAAAGAACACCTGATTGGAAGAAAAACGCGTCATGCAAACACGCCATTCTGAATACTCTGCCCCGATCAGACTCATTTGGATCAAAGTTTCGTCCCACAGAAGGCTTTGGAGCTCAAACAGGACATGGTCTGCGGATGCCCAGTGCGAAGCGTCGCTCTAGCCCTGTTGGCTCTTCGCCCCGCTGGCACTTCGCCCCGCTGGCACTTCGCCCCACTGGCACTTCGCCTCTCCCCTCTCTTACACCCCTCACGAGGGGGTTGCGGGGGAGGAGCACTCCGTGACGTCTAGACCCTGCAAGGTCCGGGCTCGGGTGCCGGTGGACCGAGCGAATTGTGTTTCTGAGCAGAGAAGCCAGATTTATGGCTTTGTGTTTGAGGGGAGGGGAGGATGCTTTGTTATGTGTGCGTTGTGTTGTTTTGTTATGTGTGGGACACTTCGGACTGCAATCGGTCCCGCTGCTCAGGGTTAACGGCGAGAGAGGAGAACCGTGTGTCTGAGCAGAGCTCGGACTCCCAGCTCACACAGCGGCGTTGGGGCGGTGTGTGAGCCTTTCAAAGCAGAAATGTCCTTAGAAACCGTTCAAACAATCATGGATTTGTGTTTCCAGTCGTGTCCCAACAAAATAAAGGCTCATGTTATTCCCAACTATTTACGTCCAGCCAAGATGCAGACTGCAGCATTTCTCGCATGGATTTTATGTTTATCAAAGGCTAAATGTTGTTAGCGCGTGATAGCCTACTCCTAACCCTTCTTCCAGCTCCGTTCTTCCACATAAAAAAGCACAGACCACACGGTTGGTAAAACCAAAGTAAAATGATGAGCGAACAGGCACTTCATAATATTCATAACATTAAATAATAGCACGTGTAGAAGATCATCTCGTATATTACCGAGCTGCTGCATAAATGTATATGGCAACTCAGTTTGTTTACAACGGGGACTCATTTCCTCTTCCGGTATTTTCAACACTACTGCGCATGCCCAAATAATTTATTACGACCGAAAGTGTGACCAAGTGAACGTTTGTTCTAAACGGAAAAAGTTTTTCTGATCCCGTGTGCACGGTTGGGTTTTAATCCGACCACTGATCCGATCAAGATATTTTGTAACCGCGGCTACTGACATCAAACTCAGACACCTGCGATGATTAGTTTGCCTGGTGAGTTCAATTAATGCTTCACATTATTAAGCAGACCTACATTTTCAAGGAATATTGGGGGAAAAAAGGTTTTTTATACCTTGGACGGGGTATCAAAACCTTGGATATTTTATGAAAACATAAATGGAGAATGAGGAAGATTTCTGCCAGACAAATGCATCGGATTTAGAGGCTATTATGAAAACCTTCAACCTCAAAACCCAAAAGTTCAATGGGTTAAAGAACTATGAAGATGTAACTTGGCCTATTGAGATGTTTTTGATTGGAATAGTTTTGGATTTAGTAAATATGACCTCATAATGCAGGAAATTCAACAAATGGCCATTTTCTGTTTTTTTATGATATATCAAATTTTGTGGAACTCTGTTGTAAATACTAATGTGGAACAATGCATTTTCAGGTTTTTATGCACACAAATTTGGAACACAATTTGCTTTACTTTTACTTTTTTGCCAACTTCTCCAAACAACATTGTGGTTTTATTGAAATGCAGAAGTGGTTTTTCCATGGTCAGCATCCACAGAAGGAACTGCCCATAACACTTAAACGATAGTCCTCCCTGCTGTTATGCAATTTCTTGAGGAAAACAAACTGCACGATTCTCCCGACCCTTCAGGGTTCAATTCAATTTCAATTCAATTCAATTTTATTTGTATAGCCCAAAATCACAACAACAGTCGTCTCGATGGGCTTAGGGTGTGATTCAATGATCATTCTCTAAAGCATCAGCTTTGAATTTGTCCTGTGTGTGGAGATGACCTGTCCAATACCTGAAGGGACGGCAACCGTATCTGATGCATGGCAGCAGAAAATGTAGACTTGGCTGCAACTTGTAAAATTGTTGGTGGGGTTTTGAAGAGGCTGACCCTTAGGAGAACAGATGAAGAGTTTAAGAAGGTGTATGAACAGACCCCAGAAGAAGCTGCAGTGGTAGGCCTTGAGCTCCACATTTGAGGATTTAGGTAGAAATGGGTACTGTTTGGATTTTATCCAGTGCCAAAGAGGTACTTTTAAAACAGTTCAGGGGCCTCATTTATAAAACTTTGCGTAGGATTTGCGTCAGAAGTGGTGTACGGATGAAACATAGGACGTGCGTACGCACAGAAATATTCGGATTTATAAAACCGTGCGCACGCACATCCTACGCATCTTTCCCTTAATAAATCACAATCAATCCTAAATGCTGCGCAGCTTTTGCGGCTTCATGACACGCCATGCTGATCGATCAAACGGGTGTTCGTGTAGCTGTTAATTGTAAGACTTGCTTTGTGAAGTCTTCATGTTATTTATGAGAGGCAGTATTGTCATTTTCACTTTCACGTGTTTCTTCCATCTGCCGACAGTGTCGCCGTTTCTCATTTCACCCGTTTTTGTGCGTACGCCTGGGTCACAGCTTGCGTGAAGGACTGCACATTTTCCCGTCAAGTTTGCTTTTTATAAATCTCAATGATTGCGTAGAGAGTGGCGTACCATGGCTGGTTTATGGTAATGCAGTGTTCTTTCCACTTCTGGATGATTGCCCCAATGGTACTCACTTGAACTTTCAGAAGTTTAGAAATGCGCCTGTAACCAATGCCTTCAGTGTGTTTTGCAACAATAAGATTGCGTAGGTCTTTGGACAGCTCTTTGCTTTTACCCATCATGCAATGCTTCTTGTCTAACACCTTGCTGGCGAGAAACCTTTTTAAAAGGCATCAATCAGGACTAAACCAGCTGATATTACTTTGCACTAATAGGGGGCAGGTTTACCTTCTGAATACTGACAAACTCCAGCTGCTTTCTTGGCTTGCCAGACCTTTTTACCCCTCCTTTTCTTCATGTGTTCAATACTTATTCCCTGTGCCATTTCACTTTATTACACATAACTGCATTTATGGACATAAATGTTTGGATTTCTTTCTATTTCTTTTCTATGTGTGCATTACTTGGGTTGATGCCGACATCTGGTGAAAATTTTGTGTCAATAGCTCGATTAGAAATATGTTTTTTGAGAGAAATGTTGACGTGTTCAATACTTATTTTCCCCACTGTAGATGCTCCTTTTATCCAAGAACTCTGACAATTGTTCAGCTACCACCTTTTCCAGAATCTTTGAGATAAATGGAAGCTTTGAGATGGGTCTATAATTCTGGAAGACTGATGGGTCCAGATTAGACTTTTTTCTGTTTTGTGAAGCACCTTGAATTACTTTGTGTACGAATTGTGCTATACAAATAAACTTGCCTTGCCTTGGCTTTTCAGCAGAGGCTCCACTATGGCATGTTTGAATGCGTTTGGAAACACACCAGTGGAAAGTGAAAGGTTGATCATTTCAGTGACACTTTGCCCGATGGTATCAAACACCTTTAAGAAGAGCTTGGAAGGAAGAACATCAGATGGACAAGTAGAAGGTTTCAACTTGGTCAACAGAGCAGATGTCCTCCAGAGAGACAAGCCTAAAAGTAGACCATTTGTGTGAAACAGGCTCCACCACAACACCATCATCACAACAAGGAGATGGGAGCTGCTCTTTGATCTTCTTAGTCTTATTTGCAAAGAACTTGAGAAATTCATTGCTGTCGGCTTTGCAGGACACAGGGGTTACTGGGGCTGCAGGACTATCAATAGAATTTATAGTGTCAAACAAAACTTTTGGGCTCTTCTTATTCGAGGATATTAGCCGGCGAAAGTAGTCAGATCTGGCATCTTTCACCATCTCGTTGTATGAGGACACGAGATCCCTAAGATGCAGCCTGTGGACCATGAGATTGGTGTATTTCAAAAGACGCTCAGTTTGACGACACTGTCTCTTTAAATTTTAGATGGCTTCATTAATCTAGGGACACACTTTTTTCTTTGAAAAATTGGATTTGACAGGAGCCACCTGATCTAGGATTATGACACAGTGATCACTAAAATGATCAATCAGATTGTTAACATTAGAACATTCCTTAAATAAGTGGGGGGCAAACAGTGCTGAAAAACGTCCATCAGTGTTGGCGGTGATATTGCGCCTTTGAGACAGTATGCCTGAAGAAACAGGTTCAGGAGTGATGTTTAGCTCAAAGAAGACACCACTATGATCACTCATATGTACATCCCCCACATATAGATTAGTAATGCTCAGGCCAAGAGAAACAAATAAGTCCAAAGTGTTGCCCTTTTGATGGATGGGGTCAGAGACATGCTGCTCAAAATTAAAAGTTTCAGTCAAAAACAGAAATTCCATTGCTGGGCAGGATGAACAGTCATTTACATGAAGGTTAAAATCCCCTAGTATTAAAACCCTTTCCAGTTTTACGATGGAAGACAGAAAGTCACTAAAATCATGTAAAAAGGGAGCTGCAGGACCAGGTGGGTGGTAGACTAAAACACAATAAAATGGATCTGAAGAATCAACCTTGAATGACAGAGATTCAAAAGATGAGAACGTTCACGGAGTCTTTTCACGTTCAGTTGTCCTTATACACAACTGCCACACCCCCACCGCGGCGAGAGGGACGGGGCTTCCTGATGACTGAACAGCCCTCCAGACAGAGTTTGTTTAAATGAATAAACTCTTCCTCTTTTTGCCAAGTCGCAGTCAGAAACATAAAATCAAGGTTTTGTCTTGAAAAGAGATCGTTCAATGAGAAGGATTTGTTGGCAATAGAGCGAGTGTTCAGCAAGCCAAGTTGTATTGGAGGTGGTGACGTCACTATCGGAGTAGCAGAGGGGTGCACCGGGATTGGAAGCAGACAAGTCCAGGGATCGCGTGACTTCCAGTTGGATGTCCGCTGCGGTGGGAGCTGAGTGTGAAAACACGGAAGTGCGGGACGGTAGAGTAATCCGGTGGTGAGAATGCCAGCATTGTTGAGGCTCCTGGACAGTAGCCGACGTAATCCGAGCAGGCGATGTCAGCTGCGAGGTTGTGCCGCTGCAAGGCTGCAGTGGGCCCAGACATACATGAAGACTCATTTTCAAACAGTCTTATTCACTGATGACTGGAGGGTCCAGGTGGATGGAGTATTGGGTGGTTGGTGGATGTGCCACCATGTCCCAACAAGGCTGCAATGTCAGCAGGAAGTGGGAGAGGCATGTTTTAAAGAGAGTCATAGGGAGAGAGCTGGTCAGCCCCTTTGGGATCCCTGAAGGTGTGAAACTGACCTCTGATAAGGATGTGGAGTTTTTAACTGACCCCTTTCTTCTATGGCATAAAAGAAGAACTTGGCTTACCATGACAATTATGTTCATAGATGACAGTGCACCATCTCCTGCTGCAAGGAATACCTCTGCATGATTGGCTGCTATGGGCATAAAAGGAGATAAACTAATGTTGTGGCCCCATCCTCCCCTGACCTTAACCCTATGGAGCGCCTTTGGAGCATTCTCAAGCAAAATATCAATGAGGGTGGGCGGCAGTTCATATCTAGACAGCAGCTCTTGGAGGCTATTCTGACATCCTGCAAAGAAATTCAAGCAGAAACTCTCAAAAAACTCAAGTTCAATGGATGCAAGAACTATGAAGATGTAACTTGGCCTACAGAGATGTTTTTGATTGGAATAGTTTTGGATTTAGTAAAAATGACCTTATAATGCAGCAAATTCAACAAATTACCATTTTCAGTTTTTATAATCTATCAAATTTAGTGGAACTCTGTTGTTTGAAATAATGTGTAACAATGCATTTTAAGGTTTTTATGCATAATAATGTGGAACACAATGTGCTTGACTTATCTTTTTTGCCAAATTCTCCAAACAACATTGTGGTTTTATTGAAATGCAGAAGTGGTTTTTCCATGGTCAGCATCCACAGAAGATGCCGAAGGAACTGCAGAGGAACTGTCCATAACACTTCAATGATAGTCCTCCCTGCTTTTATGCAATGACTTGAGGAAAACAAACTGCACGATTCTCCCGACCCTTCAGGGTGTTATGCAATGATCATTCTCTAAAGCATCAGCTTTGAATTTGTACTGTGTGTGGAGGTGACCTGTCCAATATCTGAAGGGACGGCAACCGTATCTGATGCATGGCAGCAGAAAATGTAGACTTGGCTGCAACTTGTAAAATTGTTGGTGGGGTTTTGCAGAGGCTGGCCCTTAGGAGAACAGAATAAAAATGAAGAGTTTAAGAAGGTGTATGAACAGACCCCAGAGGAAGCTGCAGTGGTAGACCTTGAGCTCCATATTTGAGCATCTAGGTAGAGATGGGTACTGTTTGGATTTTTTCTGGTGCCGAAGAGGTAATTTTAAAACAATTCTGGTGCCTAAATGGTGCTCCATCCATCCAGCCATCCATCCATCCATCCATCCATCCATCCATCCATCCATACATCCATCCATCCATCCATCCATACATACATACATCCATACATCCATCCATCTTCAAAACCCAATGAATCCAAGATGAGCCCATCCACAATCCCTGAACAGGTAAAATGATTACCTAGACTTGTTCACCAAAACTGATTAGAATAGTGATTGACGTGTCCAAAATGAAGCACTGAAATAAACCACAGAAATCAACGTTTTTACAGGTAGTATACAGGTAGTACAAGTTTTGCATCAAGTCTTAGTTTTTTATGCATTTTTTTGCTTTTGTGACTCAAACTCCAGTGTGACTGATACTCCAGAAAACATGGTGATAACAGTCAATTTAGTTGCTGATTTGTGACGAAACATCAAGCTTGTTACACAAAATAAAATTCATACTGTTTCTGGACAAAAGCAACGTGGACAAAGTTCACTGCAGACCGGCTTAAGAAGCCTGTACTGAGTAAAGAAAATAACTAAGTACAGCATTCTTTTATGACACTTCTGAGAGGAATTTATCAGCTGTTGAGCTATTCTTTATCTTCAGCTATAACAACATTATGTATATATATTATTTAGTTGTCATTCCAACAACATACTTTTTTATTTTTTAATCGGATTCCTCCTTTCAGTCTTTTTTTTTATTTTTTTTATTTTTTTTCTCTTTCACTTGTTCTGTCCAACAACTTAGCAAACAGATTAGAGCTGCAGGCCTTTTGTGTTGGACAGGTTTTACTATCACAAAAAGAGGTTATAGAACTTTAGAAGCCAGAGTGTAGATCTGAATTAACCCCTTTTTGTTGTGTTATTTATTTCTTTATTTGTTATATTTAGTGTGTGTGGGGAGGAAGAGGGAAAATGTGTGTGTGTGTGGGGGGGGGGGGTGTAAGAGAGTAAAGGGAAGAAAGGTGAAAAAAGGGGGGATACAAGCACTGATTTGGATCAGTTATTCTTTTAAGCTGTAACAATTATACTAGATCTGCTGGAAAGACAAATATTCCATCATGGGTAAAAATCTGACACGAAGATGAGTGGAAAATATCTGTCCATCAATACACTGTAGGTTAGAAGGAGGGATGAAGCAGACAGGGAGCAGTGTGGCAGTGTGCACGTGCACGTGGGGGTGGAGATACATGCATGCTGCCGAAGTGAACCTTGTGTTGTGGGGAACCAGATCCTACCCAGCCAGAGCAGCCAGACCAGGAAAGGGGAGGAGAGGCCCCCCAAGGCCAGCGCCCCCCCCACACCGGACCCAAGCAGCCCGGGAGGGGGGGAGGCGGGGACCGCCCACCCGACCAGCCAGGCGCAGAGAAGGCCCCCCTACAGGGGCCCCCACTACGCCCAGAGGCATAAGCGAACCCGGTGTCCGGCCCCCAGGCCACAGGACAGGAGCGCTTAGCCGTACCAGGCGGCAGCCATGGGGGCCACCGGGCGCCGGACGCCGAGACAAGGGCCAAGGACGAAGCCAGGGCCCCAGAACCCGAGAGCCGCCCACCACCCGACCGGTGCCCCGTGTCCGCGAGCCAGCCGTGGCACGCGACCCGAGCAACCCAGAGATCGCCACGCACCCACAGCCACCCCCCATAACCCTACCCACTACAATCCCCCCCCCCTTACCCTTAAAGTGCCCTACCCCCTCTGTGATGGGAAGGGAAAGCCCCAGAGGGTTCCAGTGAGCCAGCCCCCAGGTCCGTCCACCCATGCACTCACGCACACATACTCACAATCATCTGGTTACCATCCCCACCCCCCGCCGCCACGCAGTAACCCCCCCCCCCGCCGACCGACCCCCAGCGCCGTACGCCCGACCATCACCGCAGCCGACATGATACCCATAAGCCTGGCCGCCCTGAGAGGACCAGGCGGGTGAAGACCGGCCGCCCCCCCCTGACCCCACCCATGTATGGAGGTGTGGCAGTGCTGTGTGTGCGCTGCAGGTAAAAAAAAGGAGGTCGCCAGTGTGGGGTCCCCACCGTTGCTAAACCGCAGAACCCCCACTCCGGGACTCCTCTGTGGGTGGAGTGTATTTGCTGTGTATGTGCTGCTAACATGCAGTGTGTGTGTCTAAAGTGGGAGTTAAAATTGTGGGGAGGTCAGTGAAAGATGAGCACGGATATTTCACCGTGCCCCCCTCCACCAGACCCTCCCCACAAGGCCCTAGATGAATAAGGGTGTCTAATATGCAAGTAAAAAGCGGGGTGGAGGGCGGGCGCCAACAGAGCGCCCCAGAGAGTTACCCCCCCAGTGAGCCCCGCCAGCATAACCCACCCATCCAGTTCCTGGAGCCCTATGTGCCTGTGTGCAACATTTGTTTTGGTGAGGACGGGGAGGAGCAGGCGGATGGGCACAACCGGGGGAGAGGCTCCCCCGAGCGACCGGCCCCCCAGCCGGCCGCAGTAGGCGCCCCCCCTCCCAGGGCGGCCAGGCAGCCAAGAGGCGGCAAGCCCGCCGCTGATAAGGTGAGTGCCCCGCTGCGCCGAGAGACAACCGGCAAGGACGGGTCCCGGTGCCAGAACGGAAGGGCAGAGAGTCCAGCCCCACCATCCATGCCCTGACTTCCCCAAGGACTGCACACCACCCCCCCAGGGCCCCCCATCCATCCCCCCCCCCAAAAAATAAATAAATAAATAAATAATAAATAAATAAATGAATAAAAATAAATAAAAAAATAAAAAACAAATAAATAAATAAATAAATAAACCCAGAATAGATTAAATCATATAAAAAAAATTATATATATATATATATAAATTATATATATATATATATACATACACACATATTAACCATAACATATTAACCATATAAAATTATAAATCATATATATATATACATATATATATAATAATAACAACAGTCATAATAATAATAATAGAAATAATAATAATAATAATAATAGTAATAATAATAAAATAAAAAAATTATGTAAACCCACCCAAGTGAACCCTTTAACCCCTGCTGTGAAGGCGACGTCGACCCCAGGGGGCCGGGCCACGGGCGAAACACCGGCCGCGGGCAGACGACCCCAGGCCCCAGAACCCAAAGCCCAGCCCCCGCCACGGCGACCAGCTACCCTGCACGGCACCCGGCCGCCGTTCCCGGTCAGCCGCACTGCCTACCCTGCGCCCAGAAGGCACCAGCCCAGGAACCCTTGCCAAATTGCCGGCAGAGCGCGCGCCCCCACCACCCCCCACCCCGGGCAACCAGAGCCCCGAGCCGGGGGAACGGTAGGCCCAGCAGAGCCCACCCCCCACACCCGCCCCGGCCCATCCAACCAGCCAGGACCGGCTCAACCCATCACCATCCCACCCCTACTAGGTGATGTGACTAACCAGCTGGAGCCAGGGAGAGTCTGAAGCCGACAGGTTTTTTGTGGAGGACATTAACTCTAAGCTAATATGCTCTGACATGAGGTTTCTGTAGTGGCTGATGCTGAGATTATTTTTTGATTTCCAGTTTAGGAGGACAGTTTTCTTTGCGATACATACAGCGGTGAGAACCATATAAGTGTCACAAGGAGCGGATGAGGGAGTACCCAGGTGCAGAGAAGGAGAGGAGGCAGGAGGTTGCAGGGGAACTGGGGCTTTAATAAACAAAACAAAAGACACAAAACCAAAACCACTGCATACGGCAGGCTAGAAACTCGAAACACGCGAAAGACTCGAAAGACACGAAACAGTGAGAGCAGACTTACATACTATGGACCAGCACAGGAGGAAGGGAATGACAAAACTTAAATACATGCAGACAAACGAGACACAGGTGGAAACACTCAGGAAGGATGGGGACCAAAGTAAAACTCAAAACTACAACAAACCAGGAAACACTACAAAATAAAACAGGAAGTTATACTCAAAACATCACAGAACAAAAAGGAAACAAAGCACAAAGGCAAAGAAACAGAAACCGTAACATTACCCCCCCCTCAAGGAACCGCACCGAGGTTCCACCTAGCCAAAGAGGAGGGGGCCCGAAAGGCTAACATAAGGGCCAACATAGTCTGGCGTGGCGGGTCAGGAGGACGGCCGGGAGGCCGCGCAGTCCGGCGTGGCGGGTCAGGAGGACGGCCGGGGGGCCGCGCAGTCCGGCGTGGCGGGTCAGGAGGACGGCCGGGGGGCCGCGCAGTCCGGCGTGGCGGGTCAGGAGGACGGCCGGGGGGCCGCGCAGTCCGGCGTGGCCGGTCAGGAGGACGGCCGGGGGGCCGCGCAGTCCGGCGTGGCCGGTCAGGAGGACGGCCGGGAGGCCGTTCAGTCCGGCGAGGCGGGTCCGACCAGCAAACGGCTGGTGACTCGGGTTCACAGTCAGGAGCTGGCGGCTCGGGGTCCGCGGCAGGAGGCTCGGGCTCGGGGTCCGCGGCAGGCGGCTCGGGGTCCGCGGCAGGCGGCTCGGGGTCCGCGGCAGGCGGCTCGGGGTCCGCGGCAGGCGGCTCGGGGTCCGCGGCAGGCGGCTCGGGGTCCGCGGCAGGCGGCTCGGGGTCCGCGGCAGGGGGCTCGGGCCAGACGACAGGTGCAGGGGGCTCGGGCCAGACGACTGGTGCAGGGGGCTCGGGCCAGACGACTGGTGCAGGGGGCTCGGGCCAGACGACTGGTGCAGGGGGCTCGGGCCAGACGACTGGTGCAGGGGGCTCGGGCCAGACGACTGGTGCAGGGGGCTCGGGCCAGACGACTGGTGCAGGGGGCTCGGGCCAGACGACTGGTGCAGGGGGCTCGGGCCAGACGACTGGTGCAGGGGGCTCGGGCCAGACGACTGGTGCAGGGGGCTCGGGCCAGACGACTGGTGCAGGGGGCTCGGGCCAGACGACTGGTGCAGGGGGCTCGGGCCAGACGACTGGTGCAGGGGGCTCGGGCCAGACGACTGGTGCTGGGGGCTCGGGCCAGACGACTGGTGCTGGGGGCTCGGGCCAGACGACTGGTGCTGGGGGCTCGGGCCAGACGACTGGTGCTGGGGGCTCGGGCCAGACGACTGGTGCTGGGGGCTCGGGCCAGACGACTGGTGCTGGGGGCTCGGGCCAGACGACTGGTGCTGGGGGCTCGGGCCAGACGACTGGTGCTGGGGGCTCGGGCCAGACGACTGGTGCTGGGGGCTCGGGCCAGACGACTGGTGCTGGGGGCTCGGGCCAGACGACTGGTGCTGGGGGCTCGGGCCAGACGACTGGTGCTGGGGGCTCGGGCCAGACGACTGGTGCTGGGGGCTCGGGCCAGACGACTGGTGCTGGGGGCTCGGGCCAGACGACTGGTGCTGGGGCTCGGGCCAGAAGACTGGTGCTGGGGGCTCGGGCCAGACGACTGGTGCTGGGGGCTCGGGCCAGACGACTGGTGCTGGGGGCTCGGGCCAGACGACTGGTGCAGGGGGCTCGGGCCAGACGACTGGTGCAGGGGGCTCGGGCCAGACGACTGGTGCAGGAAGGGGTTGAGGCATCTCTGGTTCCCTACTGTCTGCCATCCCCCTGTCCAGGAACCTCCTGGGAGCAGGAATGGGACGGGGTGGGTCCGGGACCCTCCTGGGAGCAGGAATGGGACGGGGTGCGTCCGGCACCCTCCTCCAGGTCCGTTCTGCCTCCTGGCAGGCCCTCTCTGCTGGGTACAAGTTTGGCTGGTCCATAATGTCACAAGGAGCGGATGAGGGAGTACCCAGGTGCAGAGAAGGAGAGGAGGCAGGAGGTTGCAGGGGAACTGGGGCTTTAATAAACAAAACAAAAGACACAAAACCAAAACCACTGCATACGGCAGGCTAGAAACTCGAAACACGCGAAAGACTCGAAAGACACGAAACAGTGAGAGCAGACTTACATACTATGGACCAGCACAGGAGGAAGGGAATGACAAAACTTAAATACATGCAGACAAACGAGACACAGGTGGAAACACTCAGGAAGGATGGGGACCAAAGTAAAACTCAAAACTACAACAAACCAGGAAACACTACAAAATAAAACAGGAAGTTATACTCAAAACATCACAGAACAAAAAGGAAACAAAGCACAAAGGCAAAGAAACAGAAACCGTAACAATAAGCCTTTTTGGATTCTATGTTGATGTTATTCAGGTCACCTAGTAAGCAGAGTTTGGGGCATGCAGGAATCATATGATTAAACCAGATTGATAAATCCTCACAGACCTTACGCCAGAATGATTGGACAGGTGGACACAACCACAGGGCATGCAAATAGTTGTCTATGTCGTTACCTGTGCACTGTGTGCATATAGCAGACTGATTAAGACCCATTTTAAATAATCTCTGTCCGGTGTAGTGAATTCTGTGGAGAATCTTGTACTGAATAAGTTGCAGATTAGGACTTTTGGTCATATTAAAGGCATTCAAACAGATCTGTAGCCAAAATTGATCACTAGGATTCAATGATAGCTCAGACTCCCATTTTGTCATGGGTAGGTAAATTGTTTCATCTATGTTAGATAACATCTTGTAAATTTTGGAGGTGAGCTTGGGATTTTTAAGGTCAATGAAATGTGTTACTGTAAGGGGAAGGTCTAGGTCTATTTGGGTCAGGCAGTATTTAGTGCTTATAGCTGATTTAAGTTGCTGATATTCTAGAAATTTGTTTATACTAATTCCATAAATTGAGGATAATGTTGACAGGGACATAAAAGTTCTATCCTGAATTATATGCTGGAACTGCTGGATTCCTTTGTTCTTCCATGAAGCAAAATGAATCATGTTTTTGTTAATTAAAATATCAGGGTTGTTCCAAATGGGGGTGAGTTTACATGGAAATAATGTGAGGTTGTTTTTTTTAAGAAAATCCCACCAGGCTGTTAGAGATGAGCTAATATTTAAACTTCTGAAGCATTTGTGTTGTTTAATTTTAGAACTGAAGAAAGGTAAATTAGAAACATCCAGGCCATCACAGAGATTTTGCTCTATGTCTAGCCAAGATTCATCCAACACACCAGGATTCAGCCATTTTTGTACATGAAACAATCTGATCTAATGATTTAAACCAAGTAGTTGGAGGTTTGGAAGGAATCATTGAAAACAGATAGTTAATCTTGGGGAGAATCGTCATTTTTATGGTTGCAACTCTCCCTATTAGAGAAATGGGAAGATTTTTCCATCTAGTGAGATCAGCCTCAGTTGTTTTAAGTAGTTGGGTGTGGTTTAGCTTGAATAGATCAGAAAGCCTAGAGGAAATATTTATACCTAAGTACTTTATGTTGCCTGTTTGTATTTTAATAGTTAACGGATTTAGATAATTGCAATTAATTGGTAGAGTTGTACTTTTAGACCAGTTTATGGAGTATTCTGAAACTGAGGAAAATCTATTAATTAGGGAGATGATTTGGCAGATGGAAGATTGTGAATTTGGAGTAAATAGTAAAACATCATCTGCATAAAGACTTATTTTGTGTTCTAAATTTATGGTTTGAATGCCTTCAACGTCTCGACTTTGCCTAATTGCAGCAGCTAGAGGTTCAATAAATAGTGCAAATAAAGACGGAGATAGTGGACAGCCTTGTCTGGTTCCTCTTTGCAAATTAAAGCTTGGAGATGTTTGATCATTTGTTCTGATACGAGCATTAGGAGAGGCATATAATATTTTAATCCAGTTAATAAACGATTTTCCAAAGCCAAATTTGTTCAGGGTGGCTATTAAGAATTTCCAGTTGACCCGATCAAATGTCTTTTCTGCATCCAGTGACAAAATAGTTGCTTCTTGATTGTTGATGGTTGTATAATCTATGAGGTTGATTAATCTGCGCATGTTGGTAGATGAATGTCTACCCTTTATAAAACCTGTTTGGTCAGGATGTATTAGAGAGGGAACTACCTTCTCCAGCCTTCCTGCCAAAGCTTTGCAGATTATTTTAAGATCTGCATTAATCAGTGATATGGGGCGATAGCTGGATGGTGATGTGGGATCTTTCCCAGGTTTCAGAAGTAAGATAATATTCGCAGAATTCATATTTGGAGGTAAATAATTGTTATCCTTAATTTCTATTGTCATTCTGAGAAAAATGGGAGCTAAAATTTGCCAAAATTCTTTATAAAATTCTGCTGGGAAGCCATCTGGTCCTGGAGCTTTTTTACTAGGCATGTTGGTTAATGCTTTATGTAGCTCTTCTTCAGTAAGAGGGGACTCCCTCCGTGATTTTTCCTTTCAGTCTGATTGACATCACTCACAAATGTGTTGACACAACAATTATTCAGTGGGTGGAGCCAAGATTTTATCTCCTACTTAACCAACATGATAGAGGAAATGAATGTTCACAGCAGAAGACCAATGAAGAAAGTATGGCTCTACTACTGAAATTGATGACTATTTTCATGCTCCAGGTTGGAGGTAAAGATTTTATTTGTTTGAATATTGTTTCCACATATTTCTTACTTTAACTTTTAGACCCTTGTTTGCCACTTATAGTGTGTCTGTTACATCAATTACAAGGTCTATTTGATTTCGCTTTGATAAATGAGTAATAAAAGGCTATTTTTATGAATTGGTGTAGTTAGTATTTTAAAAGTAGTTGTTAATAGAACGTTTTTAAAATGTTGTTCTAATAATTAGACTTGCCATAAAAAGTGCCCTTTTTTTAATTCTGAAGTCAGAAAGCTTAAATATTTGCAATAACTAAACTAAATTAACTTGTGATTTTTTTTAACTACAAGAGCTGCAACAATACTTGCTAAAGTATAAAAATAATTGGTAATACAAGTAATGGAATTTAAAATTATAAAAATGTTTAAATGACCAAGAAACAAAAATGTAGAAAATAATGAAAAGAAGGCTTACAAGGACTAAACTGCAAATTTACACATTTGAAAATATAGTTTATAAACAATTGACCTCGTGCGTGTGCAGACTGTGTATTTCTTCTTTGCATTTTTTAACCTGAAGTGTTGTTCAGTGATTTTGTTTGTGTTTGTTAATTATATTTCTCTGTTTCTTTAAGTTTCTCTTGCAGGCTTCGACTTCAATTGGTACTTCCACTTCAAAAGAGTTGGAGAGGACGTCCTTTTAAACTGTCATGTTGATGAATCCTCTAACAAACGCTGCCATACCTGGTCCTTCAAGAGACCCTCCGATGATCACAACATGAAACAAATGATCTTTGGAGAAAATGCTGACCAGAGTTCAGCTAGAGCTTCCAGGATGAGTTTGAGCAGTAACTGCTCTCTGCTCATCAGAAACCTCACTGCTGAGGATGGTGGTGTTTATGCCTGTCATGATGAGATGGCTGTGTTACTTGGTATTTTGAGCAGTGAGTATTCTGACTTGAATAATTCTGTGATTTCATGAATGTCAATTTTCTGATCTGATCCAAAAAAAAAAGCTCAAAACCTGAAGAGACTCTGACATGTGAACTCATTGAATCATTTAAGTTGGAAAAAGTCTAACTTCATTACAGGTTTTTCCCCCCAGAGCTGTGAGGTCCATCCCCCCAATCCCTCCCCCCAGACTAATATAACCCACTAATTCCATCTCACTACTCTGTGCTCTGGCTGCACTTTAAATTTCTTTGTGCAATTATTTATTGAAAAAAAAGAGCGTATTTATTACTGAGAGCTGCTGAAAACAATTTTGTTGTTCACTGCATAATGATGATAAAAGATTCTGATTCTGAAACTGCTGACAAAGCATGTTTAGTGTGAGAGATGTGAGAGAGTGGACTCATGGGAGAAAATATCATGACATGTTTCATTTTTTCTATAGTAAATAGGTTGAATTGATGAATCCATAAACAGTAAAGATCAATGTCTCTGATTATCACTGATTAATGAGGTGAACTGAGAGTTTGAGAGTTTCCTGTTTATTTAAGTTGATAAACTTCAGTTTGATTGATTTTAGTAAAAACTGTAAATGTGTCGTTTAAAATTGTGTTAATATTAATGTTAAACTAAGAACAAAGAAAGAAATCACCTTAAGATAGTGCTTATGTATGTGTTTTGTTTCAGTTACTTCATCTCCACCAGATGTTAATGGATGGGTCGACTTGACATGCTCTATTAAGGGTTTAGATAAACCTGGTCAATGCGGTCCAAGACTCATCATCTGGGTGGATGAGACAGGAACTGAACTGTCTGGTAAAAATCCTGAGTTTGAGGTTAAAAATACAAATAACTGTGATTTTGTTCTGACTGTGAAACATCAGAGTGGAAACAACAGAAGATTCACCTGCCAGTTAATTGCAGACGATGGAGTGAAGGTAGATGCTGTCTACGTTTTTACAGGTGAGGCATTATCTATTTAATATTTTTTTAGCAGGTGTGTTGAAGATAAAGATATCTGATTTTTGCTTTTTAGAAAAAAAAAGGACTGCTTGATTTTCTCTAAATTGCTTCGGCAGAATGAAGCACAGAGGATGGTGATGAAGACGCCCTGTGAAGAAGAGAGGCAGAAACTCCTCTAACAGAAAAAGAACAAATTGGAAACAATTGTTCTATTTTTTAACACTTTTGATGTTTTAATGCAGATTCATTAACTTTGCTGATTTTTATTTACATTTTTTTCTTGACTAACCTTTTTTCATTAAATCAAACTATTACTCAAAGTATTTAATAATCTGGTAGTTAGTGATCAGCTTTTTGTTATCATTTATTTCATGTTTAAAATGTGCTAAATCTTTACGTTCATTGCAATCAATTATAATATTTTGTGTTTTAGACATTGAACCCTCAGTTGAGGAAGGTGAGTTAGCAGGTGAAGCAGCATGGCTGCTGTGGGAATAAAACATAGATAAGAAGCACTGATAAAGACACTTGGAGTTGCAGTAGTTATAAAGTTTTCTACAGCTACAGACTTATTATCATATAGGACAACTTTTTCAGTAACTCAGCTGTTTTAAGAGTTAAAATAAAGAAACAAACTTGACTGCTGATACCAAACCATTGAGTTAACAGAAGGTTAAATGAAGATTGTATTTTGAGCTTAAAAAATTTGTGTTTTTGGAAGATTTATGCTTTTTTGCTTAAGAACATTTCAAAGAGCTGTTTACATTTTTTTCAACATGAGAAGAAATGTCTCTGTCTGTATTTCTTCATTTGATTTACTTTAAATAAAACATACTTTCAGCATTTATGTGTTGGAATTTGTGTTTTGCATCCTTTTTACGCCATTATTTTAATGCAGAATTAGGTTATTGGAAGTCTTGATATCAGCCCTGAAAAGAACTTAATGGTCAGTTCCTACCAGGAACGTTTCTCCCCCAATAATGAATGAATTCATTCCACTGCATTTGCTCAAATCTGGCAACGTCCGCAGGATTTCTAGAGACTCCACTCCACGTTCTGCCTTTGATCCCTTCCATCTGTGTTTTGGACAAGACAAAGTAAAGAGCTGCAGAGTCACACATCAGGGGGGTATTCCAGAAAACAATGCACGTGGCTGGCAGGTACATAAAGACATTCTCAATGGATCGCCGATTTCTGGAGTCACCATGGAAACGCGTGGAGAGAAAAAAGAGAGGCTGTACATAAATATTACCTTTATACGCTACACAGTGAGACAGAGTCTGAGATTTTAACGACGGCGTATGAAGATTATAAGACCATCAAAAAAGTAACACAACTGCATTAGCAGAAGAAAAAGTTTCTGCTTGTAGTAGAAGAACAGACAAAGTAAACGCATGAGTTTCTGATCTTATTTCCATTTTCCTTGTGACGCATATTTATAAATCTTATCCAATTTTGACAACGTAAATGAATTACTTCTATTGGTATGTAGCCCGGTATTAAAAGAAAAACATTAGTTGTTTCCTTTAAATAGTATTTGCCATAAAACATATCTATATTTGTTTAAGTTCTCTTTAGATAAACAGTGATGTTATCCATGTTAAGTTAAACTGTTGGCAAGGAATTTAACTGAAGTATTATCCGTGTTTTATTATTTGTTTTATTATTTTTTTTTCAAGTTACTGTGAGTGTATAAAGTGTGCTCAATGTGTAGGCTAACCTAATTGGATGTCAGAATTGTCTATCAACGGATTCTGTGAGTGTTATTGGTTGGTTTTTGGATTTTAATCCAATCACAACATCTGAGGGCGGGACAACTGGAAAACACTGTGCGTGTCGTAGAGACTACGTTCAGAAGCTGGAAGCGTGGTTCAAGTTTCGGCTTGATTTATATTCTCTGACGGTGGTGGATGCAGAGTTCGCCAAAGGAGTTCAGAGCATATGAAATACTGCTGAAGGTAAAGCAGTTGACAACATTTGTGTATGTAATTGCGCTGAGTTTTTACAAAGCACATGTTGTATGTGAGGAATGCTACATGTGACTAGCATGTAACTTGTTAGCAGCGGTTATACTATGACCCAACGTTACGGTAAAAAAAGTAAACGGTGCAAATGTTGTAAAGTATAACAGTCATTAAACACACTCGTACTGAGAGGTTGTGTGAGAATATTAATAAGGCATGTTTGTGCACTGGCTGAGGAGCAGGACCAGGACACGCTCTTGGACTTTTCCAGTGGGCATCATCAGACGGAGATCCAGAAAGTTCCCGCTGGGACCCAGTTGTGCTCAGTCAACATCGAACGAGAGTCCAGTTCCAGTTTGGGGTCAAGTTCCTTTCCCTCACTCACTTCCAAGACAATACACCATAGAATCCGCACTGACTGAACTAGGAGGTCGTGAGTACAAAAAAACACTGCACGTGCTTATTTTGTTTTGCTTTCTAAGTGAAGCGGTCACTAAGTTTCAGACCTCAATGCTCCCGAGCGACGACACAGGCCTGCAACGGGTATTTTGTTTATTTAAAAAGGGACATTTTTTGAGTTTGTAAGTGTATTTGTTTTCCCATTTTCTTGTGGATTTGTGAACTAAGATTCATACTTTGTATTGATTTTTGTTATTTGTTTTAATAACTAAATTAACAGTTTATTTAAGCAACACTTCTTGTCTGGAGTTCTTACAGGTGTTTTTTCTTGAAGCTTGGAGAAGGTAAACTAGGAAAAGTTTTCAGTTATTAGATTTGAAGTATGTTTTGAAATTATTTAATTTTGACTATAATCAACTACAAAACATCTAGAAGTTAAAGGGATTTGTGACGGCACCAACCCATAAAAATCACACCCAGGGCCCCGCCCATAGTATTACATTATTTGAGTTGTTTACCGTTTGTTTGTTACATGGGACGGGCGCTACTGGTAACAAGTAATTGAGCTAAATTTATTTAACATAATTTTTACGACTATAAAACTTAATTAGTGTTTATACAACTCAAATTTACATATTTATCTAAGTAAATGTCATATTACTCCAAATAATATTTTTTCCATCTTAATTAATTATAATTCTTGGACTCTCCTATGTCTAAGTTTGAGCCGGCAAATATACTCATTTGTATAACAAAAAAGGACCAAACAATATGCAAAAAATAGCGAATGAGTTCGCCTTTCAGGCAGTCAAATTCTGCAGTCTCCCCCCCCCCCCCCAGGGCGGTAGTTAATTAATTCACCTGTTCAGCGTCCTATTTCAGTCCAGGTGTGCAGCCATTGATTCGCTTTCTTACCGCAGCACTGTATTCGTCACCGTTGCTCCATGTCCGCATATCTCCTTCTCTTCGGCATCTCGGTGTATTCCCCCGTTCTTTTTGGATAGTGATCCCACTTTTTCTGTCTGTCTCTCCTTCCGCGGCAATTCATTGGGCGGGTAGCTGCGCCTGGCGTGTTCGCGTCGCTGCGGCGGGTGAGCGTTTTGCGGTGTTTCGGGTCGGCAGTGGCGTTTGATCGGGAGCTGTCCGGGCCTTCTCCTCTGCTGTGGCTGTTTGTATCATTGCAGTGAGCGGCCATGCAGTCTTTTCCCGTGTTTTTCTTTTATGTTTTCTTAGGCTTTTCTGTTTCCTTATTGTCCTGGTCATCGGTGACGTCACGCCTCTAAGGACCCTGGGAATTGTAGTTCTATGTTCTTTGACTCTGTGGTCTACCTGGTTCGTTTTCATGCTGTGTGGCTCTGCATCCGGTTATTGTTTCAGGGGTTGTGGGGTCTTTCCTGTGGCTCAAGGCTGGTGGTCCTCGTCTGGACAGGTTTCTCATGTTGGCTGAATTGGTTGTGGCTTTCGGCGTTTTATCTTTTGCTGTATGTTAATTAGGAGCCGAATGTGAATCTTGGCTGTTTTTATTCAACGCTGGCTTTATTATTTTAGTGGCTCTCTTTGTTTTTGTGTTTCTGTCGTGGCTGCTGTACATTTGGTGGTTTACTCAGCGTTTGGTTTGATCTTTGTTGGACCCCTCTCTCCTCTATGGATTTTTAATTATGATTTGTCTCTTTTATGCAACATCTGTGGCTTGTTTTAATTCACTCGGCGATCTTCGTTCGTCGCCTCCGCCTGCTCACGGTCTGGTTCGTTTTCACTGAGGGTGGCCCCTCGGAATTGTTCATGTTGATGAAACTTGTTTTGGACCTGTTGGCGCTTTGTATTTAATTTTTCTGGGCGTCTTCCTCATCTTCACTGTCTTCCTTGTGCGCCTTCCGGATTAGTTTGTTCTTACTTCGGCTGCCCATGCCTTCTCCACGTTTTACTCCGAACGCGATATGTGGCTGGGGATGTCTGTTATCACTGATGTTCTCAGTGTCCTGCCTCTATGCCTCCCGGTGGCGTCTCTCGGCATTCAGTCGGCGCTCGATGTGTTTATCGGTTTACCTTTCAGCTGTCATGGCAGTCCTCATGCTATCAACTGTATTATCACAAGCCCTGTACTGGACTTGTGTAGGCTATGGGCTCCCCTTCGTTTTTGCGTGTTATTGATGATTTCTCGGTGGTCAATGTTCCTCTGTATGTCTGGTCTTTTGCATCTCTGTGGCTAAAATTCATTTTCGAATCTGGGTTACCGCGTTGTCTATGACGTATGGTCCTCCACCCGTCCGGATTTATTTTCTTCTTATGGATCTGGATGGTTCATTGGTGCATTTATGGATCTGGATGGTTCATTGGTGCATGCCTCTCCCATTATGTCATCTCTCGCTTTTGTGCAGCATGTACTTTATTTCATTCTTTGCTTGATGACTGTTTGTTCAATGATTGGGCCACCTGACTTTTGCTGTGGCTTTGGTCCCACGGTCATCCGTTCATCTTGTGTTCTTGTTCCGGGTAGTTTGATCCTGGCCCCCGTGTTCCTGTTCTGGATATTCATGTCTTGCGTTTTTGGACTGTCCTTCTCAATGCTTGGAGTGGTTTTGTTATAATGATGCCTGTCGTGTCTTCGATCTCCCTCCGCTTGTTCTTCTGTGGCTGGGCCCTCTGGTTTTGGGGAGAAAGATTTATGAAGAGTGGTTTGTGTACGTCCGGCCACCAGAATCCACGGCTCTAATGGTTTTCAAGGGATCGTGTGGTTATGAGAATTTAGCCATGGAGATTATATTAAGGCTCTTTAAAGAGTGAGATAATAGTCTTATGTGTCATCGGTTGTCTTGGTTGGTGTTTAAATAACACCATGAGCAAAATAACCCTGACCGTAGAAACTTCATCATTTACGCTCTCAAGCTTAGTTCAAGAGTTAATTCTTGTGTCCACAAGCCAGTCTTCTATCTGCCCTGCTTAAGCAGATGACACTCAGCTAGATGCATCTACATTTAGAGGCTTGTTATGCTCCGCCTCTAAAAATTTAAGGTTCAGTCTAACTATCAAAACCTACGATCCCTTATGGATCTCCAGACGCCCTTGGCTAAAATGTCAGCAGTCTGTGTTTTGTTGTCCACCTATTTGAGAACCACTAATATCAAATACGAGAATCACATTTCAGCCGTGCTGCAATCCATTGCTACGTGGGACGTTGACCTTCCTCATCTAAAATCTCCTTGGCCCTCGGTTACCCTTCCCATCGCCTGATTCTCGATGACCTTCTGAAGGTGCGTCCCTCTGGAACTGTCAAAGGTTACTTCTCTACAATTGGTGTATATAAAAATTGGTGTTAAGATACAGTGAAGGTTCTGTATTCTGTGCAGGTCACTATCAATTCACTGTTGGAATTTGTGATACTGGTGGTTTCTATGGTGCGATGAATCCCCAATGGGACTTTCCTTAACTTTCTACTAAATTTAACTTTCTCAGATTGTTCTCTAAAAGCGTTGTTATTCCTTTTATCTCAATCATTGTAAAAACTAATCAGTTTCTAGGTTATATATATATATTCTTTGCTGAGACTAATACTGGTTTTGTATTTTATCTATGCATCGCATCCTGAGCCTGCGAGTCCCTGCTCTCTGGCCTGCTTCTCCATTTCTGGCGAATGATGACACCCCTGCATTCCTTGATCTGGTGTTGCAACTATGACTGCTCGACGTACCTATTGCTGAACTGAAAGTGATGGGGCGGTGGACCTCCTCTGTGTTCCCATGACATTTCTGACTTAAATCAATCAATATGTCAGCAGCAGAATGAATGTAAATTTTGGATTATAGATGTTTAAAGAAAATTATTGCCAGGTGGAAGCCTCAAAAAATTAGGATGTTCTAAAGTGTATTATAGTATGCGATTGGGCTCAAATTTGGTTTCTTAAGCTCAATTACGCCAATGAAGCATCAGAAATATGGCCGTTGAGGTTGTTCTAATACTTAGATGGAAAACTTCAAATAAATGGATGTTCTGAGCTCGTATTATGGTATGCCAAATGGGGAAACATTATGACAGTTAAGCTCGTTCTTAGTCCTGTCGTTGGAAGCTTCGAATTAATGGATGTTACTTAAGCTTGTTTAAATAGTATGCCAAATGAAAGAACGTTTATATCCGTTAGGCTCGTTCTTAGTATTTGATGGAAGCTACGACTAATAGGGTTGGGTACCGTGCCCCGGTATTGAATGAGCCCCGGGGCCACATACTTCAAGACCGCAGTATCGTTAAGATCTGACCTGAACGGTTCTGCTATCGGTACTGGAGAAGTTACTTTTTCTTTTTTGTGTGTGTTCCACGAGATATAAGCGTTATATGCCATATTTAACTCACCAAGTCAGTCTATTTTCCGTTAATTAATGATGATTTTAATTTCGGTATTCTCGTTGAAGAGGAGAGCTCTGTCTGTGTATTTGTGTGCACGGGGGGCGGGGCTGTTGTTAAGACGGCACGCGCGCGCACACACAAGACAAGGCAGCGCACACACAGTCAGAGGCAGTGTTGCCAGATTGGGCGGTTTTCCACCCAATTGGGCGGTTCTGGTTCTAAATTCGCGGGTAAAAATGGCTTTGGGCGGGTATGCATAATTTGGGCGGTTTTAGGGTCGGTTCAGCGGGTTTTTCCCCCTTATGAATATATAATAGCTGATTACGTTAGGCTGGGTGGCTGTTGAAGTCTTATGTTCTAAAGCTCCATGAACGCACCAGGTAGAGACGCTTAATGGGTTCTGTCATCTAACCTGTTGTTTATATTGATACTTTTGAAACAATCCTGTTTTTTAACTGTTTGGCTAATAAACGGTAGATCTGACAGGTTGATCTTTCCACATAACGCCTGTTCCAAGTCTAACCATGAGTTGGTTTCTGGGTTATTTTTTTAACCATTTTAAGATGTATTGTAATCTATTTGCAAGAAAGTATTTGTGGAAGTTAGGTAGTTCCAAGCCTCCACAGCTTTTTGCAGATTTTAAAGTTTTTAGACTAATTCTTGCAGGTTTATTGTTCCATAGAAACCTTGATATGGATGAGTCTAATGCTTTGAACCATTTTAGTGGCGGTTGTGTGGGGATCATTGAGAAGAGATAATTGACTTTGGGTAAGATTTTCATTTTAACCGTGGCTACCTTGCCCATGAGGGACAGAGGCAGGTTGGTCCATCGGGTTAGATCGTCCTGTGTGCTTTTCAGTAATGGAGTATGGTTTAGCTGCACCAGTTCTGATAATTTGGGGGAAAAATAAATACCTAGATATTTGATATTGCCTGATTTAACAGGTATTGTGATTCTTTGCTCCGCATTACTGTTCAATGGTAATAAAACAGATTTGTTTCAATTAATTGAGTAGTCTGATATGGAGGGGAATTCCTTAATGGTTGTTGCCGTTTCATTTACAGAGTGTGAATTATTTAAGAACAGTAATATGTCATCTGCATAGGGACTAATTTTATGATGGCTGTGTTTGGTTTTAATTCCTTTAATGTCCCCATGCTGTCTTATTGCTGCAGCTAGAGGCTCAATAAATATAGCAAAGAGAGAGGGGGAGAGTGGGCAACCCTGTCTGGTTCCTCTTCCGAGAAAAAATCTGTTGGAAGTCTGTTTATTTGTTCTGACAGATGCATTGGGGTTGTGATATAATATTTTGATCCAGTTGATGAATGATTCTCCAAAACCAAACCTATGGAGGGCAGCAATGAGGAACTTCCAATTTACTCTGTCGAAAGCTTTTTCAGCATCCAGCGACAGTATGGTCATTTCCTGGTTTTTAATGGTGGCAAAGTCAATTACATTAATGAGTCTGCGGACATTGTCATCAGAGTGTCTGCCTTTGATGAAACCAGTTTGGTCGAGGTGAATTATATGAGGGCTGATTTTTTCTATTCTCTGTGCTAGTGCTTTGCAGATAATTTTAACATCTGCATTGATTAAAGAAATGGGGCGATAGCTTGAAGGGCTAGTGGGGTCTTTTTCTGGTTTAAGGAGGAGAATTATGTTGGCGGAGTTCATGTTAGGTGGCATTGATTTGCTTTCCTTGATAAATGTTATCATTGCAAAAAACGTTGGTGCCAGCTGTTCCCAGAATTCTTTAGGAAAGCCGTCAGGCCCTGGTGCTTTACCGTTAGGCATAAGTGATAGGGCTTCATGAAGCTCAGACAATGAAAGCTGTGAGTCTAGGTTTAACATCTGATCTTCAGTTAATCTGGGTAGGTTTATTTTATCTAGAAATGAGTTGATGCTTTGTTCTGATAGGTTAATCTGTGATGTGTATACATTTTTATAAAAGTCTTTAAACGAGGTATTTATTTTGACCGGATCATGAGTGACATCTCCTTTTTCATCAACGATGGAAGTAATTGTTGATTTTTCTTTATTAATTTTAAGCTGATTAGCAAGAAATTTGCCAGATTTGTTTGAGTTTTCAAATCTTTCAAGTCGTAGCCTTTGTATTTGGAATTGTGCCTGATTATTGATTATGTCATTTAACTGCAGTTTTAAATTTTTCAGGTCACCCAGAATGTGTTCCTGTGCAGAGGCAGCATAAGCAGTCTCTAGAGTTTTGATTTTATTTTCTAGTTCTACTAAATCTGCTTTCTCTTTGCGTTTTTTATGCGTTGAATAAGAGATGATTTTCCCTCTCATGACTGCCTTTGCGGTTTCCCAAAGAAGGCATGGTGAAATATCCTTAGTGTTTTTGAATTCTAAGAAGGTTGCCCACCCTTTTTTTAAAGAATTCAATAAATTCCTGGTCTTTTAACAGAGATGTATTAAACCTCCAGATTGAACCTGAGGGTGTGGCTATTTCCCTAGAAATATTTACAGAAACTGGTGCATGATCACTGATAATTATTGGGTGAATGTTGGAACTTTGGATATCTTTTAAGAGAGAGTTAATAATTAATAAATAGTCTAAACGGGAGTGTGAATGGTGAACTGGAGAGAAAAAGGTGAACCCCTTAGTGTTTGGATGACATGAGCGCCAAGCGTCGCAGAGACCCAGATCATTCATGTACTGCTTTAGGATACTTGCAGACCTCCATATGCGTTGGTTTGCTGCTGTGCTGAGTCTGTCAAGTTCAGGGTCCAAAACAAGGTTGAAGTCTCCTCCTATAATGATTGTGGAGTCAGAGTGAACTGAGAGTGAGGTGAAGAGTCTGTGAAAGAAGGAAGAGTCGTCAACATTTGGGCCATAGATACTGGCTATACAATAGTCCTTATTCTGAATGGATATATTAATGATTACAAATCTGCCTTCTGGGTCAGTAACTGTATTCTCATGAGTAAAATTAAGGTTTTTATTAATCAAAACAGCAACTCCTCTTTGTTTGGAGTTGTAACTAGCAGAGTACATAACTGTAAATTGTAAACCGCACAGGAGATGCTTCTGTGAATTAGATAAATGGGTCTCCTGCAGTAGAGCTATATCTGCTTTAAGATCATTCAGGTGATTTAACACTTTCAATCTCTTTGGGCCAGAGCCAAGTCCACGTGTAACAGGTTCAGTTCGGTCGCCGATGTACAATGAGGAGGGGGAGACTCGACTCTGGTCACTGCGTCTTTAATTCTCTTTAAAACAGCGCAAAAGAAAATAGCATCAGTGGACATCACATCTGCAGCTCCCAGCTCAGACTGCTCACTCCGACTGGTTGTTTACATTCATCCAAAAACTTCAATAAATGTACAATTTTCAGAATAAAATATACTCAAGACACAATGCTATACAAGAATAAAACAAAAAGAAAACACATATTTGGTAAATACAGCATTTAAAAGAAAACATTGTTAAACAGAATAAGACAAAATGGCGGAGACCAACCTTTAAAACAGCGCAAAAGAAAATAGCATCAGTGGACATCACATCTGCAGCTCCCTGATCAAAGGAAAAAGAGCGCGATCAAAACCGGCACCAAGAAACACATAAAAATACAGTTAAAAGTAAATGTAAATTATTCAAGAGCAGTTTCGTGTCAACTGCATCTATTTTAAAACATATTTAAGAAACTAATACCCGTTTTTTTTAACAGCTAACTAAAAATATTGGGAGACTGCAGAAAACGCGACTCACCAGCTCAGACTGCTCACTCCGACTGGTAAGGGAGGGGCAGAGACCGCATGGTGAAGGCAGGGTGTGTCCCACTAATTGCCTTCCCTGCGCAACAGGTAACCATGTGGAACTAATTGTTTTTGTAAAATAATTAGAATATTAACAAAATATTTATTTACATCATGTGTTAACTCAAAATAAAATAATTTAAAATTAAATAATCACTGAAGTTTTGAGAATGTTCATTAAAAAAAAAATCAATTTGCTACATACTCCCCTCTGAACTTCTCAAAACCGTTGCATATTCATCAAACTAGACAAGTAACATTTTTTGCCAACAGAAATAATGACTCCTTATACTACTACGACATACATGTCTTCCTCTACAAAAGAAAAGCAACACTGTAAAGCTGGCCAAACTTCACAATGTACACTTGCAACAAAGTAGTGCCGTAAACACAACTTCACAAAAGGTAAATCAGTGGCTGTTACTTTCCCAAAATACGTAATCAAATTTACAATATGCAGCATCTACAGTGACTCAGACCTTTTCATTTACCTTACAAAAATAAACTTCTTACAAATCCAGAAAACACTTCACGTGCTTGTGTATCTTTGCTGTGTCATGTTTTGTATCAGTCTGTTAACTGGTTTGACAATCCTGCCAGCCCTGGTTCTGATACGATTTACTGTATCATTTTGGAGCCTATCATCCTGTCTTGTAGCAACTGCTTCTTCATTGATTCCTAACTGTCCATGTGGGAGATCTGAACCTGGGCCTTTAGAGCAGTTTTTATTGCTCTCCACAAGACTCTCAGCACTAATCCCATCTGATTGACAGTCCATGCCACAACTCTCAACTTCATGATGGTCGGCAGGATCCAACGGCGCTGTATTTGCCACCCAGTCAGCTGTTCGGTCCAACTCATCACATTCTGAGTTAACAACTGAAACATCCTGATCAGCACTGTTTACATCACTCAGATCTGGAGTGGTACTGAATGAAGACACCGACCCTTGCTCTTGATCCAACTCAATTGGCAGGAAGTTCACCAATAGGAGCAAGTTACGGTGGACCACTTTCTCCTGTCCAGTGGCTGTGTTCCTGATCCGGTAAATGTGACACTTGGAGTCTCTGGACACAACTGTGTAAATGGTGGAGCACCACTTATCGGCAAGCTTCCTTTTGCCACGCACACACTTGTTTGCCAAGAGAACATGGTCTCCCTCATCAATGTCTGTGCCTTTGTTTCTCATGTTGTATAGACGGGCCTGACGTTGCTGACTGGCGTCGGTGTTAGCCTGGGCAACGGCAAGAGCCTCTTTAAGGTTCTCCCTGATTCTTTCAACGTAGCTGTTATAATCAGTGATCTCATCATTTCTTTCCACATGGTGAAACATGACATCCACTGGGAGCCTGGGAATCCGACCGAACATGAGATAGAAGGGTGCGTAACCAGTAACCAGGCAAATGTCAATGTTTGCAACATCTGAGGCCACTTGCTCTTATCTCGGGGTGGTAAAGCTCTGATCATGCTGCCTAAGGTTCTATTAAACCTTTTGGTTTGGCCATTACCCATGGGATGATATGGTGTGGTCCTTGATTTCTTGACTCCTGCTACCTGCAACAACTCTTGAATCAACTCACTCTCGAAGTTTGCACCCTGGTCTGAATGGATTCTTTGTGGGAAGCCATAGACACAAAAGTATCTGTCCCACAACTGGCGGGCCACCTGCCTTGCTGACTGGTTGGAACACTGAAAGGCGTGCGCCATTTTGGTAAAATGATCGGTTACCACTAAGATGTCTACACACTGACCCTTTGTATCTTCTGCAGACCAAAAGTCGAGACACACCAGTTCTAAAGGACTTGTGGTCTTTATGCTTTCAAGGGGAGCTCGCCCCTCAGGCTCAGGAGTCTTGCTCACCACACAACGCTTGCAGCATTTTACATACTCGCGCACACCTTGCTCCATGCCGAGCCAAAAGAATCGCTGCCTAGCTAAGTGTAATGTCCGACTTTGGCCTTGGTGTCCTGCTTTGTCGTGCACACCCTGAAGCACTTGACCAACCAGAGACACAGGTGTTACATACTGGTGTCGTTTTCTGCCAGTAGTTGAGTCTTTACATACTCTGTACAAGATGTTATCGAGTATTTTGAGTTTGTCCCACTGTTTCAGGAGTTTCAGAGCTCTAGGAGATAGACTGCACTTTTCTCTCCGTGATGGACGTCTACCTCGTATGACAAACGTGACAACAGCAGCTATTGTGGTGTCATTTTGCTGCGCCTCCTGAAGGTCTTTGAGGGAAAACACAGGTAAGGTAACTTGACCACTTGGCACAAGTTGCTCCAGGTCTTGAATGAGCCAGGTGAGTACTCTTTGCTCAGGACCATGTTCCCATTCTACATGCCCTGACAGGACAGCAGATACATCCTCTTCACTCATTGACAAGTTCTCTGAATGTTGGGGAGACTGAAAGTACTCGACCTCTTGATGGTTGGTGCTGGCCCTAAAAAGCTCCTGAACTGTGTCCTCCTGTACTTGCTGAGACTCCTCCAACAGGGCTTCATAGGGCTCCATTGTCAGCCTGTGTGAGACACAGCCTTTGATGAAGGGCTGCCGGCTCAAGGCGTCAGCGACTATGTTCTTACTGCCTGGTATGTACTTGATGTTGAAGCTGTAAGGTGACAACTTTGCTACCCATCTTTGCTCACAGGCATCAAGTTTGGGTTTGGTGAGGATATATGTTAGGGGGTTATTATCTGTCCATACTGTAAATAGGTTCCCTCTCAGCCAGTGACTAAACTTATCGCAAACTGACCACTTGAGTGCCAAAAACTCCAAACGGTGAGCCGGGTATTTGCTTTGAGCACGGGTGAGAGCTTTACTGGCAAAAGCCACTGGCCGTGCTTTTGTCTCGCCATCTTGAACTTGTGACAGTACCGCACCCAGACCATCAGTTGAGGCATCCGTTGAAAGAATAAATGGGCGATTGAAGTCAGGATGAGCAAGGATGACAGATTCCAGAAGTGCTGACTTAAGGCACTCAAACGAGTCACTGTGTTCTTGCTTCCAGTCATTGGCATGTAACTTTCGGAAAGCAGCAGCGCCACGTGCATTCCCTTTCCGTCCCTTTGGGGCAGCTGTGAGTGCAAAAAGGGGTCTGGCTATGCTGGAACAGCCTTGAATGAACTGCTGATAGTACATGACCATGCCTAAGAATGACTTGATTTTCTTTTGGGAAGGTGTTATTCCGTCCTCCATCATGAGGTCCATCACAGTCATCGCCGTTATGGCTTTGACCTTATCGGGGTCTGTTGAAACTCCCTTGCTGTCCACGACATGTCCAAGAAATTTAACACTCCTTCTTAGCAGCTGACATTTTTTAGGGGCCAACTTCAGTCCATGGGCTCTTAATCTGCCAAAGACCATTTCCAGTCTTCTCAGGGCCTCTCCCGTGCGTAGACCAGCACATCATCCAGATAACAGAGGAGTGTCAGGAAGTTCTGGTCGCCAAATATGCTCATCATGAGGCGCATAAAACTTGCTGGGCTATTGCACAGTCCTTGTGGTAGTCAGCTCAGACTGCTCACTCCGACTGGTTGTTTACATTTATCCAAAAACTTCAATAAATGTACAATTTTCAGAATAAAATATACTCAAGACACAATGCTATACAAGAATAAAACAAAAAGAAAACACATATTTGGTAAATACAGCATTTAAAAGAAAACATTGTTAAACAGAATAAGACAAAATGGCGGAGACCAACCTTTAAAACAGCGCAAAAGAAAATAGCATCAGTGGACATCACATCTGCAGCTCCCTGATCAAAGGAAAAAGAGCGCGATCAAAACCGGCACCAAGAAACACATAAAAATACAGTTAAAAGTAAATGTAAATTATTCAAGAGCAGTTTCGTGTCAACTGCATCTATTTTAAAACATATTTAAGAAACTAATACCCGTTTTTTTAACAGCTAACTAAAAATATTGGGAGACTGCAGAAAACGCGACTCACCAGCTCAGACTGCTCACTCCGACTGGTAAGGGAGGGGCAGAGACCGCATGGTGAAGGCAGGGTGTGTCCCACTAATTGCCTTCCCTGCGCAACAGGTAACCATGTGGAACTAATTGTTTTTGTAAAATAATTAGAATATTAACAAAATATTTATTTACATCATGTGTTAACTCAAAATAAAATAATTTAAAATTAAATAATCACTGAAGTTTTGAGAATGTTCATTAAAAAAAAAAATCAATTTGCTACACACGCACATTCCAGCTAACGATGTTAAGACTGTTCATAACTGCTCTGACTAGAAAGGTGTGAAGCTAAGTAATGTGTGTGTGCCCGTCCGTGTGCGCGTGCCCGCATTGCAAACCCGCTGCACAGAGAAGCGCTGTTCATGTGTGCGCGTGAACGTTTTCTGGCTATGTGAGCTGTGTGTTGCGTGCGTCCTATGAGAGCCTGTGTGAGGTGTTTGCAGTTTGTCGGCGTGTGTGTGCGGGATCTCTTATGCACGTCCATGTGTGCGCGCGCCCGTTCAGTGCGTAAATAAATACTTACCGAGGATGCGTTGTTTTTCGGTGATTTACATATGAGGAAGGGGGAGAGGGGGGGGACCAAGGAAAAGATAGAAAACAAGAGAAGAAATAGAAAACAAAAACAACAAAACAACCACAGAAAATAGCGAATGATATTCGCATTTCAGGCACCAAAAACGCGGCAGTCTCTTTCCCCCCTAGGGCGGTAGTTAATTAACTCACCTGTTCAGCTCCTATTTAAGTCCAGGTGTGCAGCGTTCATTCTCTTTCTTACCGCAGCGCCGCTTTCGTCGCCCCACCCTCCTCCCCGGCTTCCACCTGTGGGCTCCGATCGGGGGTTTTTACCCTAAAGTTTATGGAAGTTATCTCATGGAATTGTACGGAGCCTTATGCCAATCAAAGTTTGTGAATGCCAACTAAGATGTATATTAAGTATGTGAAAATAAATGTATTCTACTGCAAGAGTTTTTGTATGACTGAAACATGAGTGGGACTGAGGTGAAGAAAAAAGACTTTTCCTGAGATGGAGGTGTGGATTACTGATGATGTGATGGGATTAGCGGGTTTCTTCTGGGCAGCGCGGATGTTCTTAGCGCGGATCTGAAAGTCTTCAGCACAGCCAGGGGTGACACCCAGAAACATCAACATCACCTTCATCACGGCTCCAATGATGATGATGATGTTGTGAACAGGAAGATCTGCAGACAAAAGATTTACCAACATCAATTCAAAATATTTTGATACAAGGACTCATGAACTTGGTTGGACTTGTGTTCAAAATTTGTGAGTGTCCACAAAGGGGTGCCACAGGGCTCAGTATTAGGGCCACTTTAATTTATAATATGTACTCATGAAATAGTCCAAAATGTGTCTGAAGCCTGTGCAAATCTTTATGCTTGTCAGAAGTAAGAGCTCTTTCTCACCCTCTAGTTACCGGCGGGAACTGTCTTCAGAGTTCTAACCACACTACACCTCCCAGAAACCCCAGTGCACACTTCCTGGGTGGCGCACACCTGACTCTCATTCATTCATCTACCACAGCATACTTAAGCACTTCACTGAGTGAAGCTCATGTGAGTTAGTGTTCGTACCACTCTGCTGCCATTGCCAAACAGTGTATTTGGCCTTCCTCAGTGGTGGGTTAGGTCCAACAACACCTGTACTACCTGAAGAAACTCAAATCTCCAGGCAGTTTTTTCAACTTTGCCATCAGCAGTGTTCTGACATACAGATTTTTTTGTGTGGTTTTACAGCTGCACAAAGGCTGATCAGCAGAGACTCCAAAAGGTGGTGAAAGCAGCGGAAAAAATCATTGTGACCTCTCTCCCAGAGATGAGTAGCCTCTACACCACCTGCTGTCTAGAGCGTCCACAACATCCTGTGTGACCAGCACCATCCAAACGTTTGATTCCCCTGCAGCTTCTTTCTGACCCTGCTTACATTATGGTTCATGTGTCAGACTTGGTGCCTGTTTTAATGGTTTTAGACAACTGCAAGTAAATTACTTATTTTTTACTATTTTAATAAAAGCCTTGTTTCACCTTTGAGCTTTTTGTTTCGTGTATGTTAACCACAATTAAACAGTTCGTTGCTGATGTGATTTACTTTATAGCTTTTGCCAGGTGAAACGATCACATTTAGGTGTTTTGCAAACTGACTCAATGTTATTGGTGGGAGACGGTGTTCGCGTTTTCGATGTTCAAATACTCACTTCCCAAAATGTCGAGATAAACATCTGCATCAAATTCATCTATATCCTTAAACCAACAGGTGTATTCTCCAGCGTCTTTATCACTGATGTTTCTGATGAGCAAAGAGCAATCACTGCTCACGCTCAGCCTGGAACTTCGAGCTGAACTCGGATCAACCTTCCCTCTTTGTTGTTGTTTTGTGTCACGCAGCCAAAATGTTTGACTGTCTGAACTAGACGGCTGCATTGGGATCGGGTCCCGCCGGGTCCCATGGGACCCAACCCAAATCTCGCGGGATTGGGCGGTTTGGATTGTGCTGCGGGCGGGAGCAGGCGGCAAAAAATAAACCCCGCGGGATCAGTGCTGGCATGAATATCGGATGAATATATAATAGCGGACTACGTTAGGCTGTGCGGCTGTTGGAGTCTTACGTACTGAAGCTCCGTGAAGCACCAGGTAGAGATGCCCAATGGCCTCTGTCATCAAACCTGTTGTTGGGGGGTGTGCAACACCCCGCCCCGCCTCTTACTAAGAGCGCGCTTCAGGCCGTCTGTCTGCGCGCGCACACACGCACACTTTTAACCGAACAGGATTTGTGAAAATATATTTAATATTTAAGTTGCACATTACACAAGAGAAGAATGCATCAAAAGATGAGACTGGAGGAGGACATGAATCTCTTTAATAATATCAATACAAATACGTGTTTTTTTCCTGCGGGACGGGGGACGATACAAAATCAATGCATCTCTATTACTGTGCGGGACTAAATTCTCTGAGTTTTGCGGGTGCGGGCGGGAGTGGACATACATATTGCGGGAGCGGGCGGGAGTGTAACGCATGCGTTGCGGGAGCGGGCGGGATTGGTCAGAAATTCAGCGGGCGGGAGCGGGATGAAGAAACTAGTCCCGCGCAGGGCTCTAGTCTTAACTGCATGCGGGCTTGAAAGTGCAGTGATCGCTCTGCTCCCTGAGGCTGTAGATGGATTCTGTCAAAAGGTTCCCTTCCTTAATGACATTTCAAAAGTCAGGAGACTTCAAGGATTTGTCTTTTATAATCAAGTTGATTCAAGCTGTACATTTTTTCAGTGCAGTTTTTGGCAACAAGCTGAAAAAACCACCAGAAGGTAATTCAACAAATACTAAGAATAAGAGACTTAGTGCTGCATTTCTGTAATTACACATATATTAAATAATGTGACAGGAGGTTGTTGTGTCGTGTTATAGTATTTTAGTTAAAGCATGAGTGAGGAACTAATTAAATTGTTTGGATATTAGCGAACATAAATATTGCATTTAATTAGCTGTATTTAATGCTCAAATTTGGTTTAAATTAACTAAACTTTAAAAGGGTCTATATGATTGAAAATCTTTTGAGTTTTTTTTTGAGTATTATAATAATTATTTACAAAAGACAACCTCAAAGCTGTATTTTAATCTATCTCCTCTAAAAAACCTGCATTCTAATCACCAGCTCCTCCCAATGAGATGAAAGCGCCAGTTTGAGTGCTGTGCTGTAGAGGGCGCCATTTGACACTGAAATGGACACCTTCGGACATCGAGAAAAGGCCCTCTGGTATTCATGTTACAGAAAGGAAATACTGAATGATTTTATTTCCCCCAAGCCGCCAATATCAAAAGCCATCACTGGCCACTCCCAAATCTACTCAGATTAGCATGCCCAACTGATCCATGTCCTGCAATTTGACTTAAAATATGAGAAGGCCTTTATTCAAATGAAACCACAGATGTGTCACACGGAACAGATTTTATCTGTTACCAGGTGCACATCATAGAAATAAAAGAGGGCTTTCTTCAGGTGTGTCATCCCTATCTGAAGAAATTCTGGTGTCTGGTGCCCATCACACACATCTGTTAACATTGAAAGTAAAATAAAATAAATACATAAAATACTCTGTGTCTAAAAGATTACATATATCATAAAATCAAATTACTTATTCTAAAATCTTATAGCAGCTGAGATAAAAGATCTGCTGAACCTCTCAGTTTTGCAGTGAGATAAACCTGTCACTGCAGCTGCTTCTCTGGGAAGTCAAAGTGTTGTGCAGTGGGTGATCTGTGTTGTGGAGGATAGCCTGCATCCTGCTCTTCAGAGACCCACAGAATGAACCCCCCTCTCCCAGAACAGAAACTCAGTTCTTTATCAATTTGTCCAAGTAATTACTGCACTTGCTGTGATGTTTTTACCTCAACAGATCACACAACAAAAAAAAGCACTGGTCACAACAGACTGATAAAATATGGGTCAAATTTCATTGCAAGTGTTGACTGACCTTAGCCTTTTCAACTGAAAAGTCTGCCATGACCTTTATGCCCTAACCATGCATGCATTGATTTTGTTTTTTCAGCTTGTTTCCAGAACATGCAAACCCCACACAAAAATGTCTCGTGGGTTTGAACAAGGCACTTCTTGACGGGATCTAAGAGTGCTAACCACTTCACCACCTTGCTGTCCCATACTTGAACCAGGGCTTTAAAAAAAACATTTTCCAAAAGTAATTAAGTGCAGCAAAATAGCATCATAGAGTGAAGGCAGCACTTGAATATTCCTGAGACCGTGGTCATATGAGTCAAATATGTGGCCTATGTGTGTCAAATATGTAAATACCCGTATGTACCCACACTGAAAGAAATAACTAATAAGATTTACTAAAGAAAATCCTCGTAACAATTTGCATATATATATATATATATATATATATATATATATATATATATATATATATATATATATATGCAAATTGTTACGAGGATTTTCTTTAGTAAATCTTATTAGTTATTTATATAACTATATATGCGCACATGGCCAGCGCCTTCTTTTATATTCTTCTATATATATATATATATATATATATATATATATATATATATATATACTCCTGCTAACTTGAGGAAGTAAGCTAGCAGTTACCCTGACATTCAGCGAATAAAACCACGAACGACTCAAATACATCCAAAATTTAGCGATATAGATTTCTCCTGCTTCTGACAAAACATTAACAAAAGTAAAACTGTTTTATTGTATTTAAAATACTTACGGTAATTGTGCAACAACGCGACGGCGGCAGAGGCCTTCAAGCTCTGCTTCTCCGTTCATTCCTCTGCTCCTTCCGCTTGAAAAAAAGAGGGAAAAGAAGGCGCTGGCCGTGTGCGCATGCGCGCAGATCATTGCACAAGTTTTTCTAGTAAAACTTACAAAATATTAATGAATGCTGCCAAAGTAATTACAAAAATTTGAAAGGTAGTTCTTACTTATAAACAGATAGTTTGTCATTACTCATAAAAAATATGTAAAATGTAAATTCTTTACTCAAATAATCTTTGTATTAGCAAAATATTCAAATTATTTTGTAAATATTACAAGGAATAAATACGTATATATTACTGGAGCAAAAAGTTAGTTTTTTCAGTGTAGATATCTCATTTATATTACAACAACAGTTTGCGTTTTTTTAAGCTGCTGATCAGTTAGAGCAGGGGTCGGGAACCTATGGCTCGCGAGCCACATATGGCTCTTTTGATGGTCACGTATGGCTCGCAGACAAATCTTTATTTATACCATTTTTTTTTCATTAGACCAGTCATTCTCGTGCGCGATGCGATGCCAGAGGCGCGCAGTAGTAGCGGTGCTTGGAGAGAAAAATCTGCCCCAGCACTCAGTTTACTATTATCTACTATTTCACAGAGTTTATACCAGCAGGAAACCTATTAATTGCCGTGCCTAAACCTGCGCGCTCCCGTCTCTGAGAAAGAGCGCGCAGATGCCGGGACGGGATGTGAGGAAGAAAGCAGAGGGTGGGGGTGCCCCCCACCCTCTGCTTTCTTCCTCACAGGCAGCAGGTGAATCGCACAGGGATTGTAATAACGTAAAACCCGCTGCCCGTCACTCACTGCAGTGTGTGAGTGTGTGTTTGTCTCCACGTCTGCATGTGAGTCTTTGTCACATCTACAGAACATTCAGACCTACGATCACGTTTAAAGTCTCAACGCCTGCATGAAGCAGAAACTCACCACATATCAACCAGACTAGACCATCAGCAAAACCACCACGAGAAATACTCATCATTTATTAGCAACAGCATAACCATGTTATTAAAAAGAATCCACAGACTTATTGTACTTTAAAAATGTTGAAATTACATCAAATGCTCACATTCACATCTATTTTTAGTTTTAAACATATTGTCGCGGACTGAGTTGGGTCCGCTGTTGAGCCGCGTTAAAAGTTCTGGAGTTCATTGAACGCATCAAGCAGAGATCTGATTGGCTCTCAGTTCTGTCACTCAGCCTGTTGTTAGGTAGTTTGGACCAATGGGGTTCAGCTATGGGCCGAATAAGGGAAATGGGAGGACTGGAGCGGGAGCATGGAATATAAAGTTGGGAGAAGCGCTCTCGTCTCAGCGTGAGAGATTGAGGAGTTACTTTATTAATTTTACGGCGTTTGTTGCGGTCTGCAGTAACCAGAATAAAGAACCTTAAAAGAGGTTAAGTCTCTGTGCCTCAGTGTGGGACAGGGACGCTACATTATTGTATGGCTCTTTCGAAATTACATTTATAAATATGTGGCGTTTATGGCTCTCTCGGCCAAAAAGGTTCCCGACCCCTGAGTTAGAGGGTCCACAAATTGAATTTAGCTTAGGGCCCCCAGAAGACCAGACCTGGATGTACTGATGATTACGTTGATTTAACCAAAAGGAGATGTGGAGAGATCTGTTCTTTTTTTTGTTGTTGAGTTTTTTTATTTGTTGTTTTCTGCAGATGTCTGAAGTGTCAGTTGTGTTGTTGTGTGAGTCTCTGCTAATCCAGTTTCTTCAGATTTGTTGTTTCACTGTGTTGTGACTCAGTGATCTGTGGCTTGTTGGTTGTTCTGCTGCTCTTTGCTCCATGAAAGACTGATGTATGATCTGCTAGAAAGACCAGCATTAGGTGGTCTGCAGGTGAATTATGGGTTATACAGGTTTAGGGGGGCTGTGAGCTCTCTAGGTTCTACTTGATCACTTGCTGTGAGGCTTTAGAAGAAGTTTTCACCTTTGATGGTTGGAAAGAAGATGACAGACAAAACTCATGAGAAGAGTTCTGGAATAAAGAAGTTTTTCAAAAGATCTGTGAACAGTGATGTTTTCATGAGATGTTCTCTCAAGACAATCCTTTTAACTTTAAATGTTTTGTGATTCTTGTTCTGTCAGTCTTTTGACTTTGTCAGCCTTGTTTGATTCTTTAAAGTCCATGTTTGCTGAGAAACTTCAAAGAACTGTCACCTTTTTACTGTAAAATTACTTTTTGACTCTTTATGTTCTCCTTAGAATGAAGAAAAACTTCTTGGAAACCTTCTGAATTAAAGATATCTTTCTAAAGAAAGAGGAAGTAAAATGTCCTTGAGGAGAACTAAAAACCTTGTGTTTCTTTCAGTTTTTATCTTTATTTATCACTCAAGAGGAAATGAAACCACGAACTGAACATTTCTAACAGATCAGCGTCTCACAAAGATAGAATGACTAAAAGTAGAATTAAGGAGAAATAATAAATTTATATTAAAATGTTTTATTGACTTAATATCACTTTTTAAATTGCCTAAAAAGCCAAACTTTTTGGTCAGTTATAAAAATGTTAATATTCATTTGTTTTATTATGTCATACAATTACCTTAAAAACAAAGCTTTGCAGAAATAATTATTTTCATTTCTTTCCTCAGTGATTTTGTTAGTGTCTGTTGTGTTAAAGGTTCAACTTTTCTCTGAGTTTGTTCTTTTCTCTCCTGCAGACATCAGTGGACCAACTAAACATCTCTATCAAAGAGTTGGAGATGACGTCCTTTTACCTTGTAGAACTAAATCCTCATCTTCCTCATGTTCTGATGTTAACTGGCTGTACCAGAAAGATCCAAATGCAGCATCAATAACAGAAGTAAACAATGGAAATGTTGTCCAGAGTTCAGCTAGAGCTTCCAGGTTGAGTGTGAGCAGTGACTGCTCTCTGCTCATCACAAACATCACTGATGAAGATGCTGGTCACTATGTCTGTCAGCTCAGGAACAAGAATGAGTTTGACGTGTATCTTAATACTTTGAGCAGTGAGTATTCTGACTTGAATAATTCTGAGATACATGAATGTTAACATTCTGATCTGATCCAAAAAAAGCTAAAATCCTGAAGAGACTCTGACATTTGGAGTTTTTAATCTAAATTCTCTAATCTCAAGATTCTATAATAGATGACAAATTAATCCTTTATGCTCAGACTCAAAAATCTGTCTTTATCTCAGATGACGGGAGATTTATTTCACAAATCCAGAGCTTCTGTGCTTTTCTAACAGAGAAATATAGGAGTTAGACCAGACAGACCCGGAGAATCAGGACTAGAAAGACAAAGAAAGAGACGACAACAGAGCAGTTTCAGCTTCATGCAGAGAACATTTCTTTGGGTTCATTTTATATAGTTTTTATAATATTTCTATAATATTATTTGTTGAAAGTTATCGTCAGAAAATGACGAGCAGTGACTCCATCATCGTCTGACTTTGTTTACTCTGAAACACAAAAATCAAGAATATTTCTGCTGTTGAAACAAATGAAAACATTTTCTCTGAATAGTTTCTAAAATAGTAAAATCTGTATTTCTTTGGAACATGGTGTGCAGGTAAATGTAGTCACTGTCAGGACAAAAGGTTTTCTGTAAAAACGTCTAACAGAGAAACTTTTCTGTTTTTGTTTTCCTTCAGTTTCTAAAGATCCACCAGAAGTTCATCCAAGAGGAAATGGAAGTGTCACATTACAGTGTTCACTGAATAGACATGATAAAACAATTCCCTGTAAACAGAACAGCATCATCTGGGTGGATGAGACAGGATCTCACCTGTCTGGTGAAGGTGTTGGGTTTGAGTTTAGAGGACAAACAAACTGTGATTCTGTTCTGACTCTGAAACATCAGAATGGAAACAACAAAAGATTCACCTGCAAGTTTGTTGAAGACGATGAAGTGAAGATAAATGCTGTCTATGTTCTGGGGCCTCATTTATAAACGTTTTGTACGCAAAAAAAAAAAAGGCGTACGCCACTCTCTACGCAATCGTTGAGATTTATAAAAAGCAAACTTGACGGGAAAATGTGCGGTCCTTCACGCAAGCTCTGACCCAGGCGTACGCACAAAAACGGGTGAAATGAGAAACGGCGACACCGTCGGCAGATGGAAGAAACACATGAAAGTGAAAATGACAATACTGCCTCTCATAAATAACATGAAGACATCACAAAGGAAGTCTCACAATTAACAGCTACACGAACACCCGTTTGATCGATCAGCAGTGAAACAAACAAAAAAAATCAAACGAAAATTACAACAGAAATTCAAATGAACATATATTTACAAAAAGAAAAGTGAAATATGTTCTGCAATATTGGCATGTTGTGCAATTCATCCTCATAAATAATATAGTTAACAGAACGAAATAATGTACAAAACTGATATTCTCGTCAATGTGTCCATCAGGAGCAGATATAGTCAAAGTCAAAGTCAAAGTCAGCTTTATTGTCAAATATGCTGCATCCGTAAGACATACAGCACAGATGAAATTGCTTTCCTCTCACCCCACAGTGCAAGCAGCATATAAAATAATAAACAAACAACTTAAAAAATATTTTTTTAAAAACAATAAATCCTTGAAACCCAAAAAGATTAAGCCAAAAGAAAAGCCAAAAACACTGAAGGTAGGGGAGAGAGGAGCCGCTGCGTGTGCACGCGCCGCCAGATGCGTGCAAATCAGACAGACAGACGTATTAATTGTCCACTGGGGAAAGTTGTTTTCATAGTAAAACTATGAATTATGGTATTCATGCATATGCCTTTAGTTTGTTTTATTTTTGATAAAGCAATGTATGGCGTATGTCTCAACCATTCAGAAAGCAACAAGAAATTACATTTGCGCTGAACAATTTCCCATTTCCACGTCGATTATTACAGACATCTGTAGCTTGTCAGATGCAATTAAATGGATGGAAATAAAATGCCCCATCACTATGCGTAATGACGCACAATGGCTGATCTTGGATCTTAGAAGATGTGGCAAATGGAAGAATTCGGAGTGAACTCATCTTTAGACAGCAAGAAGACTTGCTGGCAAACGAGGACGAGTGGCTTATGAGGCGGGTCCCACTTCCTCGAGCCGTCCTGTTGGAGCTTTTGGGGGTGTGTCACCCGGTACATCTGGCACGTCATGTCCCCCTCCGCCACCACTCCACTTAAAAGGGATTCCCCAAAAATTGCCGCCACTCTCACATCAAGAGGGGTCAGCCCCCCCCCCCGTGGCAGACACACTCTGGCGATGCAGCGCCAGACGTTTTTTTGCCTCGACTTTGATGTCCAACAAGCCACTCACGTGCCTTTTTGGCATTCGTAATGCCCACACTGTGCCCTCCAAACAACACTTTTCTCCTCTTTTCCACCTCGCCGACGATAACTTCTAATTCACATTGAGTGAAGTTCCATTTTTTTTATTTTCTCTCGGTGTTTGCCATGGTTTCGCAATCAATGAATCTTCATTTGTGGGCGTGTCACTGACTATTCATGGGCAACTATGGGCGTGTCATGAAGCCGCAAAAGCTGCGCAGCATTTAGAATTGATTGTGATTTATTAAGGGAAAGATGCGTAGTATGTGCGTGCGCACGGTTTTATAAATCCGAATATTTCTGCGCGTACGCACGTCCTATGTTTCATCCGTATGCCACTTCTGACACAAATCCTACGCAGTTTTATAAATGAGGCCCCTGGACTTTTCAGGTAAAAAAATTTTAAATTATTTGTATCCACAAAGAAAGTTTTGAATGTATAATCCATACTCAGATATTTAGTTGATGTTGGTAAATCTTTTGTCTGCAGTTCTTTCTGGTCACAACATCATCATCATCGTTGGACCCATGATGATCTATAAGGCCTTTCATGGACTGGCCCTGTCCTATAGTAAGGATCTCATTGTCCCTTACCATCCAATCAGAACACTTCGCTCGCAAAATGCAGGACTGCTTGTGGTTCCTAGAAAGAGTAAAAGTATGGTTGGAGGTAGAGCGTTCAGCCACCAAGCCCCTGTTTTATAGAATAAGCTCCCAGCTCATATAAGAGAGCACGGACAGGCGATTTACCAGAACTCTTAGAGAAGAAATTAACTTATCTAACTCTACAACTACATATTTAAAGTCCAGCAGATGAGCTTCATCCAGCTGTGGTTGACAGGAACCACAGCCAGGTGTAGGAGCAGGAGCAGAGACGAGGTACACAGTCAGGAACAGGAGCGAGGATAGGCCAACTGGAGTCTGGAAGCACTCCCACTCCCCAGGAGGGGAGAGGGAAAGAGGGACAATACATGAATCGCACTGCACCAAACAGAGGCATGGAGAACTAAATGATGAATAATGATCAAAAATAGAGAAGAGAGGAAGTGTAGAGGTAGATGAGAATAGAGGACAGAACCCCAGTGCACCATAGTTACCCCAGCTTCAACTTCTAGCAGCCTTTGAAAACAAATAGTTCTTGTTATTAAGTTTAATTCAAACACATTAACATTAAGTTAAATAATCTCTGAATGCTACTCTCATCCAAACCCATCTACAGGTGGCAGTGGTCAGAAATGTAGATGAAGTCAGTTGTGTACAGGCTAAAGAGAAAGGGTGAAAGGACTGCCCTGTGGAGCTCCTGTGCTGCAAACAGCCTCATCAGACACACATTCATGGAGCCTCACAGACTGAGGTTTGTCAGTCAGAGAGTCAATGATCCTTGCAGAGCTCCCCAACTGCTGCAGTTAGAGGGGGATCAGTACGGCAGATAGATGATGGCGTCATCCAATCCAGTTATGGATCTGTAAGCAAACTGCAGAGGGTCAAACATTTAGTTAGGTATTGGCCAGAGGGGGTGCAGGATGAGTCTCTCCAACGCTTTCATCAGGGGAAACATCAGGGCCACAGGCCTGTAGTGGTTGAGTTCCCTGGGATGTGGAATCTTTGAAACAGGAAGTCTTCCACAGTACAGGAGCCCTCTCCAGCTTCAGGCTCAGGTGGTAGATGTAGCATATGTAACATAAAAAATAGAGAAACAGCTATGGAGTGGAGCTATTAGTGCCTTGACAACATCAAGGGGTAACAAGGCTCCACTGTGTGTCATGTTGTGTGTCAAACCTCTGCCTCATACATTAACACTGCATTTTGTTAACACACATTTTCTTTTTATCGTTATTAGTACTTTTTTTTTCAAATCTCTTGCTGTTACCTGAACATAACATGTAACTTCCTCAAAGAAACACTCACGCTAAACTAATTCTAATAGAAACTCTAAAACAGACCATTAAAGGAAAACAATTGGACTTCCAGTTTGGGTGGACGCTGGCATGATTGTTGCCGCTGCTCACCGGTAACTCTTCGTCATCTAACTTTACTTTTCTGTATTTTCGGACTGCAAGTTTTGAGGCAAGATATCACGTCTGTTAAAGTAACCCTTGGATTGTGTTGTCGTGCCCAGAAAAACAAAATAACAAACCTAATTCAAGTCCTCACTGCCTCGGCCTCCTAGCCCCCTCGGAGCCTCCCGTCTGACATTTTAGCGTCTGGCCTCCTACAACCACCAGATATGTGGTGAAGGAATATATATTTGTTGTCTTCATTTTATTATGTTTTTCCATCTTACTTTTTATTACATTGAAGTTTAGTATTATTGCTTAAGTGTGTGTTTTGACTTTATTTGAACTCTGAAGATACATCTTGACCTCACATTCTTAAGAGTGGCCTACTGATTCCAGCTGTCAGCTTTTCCTCTTCAGGTTACCGGGAGCCTTTAATCTTCTGGTGCTATTTAGAAAACTAAGCAGTAATTTAGACACGAACCATCAATCTAACCATCTGTGGGACGGATTCAATCTATGAGAGACTCTCCAGGTGTCTGGTTCCAAGTGAAGAACAAAAGGCTGAACTTTGACCCTCTTGGAGTTCCTGCCGTCAATCTGATTTGTGGTGGACCGGATGGGATTTATCTTATCTTAACACCATGTGTCACTTTGAAATCATCCCGAGGAGACAGACAGACTGAATCCGGGGGGCTGCTACCTTCAACTATTGGCTGATGAACGAAGGTGGATCATCTGTCAGCCAATCTGAGTGTTCCGGGGTGGAGATTCGGCCACCGTGATGCGTGAAGGAGGAGGAAGCCCAAATCGCAGTTAAAAGTCTTTGCGGAGCACAAATTTAATGTTGTCTCTTGTGGCCTTCATTTAAAGCGTATGTAGTTTCTTACATGTTGTAGGCCTTTTAAAATGAGGACCCATATCTTTTTAAATTCTGTTTAGAACTATTGTTAGGGCAATAAATTTCGTGTATTTTAATTTGAAAGGATCCTGGTTTCATTCTCCCGACTGTTTGAGTACCCATGGAGAAACTGTAAAGCGACAGATTTTTTTCCTACAGTGGTCAGCCAACCTGCTTATCTGGTCAGCTCTCGCCTGGATTCTCCTCTGGCTCTCCCATCATCCAGTTGCTAGGATTATCCGGTATTCCTCATTTGAACTCCTTCGGCTTCGCCTCCACATCCCCGCTCCCCCGCGTCGGAGATACATTCACCGTGCTTTTCGTCAGCCCTTCAACAAGGATTCATCTAAACCCGTCTGCTCCGGACGCAGTGTTGACCACAGCGTTCTAGCCAACCTGGTTAGACTGGCAGCCACGGTTGGTCCCGCTGCTCATCGCAGCACTGCTACTTTCAACTTCGGTCTCATCAACATCCGCTCACTTTCGAGCACGAGTCAGCTGATGCAGGACTTAATTTCTGACCGTAAGTTTGACTTTCTCTGTTTAACGGAAACCTGGCAGCACCCAAACGACTTTTCACAACTCAACGATTCCACCCCTCCCGGCTTTGTTTACATCTGCAAACCATGTTGAACCAGTTGTGGGGGAGGTCTCGCGATATTACATCACGAGAAGTGAAAAGTCCTGCCAATTGAGATCCCCTCCTTCAGCTCCATGGAATGCATTGCCTGCATGCTTCCTGGCCCCACCCCAACTGCTATGGCTGTTTCTGGATGAAATTGGAACTCTTCTCTCCCATCTATCATCCTCACCCAATGTCATAATGATGGGTGATTTTAATGTTCACTTTAACAACACCCTTCTTCCTATCACCAGAGACTTCAGCTCATGTTTGGACAGCCTTAATTTCACACAGCACGTCAGTTCTCCTACTCACTCTAAAGGACATATCTTAGATTTAGTTTGCTGCTCTGGATTAACCCCCACTAACTGCTCTGCTGATGAAATTCTTGTAACTGATCAGTTTCTTGTGTCATTTAACATCTCCATCGCTGTATCTGTCACTAAACCCTCCCGTCTCATCTCTTTTTTCGTGATCTTAAAAACATCAATATTAATGCACTTTCCTCACTCATACGTGATATTCCGATCCTTAACACATCAAACCCTGATGAACTTGTCTCCTCTTACAACAACATTCTCTCTGATTCTCTCAACCATCTTGTTCCTGTCAAAACTCGCCCTGTCTCCTTCTCCAAATCTGCTCCCTGGTTCACCCCTGAGCTCCGTCACATGAAAGCCAAATGTTGCCTGCTAGAGTGACTGTATAAAAGAACTGGCTAAACTGTTCACAAAGAAATCTATACTTCACATATCACTCAGTATAAAGACCTGGTTTCTACCACAAAAACAAACTATTTTTTTGAAGTCATCTCCACAAACAAAGGCAACTCCAAAACTCTCTTTTCCCTGATTAACACTATTTTCAACCCGCCTGACTCTCTCCCTCCCCATTTCTTTTCCACTGAAACCTGTAACTCCCTCATGTCATTTTTTGACCAGAAAATTCATGTCATCCATCAACAGCTTAGCTCTTCTCTCCTCCCTCCCATCTCTGACTCTTTCCCCCTCAATCATAAGTTTTCCTTCTATCAACTACCTGACCACGAGGAAATTTCCTCTCTCACCATTAAATCCAAACCTACCACCTGTTCTCTCGATCCCCTCCCAACATCCTTAGTTATAGCCTGCCTCCCATCTCTCCTTCCGCTCATTGCTGCCATTATTCACTCCTCACTCTCATCTGGTACTGTCCCATCACTTTTTAAAACGGCAGCTTTTAAACCCATCCTGAAAAAACCTGGTTCAGATCCTAAATTATTCAATAAGTTATTATTCAATAATAGGCTCAGTCATGGCGCCCCCCGAGGCGGACGTGTTTGCTCGCGCTGCTCCAGAATGCCAGCTTTTTGTTATTTCTTGCGTATTTATTGTGTTTACTGCACTGCACAGATGCCATGCAGGACTGGCATACAACAGGCAGACACTGCTTAACATTGCAGACCTGCATCATTTTGGATTTAATGGATTTATACCTCCGGACCTGCACTTCATTGTGCGCCCTAATGACCACCGTCGCCACAGCCATCGGGATGCCCCCGGCGCGCTGGCCTCCTGCGAACCAACTGACCCGAGGAGAGTGCTTCAGATATGGTGCCGTAAGAAAGGGAAGAGGGGGGCCTCCACGCTCGGCTAAAAGCCCGTGCAACTTGACCACCGCTACCCAGCCTCCTGCTAGCCAACGTGCGGTCTCTGGACAACAAACTAGACGAACTAAGAGCCAGGACGATGACACAGCAGGAAATAAGAGAGTGCTGCGCTCTGATTTTCACCGAAACGTGGCTCTCCGAAAACGTCCCAGATTCCGCTCTGCAGCTACAGACAGACTCCATTCATCGGGGAGACCGGACAGCAGCCTCCGGTAAAACGAAGGGGGGCGGGATGTGTGTGTTTATCAACAACACATGGTGTGGGGATGTACGGACTGTCCACCAGCACTGTTCATCTGATGTAGAGTTTTTGTTGCTAAAGTGCCATCCCTACTACCTGCCATGGGAGTTTACAGCCATGTTTTTAGCTTAGCTTTAGCTTTTAGCTTTGTTTTTAGCTGTTTACATTCCCCCGCGAGCCAACTCTGTAGCGGCTCTCTGCCAGCTCCATGACGTCATCAGCGCACTAGAGACGGCTCACCCTGATGCTGTTTTTATTGCTGCGGGCGATTTCAATCAGTGCAATCTCCGGACCGTATTTCCCAGATATTACCAGCATGTAGACATTCCCACTCGTGAAGAGAACATCTTGGATCACGTTTACACCAACATAAAGGGTGCATACAGGGCCACCCCCACTTTGGACACTCTGACCACAGCTCTTTGTTTCTGTACCCAGCCTCAAACAATCTAATCCAGTCACCAAACAGGTTCAGCTCTGGACCCCTGAGACTAAGAGCAAATTGCAGAACTGTTTCATGACAACAGACTGGGATGTGTTCAAAGCTGCAGCCACTTTGGGGGATTCTTCTGTCAGCATACAGGATTGTGCTGACTATGTGACTGGATACATCAGCACTTGTGTGGAGAACATTGTGCCCACCATCCAAGTCAGGAAGTTTCCTAACCAGAAGCCCTGGATAAACGGCCATGTACGTCACATGCTGCGTGCTCGCTCCTCTGCATTTACATCTGGCAATGAGGCTGCGAAGTACGGCCTGAGGAAGCCCATCACAGCAGCAAAGAGGCAGCACAGAGAGAAGCTGGATGGCTTCTATTCTACTGCTGACTCAGGCCGCATGTGGAGGGGCCTACAGCACATCACAGACTACAGAAGCAGCACCAGCACCATCAGTGCTGCAGACAGCCTGCCCAACGAGCTCAATGCCTTCTACACCCGCTTTGAGACGTCCACCCCCCACACGGAGGGACCGTTATACTCTCGGACCATTACACCCCCCTCACCCCCACCAGTCGTCTCATCCGCCCAGGTAAACATCGCTCTGAGGAGGATCAACACCCGCAAGGCGACCGGTCCGGACAACATTCCTGGACGAGCCCTCAGAGCATGTGCTAACAAGCTGACAGACGTTCTCACCTCCATATTCAACCTCTCCGTCAGCCAGAGAGTCGTCCCCTCCTGCTTCAAGACCACAACCATTGTTCCCCTCCCCGAGAAGAGCCCTCCCACCTGCCTGAATGACTACAGACCAGTAGCACTCACTCCGATCATTATGAAGTGCTTTGAGAGAGTGATGCTGACCCACATTCAGAGCAGCATCCCAGACACACTTGACCCCCTGCAGTACGCATACCGGCCCAACAGGTCCACCTCGGACGCCATTGCTGCAGCACTACACACCTCCCTCTCACACCTGGAGAATAAAGACTCCTACATCAGGATGCTCTTTATTGACTACAGTTCTGCATTCAACACGATTGTTCCCCACAAACTCGCCCACAAACTGTTCTCCCTTGGAATACACCCCATCATCTGTGACTGGCTCCTGGACTTTCTGACTGGCAGGCCTCAGTCTGTCAAAATAGGCAACAGGAATTCGGCCAGCATCATCACGAACATTGGCACACCACAGGGCTGTGTTCTCAGCCCCATCCCCTACACCATGTTCACCCACGACTGTGCGGCCTCTCATAAGGACAATATCATCCTGAAGTTCGCTGATGACACCGCTGTGATAGGATGCATCACTGGCGGGGACGAAGCAGCCTACAGGAGGGAGGTGGCAAGTCTGGTGACATGGTGTGAGGACAACAACCTCACCCTCAACACAGACAAGACAAAGGAGATGATAGTGGACATGAGGAAGGAGAGAAGGAACCCTCATCAGCCGCTTCTTATCCGGGGTCTGGAAGTGGAGAGGGTGAGCAGCTTCAAATATCTGGGGGTCCACCTCAGCCAGGACCTCACCCGGACACTAAACACATCACAGCTGGTGAAGAAAGCTCATCAGCGGCTGTACTTTCTGAGGAGGCTGAGGAGGTTTGGCATGTCCCCAAAGATCCTCAGTAACTTCTACAGCTGCATGGTTGAGTCCATTCTGACCAGCTGTATCACAGTGTGGTACGGCAGCTCTACCGCCATGGACCGCAAACGCCTGCAGAGAGTAGTGAAGACTGCGTCCAAGATCATCAGGACTCCTCTTCCTTCGCTGCAGAGCATATACAAACGCAGGGTCTGCAGGAGAGCTGCCTCCATCGTCAAGGACCCCACCGACCCGCAATGAGGACTGTTCACTCTCCTCCCCTCAGGACGGAGGTACAGGAGTGTAAAGTGTAGGACCTCCAGACTCAAAAAACTCTTTCTTCCCCTCTGCCATCAGACTCCTTAACAGCTGACAGGAGTCTGAAACAACAAACTGCACCTTTGCACATCCTCACTGTCCGCTACTGTTATTGTCACTTTTGCACTTTAGAATTGCCACTCGACATCTTGTGTTTTTGTGTGTATGTTGTGTGTGAATTGTTTCAGTTTCCTCTCCTTTTGGCATTCGGAGCAGGCAGCAAAGAAAGAATTTCATTGTACAGGGAAACCTGTTTCTTTACTGTGCATATGATAATAAACCCTTTGAATCTTGAATCTTGGAATCTTTAAATGATCTCCGTCCAATTTCCAATTTTCCCTTCATTTCCAAAATTCTAGAGAAAATAGTTGCCTCTCAACTTTGTGATCATCTGAAACACAATAACCTTATGGAACCTTTTCAGTCTGGTTTCCGCCCCTCTCACAGCACTGAAACTGCTCTGCTCAAGATCACCAATGATCTTCTCATTGCAGCTGACTCTGGCCTCCTCACTATCCTTGACCTGAGTGCAGCCTTTGACACCATTTCTCATTCCATCCTCCTCCAAAGGCTCTCCTCCCTTGGTATCACCTCCACCTCCCCCCGCTGGTTTCAATCCTACCTCTCTGACCGCACCCAATTCATTCATCTTAAATCATTTAAATCTCAGCCTTCTTCTGTCTCTTCTGGTGTCCCCCAAGGTTCTGTCCTTGGTCCTCTTCTTTTCATTACTTATCTTCTTCCCCTTGGCAATATCTTCCGTAAATTTAATGTTAATTTTCACTGTTTTGCGGATGACACCCAGCTCCATGTATCAAGCAAACCTGATTCCTCTCTTCCATTCTCCTCCCTCCACTCCTGTCTATCTGAAATCAAAAAATGGTTCACGTTGAACCTTCTCAAACTCAACAGTGATATAACCGAGCTACTTCTCGTCGGTTCCAAATCCACCCTCTCCAAAGCCATAAGTCTAACTCTTTCCATTGATTCATCTTCTGTCTCCCCCTCCCCTCAGGTAAAGAGTCTGGGTGTCATCCTAGATAGCGCCTTATCTTTTCAGTCACACATCAATAACATTGCTCGGTCAGCCCATTTCCATCTACGTAACATTAATCATCTACGCCCCTCCCTCACTGTCCACTATGCTTCTATCCTGGTTCACAGTATGGTCACTTCCCTTCTAGACTACTGTAATTCCCTCCTCTTTGGTCTCCCCCAAAAAACACTCAATAAGCTCCAACTGGTCCAGAACGACGCGAGGTCCTGCACATCTGCACGCTGTTCGATAGACTGGATCTCAGTAACTGTGGCTGTTATTCCTATAATTTGTCTTAAATCTCCCAGACATGGAACATGACCTTGCATAACTGTACATAATTGCTGAAGAAAGTTACGTCCACCATTCGACACACGTGGTAAACGTTCAGCCAGCGTTGACACATCCTTAAGCGGGAGGGGCTGGTAAATGGGTAAACCAGCTCCCGTCGCTATCATAGGCAACATGTGAGTTGTGTCTCCTACTTTCTTACCTTTTCGGGGTCTTAAATTATATTGCAGTCTACTTACCTGCGTCAAATCCTGGTTGGTGGACAGGACATGTGGTCAATGTGGATGGTCTTCATCCTCATCTTCCTCCTCCTCATCCCCACTTACCCATGGCCCAGAGAGGGGGTCTGGATGAGGATCCAGGAGGTCTCGGGTTATAGCTGCTTATAGCTGGTCTCAAAGGTTCTCCACCATTCAAAAGGGATGCATCCTGTTGCTCTGTATTTGGTAACCTCTACCTTCATCTCCTCCAAAATAGAAGACTTATTTAGCACCGGCATCTGAAGGACTTCACCAACCAGTTCAGTCATTACAGACAGTCGGGTGATGCCGTTTGAAGTGTATTAGCAGATTAGATGTGTTACCGAGGCATACGCGATCTCCATGAAACAATGTCGACACACAGGGTTCGACTTATCCAACTGTCTTTTCCCTTTATTGATGCTGAAAACAGATTCAAAGTGTTCCCACACTGGAGAGCATCAGCATTGGTCTTAACTGTCCGTCACCTTATAGCAGGGGTGTCAAACTCATTTTGGTTCGGGGGCCACATTCAACCCATCTGATCTCAAGTGGGCCGGACCAGTAGTATAAAGGCAAAATAACAGCTTTGTTTTAGTTTTTTTTACTCATTTGGAAAACATGCATCAACCAACATGGTAGCCTTATCATTTCTTCTTACACATTTATTCACAGAGTCCAATGGATCTTAAATAAAATTAATTTTACTTTAAAAAATATTGTTTTTTTTTCTTCAATTTTATACAGATGGAATATTTTATATCTGACACTGAAGCAATCCTGATAGTAAATTCAAGAGGGGCTACAGAAAAAAATGAAACATCTGCCTAAAATGTAAACGTCCAAACGATGACAAAATTACACTAAATTAAACTTGCAAACATTTGTGAACACAAGAGTTTGGAGTTAACCTCCTTTCTCTCCTGAAACTTCACCAGACTGTTAATATCAGGGTTCAGATCCTGTGCAGGAACACATTTACTGTCATTCAAGTGAGCAAAATACAATGAAATGTCCATTATTATCATTCATTATTTTAAGAATCTTTTCCCGGTTGCTGCCTTAATTTTGTGGCAACACCTGCCATCTTCCTGACCTTTTATGGAGCGCCATCAGTGACCAAAATTACTTTATGTGACCAGTTCACTCCAACATCGTCCAGCACAGTAACTAGAGAGCTGATTGTCATCCGCTGTTGTTGTGTAAATCAACTCCAGAAACTCCACTGTGACGGTCTCTTTAACACCTCTAATAAATATTCACAGCTGTACATATCTGTGATGTTGGTGTTTTCATCAATAGTGACTGAAAATACAATGAATGACTGGATTCCTTTATATGGCTGCCCATGTTTCCTCAGAGATGTTGTGTCTGGAGTCGTAATTATTGACGGACTCATGTTTAAGGTCGACTGCTTTTTGGGAACAAGACCTCTGCAGCCTTCAGCATTTTTCCATAAGTTCACCATCAGAAAATGGATTGGGTGTTTGCTTCAACTTGTTTGCAATAAGATAGCTAGCTTTCACTGCTCTATCACTGACGTCACGTCTGCAGTAAATCCAGATGGTTATTTATCGGTCCAGCTAATAGTTGCTAAAAGTTTTTTTTCTTAACTGCAAATGGTTAAACTTTTCCTTATGGTGAGTCTCATAGTGGAGCTGAATATTATATTCTTTCAGCACTGCAACCTGTTGATGACATACCAAGCATGCAGGTTTGCATTCAGCTCTGTGAACAAATAAAACGCTTTCCATTTTCCTGGAAAGCTCAGGACTTCACTACAACCTTTATTTTTCTTTTTGACAACATCTTGGTCATTAGGATGTCCCTATACTGATCATTCTAAAAGCAACGAAACAGCAGGTGAGGATCACAGGGAACCAAACTACTGCCTACCCAGACACAGAGCTGTTAGGTTTCATTTTTGGCACATACAGAGTTGTGTTGTTTCACCTGATTAGCTTTCCTTCGCTCCCCCTAGTGGCGGAATTGCGCATTTCGGTTATTTCTTTAAAAAACCATAACTCACCACAGGAATGGACTAGAAACGTGCTTTCTTTTTTAAACAATCTTGTGATTTTTGCTCTTCGTGTGTGGGCCGGACTAAACCACCTGTCGGGCCAGATACAGCCCGCGGGCCGTATGTTTGACACCCCTGCTAGATGCTTTATTTGATTCTGTCTGACAGTCTCCACTGCAATGCAGGATCTCTGTTTTCACACACGCTGAAGTAAACACTTCTTTCACCTCTAATTTCTATGACCTGATTCTTTTTTGTACACATGCACTCTTATCCCTTATGTCAATGTTTTACTGTGAAGTACAGCCAAACCATATCTTGCTTCACCTTCTACATTTTGACCAATGGTCTGCACAACCTCATGGGCCATGGCCTCAACCATAAGCCCATCCACAACCACTAGAGAGGTAAAATCTCCAAACTACTGTATTTTCTGTTCTATGAAACACCTTTTTCTTTTTCAGAAAATGATAGTCAGCCATATAATCCATGATACCACAAACATGGATTAATTCTGGTTGTGGTTACTGATGATGAAGCGATTTTTGAGCGGTCCAAGCTGCTCTGTCAAAATGTCAGTCTGTTATTTTATGTGTTGTGAACAAGGACGGCAGGGATGGGGTTAGGTAAGACTTTTAAGTGCGCCTTATGGTCGTAAAAATATGGTAAACTGGTGATGGTGGAGTGTGATGAGTCCAGCATGTGTTTTGTGAGTTTCTTCATCTCAGTTGAAATAAAGTGTGTTACAAATTATTATACTAATTAAATGCAAGTTACAAAAAGATACAACTCCTTGTTTTTCAAATCAACTCATGGATTGTGTCTCATGGCTCTTTGGATCACTGACATCAAACTCAGACACCTGTAATGATTAGTTTGCTAGGTGAGTTCAATTCAAGGAAAAATGGCTAAAGAAGGATGCACCACATTATTAAGCAGGCCTACATTTTCGAGCAATATGGGGAGAACAAGGTTTTCATACCTTGGATATTACATGAAAACTTAAGCATGATCCTTGTACTATTAAGAAATTAATGGCTGATTCAGAGCACACACGGATTCATGCAGATAAAGGGAGAATGAGGAAGGTTTCTGCCAGACAAATGCATCAGATGGAGAGAGCAGCTGCTAAAATATCCCTACAAAGCAACGAGCATTTATTTGAAGCTGCTGGTATATCTGGAAACCCAAGAACATCAAGGTGTAGGATCCTCCAGAGGCCTGCAGTTATACAGAAACCTTCTATTCTGCCACCCCTAAACAGCACTCACAAGCAGAAACAGCTGCAGTGGCCCCAGCCATACCTGAAGACTGATGACTGGAGGGTCCAGATGGATGGAGTATTGGGTGGTTGGTAGATGTGCCACCATGTCCCAACAAGGCTGCAAACAGAGTCATGTTTTAAACCGGAGTCATGGGGAGAGAGCTGGTCAGCCCCTTAGGGATCCCTGAAGGTGTGAAATTGACCTCTGAAAAGGATGTGGAGTTTTAACTAACCACTTTTTTCCGTGGCACAAATGAAGAACTTGGCTTTCCATGACAATTATTTTCATGGATGACATGCACCATTCTCCTGCTGCAAGGAATACCTCTGCATGAATAGCTGCTATGGGCATAAAAGCAGACACGCTGATGTTGTGGCCCCATCCTCCCCTGACCTTAACCCTATGGAACGCCTTTGAAGCATCCTCAAGCAAGATATCAAAATGATTAAGCAGACGAAGATTTTAAAGCAATAAGAGGTATGAAAGGTTTTTATACCTTGGACAGGGTATGATAACTTTGGCTATTTTATTAAAACTCAAATGTGTTCATTGTACTATTCAGAAATTAATGACTGATTCAGAGCACACACGGGTTCATTCAAAGGGAGAATGAGGAAGGTTTCTGCCAGACATATGCATCGGATTAAGAGAGCAGCTGCTAATGATTGGCTGCTATGGGCATAAAAGGAGATAAATTGATGTTGTGGCTTCATCCTCCCATGACCTTTACCCTATGGAGCGCCTTTGGAGCATCCTAAAGCAAAATATCAACGAGGGTTGGGGGAAGTTCATATCTAGACAGTAGCTCTGGGAGGCATTTCTGATATCCTGCAAAGAAATTCAAGCAGAAACTCTTCGAAAACTCACAAGTTCAATGGATGCAAGAACTATGAAGATGTAACTTGGCCTATAGAGATGTTTTTGATTGGAATAGTTGTAGATTTAGTAAATATGACCTCCTAATGACGCAAATTCAACAAATGACCATTTTCAATTTTTACAATCAAATTTAGTGTAACTGTTGTTAATTATAATGTGGAACAACACATTTAAAGGTTTTTATGCATAATAATGTGGAACACAATGTGCTTTTTGTTTTTTGCCAACTTCTCCAAACAATATTGTGGTTTTATTGAAATGCAGAAGTGGTTTTTCCATGGTCAGCATCCACAGAAGGAACTGCCCATAATACTTCAACGATAGTCCTCCCTGCTGTTATGCAATTTCTTGAGGAAAAGAAACTCCCGACCCTTCAGGGGTGATGCAATGATCATTCTCCAAAGCATCAGCTTTGAATTTGTCCTTTGAAGGTGATCTGTCCAATACCTGAAGGGACGGCAACCGTATCTGATGCATGGCAGCAGAAAGATGTAGACTTAGCTGCAACTTGTAAAATTGTTGGTGGGGTTTTTCAGAGGCTTGCCCTTATAGAACAGATGAAGAGTTTAAGAAGGTGTATGAACAGACCCCAGAGGAAGCTGCAGTGGTAGACCTTGAGCTCCACATTGGAGGATCTAGGTAGATATGGGTACAGTTTGGATTTTGTCCAGTGCCAAAGAGGCATTTGTAAAACAGTTCTGGTGCCTAAATGGTGCTCCATCCATCCATCCATCCATCCATCCATCTTCAAAATCCAATGAATCCAAGATGAGCTCATCCACAATCCCTGAAAAAGTAAAATGATTGCCTAGACTTGTACACCAAAACTGAATAGAATACCATTGATTGACTTGTCCAAATTCATTCCAACAACGTACTTTTATGTTTTTTAATCTGTGATTCCTCCTTTCAGTCTGATTGACATCACTCACAAATGTGTTGACGCAACAATTATTGAGTGGGTGGAGCCTAGATTGTATCTCCTATTTAATCATCATCAAAGAGGAAATGAACGTTACAGCAGGAGACCAACAAAGAAAGTATGGCTCTACTACTGAAATTGATGACTATTTTCATGCTCCAGGTTGGAGGTAAATATCTAATTTATTTGAATTTGTTTTCCAAATATTTTTTACTTCAACTTTAAGACCCTTGTTTGCCACTTATAGTGTGTCTGTTACATCAATTAAAAGTTATATTTGATTTCACTTTGAAAAGTAGTTAATAAAAGAGTATTTTTATGAATTGGTGTAGTTAGCTTTTTTTAAGTAGGTTGTTAATAGAAATTTTTCAAAATGTTATTCTAATAATTACGCTTGCCATAAAAAGTGCACTTATTGAATTCTGAAGTCAGAAAGCTTCAATATTTGCAAAAACTAAACTAAATTAACTTGTCATTCTTTTTACTAGAAGAGCTGCATCAATACTTGCTAAATTATAAAAATAATTGGTAATAAAAGTAATGGAATTTAAAGTTGTGAAATGTTCAAATGGCCAAGAAACAAAAATGTAGAAAATAATGAAAAGAAGGCTTGCAAAGACAATACTGCACATGTACACATTTGAAAATATGGTTTATAAACAATTGACCTTGTGCGTGTGCAGACTGTGTATTTCTTCTTTGCATTTTTAAACCTGAAGTGTTGTTCAATGATTTTGTTTGTTATCGCTAATTGTTTTTATCTTTTTCTTTAAGTTTCTCTTGCAGGCTTTGAATTCAACCTTGACCTTGAAATCAAAAGAGTTGGAGAGGACGTCCTTTTAAACTGTCATGTTGGTGAATCCTCTAACCAATGCTCCAATACTACCTGGTCATACCAGAGACCCTCCGATGAGCACAACATGAAACAAATGATCTTTGGAGAAAATGCTGACCAGAGTTCAGTTGGAGATTCCAGGCTGAGTTTGAGCAGTAACTGCTCTCTGCTCATCAGAAACCTCACTGCTGAGGATGGTGGTCTTTATAAATGTAATACTAAGATGACTGTGCTCCTTGGTATTTTGAGCAGTGAGTATTCTGACTTCTATATTTCTGTGACTACATGAATGTCAACATTTTAATCTGATCCAAAAAAAAAGCTCAAATCTTGAAGAGACTCTGACATGTAAAATTATTGAATAATTTATGTTGTAAAAAATCAAACTTCTTTACAGATTTTCTCCCCCAGAGCTGTGAGGTCCATCCACCCTCTCGACCCCCCCCCCACCCCAAGACTAATATAATCCACTAATTCCATCTCACTACTCTGTTGACAATGCTCTGGCTGCACTTTAAAATTCTATGTGCAATTATTTATTGAAAAAAAGAGCGTAATTTATTTCTGAGAGCTGCTGAAAACAATTTCATTGTTCACTGCATAATAATGATAAAAGATTCTGATTCTGAAACTGCTGACAAAGCATGTTTAGTGTGAGAGATGTGAGAGAGTGGACTCATGGGAGAAAATATCATGACATGTTTCATTCTTTCTATAGTAAATAGGTTGAATTGATGAATCCATAAACAGTAAAGATCAATGTCTCTGATTATCACTGATTAATGAGGTGAACAGAGAGTTTGAGAGTTTCCTGTTTAGTTTAACTTGATAAACTTCAGATCACTTTGATTGACTTTAGTAAAAACTGTAAATGTGTCGTTTAAAATTGTTTTCAATGTTAATATTAAACTAAGAACAAGGAATGAAATCACCTTAAGATAATGTTTACGTATCTGTTTTGTTTCAGTTACTTCGTCTCCACCAGATGTTAATGGATGGGTCAACTTGACATGCTCTTTAAAGGGTTTGGAAGAACCTGGTCAATGCGGTCCAAGCCCCATCATCTGGGTGGATGAGACAGGAACTCCACTGCTTGAGAAAACTCCTGAGTTTGAAGTTAAACAAACATATAACTGTGAACTTGTTCTGACTGTGAAACATCGGAGTGGAAACAACAAAAGATTCACCTGCCTAATTCCCAACAGTGAAGTGAATACAAAAGCAGTCTACATTTTTACAGGTGAGGCATTATTATTTATATATTAATTTTTTTAGCAGGTGTGCTGAAGATAAAAATATGTGATTTTTGTTTTTAGACAAAAAGAACTGCTTGATTTTCTCTAAATTGTTTCTCCAGACTGAAGCACAGAGGATGGTGATGAAGACGCCCTGTGAAGAAGAGATGCAGAAACTCCTCTAATCAGAGAAAAAGAACAAATTGGAGACAATTGTTCTATTTTCTTAACACTTTTGATGTTTTAATGCAGATTCATTAACTTTGCTGATTTTCATTTACATTTTTTTCTTGACTAACTATTTTTATGAAATCAAACTATTACTCAAAGTACTTATTAATCTGGTAGTTAGTGATCAGCTTATTGTTATCATTCATTTCATGTATAAAATGTGCTAAATCTTTACGTTCATTGCAATCAATCGTTACTATTTTGTGTTTTAGACATTGAACCCTCAGTTGAGGAAGGTGAGTTAGCAGGTGAAGCAGCATGGCTGCTGTGTGAATAAAACGTAGATAAGAAGCAGTGATAAAGGCACTTGGAGTTGCAGTAGTTATAAAGTTTTCTGTTGCAGACCTTTTATCATATAGGACTTTTTCAGTAACTCAGCTCTTTTAAGAGTTAAAATAAAGAAAAAACAAACTTGACTGTTGATACCAAACCATTGAAGTTCATAAAAGATTAAATGAAGATTGTATTTTCAGCTTAAAATAATTCAATTTGTGTTTTTTGGAAGATGTACACTTTTTTGCTGAAGAACATTTCAGAGAGCTGTTTACAGTTTTATTCAACATGAGAAGAAATGCCTCTGTCTGTATTTCTTTATTTTATTTACTTTAAATAAAACATACTTTCAGCATTTATGTGTTGGAATTTGTGTATTGCATCATTTTTACGCCATTATTTTAATGCAGAATTTGGTTGTTGACAGTCATGATATCAGCCCTGAAAAGAACATACTGGTCACTTCCTACCAGGAACGTTTCTCCCCCAACAATAAATGAATTCATTCTGCTGCATTTGCTCAAATCTGGCAACATCTAGAGGATTTCTAGAGACTCCACTCCACTTTCTGCCTTTGATCACTTCCACCTGTGATTTGGACAAAATAAAGAGCTGCAGAGTCACACATCAGAACTGATGTGTGTTTGAGTCTATCGCACATAAACACAACACAGAGCAGTGGTTTCTGCCTCCAAAGACTAAGTTACATTATTTAAGATGCATTTTTTTTATATTTACAAGAAAATCATTCATAAAAAATTCAGTAAAAGAGGACGGACTTGTTCATGGAATATCAGTCGTTTCAGTTGCTGCTTTGAGGAAACTTCAAGTTTGTTACAAAAGATCAAAACCAGACAGTTTGTGAACAAAAGTAATAAAGTTCATTACAGATCAGATTAAGAAGCATGTAGTGAGTTTAGGATATAAACAAACACAACATTTCCTCTGTTATAACACTTCTGACGGGAAAAAGAAAGACTTCCTTTTTATGATACTAATCTGATGAACAGTTGAGCTTTATCTTCAAATATAATAACATCAAATGTCTTCTTTTGTTTCAGTTTTACCTTCAGAAACTTCACTTTATATTTCTATAATTCATCTTTTCACTCTGACATCACTCTCAAATGTACTGACACTAAAAATATTGAGTGGGTGGAGCCAAGACTTTCTTTTCTATTTAGTCTTTAGTCTTCATCAAAGAGGAAATGAAAATTTACAGCGAGAAACCAACAAACTAAGAATGACTCTACGACTGGAAATAATTAATTTTCATTCATCATCATTGGAGCTGTGATGAAGGTGGTGTTGATGTTTCTGGGTGTGGTTGTTGCTCTGGTCTACATGTACAGGAGGAGAACCAAAGACAACGAGGACCAGAGAACTAGAACAAGTACTTTCCCTCTTTTACTCTTCATCATTTCCTATTTCTCTCAGCTCATTAAAACAAATGAAGTTGGTGACCTTAAACATTATTTGCACTCTTTAGAAATAAAAAATCTGCTTGATCTTCTAAATTCTGCCTACTCAGGGAGAAGAACTTTGGATGGTGATGAAGACGATCTGTGAAGAAAAGATGCAGAAAACTCTTCTTAAAACAAAATCAATAGACGTTTTCTTCTCTATTATTTTTTCTCTCCATCCTTTGTGGATATTTCAACTACAGTAGCTTTATTTGTTAGTTTCTGGCTTCACCTGCAAAGTTTCTCAGTAGCCTTTTCAAAGTAGCGTAGACAAAGGAAATGGTATGTGTGTGTGTGTGTGTATGTTCAAAATTAATCACTTAAAGTTCATTTATTCATCTTCTGCCGTTTTATCCCTTTCGGGGTCACAGGGCTGCTGGAGCCTAACCACTTGTGGGTGAAGGCAGGGGACATCCTGGACCGTTTACCAGTCTGTCACAGGGCCACCCAAAGTTTAACATCTATATATGTATTGACATAAATGTCTTTGTCTTCTTTATCATTTCTTTGTTTTGATTGCTTGAAATAAACCATTTCTAAATTTGAATTATCTACAGACAGGTTGTTGTTTTCATGACTAACATCAATTAAAAAAAATAGAAGAGTAAAAGAAAATCACATGGAAAACTTTTTTTGAATGAAAGAAATCAAACATTTGAAAAAAATAAAACAGCTATGGAGTCATTCAAGATGTTTCCTGGTTCTTCTGTTGATGCTTTTTGACTGCATTTTTTAACACTAATTTTTGCCTTTCTGTCTTCATCAGCATTTCTCTTTTCTTACCTCTCACTTTTATCTGAACATAACATGTAACTTCCTCACAGAAACACTCACCCTAAACTAATTCTAACAGCAACTCTACTCAAACAGACCAGGATCCAGATCCTGCTTCCTCTCAGCCAGCTGCTGGTCATCATCATCATCCTCATGTTGGGGGAGTACCTGCTCTTCAAAGGTGCTGCAGCGTTTTCCAATGTTGTCCCAGCAGGAGCAGCTGACCCCCCCTCACTTTCATGTGTCCCGTCTTCTTAGAGATTTTATTCATATTGGACTGATACACTGATACTGATGTGTGAAAACGGATTCAAGAAATGATTCAAACATTTTTCTTGTGACTCAAATCCAAACAAAGTGTTGATTCTTTCAGTGTCTTTTCAGCTGTATATCATGGAGATCTTGATTCATTCTTGTTTTAAAGATCCGTTTATGTTCTTATTCTCACCTCTGTCCATAATCTGTTGTTTATGAACGATCAAAATCATGGTTATAAGGAGCATTAATTACCTTTTATATGTAGCATTAAAGTCTCTCTTTATGATAGGCTGCACATTTCAGCTGTCTGGAAGGAACTCACTCTATTTGTATTTCTCATTCAAATAGTGGGCGGGGCCATTTAAAGGTGGTTTTGGACATCTGACTAAACTGGAAGCTGTCTGATGAGGAATTATGTCCAGCATAGAGCCTACAGTAGATGCACTGGAAACAGTCCCAGCTAGTTTGGAACGGCCTCAGTTACCCCTTAGAGGAAACAAGATTCACTTTTTTATTAGTTAATTAGTTTACACTTCAGTAAATCAGGAACTAAAAGACATCAGACCCAAAAATGCAAGGAAGAAATCCAAAAGGTGAAAAGACAGAATGACCTGACCCCCCCTGCACCCAGCAGGAGATTCTCTGCTGCAGTGGTAGAGTTCTCACCACTGCAGTCAATGTTATGTCACGCCACCCCAGAACACGTCAACGCCACGTCACATCAAACCAAACGGCTTCCTGCGCCTGAGGGGATAACTGGAGCCACAGCTCTTCATGTCCCTAACAATTAGTTACTGTAATTTCATCAAAAATGTCTCTAAATTGTAATAGATTACATGATCCATGCTTTGTTCTTGAATTTAGTCCATCAGACAGCTTACTGCTTTTGTATTTATTTCAGTTTTTTTGGAAAGACTGTGAGTGAACATGTCACACAGAACAATATTACCTAGACTGATGATACTCAGCTGTCTTCCTCGCTGTTATTTCTGCAGATCCAGCTGATCCAGAATTAAAAGCAAAGCTTCTGGATTTTCAGTAAATCAATGTAAACATCACAATTAAACAGAAATTTTGGATTTCACATCTGAAGTCTGCCCCCAAGTGGCAGAATGTTACAACATCTTTGACATATTTGATTGGCATATACTGATTGGCTGATTCACCAGGAGCATCTTTATTCTTGAATGCATTCCCTTTTGTTGTATTAAAAGACAGTCTTCTTCGCTTTTTGCAAAATGCTTATAATTTGAAAATGAACTCCTGCCTCTGTCTTCCCAAATAAGTACTCCAGTAAACAACACCTGTTTTGTCCCCCATCTTACTTCTACAGTCTAGAGCTAATCGTAAAAATGACAGACAGGAAAATATTTTCCCAATTTATTAAAGTTCCAGGCTGACGTTTCTGCTGATGGAGCTGAACCACAAATCCTCTAGTGTGCAAGTTCTCACATTCTAGTTTACAAGTTCTCACATCAAATCTACAAGCTCTTCCATTTAGACACTTTTTTTTTCACCAAAAATATCTTCATAGAAAAAGTCAGTTTTTGGTGAAACAAGCAATCCAAATAAAAAAAGAATAAAGCCCAAAAAACGGATTGAATATTTCTTTTGTAAGTGACCATGGTATAAGCAGGTTATTGGCCCTTCAAGTGTGCATTATAAAAATGAAAGCACTTCATGGAAGCTTTACAGCAGATGGTTCAGGCTCCCTAGTTGTGCCCTAATTTCTGATAATTTACATTTTGAAACCCTCAGGCAGCGCTTAAAGGGCTCTGCTCCACACTACTCATCGCTTACGGCCATACCACCCTGAACACGCGTGTGCAGGGGGGTGTGGCTTTGTGGTATGTATCTGGTGAGTTTTCGGCGTCTGAGATTTCTCTCTCCTTGTTTTTCTCTTTTGTCTTTCTTTTTGCGCTTGTTCTCTTTTTTTTCCCTTGCTCCCCTCAGTTTTTAACTGCTGGGGAGCGTTAGTCTTTTTTTTTCTTTCTTCCTTTTTTTTCTTCTTCGCCTTTTTTTCTCTCTTTGGGTTTAGCTTTCTTCTTATATGTGTTGGTGTCACTCACTGAGTTTTTTTTTTCTTTCCGCATTTCTATGATGCCCCCGTGTTCTGAGCATGGCTTCAGAGGGGGGGCGTTCTTTGGGTGTTGGACAGAAATCTACTCCGGAGCAAAATGAACGGATTGTCGGCGTGGCAGGTCCGTCGTCTGCAGGTGCAGCGGCGAGGCCTGATTTAGTCACGGAGGGCGGAGTGAAAAAGTCACTGGGTGTTAATGACGGAGAGTCTCCGAAAATTGTTTATGATCGAGACTTGACAATTCACGTTGAATTATTGGGTGATGACCCTGTGTCGGTGAATGAGTTAATTAAGTACAGCAGGTTACTATGTGGGGGCGTGGTGGCGTGTCGGGCAGTGGGAAGCAAGCGCTACGAATTAACCTTTTCTAATGCTGTCGGGAGGGATAGACTGTTGGACGGTTTCAAAATAGGGAACACGACAGTTCAAGGTCGGAAAATTGCGAATGATGAGCTGGTTGTTTCTTTTTTGGGACTACCTGCGTATACTACTGATGAGGAGATATTGGCGAAATTAGAGGGGTGGAAAGTTTCTGCTGTGTCTCCCATTAAAAGGAGGATGTGGCCAGGAACCAGTGTGGCGGACGGGACTCGGTTTGTCAAAGTAAAATTTAATGACAGCGTTCAATCTCTGCCGTATTCCGCGAAATTTGACACGGTGACTGGACCAGAATTCTTTAGAGTAATTCACGACAAGCAGGTGAAGGTGTGCAGGATCTGTATCAGGCCCGGACACATTGTCAGAGATTGCCCCGAATTTCTCTGTAACAAATGCGGGGTTCAGGGACATTACGCCAGGGAGTGCGCGTCCTCTGTTTCTAAATGCTCTGTGTGTATGCATAGGATGACTGACTGTAGCTGCCTCGGTGGCAATGACGGCGGGGAGGCCTCTGCTGAGAGTGAGGAACAGCTCAGTGATGAGTCCGATGAGGACAGCATGTCTGATGAGAGCGTGGAGGAGAGCAGCGCCGTGTCTGAGGGACACCTGTCTGACTCTGAGCGTGATGCACAGGTGTGCATCACGCGGAGCGACCAGCGCAGGAGTTCAATCCACTGTGGAGAAAGGGGTTCTCGGTAGGCAGGCGGCTGCGAGCAGCCAGGAAATGTCCCGGAGGGCGGGGGATTCCAAGAGGCTCCTGCCGCCGAGCACCGCTGTTCCCGTGAAGGGGGGCGAGCCGCACCAGAACGCTGCCGCTGCTTCTATCCGGGCGGGGGGGGGCTCCAGCAGTGAGCCCTGCCTCGTTAATATCTGTTCCCGCGAAGGGGGGTGTGCAGCACCAGAACGCTGCCGCTGCTTCTATCCGGGCGGGGGGGGCTCCCGCGGTGGACCCTGCCTCGTTACTATCCGTTCCCGTCGAGGGGGGAGCTCAGCGCCGGAGCGCTGTCTCTGCCCCTGTCCGGGCAAAGGAGGGTGTGAACCTCGTCTCGAAGGGGGTGTCTGTGGAGCGCAGCGCTTCGTCCTCCGCGCAGGGAGAGTCAGATCTCCGTGGCAGGGTGGCGGGCAGCGTGCGTCTGGCCCGAGGAGTGGATGGGGGAGTGACCAGTGGGCCTGGTGCTTTGATTAAGGACATGGTGGATGAGGACATGGATGATGCTGCGATTGCATGGGCTCAGCGGAGGACACGGTCTCAGGTGAACAGGCTGAAGTCTAGGAAGAAACCTGCGTAATGTCCCTGTATGCCGTGGCGGTGCGTTTTTCTGTTATATTTTGGGGGGGCGTGTCGTACAGGCAGAGGGCTTGGATCGGTTATCTCAGAAATTGTTTTTATTTTAGTTTTCTGTCAACCTAATATCCTGAGGTGGTGGGTTTCTCTTTTTCTAGGGGGTTTGGGGTTTTTTGTTTTTGTTTGTGAGATCCTACAGGTCAGGAGGGGAGTGTGGACGCTGATCTTGCGGACTGGTGTGCCGAAATGGTATCCTGCAGCTGGAGGAAAAGCCTGAGGTCCCTGGAGCTGTGAGGGGCCCGAGGCCCACATCTTAGAGGTCGGGGCGGAAGGAGAGGCGTGGACACTGATCCTTCAGGGTGATGCATCGAGATGGTTCCTGCAGTGGAAAACAGCTGGGAGTCCAAGGAGCTGTGAGCCACGCTGACGCCCAGGTGTGCTTTTGAGCGGTCCGTGGAGGAGGACTGGATGAGGGCCATTCATTTTTGGGATGC